>CM060950.1:415153405-415767307 GCA_030765055.1 Mantis religiosa
AAACCAGCGTCCTTTAACTGGTTAAGTCATATCAGACTATAAATGAAATTGTTGAGATGATGCACAAATGAGCCCAGGGTCCATAAAGCTTGAGTTATGAGACGTTCATCCTTCAAGATTATGGAAAATCTCATATTAAAGTCATATACGATAATGAATGAAATGATGCTCAAATGAGTCCATGGTCCATAGTGCTTAGAGTTACAAAGCATTCATCTTTCAGGATAAAGTAAAATCTCCAATGGTACACAGAGCTTAGAGTTATCTCACATTCATCTTTCATGATAAGTGTAAAGTTCCAACATTAAGTCACATGGATGTTGAATGAAATATTGTTGAAATGAGCCCAGGGCAGATAAGAGTTAAGAGCTACCACACCTGAGTATGAGTAGAAGTATACCTGAGTATGAGTTACCATTCATCTTTCAACATAAGGGAAAACCTCCAATGTAAGGGATGATGAATGAAATGAGGTTCAATTGAGTTCAGGGTACACAGAGCTTAGAGTTACACAACATTCGTCTTTCAGGATAAGGGAAAACCCCAGATAATGCCTTATCCAGATAAATTACCCTGATGGAAATGAAATGTGTAGTGTTTAACGCCCGCTTTTACTACATACGGCACCGCAGGCGATGACACTGATGATACATGAAATGAAGATGGAGCACCGGTGGAATGAGATGGTGGGGGAAACCGGAGATCCCGGAGAAAACCCACCCCAGCGCCGTGTTGTCCACCACAAATCTCACTTTGCAGTCGCCTGGGATCGAACCCGGGCCGCCTTGGTGAGAGTCAAGCGGTCTAACTACTGAGCCACGGCGTGGCCACCCTGATGGAGATTTGAACTTGCGACCTCTTGAATGTGAGGTAGACATACTTCCCCCATTTCACAGTGGCAGGCTTATGTGTAAAGATAACAGTTTCCAAATTATGCCTTGATATTGGTTTGAGTTTTTTAGTACTTTTTCTGAAGTATGTAGCCCTAACAACCAGCTCTTAAGTAGCCCTAACAACCAGCTCTTAAGGTGAGAACATACTGAACTTGGGGTTAAAATTCACTTTTTTTATTTTTACATTTTATTATAATCTCATCCCTCTAGATTACAAATATATAGTTAAAAATTTCATTGGAGCAATATTTTATACCTAATTTGCTAATTATATTAGTGGGTGTTAAGTTTTTGCCACGCCCCTTTTTCTAAGCTTTCAGAAAATCGATCATAACTTCTGTAATACTGAACAGATAATACTGAACTAAGCCTTGTTTTGTAAGGGATCTTCCAAGCTTTTTGCTGGTACCACTGTAACTCCAATGATGCTAGTTTTTCCTTTGCCTTTGGCTGTGTAGCTGAACAGTTAGTTGTTCTGAATAATATTTTGTACTAGTTATTGGTGAATATATGATATGGGTAGGCCAAAAACATTTCAAAAGAGAAAGCTGGCAATCGTTTTACTAAACATAGAAAAGTAAATGTAGAAAATATAAATACAATAGACCATGAAACCACATGTAATATTGAGGTTAGTAGGCCCAGTTCACACAATCATGATAGTCACGTACAGAAATTGATGATCTGCGAGTCTTGAAAGCAGATAAAATGGTTGAAGAACTGGCCAAGAAAGCAAGAAAAATGAAGAGAAACTTGAAAAGAACAAGTGAGAATACAGAGGGTCAAGACTATGGAGCAGGAATGTTCTGACTCATGTGAGAAGTCAGTAATCAATATATAAACTTTAAAGCTGTTTTTCTCAGTTTCACATTTTTTCAGGTTCCGGTACACTTTTTTAAAAAACTAATCAACCAAAACATATGAATTTTTTGTGTGTATTAAGCAGACTCATAAGAATAATAAAAATAAGAAGGGATTTTTCTCTGAGATTCATAATACTAGTTTAAAAAAATAAAATATTCTGATATTTCAGTGCTTTTTTTTTTTTTTTTTTTTTTTTTTTTTTTTTTTTACAAAATCTACAAAATTATAACAAATTATCAGTACATATCAACAATAATTTCTCAGTAATGTGCAACCAAAAATCATGGAAATAGCATTGTGGAGATAGGCAGTACCTTGTCACCTTTAAAGATTTTACTATTATTTAAGCCTTAAGCCTACTGTATTCCTCTATTCCCCTTGTATCTACAAGAAAATATGTAATAAACCCACTTCTAGAAATATTTATTTTGGTTAACAGGTGGTAGATATAAGAATATGGATTTGTATGAATAGTTTCTTGAAGAAGAGGCAGAGAAAGTCATGTGATGTAAGACAGATTTCTTTATGCCCTGACCATACAAAAAGAATGGAATGTCAAAGCTCTCATATAGTGACAGCTCTTAAAACATTTGACTCTCATTTAAAATTAATTGTTATTTTCATTGTACATGAAAGGAAATATGTGATAAAAGGATTTCTACAGATATAAGCATTTTAAGAATAATTTGTACAAGAATGGGTAGAAAAAGCCATGCGATTTCATCACATGTTTATTTTGTTTTCATATTATACTGTTACTTCACAGTAAAATAACAGTTTTCATAGCTGTTTTACATACGAGGCGTGTACGTAAAATAAGGTCTCCAAGACTCTGGAGCCGTGAGGAATGCTATTACGCCAGATCCGGCAACACTGGCGTGTAGCTTGGTTTCACCCCTTCAAATCCCCAACACAACGAACCCATTGAGTGAGTGTGTGGTGTTTAAGGGCCCGTCGACAACATCAACCATTAGTCTTGGCTGGGCAACTGTTTGCGGTGGAGCTTTCTATGACTTCCGCCGCCAAGTGCGAGTTGCGTGCAGTGATAAGTTTATTGAGTGGCAAGGGCACTACCCCCACTGAAATTCGTCAGTTATGTGAAGTCTATGGGCCACAGTGTATGGATGTCAAAAATGTGCAAAAGTGGGTCAGAGAGTTCAAAGACAGATGTACAGACGTCCATGACGACAGCATTCTGGTCGGCCTTCAGTTTCAGCTGAAACAATTGCAAACAAGAGTGGAGCAAGAAATGCTTAAAGATCGGCGTGTAACAATTCGCGAGCCTTGCAAACTTATCCCTGAAGTCAGTAAGCCTACGATTGACAAGATTTTGACCAAAAATTGCATTATCGCAAGGCTGATCTCCTGGCCCAGTTCGGATGGGACATCCTCACCCATCCCCCCTACAGTCCAGACTTAGCACCTAGTGATTATCATCTGTTTCCTGAGTTGAAGTCACACTTGGGTGGAACACATTTTCATACCAACAAAGATTTGAAAAACGAGGTTGAGTGCTACCTGCACAACTTGGCAGGACAGTGCTATGACAAGGGTATACAAAAACTGCACAGCGCATGCAAAAGTGCATCAATCGCAATGGTGATTATGTTGAAAAATAGCTGTAAGTTCCGCCTTTCCATCAATGTAACATTCATTGACAAACATGTTTTCTATATTAAATGAAATTGGAGACCTTATTTTACAGACACGCCTCGTAAAAAATGTATCAATTTCAGTATAATTGTAGTGGCTTTTTTAAAAAACAAAACCCATGTACAGTTCAAATCAGTTTATTTCATCAGTGTATTCAAATTACATATGACTTGTCAAAAGCTACTATAAAAGTTATAGTGGTTTAGCAGTGCATTAGCAAAGATTACAATATATATTTTATCAATAAACATTACTTACACATCTTATGAACATTTACACCTCTTATGCACTATAAGTTAGACATGTATGGCGTTATACTTAAATTCTGCTATGCTACAGAATGTATTTTTTATCAAATATTCCTTTAAAACTTTTAAACACACTTCCCTTTACTCTATGTCTTTGATTTCTTCAGACAGTGCATTGTAATTCTCTTTCCCATTACTTTTATTGGTCAATTATTTAGTATTCCTCTAAGTGGAGTTCTGTGGTAATCATGCTTAGTTCTTATATTTTTACAAATATATATTATGCTTTCATATATATAGGGTGTTAGGGATATGAGCGCACAGATTTTGTGAACTGAGGGATCCAAATACATATAACAAATAATAAAGTCCCATATTGTCTCTATTCTGAAAAATAAACTAGGTAACTGAACATTACTGAATACATTATCTGCACAGTCTGACAACGTACGACTTCAGAATTAAATGTTTTTGTTTTGGTTCACACCAGGTATGTGCTCATACCTGCAAAGGCAAAAGTTTAAACTAAGCCAGCGCTTGAAAGCTGGTTTGCCACGTGCCTGTGTGTTTATCAACTAATGACAGTAACGAGGGGTGGGGTGCTTTTCTTTTAAGATATTCAATTGTATTCACAAGGCCTAAACTAAAAGCTGAGTAAAAGCTATGCTTAGATTGATCAAATAAAACAAATTAATAATTACGGAAATACCTCATTCAGCTGTATTGTGTAAAATTAAATCAAAGTCTCATATTTGATAAACAGGAAATTAATAGTCAATAACTACAAGATGAACAAGATCCGGTTCCTATCAAACTCAGATATTGAATATTTGTTTATATTTGTAACAGCTGTGGTTTGTAGTGTTCCCCTTCTGTATGTCTGGACGTGAAGTACCTCTTAATTTAGCTTAGAAGCTCGCGTATCATGATTGCAGTTATTTAATATGCCATATATCTAGGACACTGGGCCACCGGATTTACTTCCCTTCCAAGAAGTTGTGCTAAAAGAGAAAAGTGGGCACTTGTGTTCAAGATGGCGGCTTGTGGAGTGATCACGCGTAGTAAGCTACAACTATTTCGATACGAAAATGGGAATATGCAAGGAAAAATTGGAAACAATAGTGATGAGTCAATTATCAACTCAACTAAAAGCTGTGAAGATGTAGGCAATGTTTGCCTCGATAGAATATCCCCGGAAAATGAAGCTGAAATAACAACGGGTCCATGTGCTGTAGAACGAGACGCTACGCGAGAATCGGAGGTGATAGCGTCGCTTCAGAGAGTTATTGACATCTTAAACAAGGATTTAAAGTGTGCCCGAGACGAGATCAACTCCTTAAAGGCAGAAAATGAAGATCTGAAGGCTCAAGTGAGGGAAAATCATCAGTACTTGGTCGTAGTAAAATGAGCGGCCATTAAAACATCGGTAGGCGGAACAAAGAAAAACGAAGGTGAGTGCTTAACCGCTAAAAGGTTCAAAATTTTAAACAGTAACGAAAACATCAACTGTGATCACAAAATGAAGGAGTCAATCTCACAAAGAAGCACACAAACAAAGAAATGCGAAAAAAAGATGAACCAGGTGGTTTTAGGGGACTCCATGCTGAAGTTTGCTGGGGATACATGCAGAGACGCCAGACATGATGTGTATTGTTTTCCTGGGATTCGAATTGAAGAGCTCAGACATCAGATGGAAGGTCTAAACAGTAAACAGTTTAAACCAGGCAGTTGTGATACACGTAGGTACCAATGATATAAGAAGAGGAGTAAGTGCGGAGCAAATAATAGGTGACATGATGGATTTGGTGGGCCGAATTAAATGTAACAGTCAACAAACAAAAATCATCATCAGTGGCATCTTATGGAGAAGAGATGTGAGTATAAATAAAATTAGACAGATAAACGAAGAACTAGATTGGCTGTGTGCAACAAGAAACTGTATATAGAATAAAAAGAAGTATTTCAGAAAGTGGAGTGCCATTGTTACTAAAATTAGGCAAGTGAGTCAACCTTGTATATACTTTTCTCCACTTACAAGTTTTTTATGAAGACTAGTTTCTGGGGACTTCTCCCCTATCGTCAGCTCTGTGGTAGTAAGAAACTGTATATTTGTGGATGGCAACTGCTGGATTAATGGTGAAGACCTCGCAAGAGATGGAGTTCATCTAAATCGTAGGGGCTCAGCGAAGCTGGGCAGACTCATCTGCAACGTAATACGTAGCTGCCAGGGAAACCATTAGAGAAGCAGGTGGATGTGTTAATTTCAGGTGAGTGTCAAAACATGAATGCAAAAGTGCATAGTGAAACTGTTCATAATGTAGGCAATAAACCAAAGACTCTGACAATCTTTCACCAAAATATGCAATGTTTGTCAAACAAACATGTTAATATGGAAGTGCTATTATCAACAGAATTAAAGGAAGTAGATGTGATTTGCTTCTCCGATCACTGGTTCAAAGACAATGAAATAGACTGTGTAAAATTTCCTAATTTCTCGTTGATTTCTAAGTACTGTAGGGTAAATAAGAAATGTGGAGGGACTTGTATTTTTATTAAATCTAGTCTAGAAGCAAAGAACTTGCCAGTTCTGGAAAGGTTAAGCATAGAGGAGCATTTTGAAATGTGCATGGTGGAGCTTCCTTCAAACGGAACAGTCATTGCGTGCATATACAGAAATCCTAGTAGTGATGTTAACATAATGATTGAAAAATTGGAGTATGTCTTAAATTACTTGCATAATAAGGGGAAACATGTTATCATAGTAGGAGATTTTATTATAAATTTCAATGATGCCTCAGGTCGACAGGATAGCATCTCTACATTAAAAAACATGCTGATCTCATATGGCCTATATCAAGTGGTAGAGGGCCACACCCGTATTGTTAACAATCATAAATCTCAGAAACTATTTATAGTTGGTTTATTAATACTCGTCACTTACTTGTTTATATTTATGAGAGACTAGTTTCAAAGGTATTCACCTCCATTTTCAATCCAGTTGAAAGTGAAGCAGATGTGTAAGAAATGCGACTCATCTAAAATTTAACAACTACAAATAGTTTCTGAGATTAATTTTGACGTCACTGTTACTAAATTCCTCCAAACACATATAATCATAAATCTACTATTGATCAGGTGTTTATAAGCAAAACATTTTGGGATTTCAAAACTGATATTTATGACACAGGCTTTTCTGATCATTATGCTCAAATAACGAGAATATTTAATTTACCTGGAATAAGACCAAAACAAACCCCTATGTATACAATTAAGAGAAACTATAGTAAAGAAAATGTAGATCATCTGAACTATTTATTAGGCAAAGAAACATGGGCAACGGTACTCATGCATGATTCAGTAAACCTTGCCTTTGCAGAATTCCTCAGCACTTTCATTTATTATTTTGATATTGCAATGCCAAGGCAAGGAATTCCAGTCAGAACTAAAAGGTGTAATTGGATAACAATGGGAATCAGAATATCTAGCATGAGACTTAGATTTCTTAATAGGCTTATCAAGGAAGGGAACGTCACTGAGAACTTTAGGGCACACTATGCAAAATATAAACAGATGTATAATAAAATAATTAGGCTAGCTAAGAAAAGACAAAACGATAACCATATAAATAAGGCTTGTAATAAATCAAGGGCACTTTGGGAAATTGCAAAAAGGGAAATGGGTGTCGAAGGAAAACTGTGTGAAAATATAAAAATCAAAACAAATGAGGAACTCCTTACAGACTCTTACAAAATTGCTAATGTCTTTAATGATTACTATACCAGCATAGGGGATAGGCTTTATCAAAATCACAAGCGTAATACACCATCAGTAGAGCCAATTACTAAACAGAAATGTTGCAACACAATCTTTGTTACGCCCGCCAGTTTAGAAGAAATCACAGAAATCATTAAAGGCTTTAAAAATAAGAAATCCAAAGGATACGATGAAATATCAGACTATATACTTAAACAATGCTATGAGCACATCCTAGAGCCTCTCTGTTACCTGATAAACCTGTCATTAACCACAGGACAATTTCCTGATCAGATTAAATTGGCAATAGTTAAACCACTGTTTAAAAAAGGTTCAAAGGAAGAGCTAGGGAATTTTAGACCACTCTCACTACTCTGTCTTCTCAAAGATTTTAGAAAAGGTTATGTATATAAGATTATCAAAATTTCTAGAAAAATACAATCTACTAGCAAAAATCAGCATGGATTTCGGCATGGCAAATCAACAATGACAGCTACAATGGACTTCCTTAAGCAGGCTTATAATGCAGCAGATAAAAGAGAGGTTGGATTAGGTTTATTCGTAGATTTATCAAAAGCATTTGATCTAGTGGACCAAAATATTCTATGCAAAAAACTTGAAGCATTGGGGATTCGTGGAATAGCATTAAAATGGGTTGGATCTTATCTGGAAAATAGGGAACAGATTGTACAATGATGAAAATATAGAATGAAAATATGTTCAGAACATCAGCTGAGGATGGGGACGCAGTGTCCTTGAAACATGTCCTAATTTAAAAAGTAAGTGGAGCTTAAGTGTTTTTACAGTTCGAGAATTGGTTTTGATTGATGAAGCTCCACTGTTTATAAATACTTCTATTTATAGTTTTATTATACATATGTATTATTAGAATGTCTGTTCTTTTCTGATTTGTAAAATATGTATATTTCTGACGTGTCCCATAACATGTATTTGTTCAGTTGGACGATTAATAAACAAATAAATAAATAAATAAATAAATAAATAAATAAATAAATAAATAAATAAATGTGCTCTGTAAGACCTTTTGTTTTGACCCTCTAACACCTTGTGTATTTATAGTACATGGAACTGTTAGCATTTTACATTCTTTTAATGTCTCCCTACAAAAGTGTTTGCTTTCTAGGATTCTAATTATTCTGACTGCCGTTTTGCAGTTTGAATATTTTTATTATGTCCTTAGCTGTAATATTTCCACTTGAAGTAATACCATACTTTATATGTTCTTATGATATTATCTTTTGACTTGTATATAGCTATAGATTTATATGCTGTGCTCCAAAGAATGATTCTGTAAGTGATAAGTGGTTGTACGTATCTAAAATATATTATTTTTAACATCTCGATAGCTAATGTATTGATTAGTATTCTGAACGTGTTAAACTCAACACAGCTTTTCTTCTAGCTTCTTTATATGTTGTTCCTTTATGTGATTAGAATCAATACATACTTGTAAACTGGGTCTGTGGCATATTAAAACTGAATACTCTATCCTTATTCTTCCAGATGAAAATCTGTTTCCATGTTTATAATTCTTGGTTTCCTCATATGTGTTTTGATAGTTTTGGTTCTGGATTACTGCCACAATCTATGGAAGAACCAACATCTATAAATTCAATAGATGAAAATATAGAATTTCTTAAACACAATATATGTTATGTGAAAACTTCTCATTTTCAAAATCAGCATGTTTTCTTCCAATAGTAGCCTATTTTCATTAAAACTGGTATGAAGTGTCACAGGACACCATACTATAAGAGCATTACCCCATATCAGCTGCACTTAATTCGATGCTTTTAGAAGGCATTGTTATTTCTAATCCTTCCTGGATGTTTTAACTGAAAAGCTCATAATTTTGTTTTGTATCAGTTTTGCCATATAGCTCTTCCCAATTTACTTCCCTAAGATACTGCCATAAATTGTTGAGACTTTACTCATTAACTTTTCTCCTATCTTCAAGCAAATTTAGAATACATTTTTTTAACTCATGTTTAGTTTTAGAAATTAGCCAAAGGGGCCTCTTATTGCTGCCTTTATAATAGAGGTTTTTAATTTTGATTCCTGCAAATTAATGAAAATATTATCATTATTATTAATACAGGTTTCTGAATGTTTTGCTACTCTATTATGTGTTTCAAATGGGAAGGTGTTTGTCCTTGAGCACTACTTGGTGAGCAACCAATCGGAGTACTGCAGTGTTGTTGTATTGCATTCCCCCTATGTGGTGTGTGACAAGCGGCAAAATAATCAATCTCAAATAAATACTATTTGCGCTAAGACAAACATTCAGATATTGCCAAAACTGATCCATGAGGAAGGAGAGAGTAATGTATTTAACATAACCATAAAAACCCCATATTTTTATCTCAAATAGTTTTCTTAATACAAATAAATAAAGTAGAAACCATTATATTATAACTGCATTGCGACGTAAGCACTGTATTGAACAACACTATTGGTTGGCATGTATGCATGAACGTATATTTGAAATTACTCAGAACTGAAACATAAACATTTGACATGATGTGACAAAAGAAATATGTACTTTGAATAAGCCATGGTGTTTGCTAAATTCGATGAGAGAAAACGATACACTTCCTGCTAGTCTGGCAGAACGTGTCTTGTCACATTATGAATTGTTCGTAATCTCTATTTACTCTAGAGACTTCAAACCAGTACTATTCAGTTACTCTTCCATGAAAAAGAGTATTAGCTGGATCAATGAGATGTAATCCACCTTACCCGTTACTACAGCCAGAACAAACCAATTGAGTTAATGTGGGCTCAAATTATGTTGCAAACAGAAATAATATTTTTATACTGACTGACATTGAACGACTTATTCACGAAGAAATTAACAAGGAACACAACAAGACTGGGAAAACTGTGTGAGACATCAGATAAACTACGATAAGACGACTTTCGGAAAGAAATGGCATGTAATGAGATTTTGGAACGTATCACGATAAATTTGCAGTACTCAGACGATGAAGACAATGACAATGACCAAGTATCTCTTAATGTAAGTAACATTCACAGCTATGCGGATGCACTGCTGGTATTTTCGTTGGATTAGAAAAATAAGTAATTCATAAACTATAATTAATTTTAAACTAAATATTTAAACCATTTGCGTAATATACGAATATCCACGTTGCAATTGTGATTTCAACAAGCGCAAGTGTGTGAAATAGAGCGAAATATTAAAAGAGTGGGGGTAACGAGGTGGCAACAGTGACGGCTCTAACACATCTAATTCGCTACAGGCGAGAAATCTTCCCATTTGAAACACATAATAGTAGTCTTTTCAATTCTTATCTTTAAATTCTGCCTATTGAGGATATCTACCAGTGCTGACCGATGTTTACTTTCTTTTATCATGTCAATGTTAACTCCGATTAATATTTTAATCCTTTTTTTCGTGCATTGTATTTAATAAAAGCTGTATTCAAAAAGAATCAAACCTTATTTTTCCCATGTAAGCCAGTGAAGCAAGACTTCTTTCAATGGAGAAGTGGAGAGTACGTTCATGTGCAGTTGTGCTATATCAGGAAACATTTCTATACAAACTAGAGGCTTTAAGAAATAAAAGATTATAATTGCTACTGATTGGAATATAGACATACTCAGGGAAAATAGTTGTGAAACAAAAAATGTAATTTCAATACTTAAACAACATGGTTTCACCCATAGCATAAGAGAACCAACAAGAGTAACCAGTACATCATCCACGTGTATAGATAATCTGATCACTAATACACTCTTTAGTAAAAGTGAATGTTTAGCAATAGACACAGGCTTATCCGACCATAAAGCTTTACTTGTAAACCTTACAGAAAACGAGAACACCAGGAGTAAAAAAAGTATAAAACAATGCATATTTTTAGTGAGCAAAATATCTCCGAGTTCAAGGAAAATTTAGCTAACACAAACTGGCCACTGTGTAATACAAAAAACTGTAGATGAAAACTACAATGATTTCCTAAGAGAATTTCTTTTGGCATATAATCATTCTTTCCTGAATGTTACATGCAAGCAAATATTAAAAACTTTTAATTTAAGTTGGTGTACATGAGGCATACAGATTTCAATCAAACGAAAGAGAATCCTACACAGAAACCTAAAATCTTCCAAAAGCATACAATTACATCAGTATTATAATAAGTACACCAAAATATATAAAAGTATTATTAGGAAAGCCAAATACATGACAATAGAAAGATACATTAAAAATTCTGAAAACAAAGCAAGAGCAACCTGGAAAGTAATAAAAAATTAACTAGGTGCAAGCAAAAATTTAAACCAAATCAATTCAAGTAGCCACTTAAACAGAAACAGCAAGAACAGGTTTGAAGAATTAAATAAATACTTTACTGAGGTAGCAGATATGATTCAGGATACTCCCCCCTCAGTTCCAAAGTCATTACAAGAAATGGGCAAACATAATCTGCATGCAGCATTTGATTTTGATTGATTTTGATTTAGGAATAGTGTCTCCATTTGAGGTCAAAAAGATAATATCTGCATCCAAACCAAAAATGTCAAAAGGATGGGACGAAATCCCACCACTGTTAGTTAAAAAAGTACAAGAAGAACTATTTGTGCCACTTGCTTGCATATACAACCAGTCACTTATGATGGGAGTTTTTCCGGAAAGAATGAAATATGCCATAATCCATTCTATTCACAAAGGTGGGGAAGACGAACTAAAAAATTACCGCCCAATCTCAGTACTTCCAAATTTCTAAATTATTCTAGAAAAACTAGTACATTTAAAACTAATAACCTACCTTGAAAATGCGAACATTCTTAACAGCTCCCAGCATGGATTAAGAAAAAAATTATCAACTAACACTGCACTCGTGGATTTTGTAAACAAAGTAGCAAACAATTTGGATGAAAAAAGTCAAACTGCTACCCTAATTTGTGATATATCTAAAGCGTTTGACTGTGTAAACCACAAAATATTAATAAGTAAACTACACCAGTATGGCATAAGACACACAAACTTGGAATGATTCAAATCATATTTAGAAAGCCGTAAACAGAAAATTATACTGGAGGGCAGTTCTGGTCCTATACATACAAAATGGGAACAAATTAAAAATGGGGTTTGGCAGGGCTCCGTACTGGGTCCACTACTTTATGTAATTTACACGAATGATCTTTCAGTTACAGTCAGTGGACAACCAATATTTTATGCTGATGACACGTCGATTATTTTAAGTGGGTCAAATATTGATAATTTAAAAACAAACATTGACCAGGTCATAAAACAAGTGGAAGCATGGTTTACATGCAATGGTCTGAAATTAAATAAAACTAAAACTGAAATTGTACATTTTAAGACTACAGTAGAAAACACACAAAGTAACTCGTTAACTTCAGCTACCTCAAAAGAAGCTAAACTTTTAGGCTTATTTATAGATGAATGCCTTAAATGGACTAAACAATTAAATTATATAGAAAAAAAACTAAATACTGCCTAACAAAGAGAAACCTAGAAACAAGGATGAAAGAACACATGCGATGTATTAAATACAAACAGAAAGATAAATTGGCCATATCCCATCACTTCTGGTCAAAAAATCATAATATTTCCAAAGACATAAAACTTTTGGTACCGGCAAAAAAGTATTGGGAATTAACAGTTTGGGAAAATATACACATTGTGAAGAACAAAGAGAGCAATGAACTTCGAAATTCCAATAGTAGATGACGTCATTCAACTCATTGAACAGCGCCAGGAGAGGGAGGCGGTCACCTGAAGAACCAGTAGAACATCAGCTGATGATGGGGACGCGGTATCCTTGAAACATGTCCTAATTTCAAAAGTAAGTGGAGCTTAAGTGTTTTTTTACAGTTCGAGAATTGGTTTAAAAAGTGTTTTGATAAATACTGCTTGTTTCAACATGTCCTGCTTGGCACAGATTACAAATTGAGAAACAAGAAAAATCGTATATTATAGTTACTTTCACTCATTACTTGCATATGGAATAACTTTATGGGGAAACGCAACAGGCTCTGACAGACTTTTCCGAATTCAAAAGAAAATCATACGCATAATGACCCATTCGAGTTATAGAGCATCCTTCAGACCACTTTTTAAAACATTAAGAATTTTGACGCACCTTTGCCTCTATATGTATAATCTAGTTCTATATGTACACAGTAATTATAACAGTTTTCTAAAAAATCAACATCATCATGGTCATAACACAAGAGGAAAAAGAGATATAAAATACCCTACTCATAAGTTAGCACTGCTCAAGAAAAGTCCACAATATATCGGGATTAAAATATATAATAAATTGCCACAAACAGGGAAATCCAAAACCAAAATCTTTTTAAGAAAACAGTCAAAAGTTTATTCACCAACAAGGCATACTATTCAATTCAGGAACACATGGATGATGCACTGTGATCTCAATTTTATCTTAGTGTCTGTTCAACTTTAGGAAAACTGTATACTCTAGATATTGTACATAATTAATATTCTCTTGCTTTATTATACTTTGTAACATATTGTATTGTAAATATTGTAGACTTATTTCTGATCTTAAAGTTTAGGTTTAAAATTTTGACGAGTCACCAATTTACGAGCGCCTGCTCAACTATGTAAGTGTAATGTGACGAATAAAGTAATGTATTGTGAATTTTCTCCTGCCCACAGAATGCCACAGTTGCTGCCAGTTGGCCTATAAGAGAAGATGTGTAGTGATAAAATGTCAGATTTTAGTTTTTGTAAAATGACAGAACAACTGGAGCAGTGATAGAGCATCAAATTTTGCCAAAAGCTTGGTGATGACCAGGTGGAAACAATTCACAAGATTTAACAAGCTTTTGGAGATGATGCCATGAGGACTTTAAAGATAAAAGAGTAGTACAGTTGCTTCTAAGATGGTTGCACATCACTGGACAGTTAACCATCTTCAGGTAAGCTCTAAAATAGACAAAATGACATCATTGAGCAAGTGCTGACTCTGAATTGCAAGACCATCATATCAGAGTCCAAGAAATTGCAAACGAGATATGGTTAGGCACTGGATTGATACATTCAATTTTGACCAACTATGTGGGCAATAAGAGAGTGTTTGCAAAATTTGTACTGAACATGGAGCAGAAGCAATGGTGTCTGGACATCACAAGGACATTGGATAATGCAGTGACCCCAACTTTCTGACCACTGCGATCACAAGTGATGAAACATGGGTTTATGAGTATAACCCAGACACCAAGATTCAGTTGTTATATATGATTTTGTTACTTAAACTTATGGAGTTTTGGTATATGACAATCATATACAACACAGTTTCTTATCACTTTCTTATTTAGCCATCTATATTCAACTTTTTTATACAAAGATGACAAATATATGTCACAGCATAACTATATGCAATGTATAGTTGAAGGAATGAATAAATCTATCTATAACAGTAAAACAAAAGAAAAAAGAGAAATTTATTATTCACTAAGTTCCTCTTTGTAACTTATATCGTGTCCACTAGGGGAGCCTACACCACTCCCCCTCTAGTAACACAGTTACGATAGAAAACACTAACATACTGCAATATTAAAGAAAACATATCAATCAACTAGGTACTATAATTTTTAAGTATTTAGCAGGAAACTTGACTGTTCTCCCACTGCGAGACTTGTTCTCCTTTTTGGTACTATCTGGCAGGTTTGTTGTTTCACCAGAAGAACAGGGTCTATATAACACTGCTGGTTGTCCATTATCTCCAGTTATTGGGGTTCCCTCGTCTGCTGTTGACATGAATGCTGGTTTCAGGTGATCAATAAAAACATTCACAGCCCTGTTTCTTATGCTGATAGCAAAGTATTTATCAGTTTTGGACACTACTTTGAAGGGAACTTCATACGGGGGTGGTAATGGTTTCTTTACTCTGTCCACTCTAAAAAACACATGGGTAGAGTTACTTATGATGTGTTTCAAATGGGAAGAATTCTCACCTGTAGCAAATCAGATGCGTTAGAGCCTTCACCGTTGCCATCTCGTTATCCTCACTCTTTTTATAATGCAGTTGTTGAAATCACAAATGCAACCTGAATATTCGTATATTAGGCAAATGTTTTAAATATTTAGTTTAAAGTTAATTATAGTTTATGAATTACTTATTTTTCTAATTCAACAAAAATACCAGCAGTACATCCGTATAGCTGTGAATGTTACTTACGTTAAGAGATAATTCGTCATTGTCATTGTCTTCAACATCTGAGTACTGCAAATTTATGATGACAAGTTCCAAAATCTCATTACGTGTTATTTCTTTCCAAAAGTTGTCTTCTTGTAGTTTATCTGATGTCTCACGCAGTTTTCCCAGCCTTGTTGTGTTCCTTATCCATTTCTTCGTGAATAAGTCGTTCAACGTCAGTCAGTTTAAAAATATTAGTTTTGTTTGCAACATAATTTTAGCCCACATTAGATCTGTTGGACTGTTCTAGCAGTAGTAAGAGGGGAAGGTGGATCATGTCTCATTGATTCAGCTGATACACTTTTTCATGGAAGACTAAATGAATAATACTGCTTTGAACTCTCTAGAGTTAATAGAGATTACGAAGCATTCATAAACAAAGATATGCGACCAGACACGTTCTGCCAGACCAGCAGGTAGTGTATCGTTTCCTCTCATCAAATTTAACAAACATCTTGCCTTATTCAAAGTGCATATTTTTTTTATCGCGTCATGTCAATTGTTTACGTTCAGTTCTGAGTAACTTCAAATATACATTCACGCATACAAACCAACCAATAATGATATTCATTTCATTGTTTACATCGGAATGCATTGTTATAATATAATGGTATCTACTTTATTTATTTGTATTAGGAAAACTATTTGAGCTAAAAAATATGAGGTTTTACGGTTATGTTAAATACATTATTCTCTCCTTCCTCATGAATCAGTTTTTGCAAAATCTGAATTTTTGACTTAGTACGAATAGTATTTATTAGAGATTGATTAGGTTGCCGCTCGTCATACACCACTTAGGGGTAATGCAATACAACAACACAGCAGGACTCCGATTAGATGCTCACCAAGCAGCGCTCAAGGACAAACACCTTCCCATTTGAAACACATAATAAGTTCTTATGGATGAAGACAGTTCTAGAAGTTTTATGCTTCACTTCCATGGGTCTCAATTGTTGCATGTGCTGCTGAAGGTTGGAGACAAAGGTTGCCGGTTCAACTTTAGTTTTTGGTTCATTGAAGAATTCACCTGGAAGTCTGATATGTGTGCCATAGACCATCTGTGCAATTGAACTGCTGGAGTCCTCTCAGGTGATGCACATAGACAACACTCTAGGGAGAGTATCTGTCCACTTGATAGAATTGTGGGCTTTTATAGCTGTTTTAATTGTCTGATGGAAACACTCAATTTTTCCATTGCACTGTGGATGATATGGTGTGGTGCGTTTGAGTTTAACACCACACAATGCAGAAAGTTCCTTAAATAGCTGACTTTCAAAGTGCCTGCCTTGATCCGTGACTAAATTAGCTAGAACTCCAAATTGTGTCACCCAGTGATCATAAAATGATTTGGCCACGGTTTCTGCTGTCATATTTCTCAATGATAGTGCTTCCATCCAATTAGTGTAGCGATCTATGCATGTTAAACAATAGAGGTAGCCTTCAGAAGGTGGAAACGGTCCAACAATGTCAATATGAACTGTGGTGAATCTATCACCAGAATCTTAGAAATGGCTAATCGGTGCTTTGGTATGTCTTGTTATTTTATTTCTTTGACATCCCATACAGGCCTGAGTCCATTTCTTCACATCATTTCTGATACCTGGCCAGATAAATTTATTTGTCATAAGAGAAACAGTGGTCTTTATTCCTGGGTGTGATAAGTTGTGAATTTAAAGAAAAAACTGTTCACGGAATTCTTTTGGAATGCATGGTTTAATTTTATCAATAAGTGTCATACCACAATAACTTTCCTGATGGAAGTTGGTAACTCTTAAACACAAGTTTGGTTTTTCTCTTTGAGCTGAGCGAGTTCAGTGTCTATGTTGGTTTTCTTGCAGGCAAGGGTATCTAAGTGGGGGTGTAGCTATTTATGTTGAAAACAATATAAAGTTTAAGGAGATAAATTGCAGTAATTTTGTTGCAGATAAACATTGCGAGGTGGCTGCAATTGAGATAATTAAAAGAGAAAGTAATATAATAGTTATTGAGGTATATAGATCCCCATCAGGAGATAGAGAAATATTTTTCAATAATTTAGAAAAGTTATTAAATCTATTACAAAAAAATAATAAGTTAATAATAATGGGAGATCTAAATATCGACATGCCTAAAATTAACAAAGAAAAGCGGACAATGACTGAACTACTAGACAGACAGAATTTATCAACGGGAATAGATAAACCTACTAGAGTAACTAAGACTTTGCAATCCTGCAACGACAATGTTTTCACAAATTTTCCAAAATTGAAATGGGAAGCATCGGTAATAAAAACAGGGATAGATCACTATGGGCAAATATTAAAAATTAACACACAGAAAGAAAAAATACAAAATATTTTTATATATAAAAGACAAGTAGATAAAGAAAGCATAAAAAATTTAAAAGATTATTTGAAACAAACAAATTGGAATAGGGTATATGAAAGTAAAAACGTAAACGAAAAATATGATATATTCAATAATACGGTTTAGACACCGAGATCCCATTGACAAGGATTAAAATGAGTGCAGGCGGAAAAAATAAAAAACCGGAACCCTGGATGACAACAGGCATAAAAATATCCCTCAAACGAATGCACTTTCTAAACTCAATAAAAACACCACATATGAATGAAAGATCATTACAATATATAAATGACTATAATGTAATAACAAAGAGAGTTATAGAAAATGCAAAAACAAATTACAATAGAGAAATAGTTGAAAGATCAGAAAATAAAACAAAAGCAATATGGAATATTGTAAACAGAGTTCATAAGAATAATAACAGTAAACAAATTAAAACATAAAAATAAAGCATAATGATAAAGTAATTGAAAGTCCAAAAGAGATTTGTAATATATTTAATAACCACTATTTAAACATAGTTAAAAAAGTCAAAACCATAAATATTTCTTCACAGGACAAAAACTTAATCACACAGAAAACACAGCTAAAGTCAATGGCAATTTTTGAGATAACTAAAGAGGATGTAATAAAAGAAATGGATAAGTTAAAATTAAAAAAATCTAGCGGTTTGGATGAAATCTCGAACGAAATTGTCAAAGCTATAAAGCTGGAAATGGCAGAGGTATTGAGCCATATTATAAATGCCTCTCTGATACAGGGAATTTTTCCAGATACACTAAAAAAAGTTACTGTAAGACCAATATACAAACAGAAAGGTGGAAAGTTAGAAAAGGAAAATTATAGACCGATTACACTATGTGGTAGTTACTCGAAGATCAAAGAAGGGGTATTTTTAGATCAATTACAATCTTTTGAGATTTAACTGTATTGGAACACCACAGTGAAGCGAAATAATTATTAATTTTTAGATGAGTCGTATTTATTACACATCTGCTTCACTAGCAGATGTGTAATAAATATGACTCATCTAAAAATTAATAATTACAATCTTACTTTAAAAAACTGAACATTAAAGCGGAGGAACAATATGGATTTAAAAAACACAAATCCACAATACAAGCGATAGATAAAGTGAATAGCACAATAATAAATGTGTTAAATAAAAGAGAAATAGTTACTGCAGTGTTCATAGATCTAAGTAAAGCTTTTGATTGCGTTAACTTAGAACTACTAATAGAAAAATTAAACAGATATGGGGTACGAGGAATTGCACAAGATTGGGTTGAATCTTATCTAAAAAAGCGAATGCAATGGGTGGAAATAAATTTTAAGAACACAAAGGAAGAAATTAAAAATATTAAGTCAGGCTGGGGATATGTAACATCAGGTATACCTCAAGGTTCAAAATTGGGACCATTTTTATTTTTACTTTATATAAATGACCTTTTCGAGTTGATAGGGAAGCATGGTGGTACTGTAATAGGATATGCAGATGATATAACCATAATAATAAATGAATCTACAGAAAGAGAAGTGGAAGATACAGCAAAGGAAATCCTAAAAATAGTAAAACAATATTTCTTAAACTTAGACCTAATGATAAATTTAAATAAGACATGCTGGATAAAATTTGATCTCAAGAAGTGTTCAACGAATATAAAAATTACTATTTTCGCTTCACTGTGGTGTTCCAATACAGTTAAATCTCGATATAAAAATTACTGTTGATGGTGACAGTATTCCAGAAACATGCCAAACAGAATTTTTGGGGGTAGTAATTGATAAACACCTAGGGTGGAAGCAACACATAGAACATATAATAAAAAAACTAAATACAGGTATATACATAATGAAACAAGTTAGATGAACTATGGATAATAAAACCTTAAAACAAGTGTATTATGCATTTATCTATTCACATATAAAATATGGGATATCTTTATGGGGTAATATAAATGCAAAAGAGGTGTTAAAAATCTTCAGATTACAAAAGGAAGCTATCCGAATAATTGAAAATGTGGAGAGAAGATCTAGCTGTAGGCAGATATTTAAGAAGCATAATATTTTAACTGGTGTGTGTGCGTGTGCGCGTGCGTGTGCGTGCGTGTGTGCGCGCGTGTGCGTGTGCGTGTGCGTGTGTGTGTGTGTGTGTGTGTGATAGAAAGGGACACATGTAAAAAGAACTGTAATGTACACTCATATAATGTAAGAAATAAAGCTGACTATTTTAGGACCACACTAAGGGGAACACTAAACAACAGATCATTAGAAAGTATTGGAAAAGACATGTATAATAGATTGCCAGGAAAAATAAGGAATACTAAACTATGTAATATTAAGAATATAAAAAGATATTTGTCAGAACAAGCTTTTTATAGTGTGGAAGAGTACAAAGCAAAAAATGGAAAATAAACAATGTACGTTTTAGTTTTTAAGTAATGTATATAGTAGACTTTTAGGTATATTTTTTATGTTTTCTTATAAAATGACGTATCCTCTGTATGAAATATAAGGGATGAATAAATTGAATTCTGCTACAGCATCATAGTCATCAGTTTCAATTCATGAGAGGTGATCTGCCACAATGTTGTCTTTTCCACTGATGTGTTGATTAGTTGTGCTAATCTGAGAAATATACTGGAGGTGACGCTGTTGTCATGGAGATGACTTTTCATTCTTCTGTTGAAAAGCGAATATCAGCGGCTTGTGGTCTGTGTATATTGTAAACTTTTGTCCTTCTAAGAAATGCTTAAAATATTTGACAGAGAGATAGATTCCTAAAAGTTCACAACCATAGGTACTGTATGCTCTCTGTACTTCATTTAATTGCTTTGGAAAGAAACCTATTGGTTTCCATCCTTGTTTCTCGTATTGTTATAGTACGCCTTCTGGCATAATCCAATGTCCCAAGAATTCAAGTTCTTCTACCCCAGTGACAGATTTACACACGTTGATATGCAGACCAAATTTGTTTAGTCTCTCAAACACCTTCTTGAGATGTACGCAGCTTTCATCCATATCCTTTGAAGCAACTAAACAGTCATCCAAGTAGGGGAAAATGAAATCCATGCCTCGTAAAACTTCATTTATGAAGCAATGAAAGGTACTCGGGACATTCCGGAGTCCAAAGGGCATAAAATTGAATTTGTATAGCCCAAATGGGGTACATATAGCAGTTTTCAGCTTGTCCTCTTCCACAACTGGAATCTGAAAATAGGCCTTGAAGAGATTGATTTTGCTGAAGATTTGTTTACCCTGCAATATATGCTGGAAATCGTCAATACACAGAATTGGATATCGATCTGAAATAGTTTGGGCATTCAGTTTTCTATAATCACCACATGGTTGCATAGTGCCATCTTTCTTTGGAACTAGATGGAGTGGGCTTGCCCATTGGGATTGAGATGGTTGAATTATACCATTATTCTGCATGAACTGGAATTCCTGTTTGGCTATTTTATGCTTATGAGGATCCAGCTGTCTTGGTTTACAATATACTGGTTGGCCTTCAGTTGGAATATAGTGCTTTATATTGTGTTTGATATCCAAAGATATCCAATTTGGTTTGGTTAAATCTTGATACTCAGAGAGTAAATCTGCAAATTTCCGAGTTTTTGACATGGTGCTAATAACATTATCTGATGTATCGATTCTGATGTGATTGACATGACTGCACCTCGAATGCAAAGTTTGGTCTCACCATCAACTAACTGCTTTTTACTCAGATCAAGTAATAAATTAAACTTCCTTAGAAAATCGGCAACTAAAATACCTTTGTAAGTTTTAGCATCTAAAAGTTCCCTACTTACCAAAGAAACAGAACACATTCAAGATACAGAGAAAGCTAGTATACTCAGCTGAAATCTTAAGTACAATTACTATGTGATTTCCTGTATCTAAGTATTATTAATTCTATTACAAACATAACAGCTGCAAAAATGAAGCCCAGCCCTAGAAGCATGAAGGCACCCTGTACATGAGTCAGTTGTAAAGTCCTGGGAGTAGCTCCATCAGGATCATCCTCAGTACGACTCAGAGCAATCTGCAACTGAAGACGGCTGGACATGAAATTGCGTACAACATCAGCCTGCCAGTAAGTTCCTATGCCACCTTGATTCAATGCAAGAATCAGCTTATTGAGAGGTTGTATGTATGGTGCTCCTTTTCTTGCATTCAGGACCACATGAGCAACAAGTATAGGTTGCTTCATTAGCCTTAGCCTGGACATTGCACTGATGGTGATGTATGGTCCATAGTTGAATACTCCTGAAATATAACCAAAATTGATTATATAAATCTTTCAGAAATTAAACAACATAAAAACAAACAGAAGCTTATACCAATGGCCAAATGGAGCATTACATTTAATTGCAACAAATTTGATTAATGTCCTAAAGAACATAGTAGTCATTTTCTCTGTGTGGGGTTGCACAACTTAATTAATCTTGACTGTATCCAAAATCTTGCTGCTTTCTTGTTCTGACCTGAGGTTGAAATCAGGAAATGAAAGCTAAAAGTGAACCAACATTGTAGGAGTAGTAGTATTTATTCAGCCCTTTAAAAAATTACATTTTTATGGCTTCGTCAAGAAAAATCAAATAAAAATTACAAGAATGCATACAGTAAAATCCTATTCCTAACTAAAGTTGTACAACACACAATTATTTTCATGGTTACAAACTATAAATTAATTACATTAACTATCATATTTTACATAATCACATTTCCAGGAACTCTACAACTGTATAAAATGAATGAACTAATAGAAATGAACTAACGGTTTTTCTGAATACATTTAGATTTTTTATATTAATTTTTAGATGAGTCGTATTTATTACACAACTGCTTCACTTTTGTGAAAGTGAAGCAGATGTGTAATAAATACGACTCATCTAAAAATTAATATTTATTTCGCTTCACTGTGGTGTTCCAATACAGTTAAATCTCAATAGATTTTTTATGTTTTTAATCATGGTAGGCAGTTTGTTATACAGAAATTATTCTGATGTGGTGTGCACATTTTTTGGCTAGGTTAGTCCTGCAGTGTTGAAAATGTAAATCACCTCTCTGCCTTGTACAATAGTCATTTATCTGTGAATTTTCGGAAAGTTTATATTTATGTGATCGAATGTAGTATATTACTTCTAGCATGTATATACAGGCCACAGGCATAATCTTTAAGGTTTTAAACAACTCACTACATGATGTTCTATTGTTCTTACCCATCATTCTTATTGCTTGCTTCTGCATTTTAAATACCTCTTCCCAGCCAGTTGCTATATCCCAAAATATTATTCCATACCAAATATGATTTTGGACTTGAGCAAAATATGCATTTCTGAGAACCTGTGTGCTGGTGACCATTTTTAATGTATTTAGCATATAGCATCCCGTACTGAGTTTATTGCTTAACATATTTATGTGTGATCCCATTTTAAATCTTCACTTATCTCTACTCCCAGAAAAATTAAAAGTTGAATGTTTGCAAAATTGAAATATAATAAAGGAGAGTACAGGCTGGTTCATTTTGATGCAGTGTAGAGTAGCACCTTTTACTTCCTCAGAGAGACAATTATGGCAGCTGCATGTGAAAAAGGAGATAAGTAAAAATTTTCAAATGCCAGCTATTACCATGTTTGCATAAAAAAAAAGAAGGTACAGTTGAACCTCACCTATACATTATTCATTTCCTATGTTTTTTTCATTAATACATAAAATTTTTCTGATCAGCATATATGAAATATATTTATTTACCTCCTCATTTATGTTTTATGTTTATACTATCTGAAAATATATTATGCACGGAAAGGTAGATTCAGACTGAAAAATTCAATGCCATTGCCAGGATTTGAACCGCGAATCTCCCAGCCTCCATCAAGTTGCTTTTAACCATTGAGTTACCATGGTCAACATAAAATTAAATTCTCCAACTGACTTGTATTTATCCCGGTAAGCCATTAGGAGTTGTCATATACGAGGGCCGTTCAGAAAGTAACCTCCGATCGGTCACAGTGCGGGTAGTGGGGGGAGTAGCGACGCCATCTGTGCATTCACGCACTCAGCAGGTCAGTCGGCATCAAGCCATGGTCGAGTGAACGTCGTATCTGCGCTAGTTTAGTGTTTGTGGCCGTTTGAAATGTGTGCTGCAATAGAAAACCCTGCCAAATGTGAAGTGCGTGCTGTTATAAGGGTTTTTACAGTCAAAGGATATTCTGCAGCAGCTATTCATCGTGAGCTTTGTGCCGTGTACGGTATCGTTTTTTTGCACGATAACGCCCGTCCTCACTCTGCTCGCAGAACAACAGCCCTTCTTGAGTCCTTCAAGTGGGACATTGTCAACCATCCACCTTACAGCCCAGATCTGGCGCCAAGCGATTATCACCTCTTCATGCATATGAAGACATGGCTCGGGTCCCAGCGGTTTGATGACGACGAAGAGCTCAAAGATGCGGTCACAGGCTGGCTCCAGGCACAAGCGGGTGATTTTTATGCAGAAGGAATTTCAAAGCCTGTGAACAGATAAGATAAGTGCCTCAATCGTTATGGAGACTATGTTGAAAAATAGTGCAAAGATGTAGTTGTAAGATGTATATATTAAAATATTTTTATTTAACTTGGTGAATTTTTTGCAATCAACCGGAGGTTACTTTCTGAACGGCCCTCGTACAACGAGATATGCACTGTTTGTGGCGACATAGTGTGCAGTAAGTATGTAAGTCCCAGGCTTTATAGTTACCACTATTAGGTTAATTGATGGACATGAATTGTTCTTCCACACTAGCCATGTGTAGGCTAAGGTTTGAATAGGTAGAGTCTGAAAGATTCAGCCATAGCCAGGATTTGAAACACAGATTTCCCACTCTAAATTCGCTTGCTCTTAACCATTGAGCATTCATGGCCAACATGTCAGCACAACATTAAATTCTCCAAATGACCCGTATTTTTCCTGGTAAACCACTTGGGGTTCTCATATGCAATAAGATATGCACCATTTGTGGCAACTTACTATGCCGTAAGTACTTAAGTCCCAGGTTTATAGTTAACACTATTAAGTTAATTGATGGAAATTAATAGCTCTTCCTCACTAGCCATGTGTAGACTAAGGTTTGGATAGGTTGAGTCGAAAAATAAAATAAAATAAAAATCTGTATAGTAACCTTGGCACCTAATTTCTTAAACCAGGGCTCATATGCCAGATTTTTAACATTCATTCACACTACATTCATACATAAACTTCAATACTATAGCCGAGATTTGAACCACAGATCTTCCGGTCTCCATCCGGTTGCACTTAACCATTGAGCTACTTTGGTCAACATGCCAGTATGACACTAAATTCTCCAACTGACTACACTGACTACAATTAATTTCCATTAATTGACCTAATAGTGGTTAACTATGAAGCCCGGGCCTTAAAGTACTTACACGTTGTAAATCACCATTAAGGTCGTTGTCTCATGTGTTTATGAGAACTCCTAGTGGTTTACCGGGAAAAACATGAGTCAGTTGGAGAATTTAATGTCATATCGGCACAATGACCATAGTAGGTCAATGGTTAGAGCGGCTGGATGGAGACCAGAGGATTCGTGGTTCAAATCCCGGTTATGACAATGAATTTTTCAGTCTGACTCTACGTTTCCACACTTTAGCCTACACACGGCCAGTGTGAAAGAACAATTAATTTCCAAGAAATCAATTTTTTAAACAAAGATCCGAAAACATGTGTAGATAACACACAAAAAATAGAAAATTATATCGCGGACAATGAAATAGAGATATATAATTTGCTTGAAAATTGAAAATCTATGTTTAAAACACAATGTATGGAAACTTAAGATTATATTCAAAATGCAGTTTCTAAATGAAGTTCATATAATAAATTCCAAAAAAATGTCTCAACATACAACATAGTTCTTGCACCTCAAAATAGATTCAATATCAAGAATCCCCCCCCCCCCCAAATTCAATTACTACAAAAGAAAACCCAGGAATCTATGAGATCAAATGTGAATCTTGCCCTAAAATTTATATAAGAAAAACAAAAAGAAATATATACATCAGAACTAAAGAACGTATAAGAAATATAAAAGAAGGTGAAATAGAAAAATCAGTAGTTGCTTTTCATTTTTTGAATACCAGACATGACTCATGACTTAACTTGGAGACAACTTTAATAAAACATGTTTATCATCCCATAGATCTTTCTGTATGGGAAAAGATCTTCATTAATAAAAATCGTTATAGAATCATGAAAATCGAAACTCCACCATCGGACATCTTTGACAAATACATCATGCCATCTATTGACGATACGGAAAAAGAGGAAACCACTACAACCTGCACTAGTCGACACTCAGCTGATGATGGGAGCAACAGCTCTTGAAACATGTCCTGTGAAAAACAATGTGAGTGAAGCAATGTGTCAATATCTTCTCAATTCACTTTTATTTTGAATGAAATGATGTTCAAATGAGCCCAGGATCCACAGAGCTTGTTACCTGACATTTATCTTTCTGAATAAAAGAAAACGCTGGAAGAAACCTAATCCAGATAATTCACCCTAACCAAGATTTGAACTTTGGACTTCTGAACGTGAGGCAGACATGCTACCACCACACAACAGAGGCAGGCACAAAGAACTCTTTATCTAATATTACTCTTTTTCCTTTGGATTTAAGAAACCTCAAAACATGTATTTCTGGTGAAATCTTGATATTACATTTTTTGGCTGAAATACTTGATATGTTTAAAGGGAAACAGTTATAAATCGTGCATTCAGTAAGTTCTGTAAGCATGAACTTAATTACTTTATTTATAATATGGCTAAGGGCAAGCAACTTTGAAATAAAACCTGTACAGCTGATTTCCATGTCCAAGCTTTATTGATTATGGTGATAAACATGTGAAATTTTAACATAATAATTTTGAGTTGTAACTTACTTATTATACATGGAAAACAAACATGTTTCTGGTGGCAGCTAGTTGAAGCACTGCCTGGACACATTCAGATACAGAAGCTGCCACCAGAGAGAAACATGACTACCATGCAGAGCCACACCAGAAAGTGACCCCAAACTGATTGTGAAAGCAATTAGCTTCAGAAATTGTTTTTCATAAATTATAAATTAGTGCTAGATAAAATATAATTATTTGTCACAAACTTCATTTATCTATAAAATCTTTTTAAACTACTTGTCAAACTATAAAAACACTTTAGCTCCACTTACATTTAAAATTAGGACATGTTTCAAGGACCACATGTCCCCATCATCACATGATGTTTGACTCACTTTTTAATTATTTTTTTTAAAAAAAAAAAAACCACCTACTTCTCTCCTATTGGCTGTGCCTCCACCACTCACAAGATGGCTGCAGACATATGTCTCGGTTGGTCCAGCTCGTGTAAACGGTCACGGCCTCGTGTTTTGTAACACGGGAAACCAGGTTTTATGCAAATGTGCTACTTCCTCCTTCCTGTTAAAATTATGTTTGTGCTTGAAGATTTCAATAGCCTCCCGATAAAGTCTGACGTGGTACTGGGCTGTGTTGTCGAGAACCTCTGTTTCCTGGAACTTGATGTCATGTCCCATCAGAAGGGCATGTTCAGCAACAGCAGATTTTTCCGTATGTCCCAACCGGCAGTTGCTTAGGTGATCCTTAATACAGGTACATATGCTACGTTTAGTAGTGCCAATACACTATACGAGCCGGACCAACCGAGACATACGCCTGCAGCCGTCTTGTGACTGGCAGAAACGCAGCCAATAGGAGAGAAGTAGGTGGTCTCCTTCCAGCCTATATATATTTGGTGCCCTATGCCGGAGTCACTCTAGTTTGCCATGAGTCCTCTGAGGATGCTCGACGCACATACAAGCGAAAGATCAGGAACTTCAGTTTTTCCAATTAGATCACGGCCAGTAAGCCTGGAAACTTCTACATATTACTGGATTGACGCCGGCCATGAAAGCCTAAGTTGTTACATTCTTTGAATCATCAATCAACATTTCTTTCATAGTAAACAAAATTTGCGAAACTAGTCTCTGGAATTCTGTGGAAATTTTTCATCAATTTTCTTAAAAGATAAGTGACGTTAGTGACAAATAATCATATTTTATTTAGTATTTGTTGCTTCATTCTTGCTAGCTTCTATTTTTTACATATAAATTAGGGATTGAAATATTACAGAAATCAACCCAAAATTACTAAGTAGTAATATTAGAGGAAGAATTTGATGCCTTGAGGGTTACACATTGTTAATGTTAATCAGAATGAGGGAGCTGCTGAAAAAATGTGATAAAGGGAAAGTGCTGAAGAGCTGTTGGACATTCATTACAAGGACACTGGATATCACAGTGGCTTGATTTATGGCTCTCATGCTGAGGGTTTGTGGTTTGATTCTGAACTCTGGGGTGGAAATTTTTAGTTGACTCTATTCAAGCCTTCACCTCTGAGTAGCTCATGTGAAGTATTCCTAAGGCCCAAAAGTGATTTGGAGACCACTGTAAAAGTTGTAGGCTATGTTGTTCCATCAGCATTTACCATTATTACCCTTCCCCCATCTGAAGTAATGGGCTCTGTCCCTGGGTGTCTCCAGTTAATAAATGTATATGAGTTTCAAATGGGAAGAGTTCTCGCCTGTAGCAAATCAGATGCATTAGAGCCTGCAGCGTTGCCACCTCATTACCCCCACACTTTTAATATTTCCCTCTCTCTCACACACTTGCGAGCATTCTTGGCGCTTGACGTAAGGGAACGCAAACTGAATTTTCGTAAATTTTATAATAATGTAGTTGTTGAGATCACGATTGCAACATGGATATTCATATATTATGCAAATGGTTTAAATATTTAGTTTAAAATTAATTATAGTTTATGATTTACTTACGTTTCTAATCCAATGACAATACCAGCTGTGCATCCGCATAGCTGTGAATGTTGTTGTTGTTTTCAAATGCTAGGCTTTGGCAATGAAGCCATTAGCTCTCTTGCTCGCCAATATTTCTGTGTAGTGGGTCCGGCAGGTAGGGCTTCACAGGTTAGAAGACGTTCTTCAGTCATTTCCTCTTCTTTGTTGCACAGGACAATATGGACTTTTATAAATTCCTATTCTGTGTAAGTGTTTGGCCAAATAATCATGTTCCGAAAATAATCTAAAATTTGCTACTGCAGCTTTACGTGGGATTTCTGGAATAATTTCTGGATTTTTAATTAGTGAGTGAGTGTGTGGTGTTTTAGGGCCCGTCGATTGGATTTTTAATTACAATGTTCCATTTTTTATCTTTGGCTTTGTTAGATATTGATTGGTTTTGTTTGTTTTTATATTTGCATTTGATTAATCTTTTTATGGATGTAAAGGGTAAGTTTTTACTAGCTGTGAATGTTACTTACATTAAGACATAATTCACCATTGTCTTTGTCTTCATCGTCTGCGAATACTGTAGTATTCATCTGCAGTACTGCAAATTTATGATGATAGGTTCCAAAATCTCATTACGTGCTATTTCTTTCCAAAAGTCGTCTTCTTGTAGTTTATCTGATGTCTCACACAGTTTTCCCAGTCTTGTTGCGTTCCTTGTTAATTTCTTCATGAATAAGTCGTTCAATGACAGTCAGTTTAAAAATATTATTTCTATTTGCAACATAATTTGAGCCCACATGAGATTGTTCTGGCTGTAGTAAGGGGGAAGGTGGATCATGTCTCATTCATCCAGCTGATACAATTTTTCATGGAAGAGTAACTCAATATTACTGCTTTGAACTCTCTAGAGTAAATAGAGATTACGAACCATTCATAAACAAAGATATAATGTGACTAGACACATTCTGTCAGACCAGCAGAAGTGTATTGTTTCCTCTCATCGAATTTAACAAACACCATGGCTTATTCAAAGTACATATTTCTTTTGCCACGTCATGTCAAATGTTAATGTTTCAGTTCTGAATAATTTCAAATATACGTTCACGCATACATACCAACCAATAATGATGTTCATTACAGTGCTTACGTCGCAATGCATTGTTATAATATAATGGTATTTACTTTATTTGTATTAGGAAAACTATTTGAGCTAAAAATATGGGGTTTTTACGGTTACATTAAATACATTACTCTCTCCTTTCTCATGGATCAGTTTTTGCAAAATCTGAATTTTTGTCTTAGTGCAAATAGTATTTCTTTGAGATTGATTAGTTTGCTGCTTGTCACACAGCACTTAGGGGGAATGCAATATGACAACACTGCAGTACTCCGATTGGTTGATCACCTAGAAGCGCTCAAGGACAAACATCATCCCATTTGAAATGATTAATCAATAATTTGCTTAGTGGAACAAGGTTTCATTAACTGTGTGGGGACTGTTGTAAACCAACCGCCATTTCATTAGAAACACAATCTGGCAAAACTTGCATATAAAAGTACTTACCACCAGACAGTTCTTCTACGTGTATTCCAACTTCACCATTCAAAGCAATTTCTGCTAATTCCTCATCTGACACCTTGACATATTTATCTGCTATGGTCTTCAAAACAGGATCTTCACTATCCTGAAAGGCCCATATAACAGCTTCATGAGGAAACATCCAGTTGAGATCGCTTGTAGCCATCTCCGCCAGCATGTTGATTGGACGTTCATACCTGTGTTCAACCACATTATGAAGCTCACACCAAAGAAAATTGAATGTGTTACAGTCTTTTACAAAATTTCTTTGGTCACCTCATTTATTTGTATATTTATACTAATATTATAAAGAGAAAAAATTATATCATATGTTGCATAATCTCGAAAACCACTAAACCAATTTTGATGGTTCTCTCACCATCGACGTCCCTGTTCCTCCAATGGCTACAGAGCGTATAATGTTTTCAAAACTTTAATAACTGGTGTTTAGTGATTTCTTCTTCTTATTTATGTCACAAAGTTGAAACTTATTTAATTGAATATGGATATCAGAGGCTACTTTTTGCACTTTATTGCAAACATGTCAGAATTCTAATGACCTAACACAAAGGTCTAAATGAAAAAGATTAATATATTTTAAAATATGATGTATTTTAGGCAGGTTACAGACTGTATATCATCACATTTCCCTCATATTTCACTGAAGTTATAAGTAATATGTTTGGTATAATTTTAAACAAAACAGCACACATTTGGATTCTATAAATTGATAAAAAGATACACTGATGCCCGATTTCACCAACAGATGTTATAACTTAACACAAGTTTAGCAATAGTTAAAACAAAAATTACATTTCACCAACAAGTGTTAGCGTAATACTCGTGTTAAATCTCTTGTTAGAACTAACAAGACAAATTTCTGATGTTAAGTCCTTAACAATTGTAAACAGTCAAGATGGCGAGCATGAACTCAGCTGTTGATGTCGATTTGCTATATTTAAGACCGTCTAAATGACATTCATAGTAGAGTACGGCCTATGAGGAGAAATGATTTTGAGGAGCTATCAGAAGAAAATTTTCTACAGAGGTATAGACTGTCAAAACAAGTTGCTATGAAGGTTACTGTGGAAGTACAAGAGAGGTTAGAATATGCATTTAAAGAAATATACTGATCTCGCCTTTGATTCAAATATCAATAACCTTGCGATTTTATAATTCACTGAATTATGTGGATAATAAATTGTCCACCTCCCTTCTTGAAACATTCAAGTCACTTGCCGTTCTTCGCTCCTCATTTTAAATCTGCGTAATACTGAGTTAGAACATGCATCCAAAGGACTATGACGATCTCGCCTAAGCTTCAAGTATTAATAACTTTGCGATTCTATAATTCACTGAATTATGTGGATAAAATACTGTCCACCTCCCGTCTTGAAACATTCAAGTCACTTGTCACTTGTCCTTCTTCGCTCCTCGTTTTAAATTTACGTAATAATGAGTTAGAATATGCATCGAAAAGAATATGCCGATCTCGCCTTTGCTTCAAGTATTAATAACTTCGCGATTTTATATTTCACTGAATTATGTAGGTAATACACTGTCCACCTCCTGTCTTGAAACTTTTAATGCACTTGTCCTTCACACCTTGTTTTAAATTTACGTAATACTGACAAGTTGTTTGGTGCTTCTAGTAGTGACACTTGCATTTGAATTAAATTCCTTTCCAATATTTTCCCCGTGACATCTTTCTCTTTTACATTCACCGCATCCGTCCTCTTATTTTCCACGATATCCTTACACTTCGTCACCAATTCAATTAATTCTTTCTCCATCAATGAGAAATTTGTCTCACGGCTTTATTTATGATTTAGTTCATTCGCCATTTTTCAGCTTGTGCAGATGAAAATGAAAACAAAAGTCATCGCAGTACGTTCAGAAAATAACATGACTCATCCATTAGCCATCTATAGCTGTGATATTTACAAGTATCTTGGCGTTAACACAGGTTTGTTAACAGTTTCAGAAAACAGGTTGGTGAAATGCAAGAAATTTAACATTAGTGTTAGTGCTGTGACAGTTGTTACGTTACATTTGTTAACGTCGATTTTAACATCTGTTGGTGAAATCGGGCATGAATCCATATTTTCGATCTTTAACATACAAATCAACATAATTCCTTTCTTGGAAGTGTTGAAAACAGTGTTGTAATAAATTAAATTTAAAGGGAGGTCGTTAATGACACTAAACAACACTTACTGGTTTTTTTCCCAAAAATGTGTGGCAACTGCTGATTTTTCTAATTGTTTATATTTTATGTTCCTAAAGTGTTCCTTTGTTCTTGTTTCTAAATTTCTTTTGGTTTTTCCAATATAAATTTGACTACAGTCATAACATTCAATTTGATATATACCAAATTTTTTGTTAGATGGAATGGCATCTTTGGAAAAACCAAAAGAAATTTAGAAACAAGAGCAAAGGAACACTTTAGGAACATAAAATACAAACAATTAGAAAAATAAGCAGTTGCCACACATTTTTGGGAAAAAAGCTGCAACATAAATCCAGAACCAAAACTACTAAAACATACATCAGGAAAACAAGAACTGTCCACATGCGAACAAATCTTCATTTCAAAAAATAGGAACAAAGTATTCAATTTTGACATTCCCCAGAAGGATTTGTTCAGAAGTTCCTTGAACCGCCACCAGAGGAGACCTATAACAAAATATCGCCAGCTACACCACTGAGAACCAGTCGATGTCTGGTTGACAATGGAGGAAAATAGTCTCTGAAACATGTTCCGGGAAAATTTAAAAGTGTTGTTTAGTGTCATTAATCATCTCCCTTTAAATTTAATTTAATACAAATCAACATTTACTGGCACCTAAGAAAGCTCTTGGGGAACTAACTCCAACACACTAAACAGCATTCATATAATCCTGGTAAATGACAACATTTTTAACACAGAAAATATTTATTTACTTAAGATGAGTCAATACTAGTAACACTAACATTACTTTTTTAATCTCTATTAACATGTTTCGGGAACATGTCCGACTGACCCATGTTGTGTTTCTGTTGTGGTGGTTGTCTATAATGGCAGCATCATGTGGCAGTGAAATGTACTTCCAGAGTGTACTTGGTGGCAGTAAATCAAAATTCATTAACTGCTTATATATCGAGATTTAACTGTATTGGAACACCACAGTGAAGCGAAATAATTATTAATTTTTAGATGAGTCGTATTTATTACACATCTGCTTCACTTTCGTACCTATTTTGAGGACATGTTTCGCAAATCATCGTTTGCATCTTCTGCTCTTATGCGACTAAAGCTTGATCCAGTGGTGTGGGTAATTCTGGAGTTGCTGCTGCCATCTGTGATTTAGTGATGAACTTAAATGTGGGATTCTCTTCTGGCGGGATTTCAAAGTTCATTAGTTGGTTTTTATGTTTTTCTATGTATATTCTCTCCCATATGACGAGTTCACTATGTTTTTGTACGTATTTTAGTAATTCTGTGCTATCTTCAATTTCATGATTTTCAGACCAGAAATGAGCTGCTATTGCGGACTTATCAATATTTTTGTATCTTCAGGCACTTATACAAAAATATTGATAAGTCCGCAATAGCAGCTCATGAAATTGAAGATAGCACAGAATTACTAAAATACGTACAAAAACATAGTGAACTCGTCATATGGGAGAGAATATACATAGAAAAACATAAAAACCAACTAATGAACTTTGAAATCCCGCCAGAAGAGAATCCCACATTTAAGTTCATCACTAAATCACAGATGGCAGCAGCAACTCCAGAATTACCCACACCACTGGATCAAGCTTTAGTCGCATAAGAGCAGAAGATGCAAACGATGATTTGCAAAACATGTCCTATAAATAGGTACGAAAGTGAAGCCGATGTGTAATAAATACGACTCATCTAAAAATTAATAATCATTAACTGCTGTTTGTGTTTCAAAATAAGATCTCTTGCCATGTGTCTAGTTCTGCTGCATGACTGGTCAGTTTGATTAGTGTAATGTTCGATTTGATGTTACGGTTGCTGATTCAGAAATGGTGTGAAACTGCAGATTTATTTATAAAGACCTGTCCCTATTTATAAGTATCAACAGTAAAGTGATAGCTATACCCTTAAGTATATGATTATGCAAAGACTGAAGATTCCAAGATATAGAACACTGTACCTTGGTAATGTCAAAACTGATGCAAATCCACCACTGTAAACCGATGTTATCAAAAGACAGTAAACAGAAAGCCACAGCATGAAATGCTTCCAAGGAGAATAACGCGATTCTTCACTTCCTTCGTTAGGTACTTGCAAAACAATCAAGGCGAGTGCATCTAGAAAGCTTCTGACAAGACTGATTCTTTCCTTTGTGAATCCTGAAACAAAGAAAATAAGTCAAATTAACTGATGCAGATGGACAATCACACTTATAGGTTACAGCATTTCCATATATTGTAGGTGGAGACCGATTTTAACCATATAGGTTATATAATCTAGTGCAGTACAACAGTTGCTTTTCATTGGAATGCGCCTATCTAACAAAAATTCTCTCAGTGCTATTGATGACATTCATCACAGCTATGAATGAAATGTTTGGAAAGAAGAATAATTATTCCTGCAGATCATACTTGCAAGCCCAGAACCAAACTAACGTTCTGAAGCGCTGATCTTAAAAATCATCTGCACTATTATGCTTTTCAAATGGGAAGAATTCTGGACAGCAGCGAACCAGATGCATTAGCATGCTCAGGTTACCACCTTGTTACCCTCACTCTTTTTCATATTTCCCTCTCTCTTGCACATTATTCTAGCCCATTGCGCTAAATGTAAGGGAACCCAAACTGAATTTTACAAACTTTTATAATAATTTAGTTGTTGAACTCACAACTGCAACATGGATTTTTGCAATTATGCACATGTTTTAAATGCTATTAATTGTAATTATAGTTTATGAATTACCTATTTTTCTAATCTAACAGAACTGCCAGCTCATCCATAGAGCTGTGAATGTCACTTATGTCAAGAGACAATTCATTATTATGACTGTCTCATCATCTGAGTATTGCAAATTTATGACAGCCTCCAAAATCTCATCATGTGTTATTTCTTTCCAAAACTCCTCTTCTAGTAGTTTATCTGCATATCTCATGCAGTTTTCCCAGTCTTGTGTTACCTTGTCAATTTCTTTGTGAATAAGTCATTCAACATCAGCCGATTTAAAAATATTATCTCTATTTGCAACATAATTTGAGCCCACATTAACTCAATTGCATTGTATTGGCAGTGATAAGGAGGAAGGCAAATTACCTCGTCTCATTCAGTTGCAACTTGATCCAGCCAATACACTTTTCCCTGGTTTTTAAATCGAAGAAAAACTGAATAATACTGTATTTCAATGTGTAAGGCCTATGATACAATGAAGCACAAAATTATATTATATGAATAATACTGCTTTGAACTCTCTATAGTAAATACAGAATATGAACCATTCATAAACAAACATAATGTGACGACTCACATTTTGCAGATGCAGCATTCTACAGGCCAGTAGGAGGTGTACTGTTTGCTCTCTCTCAATTTTAACAAACACCTTGGCTTATTCAAAGTAATTCTTTTATGACGTCATGTCAAAGATTTACATTTCAGTTCTGGTAATTACAAATATATGTACGCGCATACTTACCAACCAATAATGATGTTCATTAGAGTGCGTACATTGCAATTTATTGTTATAATATATTGGTATTTTATTTGTATTAGGAAAACTATTTGAGCTTAAAGATGTGAGGTTTTTGCAGATATGTTAGAAACATTACTGCTATCTTCCTCAAGAATCACTTTTTGCAAAATTTGAATATTTGTCTTAACGCAAATAGTATTTATTAAGGATGGACTCAGCTGGCGTTCATCCACCCCACTTAATGGAAATACAATATACAACATTGCAGGACTATAAGTTGCTTACCTAGTAGTGTTCAAGGACAAACATCATCCCATTTGAAAGCCACAGTAGTAATCAAGTTCTAGTAAATAATACTTTCGAGTTCACTTAAATGAAGTTCTCACAGCGTATTAACTGTGGCAGATTTCAATGACACAAGGTACAATGTAGCCAGATAGTGGAAAATATCCATAATTAAAGAAAATTAAATGTTTTCTTGTATTGCAGAAAAAGCATAAAATCACAAGGTTTGCCAAATTATACTCATTTTTACCTTCTCTTCTGATTACCTGTAGTAAAACAGGAAATATTGCATCCCACCCAAAAAATTTGATGTGCAGATTTCAGTGAAAATACATGTTTTAAGATCCTCTGTATAGACACATTTTTCGAAAAAGAAAACTGTGTGTGAGTGTATGCACATGAACAGGCTAACATAACTCAAAACTGAGAAGTTGTTTTTAAATATTAAGCTTAGTAGATAGTCAACATGAAAAATTCAATGCCATGGCCGGGATCTGAACCACGGATCTCCTGGATTCCGTCCAGTCGCTTTAACCCATTGAGCTACCGTGGCCAACGTGCCGTCTTGACATTAAATTCTCCATTTGACTCATATATTTCCCCAGTAAACCACTAGGGGCTCTCGCATCCGAGATACACCGTTTGTGGCGACCTACTATCGTAAGTACTTGAGTCCCAGGTTTCATCATTTAACTCTTATTATTTTAGTTAATTAATGGAAATTAATCATTTCTTCACACTAGCCGTATATAGGCTAAGGTTTTTGATAGAGTCAACATGAAAAATTCAATGCCATGGCCGGGATTTGAACCATGGATCTCCTGGATTCCGTCCAGTTGCTTAAACCCATTGAGCTTCCATGGCAAACGTACCGTCCTGACATTAAATTCTCCATTTGACTCATATTTCCCCAGTAAACCACTAGGGGCTCTCGCATCCGAGATACACTGTTTGTGGCGACCTACTATCATAAGTACTTGAGTCCCAGGCTTCATCATTTAACTCTTATTATTTTAGTTAATTAACTAAAATTAACTAAATTATTAATTATTATTATAAATTATTATTAATGTTCAATTAACTAAAATATTAAGCTTAGTATTTAACTTCAGCATTTTCTAAGGATGCAACACAAAGATGGTCTTACAGGAGAACAAAAGAAAGCTCCCTCAAGAACATTCTTCTTTTCAGTTTTTTTTTTTTTTTTTTTTGCTACCTGTGTTGAAAATAATAGAGGGTAAGAGCGACTGGACAGAAACCAGGAGATCTATGGTTCAAATCCCAGCCATGGCATTGAATTTTTCAAGTTGACTCTATCTATCCAAAACCTTTGGCTATACACGGCTAGTGTGAAGAAATGATTAATTTCCATCAATTAACTTAAATAATAGCTGCATTTTTCATAGCTTTGTTCATAATGTTATAAATCACAGTTGACCATATTTTGTATTTCTAACACTCATTCCATCTATTACAGCATCTCCACCCTTATTGAAGGTTATAAAAAGTGATTATTTCTGATTTGTTATCAAATATCCATGATATCTGCAATTATGATTGCATTAATACAAACAGATTTGAACAACTAATTCAGCTAGATAAATTGTGTAGACATTTTTCTGTGAGGACTGTACCTCTTTACTAGCAAGTAGCATAGGAAGCTGACACAACTATTCACTTAATGGTGTCCACAGTAATAATGACAATGAAGAACAAGATGACAGTGTAGATGATGTGGAGGCAGAAGATAACATTCTGAATGTTAGCGAAGTGATAACTCATTTAAACAATGTGATTCTGTGGATGGAGAGACAAAATGAATCAAATAGCATTCATCTACTCCATCTTGCCATAATACGCGGAGAGAAAACGTAACGCATCACTGCATCAAACAAAACTTACTCGTTTTTTTTTAAAACAAAGAAAAATCAGGTAGGAGTAAAATATATACAGTGGAATATAAATAAAAATCAGTTACACGCTGGAATACATCTTCCAGCGTAACCGGTGAGTAATTTTAAAAGTATTCTAATATATTTCCTTATATATGCAAGTTTAATACTGCACTGTAATTTATTATTACATGCATATTTCCCTCCAAATGTGCGGGACTGATTTTTGTCCCTTCTAGTGCTGCTCTATATGCCGTGGTAAGGTTATAATGCAGGGATAAAGGATGTCTCCCAACAACACATTATTTCAGGTTTCTACTGTGTGTATAAAGATATGCCAAATGCAAGGCAGTTATTGTTTTGGACATAGAATTGACAACAGGAAGCCTAGAGGATGAAATTCAAACTTATTAAAACTGAAACAGCCTATGAGGAGAACTGAAACAACACATGGATTTCATATATCTAATTGGAGGAAATGGAGCAGCTTGTGGAAGTGATTAATGAACTATTCGCTCAATTAAAAGTGTGTATCAGTGGAGTGTTGAGACGTCAGGACGAAGACCCCCGATACATTGATGCAATAAATTCTGTATTAGAATGAGTGTGTGAACAAAAGAACTGTATATTTATTGATGGAAACTCATGGATCACAGATAGGGATCTTGGAAGAGATGGACTTCATTTAAATAGAAGGGGTTCACTAATTATTGGTAAATTGTTTAATAGATACATTGCATGCTGCAAACCAAAAAACTCATATTAAATGGTAGATGTGATCTTCTAAAGTCAAGAGAAATATTTAATATTAATAATAAAGCAAATAGGGATTCCAAACAAGTAAGAAATTATAACAAATTAAGTGATGACTGCAGAATATATTGTCATTGAAAATATGAGTCAAGTATTAGCAAAATAACAGATACAAATGACTTAAGTATATTGTATCATAATGTACAGTGCCTTGGAAATAAGCTTCTTGAAATTGAAATTTTCTTAAACTCAATGGAAAATATACAGGTATATTGTTTTACAGAACATTGGATTAAAAAAAAAAAACTGCATCAGCCTAGATTCGCATATCTTTTCAAACTTTATAATTGCAGACTTGTTCTGTAGGGAAAACTACGCACATGGGGGTAACATGATTGAAGTAAAAAAGGAGTCAAATATAAGAGGTATTTAAAAACTAATATGCTAAATGAAGAACTGATATTTGAACACTCTGTAATTGATATACAGGAATTAAAGTTATTTATTGTATGTATCTATCGCTCTCCAAATGGGTGTTATGCTATTTTCTTAGATAAATTTGAGAGTATGATTAATATACTCCAACAACACTCTCAACAAATCTCTATATGTGGAGACTTTAATGTTGACTTCTTAAAAGACAACTCACCAGTATATAAATTAAAAAACTTACTAGCATTGTTCAATCTCTCAAACGTAATTAGTAACCCCACAAGATTAACTTTCCAGTCAAATACAGCAATTGATGTTATAATTTACTGTCAAGCTAGAGAATATTAACACTGGCAACTCAGATCATAATGCTATTGTATCTAATTTAACAAATATTAGGACTAATAATGCTAAAATAACTCTCCAAACATGTTATAAAAGGGTATTTTCTACTGCAAATATTCAATATTTCAATACACTCTTAAACCTTGAAGACTGGACTGATGTGTACAATTAAAGAAGAATAGATGAAAAATTGCAAAAAAATTTACTGACGTTTCTGCATAATTTTAATACAGCTTTTCCTTATACAGTTGTTAAACATAGACAAACTAGTAAAAGGAAGAAATGGATAACGAAGGGAATTATTACTTCTAGCAAAAGAAAATGCTATCTAAATGAGTTGAGTAAAGTAAACAAAACTGAAGCATTTATAGAATGTCATAAGTATAAGCAAATATATAATAAGGTAATAAAAGCTGCAAAAAAACAATACATAGATACTTGCATTTCAAATTCGTTGAATAAAAATAAGACTATCTGGAATATAATAAAAAATGAAAGCACATACAACATGGTCAGAACTAGAGACAAATTTACTTTAACAGTTGATAATATAAAATTAGATAATCCTGCTGAGGTATAAAATATCCTTAATAAACACTTTATTAGTGTTGCTGATAGAGTACCTTTGACTCATCCCAATATAACAAATACTCCTAATATCAAATTAATCAAAAACGATAAAAGTTTATATAGAATAAAAAGAAGTATTTCAGAAAGTGGAGTGCCATTGTTACTAAAATTAGGCAAGTGAGTCAACCTTGTATATACTTTTCTCCACTTACAAGTTTTTTATGAAGACTAGTTTCTGGGGACTTCTCCCCTATCGTCAGTTCTGTGGTTGACTGATGATGCATCCGGTGTCTGCATCTGGCTTGGTGTCGTGCTGCCATCTAATGCCCTGGTAAGTTTGATGACGTCATCTACCGCAGGAATTTCAAAATTCATCAAGAGGTCCTGTTTTTTCGTAATAAATGTTTTCCCAAATCTGTAGTTCCAGAGGTTTCTTTGCCTGTTTGATCAGTTCTATTTCTTGTTTTATGTTGTGATTCTCAGACCAAAAGTGATGTGCTATGGCCGACTTGCCCATTTGTTTGAATTTAATATTTCTGAAGTGTTCTTTCATTCTTGTTCCTAGATTCCTTTTGGTCTTACCAATGTATATCTTGTCACAATCCTGGCAACTCATTTGGTAAATGCCTGATAATTGAGTTTTCGGTGTGCTATTTTTTAGAGGGTGGTTTAGTAAGTTGCAGATGTTGTGTTTGTTTTGAGGGGCTAATTATATGTTGAAGCTCTTAAATCTTTTCAAATTTTTTGAAGTATTTTGGATGAAATGGAAATTTTCCATATCTGGTGTTTGGGTTTTCTAGTTTTTTTAACGTAGTAATGTCCCTTAAGTTTTTGTTTCTTTTGTGTCTGTAGATCAGTTTTTTGATGAAATTTGTGTTATAGTTGTTCAGTTCGGCAGCCTGGTGTATGTGAGCGTACTCCTGTTCATATTCTGTTTTTGTTAGCGGAATGTTGATTAATCTGTGAACTAAACTATGGAATACTGCATATTGATGTTGTACTGGGTTGAATGGGTTGCATTTAATGTAATTGTCAACATGTGTTGCTTTTCGGTATATTCCAAATTGTAATCCTGTTGGTGTTCTAATGATTTTCAAATCTAGAAAAGGTAGCCATTCATCCTGCTCTACTTCAATGGTGAAAACTATAGATTTTTCTTGTAGGTTTAGCAACTTTATAGCATCCTCGGTTAGTCTTCTAGGGACTATAGCAAATACATCGTCGACATATCTATGCCAACATTTGAAGATATGTGGAAAGGCTTTAGTAATGTGTGTTTCCAAATTACTCATGAACAGATTAGCTAGTAATGGTGAAAGAGGGTTACCCATGGCCAAGCCTGCTGTTTGTTGGAATATCTTGCTGGAGAACGTGAAGCTGTTTTGTTCAATACATAGGGTGGTTAATTTGATGTATTCCTCTATTTTATCATCCGCAATGTTGCTTTTGGATAACCAGCCTTTCATCAATTTTGGAATTTTTTCTACTGGTATGCTCGTGAATAGAGATCTGATATCAAAGGACACCATCACCTCTTCAGTTTTTATAATTGTGTTTTCAATTTTCTTTACTAAATCATGTGAATTCTTTATGCTTAGAGATTCAAACTTTTCAAACTTGTCAAATTCTTCCACCAACCATTTTGCCAGTTTGTAAGTCGAGGCATCTATATTGTTAATAATGGGTCGCATGCTGTTGTTTGTCTTGTGAATCTTAGGTAGGCAGTATAATTTTGGCAAATTAGGGTGTTTATAATTATGCTATTTTTCATCTTATGTGGCAATATGGTATTTTCTTTAATTGCTTTTTTGGTGGTTTCTATGTATTTCTTTAATGGGTTTTTGGTTAGGGTTGTATATTCTGGATTTTGTAGTAGATGTTCGACTCGCTGGTTGTAATCATTTTGGTCCATAATGACTACCGTGTTTCCTTTGTCTGCTTTCAGATATAAAACTGGTTTTTGGTTCAATGTTTGAATAGTTTCTTTATAGTTATTTTCCTGTCCGAATGTCATCCCCTTGAGAATTTCTAAGCATTTTGATTTAACTAGTGTTTTTTCGCTACCATTTTCCAAAAAGTTCGAGGTTATGGTGACGTCAGCGATGTAATCGTCTAAATTGCCCGAGTTGCCGACACAAGTTTTAAAACCTTTGTTTAAAAATTTTAACTCTTTTTCGGTGAAAGTTTGGGAAGAGATGTTGACTACATTGTCTGGTGTTTCTGTGACATGGTGGTACTGGTTGCATGGGTTTCTTGTCGGTCTCCTTAAGCGTAATTTCCAATTATAATTTGGACACATTTCGAAACAAAATTACACGACATATTGAAATTGAACATGAAAGAAAAAACACAGATTCTTAAATCGTTTAGCCATGGCCGGGATTTGAACCACGGATCTCCTGGTTTCTATCCAGTCGCTCTAACCCATTGAGCTACCATGGCCTTGTGCCATCCTGACATACAAATTTTCCATTTGACTTGTATATTTCCTCAGTAAACCACTAGGGGCTCTTACATTCGAGATACACTGTTTGTGACAACTTACTATCATAAGTACTTGAGTCCCAGGGTTCATCATTTAACTCTTATTATTTAAGTTAATTGATGGAAATTAATAATTTCATCACACTAGCCGTTTATAGGCTAAGGTCTTTGATAGATAGAGTCAAGACAAAAAATTCAATGCCATCAATTAACTAAAATTATATATAGTAGTTTATTCATAATAAGCTTGAGTTGTTTCATAGCCCGCTCACATCCCTTAAAGCCTCGGTACTCTGTCAGATTCTTACGCATTTAAGTGACCGAGCGGTGTTTGCCTTTTCTGCCACTTGGAGCTCTCAAAGCTGACCCCTAAAGTATCCCCTTGTAGCCGTCAGTGGCCTTGCCAACATTTAGTTTTGTGGTGACAGGTAGAACCAATTTTATGGTCTCAATTAGTATTGAAAGTGAATTTTACATGAAGTGCTGTTGACAACAATCTAAAGTAAGCGAACAAGAAAACTGGATATAAATAAGAGACAATAAGAAAACTGGGTATAAATAAGAGATAATATAAGTAATCATAAGTATGAGCACAATATGTTATTGTTTATTATTATTACTTTTACTGTTGTGCCGTAAATGGTGGCAGTTCATTATCTTAGAAGGAAGATTTTCCATGACAGCTTTATAGTACAAACATTTACAATAGACAGCACTATATTTCAAAGCTCTCCGTTTTTCCAACGTCCAGATCTCCGAACCATACATAGCAATGCTCCAAATGTAAGAATTACGCATTATATATTATTTTATTTTTATTATTATTATTATTATTATTTTTATCATAATTATCATCATTATTACTATCATCATTACTATTATCATCATCACAGCAGTAGTAGCAATAATTACAACAAACAGCATAACAGCAATTATGAGTCCAATACTTTGTATTCCAGATGGTGTATTGTTGCATAGTCTTCTGTAAAAGTAAGAAAAGAAAATCAAAAGTGATCAGTTTCCATGAATTTCCAGTAGAAGAAGAACTACGTTAACAATGGCTAAAAGCTATATAGCGCTCTAATTTCGTGGTAAATGATAAATCTAATTCAACAGTCATGTGCAGTTTGCATTTTACTGAGGACGACTATAAGCCAGGCTGTAAAATTAAACTGCTGAAAACAGGAAGTATTCCAAGCATTTTTCCGAACTATCCAGATTATAAATTAGTGAAACAAGCAACACCAAGGCAACAAATTTCAAAAATACGCTTACACACAGAAAGCAGAAAACAGAGACGCAGTGCTAGCAGAGAAACCGTTAACAGTGCTGCTGATGTTAATGTCCTGGATCATGTCACAGATGCATGCACTTATAACTGCACTGCAATTCAGACTGAGGAAGACATAATTTCCAAATTAAAGAGGTTGGAAAGGGAGAATAACACCTTGAGATGTAAATTATGGGGAGCAAATAAAAGGCACAAGAATTTGTAAACAAGCAGCAAGCAAATGAAGAAAGATTACTTTATTATGAAACCAATAATTTTCATAAATCAATTCAATTATTGATAAAAGACACCATTGTACACTGCAATAGAGCTTCCAGACACAATCGCAATATTGGGCAAATTGAACATTAAAGGTAATGTGAATTTCCGTCTTATAAGACCTACTAACGTATATTGTTAAACTGCTTTTAACTGTTTACTTAGTTTTTTTTTTTTTTTTTTTCCTTTTCTTTTCTTCCTAGACAGCCTCATTTCATGCAACAGTCCACTTATCACTGGCATATATAGGAGGTTTTATAGTTAAAAAAATAGTGGCCGAATTCTCTTGTGCCACCTGTATTACTAAAGTGTCTACTGCCAAGTGTACATCATCCCTTGTAAATCTGATATTCAAGAGGGACGAAAACTCCGCGTTCTATTACCCATCTCCAGAGTTTGTTTCTCTTTTGGCAGTTATAGAGAAATTTATAGCTGCTGTACCTAACTACCTAAAGTATGTGTGAGAAAGAGCGTAAAGGAATACATAATGCCAGCAATGCAACATTGTTCTTAACTCGTGTGTGCAGAGAACTGAAAGCATTCAGAACTGCTAAGTGAACTGATATGCAAACATTACATTCCTGTGATATTAAGGTGCATTGCTTCTGCGACAATGGAAGTGTTTGAAAAACGTAAATTCCTAAACCGTACACCATTGCATCGTAAAGTTCTGCGTCTGTAATGTCAACACATTGCAGCTGTACGCTGGAACAGAGTCGCAGAGGGGTCATCAGCCAGCGCCATACTGTGAGTAGTAGAGAAATCATAACACTCCAGCTGGCGAGTGCCGAGGCTTAAAGGAATGTGAGCGGGCTATGGTTGTTTATATGATTTACTATGGTATCTGTCGACTTCGTGAGAAACTACAGGTTAAATAGGCTATAAAATTTTATATATGGAAAAATCATAATATAATTATTATTTGCTTATTATTATTTGCATCAATTGTAATTGTTATTGGGAACATACTATTCTATATGAATATTTTTAAGTGCTAAATTATTCTGAAGGTTTCGAAAGGGAGTGATTTCATGAAATATTAATAGTGTAGTACAAATTTAATTCAAAAACATCCCACTAGTAGTATTTTAAAAATGTTTAAGATTGATATGGTGGTTATTATTTTATTTTGATGTTGACGTTATGTCGTGAATGGCAAAGCAAATTTCATGGTCATGTCATACGTTCAAGTCCTCGCATTAATGTTTCTATGTGAATGGGGCTTAACAGAGTTGAATGACTAAGAAATCTTTTCACATGCCTATGCAACTGCACTGGAAAGTACACTTTATACTTTGTTAATGATGCTGTCAATTACAGACTACAGAAAACAGAAAAGAGCAATAAGAGTTCTTAAAAATATAATAAAAAGAAACACCTGCAGAACAGCATTTAAGAAATTAGGTATACTAACACTGCCTTGTATATATATATATATGAATGTCTAAAATATATTGTAACTTCCCATAAAGAAGAAAAAAAATATAAATATCCATAAAAATAACAAGAACAAAAGGTGGTTTAAAATGTTTAAAGAGGGGAGACAATTTCAAAGGAATGTGGACCCGGTGCTCCAGTTACTGCTCTTACGGAAGAAAACATCAACACTGCTGCTGCCATTGTGAGAGAGGATCGACGAATTACCTTAAGATCACTTTCTGAAATACTGAACATTTCATGTTGGTGACAGAAACATTACACATGAGACGTTTTTGTGCGTGATGGGTTCTAAAACTGTTGATCCCAGAACAAAAGGACATTCGCATGCGGGTCTACATGCAGTTAAAGTTGATGTTAGAGGAAGATCCGGAGTTTCTTTCAAACGTAATCACTGCTGATGAAGCTTGGCTATATCATTTTGATCCTGAGAGTAAACAGCAAAGATCAGTGTGGAAATCTCCTTCATCACAAACCCCCCAAAATACATACATACATGTTTCAATTAAGAATTTGATACATTCAGTTTTCGTTAGACAATCTTGCCTTCTGGCATCCTTTAGTTTTCACAATATTCGCCACATTTGGAGACAATGAAAAACAACTCTGGACCCTTAATGCACACTTTAAGTTAAGATCATTGATGTTGTCTCTCTGAGGGGTTTCATAGCTGAAAATAAGGACTCACATACGTAGGTCGAACCAAACATTGCAAACATAGATGCTGCACGCCGGTGTAATCGATGGAATCTTGATTTAGGGAATCTCCTGTAGAAATCTAGCAAACTTCCTCTGTTTCTGTAACTGCCAGCTAACTCAGTGTCACATTTCAAGATGATTCCTGTTGTTGTGCCTTTTATTGGCGCCAGATTTGGCATTTTCTACACAAGTTCCAAATGTTCATTTGCTCCACAAATAAAAATACATAATTGAGCCATACTTGATAAATCAGTGCTCTCATCAGTGGAAATAGAGAATACAAAAAACTCTTGCTCTTTCAATAAGTTCTGCAAAAATATTGTCCACCAGATCTTGAATTCTGTGTGAAAGTCTGAGGTGACAGACTGACACTCTCGAATTGGTGAACCCTGACAGGGTTGAATTTACTTGCAGCTATAAGCATACATTGTTAAATAAGTAGACCATCAGAAAAGCTACTAGAAGATCTGGCAATTTCTAGTGCTATTTCGTAACTCATATATACTGAGGTTTCTGCCATTCCGCCATCCCCTTCTTCCTGTTCCTTTCTGGCAATGTGATTTTTTCTCCGAGATTTTGTATCTCTGCAGTGCGTTCTTTTTATAGGGCCGAATAGTCACTAGCATGCAGTGTATTAAAATGTCGCTGAAGATTAAATCGTTTCAGCACTTGCAATTTTTTCTGGTAAGTTAAAACAAATAGCACCACTGCTACATTCCATTAAGAAGTACTCGGTTTCCCATTCGGTATTGAAATAATGTGTTGGCATGGGTACCCTTCACTTTAACGAGTGCCCTTCCATATCAAACTGACACTGAAGTACGGAACACCACTGCCACAGAAGACAAACCGTGCGAAGCACGCACTGAGGCAACACGGTGCTTGTAGCCCAGCACATGCACTGTGGCAAGCAAGTTGGCTGTGGCTGATTTAGATAGAAAAATAGGCTTTTGCAAGAAAATTTTATAGAACCTATATAAAAATAAATTATTGTGACTAGAAAAAGCCATGCAAATGTAACATATACTTTCTGCAAATATCACCATATTCAGATTTGAGAAATATTGTTCATAATTTTCAGAATGTTGTTTTATGGCCTAATTCCTGTTCTGCTTCACCTTTAACTACTATAGTTGAATTTCTGCATTACCTATTTTAGTGCCACTGCTTGTTAAACTTCTTCATTTTACTTAATTTTTTTTTTATTGTGCCACTTAAAAGATTTTATAATTTATTACCCCTAATGATGCAGAGAGTATAAAACAAACTGTGCAGAATAGTGTAACAAAATCAGCTCAGAAGAGCAGTTTAGTTCTCAGCAGTGGCAACTATTATGGTTATATTTACCTGGAAGAAGCTGGTGTAAAGCTGCAGACAAGCAACAGATACAAACAGAGATGACCAGGATTGACAGAAATACTGCTTTCCACATTCCTGGAGAAAATGGTAACACTGGAACAAAATATCCCGGCAGCAACTTGGGCCGTGGCACAACAAGTATTGCAGAACTCTGACAATATGGATAACTGGAACAAAGAATGACAATACTATACAAATAAAAATATTTAGTAAATATTCTCCAATTAACTTAAGAAGCCAATGACAATACTTCAAGCTGATGACAATACTTCTATTATGTTTTTGCGAAAAATTATTTGTGTAGTGTTTGTTACTCCACTGTAAATAGCTTCATTTTCTGTGTAAAGAATGACAAACTTCATAAAACTGAGGCACTGTTTGCTCTACAAGAATGGCATCATTAGATGTGTTTATTTCACTTTTATACTGTTTATAAAACTAAATGAATGCAAGATCATTAAATTATAAATATTAAAACCCAAAAATTGGGCGAAAATCCAATGATATGAGATAATTTACAATTAAAATTATTTACCTTTTAAAATAGGATGGCAGACAAATTAACTGTTTCTTAGCTATTTCTTAGGTATATCCAAGTATTCCTACCAAAAAATGGCTGGAATCATTACAAATAACATCTGAAGAAATAGAAGAACTTTCACAACTTACAGAAATTTGTATCAATCAAAATTTTTTCAGCTTTAATGGACAGATCTATATGCCTAGCTTCTTGGCAGATTTATTTATGAGTGCTTTTGAAACACATATCACAAAAACTTTTCCAAATTATTTCAAAGTGTGGTATCGCTATGTTGACATTTTTGCAATAGTACCTAAAAAACTCATACAAGATGGCCTTAGACTTTTAAATATATAAAATCCAGCTATAAAATTTACATTGGAAACAGAAGAGGATGGTGTGCTCCCCTTTTTGGACATCAAGATCAAAAAAAATGTACAACAAACTCAATTTTGGTATTTACAGGAAACCGACACACACAGATAATTATATTAAGAACAACAGTTTCAACCCAAAACAACACCAACATGCCATTTTCAACAGTTTAATCTTTCGGATGATCAACTTTCCACTAAACAGAGAAGATTATCAAGAAGAATACCTACACATAAAAAAAGTAGCTATATCCAAGGGTTTCAACCCAAATTTAGTAGACAAAACTGTTAACAGACTCAACAAAGCTAAGAAAATAAAAGAAACCACCACCCTAGAACCTACAGGAGAAAAAGAGAAAAAACTTTTTAAAAAATTCACCTTCCACCCATCAGCCTATAACAAATTCCAAAAAATCTTCTCAAAACACAACATAACTCTTGCACCTCAAAATAGGTTTAATATCAGAAATTTGTTAAAAGGCCCTCCCAAAAATTCAAGCACCACCAAAGAAAAACCAGGAATCTATGAGATCAAATGTGAAACTTGCCCTAAAATTTATATAGGAAAAAACAAAAAGAAATATTAAAATCCTAACTAAAGAACATATAAGAAAAATTAAAAATGGTGAAACAGAAAAATCAGCAGTGGCTTTTCATTTTTTGAATACTAGACATGACATCAACTTGGAAACATCTCTAATAAAATATGTTAATCACCCCATACTCCTTTCCGTATGGGAAAAAATCTTCACTAACAAAAATCGTCATAGAGTCATGAATTTTGAAACTCCACCACTGGACATCTTTGACAAGTACATCACGCCATCTATTGACAATATGGAGAAAGAGGAAACCACTACAACTTGCACTAATCGAGTATCAGCTGATGATAGGAGCAAGAGCTCTTGAAACATGTCCTGTGAATAAACAGTGTGAGTGAAACAATGTGTCAATATCTTCTCGATTCACTTTTGTACTCATTTGTGCTTCACTGTCCCTACGCTTCCTTCAAGTTTATACTTTAAGCGATTGGAAGTTTTGAATAGGAACCATGGAACCATGGTCAGAACTATCTCAAATAAATCAAAATGCATACGATACTACAATGTTCTTTAAATTTGAATTTGGGCAATCAGCAATTTTGCTATACAAGCCATACTATTACAAAGTAACACTCGTAAAGTTTATTTAGTTAACGTGTGTGCAGTTCGGCAGGCCTCTTTTGACGAACCCTTATAATCGTTTTACAACACTGACGTTCCTTCTCCCACTCCTTTCTGCAAGGTTGCCACCTTTCTCAATATGTCATGGGTATCGTACGAGGTTTCATCTAAATAAATTATCTTATGTCCATTACTGCGAAACTTCCTTAGGTTTGACAAATATATATATTGCCAAGCTACAACTCTACTGGATTCCATAATAACCCTTATCTTATTCAAAGTGCAGTATTTGAAACCCAGCTCCTTTAGGAGGCTGCGCAAAGTGCAGTGCCCATAAGGAAAATAACAAATTTCTTGCAAATGTGAAACCAATTCATCTAAGGTGGGAGCTCTCCCTTTTGCAGAGAATCTATAAATTTCTCGGCGAATTAAATCACATGTGAAACTATCGAAACGTTAGAGAAACGTTTCCTTTTATTTTCACACTTGATCGGCGTCTTTGGTATTCCTTTCATCACAATTTTTCTTACTGTATTTCTGTGAATACCCAGAATTTATCAGGTTCATTGCATGACCCCTTACCAAGATTATTTTTCACCACATATTTATATGTGTTCAAAACAAGCGCTTGAATTTTCTTAGAAAGAGTTCCCGTTATAACTTTGTTTTCTGAGGCCTCTCCAGGAACTTAACTCGGCCCAGCAACACTTTACAATTCATTCACACTATTGTCTTCACTTTGATTATTTTCACTTGACTGAAAGTTATCTACTACTTCATTTGCATTTATCACTGCATTTCCCTCCCACGGTCTCCACATCGTGACACAACAAATTTCTGCACGTAATGAAACAGATCAACTGGAAATTAGAACTTTGGCAACTGAGACTCCACCTGGAGTAGACATGTGACTGCAATTTCCAGAAAATTAGGGTTGCTATTGGTCCTCAACGACAGTGTTCCATTTCTGAAGTGTGGAGATGGATTTATGACAGTCATTAGTGGGCGGTAGGGTCCGTTTCCTTTGTGGAGCAACTGCACTCGCGTTGACTAGACAGACTTTATAACACATTTGGTTGCCAAATTGACTCCAAAACATACAATTGATTGATAATAAACACATTGCTAAGGTATATGAGTTACAGTAGTTAAGTGGTCATTCATAACAGGTGAATTACTCGTACATTATATCATTTTTCGAATCACTGAGTAAAATGTTCTGTAGTAGTTTCCTTTCCAGTCTTTTCTGTGATGGCTTCTTCTTCCTAGTTTTTAAACCTGAGCTCGTTGAATAATGACCAGTAAAAGTAAAAGAATCCTAATAAGTACTACTGAGGATAGGGAAGAAGTTCCCAGAAACTAGTCTTCATTGAAAAACTTGTAAGTGGAGAAAAGTATATGCAAGATTGACTCACTTGCCTAATTTTAGTAACAATGGCACTCCACTTTCTGAAATACTTCTTTTTATTCTATATAATCCTAATAAGTGTTTTATGAATTGTTTGATTGGGAGAATGTCTAGTTCATGAAGCAGCTGATTGCTTCTTATGAACCACAAAAACTTTTGTTATGGTTGTAATAAATATTTCTTTACCTCCCTTACATCATCGATACCAGAATTAGGGGACACAGATTCCACTAGCCCAGAAAGTCAGGGTGAGGGAACGCGAAGCACTGAGCCAGATAGAGAAACCAGCCTAATGCCTAGGATGACAGCAAGAGAAGTGGATGATAGTGTGAGGGTAAAATGACTGATAGGAAAGATAGATGATGGAGCAACTGGTGGAAAGATGGTAGGTGCCTCCTCTGCCCCAGTACAGAGTTGTCCACCACAAATCTCACTTTTTGGTCACCTGGAATCGAACGTGGGTAACCTTCGTGAGAGTCGAACAGTCTAACCACTCAGACACAGCACGGCCAGTTCTAAAAAAATCTATTTTGAATAACTTTAATTCTGTGGATGTATGTTTTATTTGCTGCACCCCATTATAGAAGCTGTACAAGTAAGAAGAGGTCAAACTACACAGTTATACAAAAGAACAGAATTTCCAATCGAGTGCAGAGCATTTATTTATTAATGGATATAACTAGACGATTTTGGAGGCACTGTGTGCCATGACACATAATGATATTCATGGTGTTTTACTAGACTTAGTGTTGTACATGAACACAGCAAAACCAAATGACAATTTTATTACAGAATAGCTGTAATTTGGAAAAGCTGTTTTTGCAATAATTTAAAATGGAAACTACTTTCTTTATATGGACTATTAAGCCGTGGATTATTTATTTTTAACACAAAACCATCTAAGACACACAATAAATAGCCTAAAATAACTTCACTTCTCCTGAAAATTTAGAAACTGTTGGTCACAACAGACCTCAAAGTTTTTGTTAATTTTTCCACTGATATTGCAATGAAACTCCAAACTGTAAGAAATATTTGACATTTTGAACAGATAGTCAAACTGAAAAATTCAATACCATACGGATAACCATGGTATTGACCAGTTTGACTCCATCTATTCCAAACTATATATGGCTAGTGTGAAGAAATGATTAATTTCCATCAATTAACTTAAAATATTTAACATTTCATAATAGCTGTATAAGTGAGAAAGAAAGCTTTGTACTACATTAATGTCCCTGGATGTCTTCATTGCACATCACCAAAACAAAAAACATACCCATTTCCAGTGATTCTGCATTTTCAATTTCTGCCATTGTATTTCTGGTAGCTTGAGATGACCGCTAAAAAAGGCAGAAAATCCTCATTATTACAAAAATAATTAATATAATAAAATAATAAAAAAATAACAAAATAAAAAATAATTACACAATATTACAAAAATAACAAGATTAATGAAACTAATGCAATGAGACCACTTTTGCATCTAAAACATCCTTCATACATTATAAACCGCTAAATTAAGCTAAAGAACTTAACTATAAATGAACATGTGAAGGTACAATTAAGGTTATGTGATTATATTAATTTTCTGTATTTAGTGACATGCTAACATCTCACTTACCAATAAGTGTTTGTGAAAATTCATCCGTTTCCTTCTTGCTCCTCATACATCTCCGGAGGTCTTTTAAATGTTCAAATCTTTGGAGTTTACAAAACAAATAACATTTTATTCGCGCTTAATTTCCCGTCGCTACCGTTAAAACTTAAATTACAATTTCCAGCTTTCAAATTTCGTTCAAATAGTATACAGATAGCCAACTGTAGAGCTTAAATAAGGTTTAAAAAAAAAAGTCAATAATATGGATCCTTCCATCTCATGTCGTAAGCATAATTTCATACATTTAAAAAACAGTTGGTGTGACGCGGGACCTGAGCGGGACAGGCGCGCTGGGTAGCTGCATTAGCGAGAACAGCGGTAGTTTTGCTAACTACTGCCGAAAAAAAGTTCTGCAAAAGGGCTCTATATCCCACATGAACTATAAACATTCCTAAGAATAAACACATAAAAATCAAACGCATCGGTTGTGTAAAAATCAATAAGTTCTTATCCGTTATTACATAGCGTGTACATATTTTAACATATTTTCTCTGGTTCTCTTGAAAACAAGGATATACAACAATGACAGGAATGGAACATTAATATACTACTGTAAGCCTTCTTAGCAAAATTAAGTGGTCTTTCACGTCCAAAATAGAATGGTACGCTGAGACGAGCGTCCATAGATACAACTCAATTTAAGGGGAAACCTGACCTCCGATTATCAAGAGCTGCGGCTGATATAACATAACAAATTGCGCAATTAAACAGTTTCCGCATTTCAATTCTCCCGGTGAGGGACGGCATGATGGGAAAATTGCTCTGGCATTGGATTGACTCACCGAGACCGGCTCGCTTACCCCTAATAAGCTGTATTATATCCTAAATATGTCGGAAAGAGCAGAGATTTTCAATAGCGAAATAATTATCAAAATCGTTCCAATTGTTCCGAGATTATTCCTCACACAGATACTTACGTGCGCTCTCCCGTACCAACTTTGCATCTTTATAATATTAGTACAGGTTACAAAATCTATCTACACATGAATGTGATTTTCGTCACAACATAATTGAGCACGTGACATTCAAGGAGGTTTTCCTCCAATTTTAGTATTTTGAAAAAGGAAACATAGCGTCTACAGTGCCATGATTCATATGCACTATAAGTTATGAATATAAGTGCTGAAAACCTGTAAAATATGCATTTAAAATAAAGCACATTATTCAACTTTCTCACATTTTTTTTCCGGAGGGGATTTGGCACTGCGACCAGTGTTGGTATATTGAACCTTATTTCCCCAAGTGGGGCATCCCCGGGAGGAAGGATGAGGTGAGAGGAGACAGAGGGAGGTCGTTCCAAACAGCCACAACAGTGCAGAGGGCAGGGCCCCGACATTTTACTTAGATGGAAACCTACCCGGCAGACCAGCACAACGGACATTCGCCCGTACTGTAGTTCGGAGATGGTCCCAACAGTCGGTGCGGAGGCCGGCAGCTGACTTACCGGAGGAGGAAGTGGTTCACTCAGAGCATATCATCGTGCCATACAGCGCCGAGACTCCCGCCGACACTTCTACCCTGAAAGAGACCACCGGATGAGAAATTATATGAAATGTTATGGAGATGATATGGAGGCACAGTTAAGCGTCCGAAGACCCTGGGCTCCTTCTACCCGGGAGCGATGGAAACTCCGGGGCTCTTTCCATAGGGCAATACATTGAGTCTAAAAAGTCCCCCCTCCCAATCGACAACAACGTCAAGACGGGATGGAAGTGGATACGCCACTTACGCGGGTCAACCCTGCAGGGAAGACTACCGAAAACCTCGGTGGGGCCGACTGGTGATCTAGCACACCTTCTACTAGCTCTGCAGGCTAGTACCCGGGACTTCTTAGGCAACCCCCTACCCCCTCCGGGCGGCCGAGGCCTGGCCGGAGGTACTCCACGGGTGTCGGAAACACACTGCCCCCTCGAGTCCAACCCAATCCGAACAACTCCCATTCAGGGAGGGACACGAATGTTCGGCCCGATGTTCCTCTAGTAACGTCAGAGGTACCACGAGTGCTAAGGGTCTGCAGCGCCGATACCACGGCAGCTGAAGGGGACGGATCCCCTCCCCTACGGGAGATATGGAGGCACAGAAACATGGGATGTAAGTAACCTACCCAGCATTCGCCTAGCGACCCGGAAAAATCCCCGAAAAGACCATGGATCAGGTAGGTCAGCCACAGGAATGAACCCAGGCCTTCTGAATGCAGGCCACAGACGTAACCGCCTGAGCCATCCCGTTCGGCCTCTCACATTTATTAATCTTGATGAAGTAATCAAATTGTAAATTCTATTTAAACAGACATTAACAAAATTAATATGTATTAGTCTTTTTTCAGTCTATTTTAGCGTTAATAGCTTTTATTGCAATAAAAATTACATATTTTTCACAGGTTTCTAGAAGAAACACTTTCATTGAGGCTTAATTTTTTTATTATATATATATACATATATGAAGAGAAAGATCTCTCTACTTCACTAGAAGCCAAAGGATGGCATCGAAAAGAGGCTATGTATGTCTCTTACAGAGTAATATTTAAGTCCTTCTTCAGATTCTCCTTGCAGCACCTTATTCACATCCCGAAGAAACATTAAACCTGGATTCCTTGCTTCAATTTTCTATTTTGTTACGAAAACACATTCCTATTTCTCCAGTTATATCTCCGGCGACAGCTGTTTCGTATACTTCCAGAACAGAAGATAAAAACATTCTTCTTTTTTTTCTTCAAATATATGATGGCGGCTGGTATTTTACAAAAGTAAGTCTTAATAAACACTCATTTACTCTAGAGACTCTTCTCATTGCAAGCATTTATTGCAGCAGGGATACTTGCAGTGTTACACCTTTTTCACGTCTTCCAAAATAATCACTGTAATGTAGAGCTACTTCATGTCCCCCATCTCGTGAGGATTGGTTCTAGGGGCAAAGTTTGTTTAGTTAACGCGTGTGCAGTTCGGTAGCCTCTTTGACGAACCCTTATAATCGTTTTACAACACCGGCCCTCCTTCTCCCAGTCCTTTCTGCAAGATTGCCACCTTTCTCGATACGTCATGGGTAGCGTACAAGGTTTCCTCTAAATAAATCAACTTATGTCCATTACTGCGAAACTTCCTTAGTTTTGACAAATATATATCGCCAAGCTACAATTCCACTGGATTCCATAATAACCCTTAACTTATTCAAAGTGTGGTATTTGAAACCCAGCTCCTTTAGGAGGCCGCGCAAAGTGCAGTGCCCATAAGGAAAATCACAAATTTCTTGCAAATGTGCAACCAATTCGTCTAAGGTGGGCGTCCTCTCTTTTGCATGGAATCTATAAATTTCTCGGCGAATAAATCTTATGTGAAATTATCGAACCATTATTTAGTAATTTTTAATTGCATTAATTTTAATTATATTTATTATTTGTTCAAATATCAAAATAATAATTCTATAATATTTAAATAAATTAAAATAATAATTTAATATATATTTAAATAAAATTCGATATCGAGCTATGCGCGTTTTATCTTCACATGCTTATGATTAAATGTTATGGATAAATATTTGAATATTATATATGCCCAACTTATAATAAGAAAGAATTTTACTTTCTGATCATGGTCGTACAAACATCCTGTCTCTACGGTGGTTAGAACACGAGCTATGCGCGTTTTATCTTTCACATGGTTATGATTAAATGTTATTTATGGATAAATATTTGAATGTTATAGATGTCAACCTTATAATAAGAAAGAATTTTATTTTCTGATCATCACCGTACAAACATCCTGTCTCTACGGTGCATAGAACACGAGCTATGCGCGTTTTATCTTTCACATGGTTATGATTAAATGTTATGGATAAATATTTGAATATTATAAATGCCAATCTTATAATAAGAAAGAATTTTACTTTCTGATCATGACCGTACAAACATCCTGTCTGTACGGTGCTTAGAACGCGAGCTATTCGGGTTCTGTCTTTCACATGGTTATGATCAAATGTTATGGATAAATATTTGAATATTATAAATGCCAATTTTATAATAAGAAAGAATTTTACTTTCTGATCATCACCGTACAGACATCCTGTCTCTACGGTGCTTAGAACACGAGCCATGCGCTGATGCCGTCCCTGTTAGGCATAACATCGTCATAATAACCCCGAAAGTCTTATTACATGCATAATTAAGGGCGGATAGATACCACGATATGAATTAAACAAAGTTATAATAAATATAGAGGATAATGATTAAATATACAAGTGCAGATACTAAACAGGCAATCCCGATATATATTATTGAAAGCAGGAGACCCCAACGTGTCATGAGAACGAGGAACATGTACACTTTCCCCTCACAGGTATTTGCTTTGTGTTCCAAGCCGACAAAGGTGGCATTGTCCAAGGATGGACCCTCGGCGCCAGCCCATGTCTTGGCCTGCATATGAGATGTGACGAGAGAATAGACTCTGGAATTTAAGATACACATTTTCAAACATGCTTATGCATTAATCAGCTTGACTGTGGGAAAGAGAAATTCGCGTGGAATACATACCTCATACACTAGAAATTACTATTAAATTCAAGAGTAGGGATGAAACACAACCTATAAGGGACAAGCAACAGGTCACATGACCCCTAAAGTGTCCAAAATTCGGCGAAAGGAAGGGTAAATTTGTGCAATGGCGACGTTCGATGTTTGCTAGGAAAAACACTCTGTTTCGGCATGTGAAGGGGGCGACAAGTACTAAAAAGTTCATCAGAGTCCGCGTTCGTGGATGGACGGAGTAACTCATATTAGGTGATTATCGAACACCCTGTGTTAGCGAATGAGAGAAACTGCACACGTTACAACGTCATTAAGATTTCACCAAACTCAGTTTTCGTTTGTTTAATAATCCTCCGGAAATACTATGTTGTGCGAAGTAATTCACTACCGACGTTCAGGAACAACGCGTACACAGATACATATAAGTCGTGTCATGCGCAAAGCAACGGGAAAATCTCAAATCTCGCGCCTAATGTGCGAATAACATCGTCAACAGTGGCGAGTGGAGAGGACTAATTGTGACAATAAACTTGACATTCAAAGGTCGTGGTGTGTTCTATGTGATAATACCCACACACTGTCAGGACGCAACCACTCCCTGGAACTCAAAAGCGAGTATTCATGCAGATCTACCCTGAGAAAACCCCCGACCTGTTGGAAACCTCCCATCCGTAGTCCTCACCTATCACATATCCTATCTTATGAGGTGTTGAGTGCCGGGAGGGCTCAACGAGGTACTCAACGGGCAATGACCGCCTCAGCGCGTTTTATCTTTCACATGGTTATGATTAAATGTTATGGATAAATATTTGAATATTATAGATGTCAATCTTATAATAAGAAAGAATTTTATTTTCTGATCATGACCGTCTATACTGTGACTTTTTGGGTTCGTGAAATGAAAAGTCCAATTACACCACTCAACAATGTTCTTTATTTCCACCGACTTACAGTTAAACTCTTGCCAATTACACAGAATTTCGTGCTGCACACAGCTACAATTTACCAGTCCGTCCGTTACAATTTCACTTGTCCTCGCGATTACATAAACTCCGATGCACATACCAGTTACGTACAGTCTTCCGTTGCACAATCCTTTCGTTCATTAACACGTCACTGACTAACACTGCCTTCTTACACCAAGAACTGTCCTCACTCACACACTAACCAACTGACTGACTGACTCAACCAAAACCAACCCCGTCTGTCTGTAACCTTCTTTATATAGGAATATCGCCGGTTTCTAGTGACCAGGAGAATGTTCCAGATTACGTAATTTCTGGAACCAGGTGGACAGAAACAGACGGCACACTGATGTTTTTCCTCCCAACCGCTGCCTGTCACCACTACAAGACAAACGAGGAGGAGGTGTGGCTAACGCGGTTCTCCCCCTGCCTTCCGTTCCCAGCTGGTTCACAGGGTGTTCCAGCGCTCCCGTTACACTGCTCCCTCCTCAAAGCTGTTCGCCTCGAACAGCCCCATCGTAGCGTGCGAGGCGGTCCAGGTGTACCACCAGCATCTGCCCGGAGTCTGAGCCAGAAGTAGCGCTGCCGTAGTTTGTGAATCATTCGGTTCGCTCCCAGGTGTCCTCCTGAAGTACCGGCGTGCACTTCCTCCAAGACTTCCGGGACCTTGCTCCGGGGAAGTACCAACTGTCCTCTCTGCGCCTTCCCATCGGGTGACTCCCATACCCGGAACAGCACGCCCACTCTGATCTTCAACGAGTCCCATTGGGCCCAGTGCGACTTGTAGGTGGCGCTCCTCGGTGGGATGTCCTCCCAGGTCGGTCTCGTCCCTGCGTCCACTTCCCTCAAGAGTGGCCCCAAGTCTGCGTCCGCCAGCTGCTCCCTCCTCAGGCCTGCGCTATCCCAGCCTTCAGCAGGCACTGCCACAACTACTCGGACTGCTGCGGCACGCTCCTCCTCTTCCACTCTTGTGCGCTCGTGGCCGTCCTGGATCTGCGATAGGACACCTCCAATGCAATGGTCGCTGGCGTCGGTGTCCACAATGAAGGCGCCACCCGGTTGTGGGAAACCCAAAATTGAAGCACTGCACAGGGTCCCCTTCGGGTGCTGGAAAGCGTCTTCGGCGTCCTCCGTCCACACATAAGGCCGGTTTTCCTCCGTCAGGCGGGTGAGGGGTTTTGCGATGTTGTCGGCCTTTTCCTCTAAGTCATTAAGGCGGTCGTCTACTTGACCCTTCCGTTTGCCCAGGTTCGCGACGTCATCCCTCACGCCGGCCAAACGTTCCTCAAACTTTGCGGCGAGAGCCTCGTTCGCCGCCTTCATTTCCGTGGCCAGACTGCCGTTCGCTGCTCTCATTTCTGTGGTTAACTCGGCCTTCATTTCTTCCATCTCCGCGGTGATGTTGTCGTTGGCCGTCTTCATTTGTTTCAACTCAGCGATGAGGTTGTTGTTTGCCGCTTCTATTTTTGCAGCGAGGTTTTCATTTGCCGTCTTCATTTCCGAGATTAGTTCGGCCTTCATTTCTTCCATCTTCCCGGTGATGTTGTCGTTGGCCGTCTTCATTTCTTTCAGTTCCGCCTTCATTTCCATCATCGTCTCCAAAATTTTCTCCAATGCCGCGTCCATGGTTGTAATGCTCGGTGATGTTATCTTCCCGCTTCCTGACACCAGTGTGACTTTTTGGGTTCGTGAAATGAAAAGTCCAATTACACCACTCAACAATGTTCTTTATTTCCACCGACTTACAGTTAAACTCTTGCCAATTACACAGAATTTCGTGCTGCACACAGCTACAATTTACCAGTCCGTCCGTTACAATTTCACTTGTCCTCGCGATTACATAAACTCCGATGCACATACCAGTTACGTACAGTCTTTCGTTGCACAATCCTTTCGTTCATTAACACGTCACTGACTAACACTGCCTTCTTACACCAAGAACTGTCCTCACTCACACACTAACCAACTGACTGACTGACTCAACCAAAACCAACCCCGTCTGTCTGTAACCTTCTTTATATAGGAATATCGTCGGTTTCTAGTGACCAGGAGAATGTTCCAGATTACGTAATTTCTGGAACCAGGTGGACAGAAACAGACGGCACACTGATGTTTTTCCTCCCAACCGCTGCCTGTCACCACTACAAGACAAACGAGGGGGAGGTGTGGCTAACGCGGTTCTCCCCCTGCCTTCCGTTCCCAGCTGGTTCACAGGGTGTTCCAGCGCTCCCGTTACAATACGATACTTAGAACAGGAGCTATGCGATATGGATAACAAAATTACGATATACAAAATTACAAAATTGTTTTCTGTCAAGTAGATATAACTCCTCAACTAATAGTATTTGAATAACATTTCAATGTTAATGTTGCTAAACTAGCTGTATGAAATTTACAAATATATTAAAACGGTTAAACGCGGAACAGCGGGGTAGAGATTGCCGGGTGTGACGTCATGAATGGAGCTTTCCAACAGTGAAAGAGTGACTTCGATGAAAATACAGTAAAACCTGCCAAAAACGAAAAATGAATTTTGTAACGTAGCTATTTCGCATGTAAACTTATACTATAAGCCGGAAAACTGTCTAACACGGAAACGGAAATATTTTTCAGGAACCGTTGGCATAAATAACCTTTTGGCTTAATGGGTTACAATCAGATGCGGCTCGTCCTAACGTGCTGCAGTGCTGCAGCACGCTCTTTTCTATTTTATAAATCACGCTGTAAAAATTTTAAAAGACCATGTAAATAACAATGCATCATTGTAAGTATAAAAAATCCAGTACGACCAATAATGAACTCTTGATGTATGGAAAACACCTGCGTAACTAATAAAACGCATCCGTGACGTCAACGTGCTGAGAGCCAGCAAGCTCGGTAATCAGTATTGCGCATGCGTAGAACCTTCCCCTCTTGCCTCCCTGATGTAAGTTCCCAAGACTTTCGCACAAATGCGTGCTGCAGCTGGGTGTTGCGCGGTGATCATTCGCTACACGGTGAAGCAGGACCCCCAACACTCATAGTTACACTGTAGAACTTGAATATACATTGAATATCATTTAACAATCTATCATTGCTTTATATTTTAGTTCTAGGAACTAATTCCATTCTTCTTACGTAAACAGATCCAATACCTAATGGTTATTAAAGCGGAGGGCAGATTGTTTGTGATATGCCTATCATGTTGGCACGATACTCCATTCCCGCGAGCATTATGGGAATCCTCATAACAAGTACATGTGGTTCGCATGTTTGCACTGTATCCAAGTATTTCTCTGTGTAGTGTTATTTAGTGGCTATGTCAGATTCTTTATTTGTGTGTGTATGTGTGTGTGTGTGTGTGTGTGTGTGTGTGTGTGTGTGTGTGTGTGTGTGTGTGTGTGTGAAACATGTTATAAATTCACGTTATTCAATGTATGAGTAACGAAAACTTCAACCAATAAATAATGAACATGGTTAATGAACTTCTCAAAACTGCCTTTTCAAGGCGAGCCTTAGAAACAAGGATTACTATAAAAATGTTAGAGTGACCAATACCCACAAAAAAATGAGCAAAAAGCGAAATGAAGTAGAAATTCTGTTTGTATCATGAAGAAACATCGGCGCATGGACTTCATTTTCGAAACTTTTTCCCGCAGCACGCTAATTGTTTTTGGGCACGAGCCGCCACTGGTTACAATGTACGTATTTTAAAAAGTGCGATAATTTTGATGGCGACTGCACTTGCACCGAAATTGCATAAAGCATGAAGTAATAAACTGGAATCCTTCGAGAAAACGAGAAAGCATACTATTAGCTCTTCCAACTCTCTTCCAACACACATGCTAAGGGTGTACGACTGTTTAACACTGTATTCATTCTCAGTTTCGTTGTTACAATTGATCAATTACGAGTGGAACAAAACTGTGAACTTCGGCGATTTTTAAAAACATAGTTGGTATGTACACACATTCCGTAAAATGAGTTCTAAACTTAAGACATTATCACAGGAAGAAAAGAAAATAAGGTAACTGAAGAACGCGAAAAGAGCAAACGTCCAGCTAAAAGTTAACTTTAAAGTGGGGAAAACTAAGATCTATGAGATTTTTACAAATAACAATTAAAGACGCGTTGCTAAAGGGAAGAACAGGTACAATGAGAAGCATCGCAATATCTACAGAGTGTAACGACCTAAATCGCGTTGTGTTTGAGTGTTCCTTTTTTGAAGTGAAGACTTCTTTAGGTACGTTTAGCACTTTTTGTGGGTAGTGAATTAAACTGATCCGTCACGCTGGAATATGTGACGCTCATTCGGGTGAAGTTGGCTCGAGTCGGTTCAATCCGAAATAAACCACCCACACTCATTCGTTATGTCAGTCTTATGTTGTCCGTACCGCTATACACTGTAGATTTTCTGTCGCACTCAACAGCGTATCAACAACACACACCAGGTATGTTTTACCATATTTGAAAAATTCAGAAACCCTACAGGAGTTTCATCAAAAAATAATTATCTTAGGGCCGTTCTTACAAAGTCTGTCAAGTGCCGTTAACCGATCCGCTCAGATAACCTTCTGTCATTTAACAAGTCGACAACATGTCAAATTCCACTTTAAACAATGATAATAGTCAAAAGGAACAGATAATATCACCAAAGTTGGGTATTTGAATAATTAAAACCATAATAAATAAAATAAAACGAGTGTGCTAATTGGAAATAAAAGTGTTAGGAATTCGTGAAAGAGATGTTTCATTTAAGAACTGGTTACTTTTATTGACAATTTCTCTTTGTTGTGAGTAGTAAAACGTAAAATGCCAATAAATTAAATGTAATAACACGTAAATAATAAAATCATCATGCATTAAAATGACGTTTTGCGTTATTTTCATTTACAACTTATAGGTTATGTTTCTCCACAAACTGAAAGACCGACCGAGGGTCAAAAGATATGATATATAAATTTGATTTTTATAGGAAAAAGATAGAAATATATATATATTTAGAATTTAGAGATAAAACATCGGACAAAAACATGGAACAAAAACATTTGAAATGAATATGACATGTAATAAAATATATATGAACATATGTACGAACGTGTAATAAAATATGCAGTGATGAGTATATATACGGATATGTAATAACATGTGCAAAATGTATACGTAACCAAACATTCCGAATATTCAAAAGGTATAAACTTGTATTTTCATTAAAAATAAAAATGCAATGAAATATGTGTATCAGCAAGAAACAAAATAAGAAAAATTATTGTGAAATAGCATGTATTTTAATATAAAAATAAAATACATGTATAAAGTATATTATGTGATTTGATTTTACTTCCTTTATACATCCTTTATGTATAACCCTCTTCGCACGGTCGCAAGTCCGTCGTCATTCAGTTGTTTCAGAGTATTTTCATTTGCGAGAACACTTAGTGTAAGGCATGAAATGTTTAGCTCGCAACTGGCCTCTTTGCACAAGAATGAGTGACATAATTAAATTTTTGAAAATAATTTTTAAGAATAATTTATAATTAATAGTTCTTAAGATTTCACTTCTGTCGTGTGGTCTTAAGCACACACAATTTTTTTATCATTGGATCACACGCACATTCACACTCTCATTCATACTTCCAGACTCTGGGGAAGATTTGGAAAAGATCTTGGTTGCAGAAAAATCCCCAACCCCAGCTGGGAATAAAACCCGGGACCCCTCGCACGGCAGGCAGGTGCTCTACCGACTGAGCTGCAGGGTCAGCCATATGGGGCTTATAGTTACTTATTCATCACTCAGACTAAGGAAAATCATGGAGAAAACGCCTTGTTCGGATAACTCAACATACTGAGATTCGAATTCGGGACCTCTTAAACGTGACGCAGATAGCTCCTCAAAATCATTTCTCCTTATAGGCCGTACTCTATTACGCATGCCATTTAGACGGTCATCAGCAAATCGACATCAGCTGAGTTCATGTTCGCCATCTTGACTATTTACAATTGTTAAAGACTTAACAGAAATTTGATTTGTTAGTTTAACCAGAGATTCTAACGAGTGTTAAGCTAACACATGTTGGTGAAATGCAATTTTTGTTTTAAGTATTGCTAAAGTCGTATTAAGTCTTAACATCTGTTGGTGAAATCGGGCATTAAAGGTTTCAAATTGTTGACAAATATTTATCAAGCTCAAAAACTGGGTAGGGTGTTGGGGTAGTTGATACAAAAACAAATTTTGTTTAATAAATTTTTAAACTTATCTATTCATAAACTTTACCAAGGCAGTTTTTCCTTATTGTTGATTCGTCAGGAAATTTCCATCCGGAATATTTTTCCAGATAATTTCCAAATTCTATATTATTTAATTTATTCAAAGGATTGTTGACTGAAATTAATGTTTTGCCAATATATTTCTAAAACTTATCATTGTCATCATTTCCACTTCTGCTTGCAGAAAATGCTGCTGGTAAGGTTGTTTGGATCTTGTTTGGATCTTATCGCGTTGATTTTTAAAATATTCTGAAAATATAACAATAAAACTTAGGTGTTTTTCACACACTTTACACAGTGCTACATTTCCATCTGTTGCTCTTCTGTTTCGGCATTGTAATACTCCGTTTCCTACTACTTACACTTCAGAAATTATGAGTAATAGCACACTATAATCTTCGCAAAAGTTAAAGACATATGGAGGCGGGCCGTACTGCAGACTCCAGCCAATCCTAAGCTTGCCCCGCCTAGCAGCGCTGTCGAATGTGGTATACGCATCTCACGCGCCTGAACTTAGAACATCATATTAATTAATTACGCTCGGATAAATGTTTGAAAATGACAGATGCCAATCTTATAATAAGAAAGAATTTTATTTTATGATCATGGCCGTACAAATATCCTGTCTATACGATACTTATAACGCGAGCGATGCACTTTTTATCTTCACATGGTTATGGTTACCCAACATCCATCCATTCAACACAGATAAGCCTGAAAAACAACACCATTCTTTCCTCATAACATTTGTCTCAAGCATAAATAAATAATGCACCTAATCTCTGTTTCATATAACCTTGCCCCGCTGACATGTATCACTCCGCGTGCAACTACCTTCCACCTCATTCTAATTGGCTAATGCTTTCGCGCCATAGGCCATAGGCGGTGCCTTGCCGTCACATTTAAAACTGGAGTAAACGTCATAATAATTGCCAGGAAGATAGATAAAATACAAATAAGAATATGAAGGCATGCAAAAATAATGAAGTTTATAATGAAACTGAGCAAGATGAAACTCAATGAATGAGCAATGAAACTGAAACAAGTTTATAATGAAAGACCTTCGGCCTTTTCCACTGGGATTTTTTTAAAACCAGCACACATACCTTGTAAAAATACTTGTCTTTCAGTCTTAAAAGTCGTGTCACGCCATACTTGTGTGTCCTTCATTTACCCAAGTCTCGTCAAGGTAGTATATTTTGCGATTTGTATCCCGCTACAATCTGATTGTCCTTAAATAACGTCTTCGCCACACAGCATTATCGCCCCTGGACTGGTAAGTTTTCCTGTTGTCTCAATTTCATGTCGCGATGTTCCTACGCATCTAACACACATCTGTAAGTTCAGAGCACAGCCGTTCCACTTCTCTCACTGACAAAGACGGATTCTTCTCTGTGAGTGCATTTAACACATGCACCACGATTCTTTTTTCGCCGCTTTGTAAAGGTTTTCCCTTGCGATGCTTCAGCGAAAAACTGGCGGTAGACTCTGCCATTATACATATAATAAATACACGCGCAATAAACGATCAATAAAATAATTTAGCTCTCGCACTCGGCTCAGCACACCTTCGAATGGCGATATATGACTAATCCAGTTCAAAACAAGGTCAGTGATAAAAGTCATACAAACAAATATGTCATCACTACCACTAAATCACGTGCTATCGTGTCATGTGCTTGAGAGCAAAGGGACCTCCTCTTTACTTCGTTTCGAATTAACATACATTTCAGATAAATTAACTCTGTTTGGTAATATATTTAATTAAAACAGTTACGAAAATATAAATTTGACAATTCTCTTCCAACATATAACGATATATCACCATGTTAAATAACGAACTAATTTTTACCACACAACAGTCTATACTACAATAGCAGCCAATGAGAGGTGATAAGGTCACGTGACCGTTAAGAGATACGGGGCAAATTTATGTGAAACTAAGATTACTATGAAAACAGAAGTCACGCAGTTTGAAACAGAGTTAATTTTCAGTTCGTTTTCAGAGTAGAGGTGTTGTTTTGTTAAACTGAATGGCATCGTTAAGTCGTGTGTTGAACTTGAGCTGAAATATTGTCAATATTACATTAAATTATTATTATTATACTCATATCTTTTTTCCAATGTTTGTGATCCGAGTGCTGTCCCGAGTTTGTGTCCCTCGAAGCTGGGACAAGTACTTTTTCAATCAACAAACGAGAAGTGATTCATTCTCAGGGCAGAAAAATTATATTTAATGTGAACAAGTTTCTACGAAAGCTCTCCAATCAAGGATATAGGGCAACTGCAGACTTTTCAAAATCCCAGCAATTAACTCTGTAACCTTGTGGTGTAGGTAGTGTGCACACATTGTCACAAATTTGTAGTGAAGCAGCTTCATGCTTAGAAGAAAGGAGCTAGCCTGTGTTTCAATCTCCGGGAATGATTCACGAAGTCGGAAAGCGAGTTCCTGGATTGGAAACTTTGCTTGCTGTTCCACTGCTGTAACATGTGTCAAGGTAAGATTTTAATGTTTTAGGAATATTTAATGTGTTGTTTAACTGCTGGAGAAAAGGCCAAAACCTTTGCTGGCGGATAAAACCGCTCTTATGTACACGGAACCTCTGCAGGGGCACGTACTACGCTTGGCAACAGCGCTCCACTTGAGCATTGGCTAGCGTTCATATGCGTATAGTTAGAAGTTTAAAAGTGGCTGAAAATGGCAGCTTTTATTTCTTGGAAATGTCATTGCTGCGACAGACGATTTCATTAATAATGGCTACAGTGAACTTCAGTGATTTGTTGCATGACTGTTGAATGCTATTTAATGTATGTTAAGCTACTGAGGGGCATATTTTATGTCAGAAAACGCTCGTTGTTGATAACTATTTTCTCATTTTTAGCGCCCTTTTATGGATATAGAAACGTGATATCTAACAGTCCTACACAGAGCAGTAAAAGAGAAATTTGCTCGAAATCTTGGTCTCTCTTTTTTAAAGATATTATGGTGAAATATTTATATTTCATGAATGGTTCATAGGAGACCAAAAGGTAGAAGTGGTAAACGAGTATGACTATTTAGGTGTGAGAATGTGTAGCAGTGGAGGATGGGCTGCACAAGCCAGAAAAGTGATAGCTAAATAGCAGGGCAGCAATGTCAGGGGTAAGAATATGTAAATATAAACTGGAGATGTCAGTTAGATGGTTAGAAAGAATGTAGCAGTCGTTGAAGCCAGGGCAATGTATGGGGCACATCAGAGATAGGAACACAATTAGACCAGATGTATGGATTGTTTTTGCAAAGAACTACTAGGGCTGGCAAAATCGACACCAAGAGAAGTGGCATTACTAGAGCTGGGTAATACAAAGGGGGGGGGGGAAATAATAATAGAGAGAATATTGAAATTCTGCTATAAGTGTATTAAAGGGCAGAAAGGAGAATTATTGAATCTGTGCATGAAGCAACAGAAAAACATAAAAAATACAAATAGTTGGTGTTCGGAATTGGAAAGAATGATATTAAAGATAGGCATGGGGGATCTATGGAGAGCAGAGGAGACAAATTATAGCGGTTTTTGAAAGGAAGTGAAAACTAGATTACAAGACATAAATAGGCAGGAGATGTGGGAAAGTATAGAAGAAAAGAAATCTTTGAAATGTTATAAGCAATTAAAGACAGAATGGCGTAGGGGAAAATATATAGATCAATGTGGCAAAACTGGAAGAGAAGGTATAGCATGGATGAGGGTAGGAATATTATACTTAAAAGGGTTGAGAAGTAATGAGGCAGGGATATGTGAATTTTGAAGAAAGCACTGTCCATTACCTAATAGAATGTAAGGAGCTAACAAATTACAGGAGAAGAACATGGGATAAGAAATGGGACAGTGTAAGTAAAGAGATATTGGCAGTACGTATGCTAACGGGGATGGGAGGAAAGAAAAATAGATGTATAGGAGATTTCTTATATAGGATAAGAGAAAAGTGGATTAGGGCAAAAGAAGCGAAGGTCGAGAAGAAATGACATCAAGCTGCTCAGGAAAACCAAAGGCTTATAGCCAGGGGACCTGAGTCAGCAAGTAAATCTTAAGGTCAGCAATTTCATGTATTTGTACAGCATAAATACAGCATGTTCTGTGTTCTATGTTCTATATTTCATGAACCATTGCTGAAGAAGTAAAATATGTGCAGGAATTAGTTAAATATACACGAACCCCTTATATATGCATTTATATTTACTATAACACTTCCGTAACAAAACTTCTTACAATATGGAATAAATTTATTACTTACATGGATACGTCTATCAAGGAATAAAACATGCAAATATGCAAAAGTCCGAGCTCTAGTCATGAAGTTTGCTTATCTTCTGTTTAACTGGATTATACCTCCTCCCCTCCCTCCCTCTCTCACTCTTTCGCCGCATGCAGGGACTATTTAAGGGGGGTCCAGGAGGTCTGGACTCCCCAAATGTATTATCATTTCAAACTTTTAATAAATAGTTTAAATAAGACTTAGTTTAATATAAATCGAAAAGATTTATTCAAGCTTCTCATCTTAAAGTCTCTATTCACTGTCAGGCAAACATAAAGATATCGTGACTTTGTGGGTTCGTGAAATTAAAAGCCCAATTGCACAAACTCAAAATATTCTTTATTTCCACCGAATTACAGTTGGAACACTTGCCGATTACACAGAATTACGTATCACACACAATTACAATTCACCAGTTCGTCTGTCACAGGTCCACTCTGCACTCGTAATTACGTACAACTCCTCTGATGCACGTTCATAGTCTTCCGGTCCGTTCACTCACTCGGTGCTCCTCACGGCTGCTCGCCAAGAACTGAACTGACTCGCCAACTGCAGGCCTTATATAGGGAAGATCGCCGTTTCTGGAAGGTTCGCGGCGCGGACAGTTATCCCGAGGTTTCCAGACTTCTGGTGGGAGGGGAAAGAGACGGTACAGGGCTCGTGCCGCTCTCCTAATCATCCTTTCAGTTAGTGACACGAGAAAAATGGGTAGGCGTGGCCTGAATGCTTTAGGTCTGGCCTTACTGCCGGCCGGTTCTATCGGGAGTTCCGAAGTTCGGGTGACAATATTTAAGAGATAAACGAAAAGTTCCTGCACAGCAGCTACAGAACTCGTTAAAATACACAAATAATGTCAATTATAATAATGTATTGCAAGGTTAACCAATTCCTATATATTATAATTTGTTGATTAGAATTCCCGGATACTAACTTAAATATATGTAATTTTTAACCTCTAAGTTCCTATTCCCTTTTTCATTCAAGGAGAACTAATACTTCAAATGCATCAATCAGTGGTTCGCTTTTTAAATATCTGATTACTGCTTATATCACTTTATCCTAGGTATAAGAACAAAAAAAAAATGTGCAATATGCAAGGCCTTTCTACAGACTTTATCCAAACAAACAAGACAAAAACAAACTTTTCTAAGAACAATTAGTAGAAGCTTGGGTGGAGAAAGTCATGTGAATATAATATACTACATGTGTGTTTATTTTTACCAGCATGATAAAAACACAACCCTGATTAATTATTTATTAAAAGCAAACAATTCAACGTAGATCTTTTGGACTCCCCCCCCCCCCCCCCCCCCGGAAACTGACTTCTAAATACGTGCCTGACCGCATGCTTTTTAAATTTTATCTATGCTTACCTGAAGTCCGTCCACAGCCACGCATTATACCAATTTTGATATATAGCAGCAAATCCTATGTCTGCATCTCCGTTGAGCACGGTGCCAACTACCCCAGTGCCAGTGCCATTCTCAAAGACAGCACCCCATAATGCGTCTGGGTCGTAAAGAACTCTAAATGTACCGTTCAGTTTCTTCAATAACTCTCGATATATACGGAACTCAGCTCCTTCGTAAAGAGGTGGGTTAGCATAGTCATCCATGACAACAAAGGGCTCGTATGGAATGGAGACAGCAGTAAGAGGCTTTCCTTGCAAGTCACGTGTATTGTCAGGATAAAGATATGCACAGAGAGTAAAGAAACCTTCAGAATTAAACTGTATCCAGATGTCAAGAAGTACTTCTTCTGACGGATTAGGACCAACAAATTGTTGAGTCACGAGTTCAATGGCTATAATTGTATTCGTGTTATCCTGTACTGTGGTTCTCAGCTTAGTACGTAAAAGAGGCTCATCCTTTTTAGTTTTCGTGCTCTTAAAATTCAAATAAAGACTTTCAATGATTTTCTTCCCTCGTAACAATTCATCCTCTGCTCCATCATATTCTAGACAGCCATCGTCACGAAACTTTCTTCTGAGAGTGAGAGTTTCCTTAAGAGATACTGGAACAGATAAGTGTGTGTATATTTTAGCTACCATCATATTCGACATGAGTTCCAGTTCTTTCATACTCAAAACCTCTTGTGCGAACGCATCCAGGTCCTTTGTGTTCATACTTGAAAGAAATACGAAGTTTCTTTGATTCCTCTGTACACTTCTTGTAATAGCTCTGGCAAAACTGTGTGCCATGGCTTTCATATTTTCAACGTGAACGACGTATGCCAAACAGCCTACACTTAATGTCTCCATTAGAAGGCATTCAAATTCTTGTACACTTTCCTCGTCAACATCTCCTGATTTCTTTCCAACGATGATGCGTATGATGGGTAGTTCGTCGAGCTTAATATCGGTCAAAGCTTCTGTTTCCTCTGAGATAAACACAGCACAAGGAGATACAGTGAAATAAGACCGTGCTATCTGACTTATCATGTTATCGATTGCTGTATGCAATGCCATTTCGGAGACGGTAACTTCCGTGAGGAAACCGAATAGTATCACAGAGATGAAAATGTAAACGTACATGTTCTCCACAGCATACAGAATGACGATGGGAAACAGACATGGAACATTATTTACTCCATATACCTACAACTATTTTGTAAGGCATGGTGAAAGCAGTTGTGCTTCTTCAATTTCTACTCCATATAATAGCCCTTACTCCTTAATCATAAATAAGAAATGCCCACAAGAAACGGAACGTTTACTGTAGTAGTAATGACTGCCGTTGCATAATGTATAGATATTCAATAAAACATACATAAATTGTCGGCACATATTTTCTAGAGAACAAATACATCGAGCAGACGAAAAGAATGAAATCCTGCTTGTTGGTTCAGATAACATTTTAAATTTTACTTGTGTAATATCAGCTCTATATAAATGTATTACTTCTTAAACGTCATCAAGGCGGTACCTATACTCCATTTTTCTCTCACTGGCCCTTAAAAGTTCCATGCTAATGGATAGACTCAACCTGAAAAATTCAATGCCATGGCCGGGATTTGAACCACGGATCTCCTGGTTTCCGTCCAGTCGCTCTTAACCTTTGAGCTACCATGGCCAACATGCCATCCTGACATTAAATTCTCCAGTTGACTCGTATATTTTCCAGGTAGACCACCAGGGGCTCTCGCATCCGAGATACACCCTTTGTGGCGACTTACTATTGTAAGTACTTAAGTCCCAGGCTTCATCATTTAACTCTTATTATTTTAGTTAATTGATGGAAATTAATCATTTCTCCACACTAGCCGTATATAGGCTAAGATATTTGATGGATAGAGTCAACCTGAAAAATTCAATGACATGGCCGAGATTTGAACCACGGATCTCCTGGCTTCCGTCCAGTCGCTCTTAACCTTTGAGCTACCATGGCCAACATGCCATCCTGACATTAAATTCTCCAGTTGACTCGTATATTTCCCAGGTAGACCACCAAGGGCTCTCGCATCCGAGATACACCGTTTGTGGCGACTTACTATTGTAAGGGACTTGGACCTGGGACTTAAGTACTTACAAGGGGAAATATAAGAGTCAACTGGAGAATTTAATGTCAGGATGGCATGTTGGTCATGGTAGCTCAAAGGTTAAGAGCGACTGGACGGAAACCAGGAGATCCGTGGTTCAAATCCCGGCCATGGCATTGAATTTTTCAGGTTGACTCTATCCATCAAATATCTTAGCCTATATACGGCTAGTGTGGAGAAATGATTAATTTCCATCAATTAACTAAAATTCCATTATAATGTTTAAGAAATTTGTTGAGATTCCCATTTTGGAAATAGGAAAAACTTTTTGGCAAGCCAAAAGCTATCTGTCTCAACCTAGTTTAATCCTGCTGTAAACATCTAGGTGGGTAGAAAGACAGAGACAGAGATATTGGCACAGAAAACGGTCAAGCTGTTGAATGGTTTAGCGAAGTTAATGGACGTTTTCTTTTATTTGCGTACGTACGATAAACTCCTCCTTTAAGTACAGTAGTGTAAGTAGTTTTCTGATCCTGCTCTGCATGAGCTAATTTCGGAGAGAGACAAGTATGCAAATGTTTCGATTCTAATAAACGTTGATACCGAAATTAAGGGATGCGATGTATAAAGGATCGTAATGTATTTCAAAGGAATGTATATTTGTGTGGAACGCATGCAGGTGCAGTTGAGTAGAATAGCAGTTGGGTTGAATAGTGTAACAAAAGACATGGGAGAAACAGAATTCTAAGGGATAGCACTTGACTTGGTATTCTTGGACCCTTAATAATAGCATGAGTGAGACTAATAATCACAATGTACAAGATCGTCACAAAGGGAATCTTTGTGTGAAAAGAGGGCTTCCAGAAGTGAAAGTTACACACCCACACACAGCTGTGTATATGTGCGGACAGACGGTCCGCGGCTAGCGGGAGACTAAGAAGTTTCTCTGTCTTGGTCGAAGGCAGACCAGAAGCGATGAGAGAAGATCTGTCGGTCCATACGTAACGAATTAAGTATTATCGAGTAATAAGCATTCCACCTTCAGTCACTCTAAACAGTGATATTGGTAACCCTTGATCAGCAACTTCGAGTTTGATGTGATGATAAAAAGAGGCAGTCATTACATCAGTTTGAAAAGGGCATTCCAGTGTCATTAGAACTATCCTTACTCATACATACCCACGCATACCCTGAGAGAGACCTCATTGCTCAACCCTGAGCTACCCATATTATTCGTTATAAACTGTAGCGTCAACGTGGAACTGTGTGCCACACATTTTATTTGCTTCAACGTAATAGCCCAATATTTTAACTTTCTGCTTCACATACCACAAGATGTGTTCGGTGTACTATATACAGATTAGACAGAAGACAGGTGAAATTATACCGATTAACTTATTATATTAAATTAAGCTGCAATTTATTTAACAATTACTAAAGGACACTGCTATTATATAATATTTTTGCATTGCTATACCAGGCAGCTCTCTCACAACAAGGACTGTATCGAGCTGAATGCTGATTAACATGTTATTGTTTATAGTGTGGAGTCGCTTCTGATATTTAACACTGTATTCCCGTAGGGGAGGGGATCCGTCCCCTTCAGCCGCTGTCGTGCGGGCGCTGCGGACCCCTAGCACTCGTGGTACCTCTGACGTTACTAGAGGAACCTCGGGTCGAACATTCGAGCCCCTCCCTGGTAGGGAGTTGTTCGGATTGGGTTGGACTCGAGGGGGCAGTGGTTCCCGATACCCGTGGGAGATCGGGTACGTCTCCGGACAGGGTTGAGGGAAGCCATTAATATTCCCGCGTACTAGCCGGCATAGATAGTAGAAGGTGTGCTAGATCACCAGGCGGCCCCACCGAGGTCATATCGGTAGCTTTCCCACTTTGGTGTTGGCGCGCGTAAGTGGCGTATCCACTTCCATCCCGTCTTGTGTCCTTGGACCAAATGGGAGGCTTGTTAGTAACCTAGGTTTTGCCCTATGGAAAGCCCCACGGAGGACGCCGGGTGACCTTTGGGACAGCTCGGATACTCCCTGGTTGAAACAGGCCCGGGTCTTGGTCCTACGGGTTCAGGACTAACGGGAGTAGAACCTCTGGACTCAACTCAAGTGTATTTCCTGTACATCTCGCGTAATACCTCACAAGCCCAAGAACACTTATGTACTATATGCAATTTAAAATCAGTAAGCTTTTCATCATGGAGCAGGCCGTTGCTTCAGCCGGCATGAAACACAATTGAAGCAAAACTCTAAAAAGTGGCTAAGGCAAATGATTGCGCATTGTTTCGCGGTACTTAAACAAAGAATGCCGGATTCGCCAACAAAAACATTGAGAAAGAAACTGGTGATCTCCTTGGTATTTCCGCAAGTAGCGTACACCGTATTAGAATGGAACAACAAGCATCAGGAACTCTTAAAAATACCGGGAAAATCGTGTAAAGGCAAACAGCGCGTGGAGAAATATGACGATTTTACGAAAAGTGCTATACGCAGTGAAGTTCGTGATTATTTCTTCAGAAATCAACCAAGTCAGATTTAATAAGTTAATGTGTAACCCAAATCTATTTTTTATTGTCTAGAAGTTACCGCTGCTATATACTGCTAGTGTTGCAAACTTATGTGCGTACATGTACCGTCTAGCACGTGGAGAGTCGAGTCAGCTCCACCTTGTTGTTTACAGCAGGATTAAACCAGCGTGAGATAGACTTTAATGTGTTAGACTCACTTGACTTTGTCTTGCACTTCACTATGCCGTAATAGTTCGGAGTCGAACCAGAGCATCGCCAACCGATTGATGGCGTCTTCCTTTTTTTTTTTTAGTTTACGTCCTCCAACGTTAAATCATATCGGACGTTGAATGAAATAATGATCAAATGAGCCCAGGAACCATAGAGCTTCGACCTACCCGACATTCATTTTCAGGATAGGAGAAAAGCCCCCGGAAATTTTTTTTATCCAGGTACCTAACTCATCTTGACCAAGACACGAACTCGGGACCTCTTGAACGTGAGGCAAGCGCACTACCATCTACGCTACCGAGACGGGCTGACGGCGTCACGTGCATTAAAGCACGGCAGAAGTGAACACTCATCCAAGTGATACAGGAAGTGATGAGGTCAGCACCAAATCTCCTTCCCACCCGTCCATGTAGCGAAGGTTGCAGCGCCTCTGTCTCACGTTCTAGAGACCCCGCGTTCGAATATGGACCAGAGTGTGTTATCTGGATAACCAGTTTATCCTTATCATGAAAGATGAATGTCGGATAACTCTAAGCTCTACGTAAACAGGATTCGCCTGAATATCATTTTATTCAGTGTCCCATATGACTTACGTTGGAGGCTTCCCTTATCTTGAAAGATGAATGTCGGGTAAGTTTAAGCTCTACGTACCCTGGACTCATCTGAACGCCATTTGATTTAACTTCCGATACGACTTCACGATGGAGATTTTCCCTTATTCTAAAAAATGAATGCCTGGTATCTCTAAGTGCTATGTACCCTGGACTCAGTTCAAAATCATTTCATTCATTGTCCGATATGACTGAACGTTGGAGGTTTTCGCCTATTCTTAAGATGAATGTCTAGTAAGTCTAATCTCTTTGTACCCTGGACTCAATGGAACATCATTTCATTCACTGTTCGATATGACTTAAAGTTGGAGGCTTTCCCTTATGCTTAAAAATGAATGTCTCTTAACTCTAAGCTCTATGTACCCTGAACTCATTGGAACATCTTTTCGTTCACTGTCCGATATGAGTTAACGTTGGTGGTTTTCTGCTATCCTTAAAGATGAAAGTCTAGTAAATCTAAGCTCCATGTACGCTAGACTCTTTGGAACATCATTTCATTCACTGTCCGATGTGGCTTAAACTTGGACGGTTTCTCTTATCTTCAAAGATGAATGTCTAGTAATTCTTGCTCTATGTACCCTGGGCTCATTGGAACATCATTTCATTCACTATACGATATAACTTAACGTTGTAGGTTTATTCTTATACTTAAAAATTAATGTCTAGTAACTCTATGCTTTATGTACCCTGGGCTCATTAGAACAACATTTCATTCACTATCCGATATAACTTAACGTTGTAGGTTTATTCTTATACTTAAAAATTAATGTCTAGTAACTCTAAGCTCTATGTACGCTGGACTCATTGGAACATCATTTCATTCACTATCCGATATAACTTAACGTTGTAGGTTCATTCTTATACTTAAAAATTAATGTCTAGTAACTCTAAGCTCTATGTACCCTGAACTAATTGGAACATCTTTTCGTTCACTGTCCGATATGAGTTAACGTTGGTGGTTTTCTCCTATCCTTAAAGATGAAAGTCTAGTAAATCTAAGCTCTATGTACGCTAGACTCTTTGGAACATCATTTCATTCACTGTCCGATATAACTTAACGTTGTAGGTTTATTCTTATACTTAAAAATTAATGTCTAGTAACTCTATGCTTTATGTACCCTGGGCTCATTAGAACAACATTTCATTCACTATCCGATATAACTTAACGTTGTAGGTTTATTCTTATACTTAAAAATTAATGTCTAGTAACTCTATGCTTTATGTACCCTGGGCTCATTGGAACAACATTTAATTCACTATCCGATATAACTTAACGTTGTAGGTTTTCTCTTGTCCTTAAAGATTTATGTCTGGTAACCCTAAGCTCTATGTACCCTGGACTCATGGAAACATCATTTATTTCACTGTTCGATATGACTTAACGTTGGAGGTTTCCTCTTAACCTTAAAGCAGAATGTCGGGTAACTCTAAGCTCTATGTACCCTGGACTCATGGGAACATCATTTCATTCACTATCCGATATAACTTAACGTTGGAGTTTTTCACTTATTCTTAAAGATGAGTGTCTAGGTGCTCTAAGCTCTATGTACCCTGTACTCACTTGAACATAATTCAATCCCGCCTCGGTAGCGCCGATGCCAGCGGGTCTGCCTCACGTTTAAGAGGTCCCGAGTTCAAATCTCGGGCTGGGTGAGCTTCCTGGATAAGGTATTTTCCGGGGGTTTCCCTTGGCTTTCAAGACGAATGTCCTGTAACTCTAAGCTCCATGGACCCTGGTCCTATTGGAGCATCTTTTCATTCACTGTCCGATATGACTTAACGTTATAGGTTTTCTCTTATCCTTAAAGATGAATGTCCAGTAACTATATGCTCTATGTACCCTGGACTCATTGGAACATCATTTCATTCACTGTGCGATATGACTTAACGCTGGAGGTTTTCTCTTATTCTTAAAGATGACTGTCTAGTAAGTCTATGCTCTATGTAACCTGGGCTCATTGGAACATTATTTCATTCACTGTCCGATATGAATCAAAGTTGGAAGTTTTCCCTTATGCTTAAAAATGAATGTCCCTTAACTCTAAGCTCCATGTACCCTGGGCTCATTGGAATATCATTTCATTAACTGTCCTATAAGTCTTAACGTTTGAGGTTTTCTCTTATCCATAAAGATGAATGCCTGGTAACTCTAAGATCTATGTAACCTGGACTCTTTGGAATATCATTTCATTCACTGTCCAATATGACTTAACTTTTGAGGTTTTCTCTTATCCATAAAGATGAAGTCCTGGTAACTCTAAGCTCCATGTACCCTGGGCTCATTGGAATATCATTTCATTAACTGTCCTATAAGTCTTAACGTTTGAGGTTTTCTCTTATCCATAAAGATGAATGCCTGGTAACTCTAAGATCTATGTAACCTGGACTCTTTGGAATATCATTTCATTCACTGTCCAATATGACTTAACTTTTGAGGTTTTCTCTTATCCATAAAGATGAATGCCTGGTAACTCTAAGTTCTATGTACCCTGGACTCAATGGAACATCATTTTATTCACTGTCCTATATGACTTAACGTTTGAGGTTTACTCTTATCCATAAAGATGAATGCCTGGTAACTCTAAGCTCTATGTACCCTGGACTCATTTAAACATCATTTCATTCACTGTTCGATATGACTTAACGTTGGAGGTTTCGTCTTATCCTTAAAGCAGAGTGTCGGGTAACTCTAAGCTCTATGTACCCTCGACTCATTGGAACATCATTTCATTCACTGTTCGATATGACAACGTTGGAGGTTTCCTCTTATCCTTAAAGCAGAATGTCGGGTAACTCTAAGCTCTATGTACCCTGGACTCATTGGAACATCATTTCATTCACTGTTCGATATGACTTAACGTTGGAGGTTTCCTCTTATCCCTAAAGCAGAATGTCGGGTAACTCTAAGCTCTATGTACCCGAGCTTCATTTAAACATCATTTCATTCACTATCCGATATGACTTAACGTTGGAGGTTTCCTCTTCTTCTTAAAGATGACTGTGTAGGTGCTCTAAGCTCTATATACCCTAGACTCACTTGAACATAATTCAATCCAGCCTCGGTAGCGCCGATGCCAGCGGGTCTGCCTCACGGTTAAGCGGTCCCGAGTTCAAATCTCGGGCTGGGTGAGTTACCTGGATAAGGTTTTTTCCGGGGTTTTCCCTTGGCTTTCAAGACGAATGTCTTTAACTCTAAGCTCCATGGACCCTGGTCTCATTAGAGCATCTTTTCATTCACTGTCCGATATGACTTAACATTATAGGTTTTCTCTTATCCTAAAAGATGAGTGTGTAGAAACTCTAAGCCCTATATACTCTGGGCTCATTGGAACAACATTTCATTCACTGTGCGATATGACTTAACGTTGGAGGATTTCTCTTATTCTTAAAGATGACTGTCTAGTAACTCTATGCTCTATGTACCCTGGGCTCATTGGAACATCATTTCATTCTCTGGTCGATATGACTTAAAGTTGGAGGCTTTCCCTTATGCTTAAAAATGAATGTCCCTTAAATCTAAGCTCCATGTACCCTGAACTCATTGGAACATCTTTTCGTTCACTGTCTTATATGGCCTAAAGTTGGAGGTTTTCTTCTATTTTCAAAGATGAATGTGTAGTAACTCTAAACTCTATGTACCCTAGATTCATTGGAACATCATTTCATTCACTGTCCGAAATGACTTAACGTTGGAGGTTTTCTCTTACCATAAAGATGAACACCTGGTAACGCTAAGCTTTATGAACCCTGGACTCATTGGAATATCAGTTCATTCGCGGTCCGATATAACTTAACGTTGTAGGTTTTGCCTTATCCTTAAAGATGAATGTGTAGGAACTCTAAGCTCTAGGTACCCTGGGCTAATTGGAACAACATTTCATTTACTGTCCGATATGACTTAACGTTATAGGTTCTCTCTTATCCTTAAAGATGAATGTCTAGTAACTGTATGCTCTATGTACCCTGGACTTATTGGAACAACATTTCATTTACTGTCCGATATGACTTAACGTTATAGGTTTTCTATTATCCTCAAAGATGAATGTCTAGTAACTCTCTGCTCTATGTACCCTGGGCTCATTGGAACGTCATTTCATTCACTGTTCGATATGACTTAAAGTTGGAGGTTTTCCCTTATGCTTAAACATGAATTTCCCTTAACTCTAAGCTCCATGTACCCTGGGCTCATTGGTATATCATTTCATTAACTGTCCCAAAAGTCTTAACGTTTGAGGTTTTCTTTTATCCATAAAGATGAATGCCTAGTAACTCTAAGTTCTATGCACCCTGGGCTCATTAGAATATCATTTCATTCACTGTCCTATATGACTTAACGTTTGAGGTCTTCTCTTATCCATAAAGATGAATGCCTAGTAACTCTGAGTTCTATGTACCCTGAACTCATTGGAACATCATTTCATTCACTGTCCAATATGTCTTAACGTTTGAGGTTTTCTCTTATCCATAAAGATGAATGCGCGGTAACTCTAAGTTCTATGTACCCTGGACTCATTTGAACATCATTTCATTCACTGTCCTATATGACTTAACGTTTGAGGTTTTCTCGTATCCATAAAGATGAATGCCTGGTAACTCTAAGATCTATGTACCCTGGACTCATTGGAATATCATTTCATTCACTGTCCAATATGACTTAAAGTTTGAGGTTTTCTCTTATCCATAAAGATGAATGCCTGGTAACTCTAAGTTCTATGTACCATGGACTCATTGGAACATCATTTCTTCCACTGTCCGATATAACTTAACGTTGTAGGTTTATTCTTATACTTAAAATTTATGTAAAGTAACTCTAAGCTCTATGTACGCTGGACTCATTGGAGCATCATTTCATTCACTGTTCGATATGACTTAACGTTGGGGGTTTCCTCTTATCCTTAAAGCCGAGTGTCGGGTAACTCTAAGCTCTATGTACCCTGGATTCATTTAAACATCATTTCATTCACTATCCGATATGACTTAACGTTGGAGGTTTTCTCTTATTCTTAAAGATGAATGTCTAGGTGCTCTAAGCTCTATGTACCCTGGACTCACTTGAACATAATTCAATCCCGCACCGGTAGCGCCGATGACAGCGGGTCTGCCTCAAGTTTAAGAGGTCCCGAGTTCAAATCTCGGGCTGGGTGAGTTACCTGGTTAAGTTTTTTCCGGGGTTTTCCCTTGGCTTTCAAGACGAATGTCCTGTAACTCTAAGCTCCATGGACCCTGGTCTCATTGGAGCATCTTTTCATTCACTGTCCGATATGACTTAACGTTATAGGTTTTCTCTTATCCTAAAAGATGAATGTGTAGAAACTCTAAGCTCTATATACCCTGGGCTCATTGGAACAACATTTCATTCAGTGTTCGATATGACTTAAAGTTGGAGGTTTTCCCTTATGCTTAAAAATGAATGCCCCTTAAATCTAAGCACCATGTACCCTGAACCCATTGGAACATCTTTTCGTTCACTGTCCGATATAAGTTAACGTTGGTGGTTTTCTCCTATCCTTAAAGATGAAAGTCTAGTAACTTTAAGCTCTATGTAACCTAGACTCTTTGGAACATCATTTCATTCACTGTCCGATGTGGCTTAACCTTGGACGGTTTCTCTTATCTTCAAAGATGAATGTCTAGTAACTCTAAGCTCTATGTACCCTGGGCTAATTGGAACAACATTTCATTTACTGTCCGATATGACTTAACGTTATAGGTTTTCTGTTAACCTTAAAGACGAATGTCTATTAACTGTATGCTCTATGTACCCTGGGCTCATTGGCACATCATTTCATTCGCTGTTCGATATGACTTAAAGTTGGAGGTTTTCCCTTATGCTTAAAAATGAATTTCCCTTAACTCTAAGCTCCATGTACCCTGGGCTCATTGGAATATCATTTCATTAACTGTCCTAAAAGTCTTAACGTTTGAGGTTTTCTTTTATCCATAAAGATGAATGCCTAGTAACTCTAAGTTCTATGTACCCTGGGCTCATTAGAATATCATTTCATTCACTGTCCTATATGACTTAACGCTTTAAGTCTTCTCTTATCCATAAAGTTGAATGCCTAGTAACTCTAAGTTCTATGTACCCTGGACTCTTTGGAATATCATTTCATTCACTATCCTATATGACTAAACGTTTGAGGTTTTCTTTTATCCATAAAGATGAATGCCTAGTAACTCTAAGTTCTATGTACCCTGGGCTCATTAGAATATCATTTCATTCACTGTCCTATATGACTTAACGTTTGAGGTCTTCTCTTATCCATAAAGATGAATGCCTAGTAACTCTAAGTTCTGTGTACCCTGGACTCTTTGGAATATCATTTCATTCACTATCCTATATGACTTAACGTTTGAGGTTTTCTCTTATCCATAAAGATGAATGCCTGGTAACTCTAAGTTCTATGTACCCTGGACTCTTTGGAATATCATTTCATTCACTATCCTATATGACTAAACGTTTGAGGTTTTCTTTTATCCATAAAGATGAATGCCTAGTAACTCTAAGTTCTATGTACCCTGGGCTCATTAGAATATCATTTCATTCACTGCCCTATATGACTTAACGTTTGAGGTGTTCTCTTATCCATAAAGATGAATGCCTAGTAACTCTAAGTTCTGTGTACCCTGGACTCTTTGGAATATCATTTCATTCACTGTCCTATATGACTTAACGTTTGAGGTCTTCTCTTATCCATAAAGATGAATGCCTGGTAACTCTAAGTTCTATGTACCCTGGACTCATTTGAACATCATTTCATTCACTGTCCTCAATGACTTAACGTTTGAGGTTTTCTCTTATCCATAAAGATGAATGCCTGGTAACTCTAAGTTCTATGTACCCTGGACTCATTGGAACATCATTTCATTCACTGTCCTATATGACTTAACGTTTGAGGTTTTCTCTTATCCATAAAGATGAATGCCTGGTAACTCTAAGTTCTATGTACCCTGGACTCATTGGAACATCATTTAATTCACTATCCGATATAACTTAACGTTGTAGGTTTTCTTTTGTCCTTAAAGATTTATGTCTGGTAACTCTAAGCTCTATGTACCCTGGACTCATTGGAACATCATTTCATTCACTGTTCGATATGACTTAACGTTGGAGGTTTCCTCTTAACCTTAAAGCAGAATGTCGGGTAACTTTAAGCTCTATGTACCCGAGCTTCATTTAAACATCATTTCATTCACTATCCGATATGACTTAACGTTGGAGGTTTCCTCTTATTCTTAAAGATGAATGTGTAGGTGCTCTAAGCTCTATATACCCTGGACTCACTTGAACATAATTCAATCCCGCCTCGGTAACGCCGATGCCAGCGGGTCTGCCTCACGGTTAAGCGGTCCCGAGTTCAAATCTCGGGCTGGGTGAGTTACCTGGATAAGGTTTTTTCCGGGGTTTTCCCTTGGCTTTCAAGACGAATGTCTTTAAATCTAAGCTCCATGGACCTTGGTCTCATTAGAGCATCTTTTCATTCACTGTCCGATATGACTTAACATTATAGGTTTTCTCTTATCCTAAAAGATGATGTGTAGAAACTCTAAGCTCTATATACCCTGGACTCATTGGAACATCATTTCATTCACTGTTCGATATGACTTAACGTTGGAGGTTTCCTCTTATCCTTAAAGCAGAATGTCGGGTAACTTTAAGCTCTATGTACCCTGGGCTCATTGGAACATCATTTCATTCACTGTTCGATATGACTTAACGTTGTAGGTTTTCTTTTGTCCTTAAAGATTTATGTCTGGTAACTCTAAGCTCTATGTGCCCTGGACTCATTGGAACATCATTTCATTCACTGTTCGATATGACTTAACGTTGGAGGTTTCCTCTTATCCTTAAAGCAGAATGTCGGGTAATTTTAAGCTCTATGTACCCGAGCTTCATTTAAACATCATTTCATTCACTATCCGATATGACTTAACGTTGGAGGTTTCCTCTTATTCTTAAAGATGAATGTCGGGTAACTTTAAGCTCTATGTACCCGAGCTTCATTTAAACATCATTTCATTCACTATCCGATATGACTTAACGTTGGAGGTTTCCTCTTATCCTTAAAGCAGAATGTCGGGTAACTTTAAGCTCTATGTACCCGAGCTTCATTTAAACATCATTTCATTCACTATCCGATATGACTTAACGTTGGAGGTTTCCTCTTATTCTTAAAGATGAATGTGTAGGTGCTCTAAGCTCTATATACCCTGGACTCACTTGAACATAATTCAATCCCGCCTCGGTAACGCCGATGCCAGCGGGTCTGCCTCACGGTTAAGCGGTCCCGAGTTCAAATCTCGGGCTGGGTGAGTTACCTGGATAAGGTTTTTTCCGGGGTTTTCCCTTGGCTTTCAAGACGAATGTCTTTAAATCTAAGCTCCATGGACCTTGGTCTCATTAGAGCATCTTTTCATTCACTGTCCGATATGACTTAACATTATAGGTTTTCTCTTATCCTAAAAGATGATGTGTAGAAACTCTAAGCTCTATATACCCTGGGCTCATTGGAACAACATTTCATTCACTGTGCGATATGACTTAACGTTGGAGGATTTCTCTTATTCTTAAAGATGACTGTCTAGTAACTCTCTGCTCTATGTACCCTGGGCTCATTGGAAGATCATTTCATTCTCTGGTCGATATGACTTAAAGTTGGAGGTTTTCCCTTATGCTTAAAAATGAATGTCCCTTAAATCTAAGCTCCATGTACCCTGAACTCATTGGAACATCTTTTCGTTCACTGTCTTATATGGCCTAAAGTTGGAGGTTTTCTTCTATTTTCAAAGATGAATGTGTAGTAACTCTAAGCTCTATGTACCCTGGATTCATTGGAACATCATTTCATTCACTGTCCGATATGACTTAACGTTGGAGGTTATCTCTTACCCTAAAGATCAACACCTGGTAACGCTAAGCTTTATGAACCCTGGACTCATTGGAATATCAGTTCATTCGCGGTCCGATATAACTTAACGTTGTAGGTTTTGCCTTATCCTTAAAGATGAATGTGTAGGAACTCTAAGCTCTAGGTACCCTGGGCTAATTGGAACAACATTTCATTTACTGTCCGATATGACTTAACGTTATAGGTTTTCTCTTATCCTTAAAGATGAATGTCTAGTAACTGTATGCTCTATATACCCTGGACTTATTGGAACAACATTTCATTTACTGTCCGATATGACTTAACGTTATAGGTTTTCTCTTATCCTCAAAGATGAATGTCTAGTAACTCTCTGCTCTATGTACCCTGGGCTCATTGGAACGTCATTTCATTCACTGTTCGATATGACTTAAAGTTGGAGGTTTTCCCTTATGCTTAAACATGAATTTCCCTTAACTCTAAGCTCCATGTACCCTGGGCTCATTGGAACATCATTTCATTAACTGTCCCAAAAGTCTTAACGTTTGAGGTTTTCTTTTATCCATAAAGATGAATGCCTAGTAACTCTAAGTACTATGCACCCTGGGCTCATTAGAATATCATTTCATTCACTGTCCTACATGACTTAACGTTTGAGGTTTTCTCTTATCCATAAAGATGAATGCCTAGTAACTCTAAGTTCTATGTACCCTGGACTCATTGGAATATCATTTCATTCAGTGTCCTATATGACTTAACGTTTGAGGTTTTCTCTTATCCATAAAGATGAATGCCTAGTAACTCTAAGTTCTATGTACCATGGGCTCATTGGAATATCATTTCATTCACTGTCCTATATGACTTAACGTTTGAGGTTTTCTCTTATCCATAAAGATGAATGCCTGGTAACTCTAAGTTCTATGTACCCTGGACTCTTTGGAATATCATTTCATTCACTGTCCAATATGACATCGTTTGAGGTTTTCTCTTATCCATAAAGATGAATGCCTAGTAACTCTAAGTTCTATGTACCCTGGACTCATTAGAATATCATTTCATTCACTGTCCTATATGACTTAACGTTTGAGGTCTTCTCTTATCCATAAAGATGAATGCCTGGTAACTCTAAGTTCTATGTACCCTGGACTCATTAGAATATAATTTCATTCACTGTCCGATATGACTTAACGTTTGAGGTCTTCTCTTATCCATAAAGATGAATGCCTGGTAAATCTAAGTTCTATGTACCCTGGACTCATTAGAATATCATTTCATTCACTGTCCGATATGACTTAACGTTTGAGGTCTTCTCTTATCCATAAAGATGAATGCCTGGTAACTTTAAGTTCTATGAACCCTGGACTCATTAGAATATCACTTCATTCACTGTCCGATATGACTTAACGTTTGAGGTCTTCTCTTATCCATAAAGATGAATGCCTGGTAACTCTAAGTTCTATGTACCCTGGGCTCATTAGGATATCATTTCATTCACTGTCCGATATGACTTAACGTTTGAGGTCTTCTCTTATCCATAAAGATGAATGCCTAGTAACTCTAAGATCTATGTACCCTGGACTCATTGGAATATCATTTCATTCACTGTCCAATATGACTTAAAGTTTGAGGTTTTCTCTTATCCATAAAGATGAATGCCTGGTAACTCTAAGTTCTATGTACCATGGACTCATTGGAACATCATTTCTTTCACTGTCCGATATAACTTAACGTTGTAGGTTTATTCTTATACTTAAAATTAATGTAAAGTAACTCTAAGCTCTATGTACGCTGGACTCATTGGAACATCATTTCATTCACTGTTCGATATGACTTAACGTTGGGGGTTTCCTCTTATCCTTAAAGCCGAGTGTCGGGTAACTCTAAGCTCTATGTACCCTGGATTCATTTAAACATCATTTCATTCACTATCCGATATGACTTAACGTTGGAGGTTTTCTCTTATTCTTAAAGATGAATGTCTAGGTGCTCTAAGCTCTATGTACCCTGGACTCACTTGAACATAATTCAATCCCGCACCGGTAGCGCCGATGACAGCGGGTCTGCCTCACGTTTAAGAGGTCCCGAGTTCAAATCTCGGGCTGGGTGAGTTACCTGGTTAAGTTTTTTCCGGGGTTTTCCCTTGGCTTTCAAGACGAATGTCCTGTAACTCTAAGCTCCATGGACCCTGGTCTCATTGGATCATCTTTTCATTCACTGTCCGATATGACTTAACGTTATAGGTTTTCTCTTATCCTAAAAGATGAATGTGTAGAAACTCGAAGCTCTATATACCCTGGGCTCATTGGAACAACATTTCATTCAGTGTTCGATATGACTTAAAGTTGGAGGTTTTCCCTTATGCTTAAAAATGAATGCCCCTTAAATCTAAGCACCATGTACCCTGAACCCATTGGAACATCTTTTCGTTCACTGTCCGATATAAGTTAACGTTGGTGGTTTTCTCCTATCCTTAAAGATGAAAGTCTAGTAACTTTAAGCTCTATGTAACCTAGACTCTTTGGAACATCATTTCATTCACTGTCCGATGTGGCTTAACCTTGGACGGTTTCTCATATCTTCAAAGATGAATGTCTAGTAACTCTAAGCTCTATGTACCCTGGGCTAATTGGAACAACATTTCATTTACTGTCCGATATGACTTAACGTTATAGGTTTTCTGTTAACCTTAAAGACGAATGTCTATTAACTGTATGCTCTATGTACCCTGGGCTCATTGGCACATCATTTCATTCGCTGTTCGATATGACTTAACGTTGGAGGTTTCCTCTTATCCTTAAAGCAGAATGTCGGGTAACTTTAAGCTCTATGTACCCTGGGCTCATTGGAACATCATTTCATTCACTGTTCGATATGACTTAACGTTGTAGGTTTTCTTTTGTCCTTAAAGATTTATGTCTGGTAACTCTAAGCTCTATGTGCCCTGGACTCATTGGAACATCATTTCATTCACTGTTCGATATGACTTAACGTTGGAGGTTTCCTCTTATCCTTAAAGCAGAATGTCGGGTAATTTTAAGCTCTATGTACCCGAGCTTCATTTAAACATCATTTCATTCACTATCCGATATGACTTAACGTTGGAGGTTTCCTCTTATTCTTAAAGATGAATGTCGGGTAACTTTAAGCTCTATGTACCCGAGCTTCATTTAAACATCATTTCATTCACTATCCGATATGACTTAACGTTGGAGGTTTCCTCTTATCCTTAAAGCAGAATGTCGGGTAACTTTAAGCTCTATGTACCCGAGCTTCATTTAAACATCATTTCATTCACTATCCGATATGACTTAACGTTGGAGGTTTCCTCTTATTCTTAAAGATGAATGTGTAGGTGCTCTAAGCTCTATATACCCTGGACTCACTTGAACATAATTCAATCCCGCCTCGGTAACGCCGATGCCAGCGGGTCTGCCTCACGGTTAAGCGGTCCCGAGTTCAAATCTCGGGCTGGGTGAGTTACCTGGATAAGGTTTTTTCCGGGGTTTTCCCTTGGCTTTCAAGACGAATGTCTTTAAATCTAAGCTCCATGGACCTTGGTCTCATTAGAGCATCTTTTCATTCACTGTCCGATATGACTTAACATTATAGGTTTTCTCTTATCCTAAAAGATGATGTGTAGAAACTCTAAGCTCTATATACCCTGGGCTCATTGGAACAACATTTCATTCACTGTGCGATATGACTTAACGTTGGAGGATTTCTCTTATTCTTAAAGATGACTGTCTAGTAACTCTCTGCTCTATGTACCCTGGGCTCATTGGAAGATCATTTCATTCTCTGGTCGATATGACTTAAAGTTGGAGGTTTTCCCTTATGCTTAAAAATGAATGTCCCTTAAATCTAAGCTCCATGTACCCTGAACTCATTGGAACATCTTTTCGTTCACTGTCTTATATGGCCTAAAGTTGGAGGTTTTCTTCTATTTTCAAAGATGAATGTGTAGTAACTCTAAGCTCTATGTACCCTGGATTCATTGGAACATCATTTCATTCACTGTCCGATATGACTTAACGTTGGAGGTTATCTCTTACCCTAAAGATCAACACCTGGTAACGCTAAGCTTTATGAACCCTGGACTCATTGGAATATCAGTTCATTCGCGGTCCGATATAACTTAACGTTGTAGGTTTTGCCTTATCCTTAAAGATGAATGTGTAGGAACTCTAAGCTCTAGGTACCCTGGGCTAATTGGAACAACATTTCATTTACTGTCCGATATGACTTAACGTTATAGGTTTTCTCTTATCCTTAAAGATGAATGTCTAGTAACTGTATGCTCTATATACCCTGGACTTATTGGAACAACATTTCATTTACTGTCCGATATGACTTAACGTTATAGGTTTTCTCTTATCCTCAAAGATGAATGTCTAGTAACTCTCTGCTCTATGTACCCTGGGCTCATTGGAACGTCATTTCATTCACTGTTCGATATGACTTAAAGTTGGAGGTTTTCCCTTATGCTTAAACATGAATTTCCCTTAACTCTAAGCTCCATGTACCCTGGGCTCATTGGAACATCATTTCATTAACTGTCCCAAAAGTCTTAACGTTTGAGGTTTTCTTTTATCCATAAAGATGAATGCCTAGTAACTCTAAGTACTATGCACCCTGGGCTCATTAGAATATCATTTCATTCACTGTCCTACATGACTTAACGTTTGAGGTTTTCTCTTATCCATAAAGATGAATGCCTAGTAACTCTAAGTTCTATGTACCCTGGACTCATTGGAATATCATTTCATTCAGTGTCCTATATGACTTAACGTTTGAGGTTTTCTCTTATCCATAAAGATGAATGCCTAGTAACTCTAAGTTCTATGTACCATGGGCTCATTGGAATATCATTTCATTCACTGTCCTATATGACTTAACGTTTGAGGTTTTCTCTTATCCATAAAGATGAATGCCTGGTAACTCTAAGTTCTATGTACCCTGGACTCTTTGGAATATCATTTCATTCACTGTCCAATATGACATCGTTTGAGGTTTTCTCTTATCCATAAAGATGAATGCCTAGTAACTCTAAGTTCTATGTACCCTGGACTCATTAGAATATCATTTCATTCACTGTCCTATATGACTTAACGTTTGAGGTCTTCTCTTATCCATAAAGATGAATGCCTGGTAACTCTAAGTTCTATGTACCCTGGACTCATTAGAATATAATTTCATTCACTGTCCGATATGACTTAACGTTTGAGGTCTTCTCTTATCCATAAAGATGAATGCCTGGTAAATCTAAGTTCTATGTACCCTGGACTCATTAGAATATCATTTCATTCACTGTCCGATATGACTTAACGTTTGAGGTCTTCTCTTATCCATAAAGATGAATGCCTGGTAACTTTAAGTTCTATGAACCCTGGACTCATTAGAATATCACTTCATTCACTGTCCGATATGACTTAACGTTTGAGGTCTTCTCTTATCCATAAAGATGAATGCCTGGTAACTCTAAGTTCTATGTACCCTGGGCTCATTAGGATATCATTTCATTCACTGTCCGATATGACTTAACGTTTGAGGTCTTCTCTTATCCATAAAGATGAATGCCTAGTAACTCTAAGATCTATGTACCCTGGACTCATTGGAATATCATTTCATTCACTGTCCAATATGACTTAAAGTTTGAGGTTTTCTCTTATCCATAAAGATGAATGCCTGGTAACTCTAAGTTCTATGTACCATGGACTCATTGGAACATCATTTCTTTCACTGTCCGATATAACTTAACGTTGTAGGTTTATTCTTATACTTAAAATTAATGTAAAGTAACTCTAAGCTCTATGTACGCTGGACTCATTGGAACATCATTTCATTCACTGTTCGATATGACTTAACGTTGGGGGTTTCCTCTTATCCTTAAAGCCGAGTGTCGGGTAACTCTAAGCTCTATGTACCCTGGATTCATTTAAACATCATTTCATTCACTATCCGATATGACTTAACGTTGGAGGTTTTCTCTTATTCTTAAAGATGAATGTCTAGGTGCTCTAAGCTCTATGTACCCTGGACTCACTTGAACATAATTCAATCCCGCACCGGTAGCGCCGATGACAGCGGGTCTGCCTCACGTTTAAGAGGTCCCGAGTTCAAATCTCGGGCTGGGTGAGTTACCTGGTTAAGTTTTTTCCGGGGTTTTCCCTTGGCTTTCAAGACGAATGTCCTGTAACTCTAAGCTCCATGGACCCTGGTCTCATTGGATCATCTTTTCATTCACTGTCCGATATGACTTAACGTTATAGGTTTTCTCTTATCCTAAAAGATGAATGTGTAGAAACTCGAAGCTCTATATACCCTGGGCTCATTGGAACAACATTTCATTCAGTGTTCGATATGACTTAAAGTTGGAGGTTTTCCCTTATGCTTAAAAATGAATGCCCCTTAAATCTAAGCACCATGTACCCTGAACCCATTGGAACATCTTTTCGTTCACTGTCCGATATAAGTTAACGTTGGTGGTTTTCTCCTATCCTTAAAGATGAAAGTCTAGTAACTTTAAGCTCTATGTAACCTAGACTCTTTGGAACATCATTTCATTCACTGTCCGATGTGGCTTAACCTTGGACGGTTTCTCATATCTTCAAAGATGAATGTCTAGTAACTCTAAGCTCTATGTACCCTGGGCTAATTGGAACAACATTTCATTTACTGTCCGATATGACTTAACGTTATAGGTTTTCTGTTAACCTTAAAGACGAATGTCTATTAACTGTATGCTCTATGTACCCTGGGCTCATTGGCACATCATTTCATTCGCTGTTCGATATGACTTAAAGTTGGAGGTTTTCCCTTATGCTTAAAAATGAATTTCCCTTAACTCTAAGCTCCATGTACCCTGGGCTCATTGGAATATCATTTCATTAACTGTCCTAAAAGTCTTAACGTTTGAGGTTTTCTTTTATCCATAAAGATGAATGCCTAGTAACTCTAAGTTCTATGTACCCTGGGCTCATTAGAATATCATTTCATTCACTGTCCTATATGACTTAACGCTTTAAGTCTTCTCTTATCCATAAAGTTGAATGCCTAGTAACTCTAAGTTCTATGTACCCTGGACTCTTTGGAATATCATTTCATTCACTATCCTATATGACTAAACGTTTGAGGTTTTCTTTTATCCATAAAGATGAATGCCTAGTAACTCTAAGTTCTATGTACCCTGGGCTCATTAGAATATCATTTCATTCACTGTCCTATATGACTTAACGTTTGAGGTCTTCTCTTATCCATAAAGATGAATGCCTAGTAACTCTAAGTTCTGTGTACCCTGGACTCTTTGGAATATCATTTCATTCACTATCCTATATGACTTAACGTTTGAGGTTTTCTCTTATCCATAAAGATGAATGCCTGGTAACTCTAAGTTCTATGTACCCTGGACTCTTTGGAATATCATTTCATTCACTATCCTATATGACTAAACGTTTGAGGTTTTCTTTTATCCATAAAGATGAATGCCTAGTAACTCTAAGTTCTATGTACCCTGGGCTCATTAGAATATCATTTCATTCACTGCCCTATATGACTTAACGTTTGAGGTGTTCTCTTATCCATAAAGATGAATGCCTAGTAACTCTAAGTTCTGTGTACCCTGGACTCTTTGGAATATCATTTCATTCACTGTCCTATATGACTTAACGTTTGAGGTCTTCTCTTATCCATAAAGATGAATGCCTGGTAACTCTAAGTTCTATGTACCCTGGACTCATTTGAACATCATTTCATTCACTGTCCTATATGACTTAACGTTTGAGGTTTTCTCTTATCCATAAAGATGAATGCCTGGTAACTCTAAGTTCTATGTACCCTGGACTCATTGGAACATCATTTCATTCACTGTCCTATATGACTTAACGTTTGAGGTTTTCTCTTATCCATAAAGATGAATGCCTGGTAACTCTAAGTTCTATGTACCCTGGACTCATTGGAACATCATTTAATTCACTATCCGATATAACTTAACGTTGTAGGTTTTCTTTTGTCCTTAAAGATTTATGTCTGGTAACTCTAAGCTCTATGTACCCTGGACTCATTGGAACATCATTTCATTCACTGTTCGATATGACTTAACGTTGGAGGTTTCCTCTTATCCTTAAAGCAGAATGTCGGGTAACTTTAAGCTCTATGTACCCGAGCTTCATTTAAACATCATTTCATTCACTATCCGATATGACTTAACGTTGGAGGTTTTCTCTTATTCTTAAAGATGAATGTGTAGGTGCTCTAAGCTCTATATACCCTGGACTCACTTGAACATAATTCAATCCCGCCTCGGTAACGCCGATGCCAGCGGGTCTGCCTCACGGTTAAGCGGTCCCGAGTTCAAATCTCGGGCTGGGTGAGTTACTTGGATAAGGTTTTTTCCGGGGTTTTCCCTTGGCTTTCAAGACGAATGTCTTTAAATCTAAGCTCCATGGACCTTGGTCTCATTAGAGCATCTTTTCATTCACTGTCCGATATGACTTAACATTATAGGTTTTCTCTTATCCTAAAAGATGATGTGTAGAAACTCTAAGCTCTATATACCCTGGGCTCATTGGAACAATATTTCATTCACTGTGCGATATGACTTAACGTTGGAGGATTTCTCTTATTCTTAAAGATGACTGTCTAGTAACTCTATGCTCTATGTACCCTGGGCTCATTGGAACATCATTTCATTCTCTGGTCGATATGACTTAAAGTTGGAGGTTTTCCCTTATGCTTAAAAATGAATGTCCCATAAATCTAAGCTCCACGTACCCTGAACTCATTGGAACATCTTTTCGTTCACTGTCTTATATGGCCTAAAGTTGGAGGTTTTCTTCTACTTTCAAAGATGAATGTGTAGTAACTCTAAGCTCTATGTACCCTGGATTCATTGGAACATCATTTCATTCACTGTCCGATATGACTTAACGTTGGAGGTTATCTCTTACCCTAAAGGTCAACACCTGGTAACGCTAAGCTTTATGAACCCTGGACTCATTGGAATATCAGTTCATTCGCGGTCCGATATAACTTAACGTTGTAGGTTTTGCCTTATCCTTAAAGATGAATGTGTAGGAACTCTAAGCTCTAGGTACCCTGGGCTAATTGGAACAACATTTCATTTACTGTCCGATATGACTTAACGTTATAGGTTTTCTCTTATCCTTAAAGATGAATGTCTAGTAACTGTATGCTCTATGTACCCTGGACTTATTGGAACAACATTTCATTTACTGTCCGATATGACTTTACGTTATAGGTTTTCTCTTATCCTCAAAGATGAATGTCTAGTAACTCTCTGCTCTATGTACCCTGGGCTCCTTGGAACGTCATTTCATTCACTGTTCGATATGACTTAAAGTTGGAGGTTTTCCCTTATCCATAAAGATGAATGCCTGGTAACTCTAAGTTCTATGTACCCTGGACTCTTTGGAATATCATTTCATTCACTGTCCAATATGACAACGTTTGAGGTTTTCTCTTATCCATAAAGATGAATGCCTAGTAACTCTAAGTACTATGCACCCTGGGCTCATTAGAATATCATTTCATTCACTGTCCTATATGACTTAACGTTTGAGGTTTTCTCTTATCCATAAAGATGAATGTCTAGTAACTCTAAGTTCTATGTACCCTGGACTCATTATAATATCATTTCATTCACTGTCCGATATGACTTAACGTTTGAGGTCTTCTCTTATCCATAAAGATGAATGCCTGGTAACTCTAAGTTCTATGTACCCTGGACTCATTAGAATATCATTTCATTCACTGTCCGATATGACTTAACGTTTGAGGTCTTCTCTTATCCATAAAGATGAATGCCTGGTAACTTTAAGTTCTATGTACCCTGGACTCATTAGAATATCACTTCATTCACTGTCCGATATGACTTAACGTTTGAGGTCTTCTCTTATCCATAAAGATGAATGCCTGGTAGCTCTAAGTTCTATGTACCCTGGGCTCATTAGGATATCATTTCATTCACTGTCCGATATTACTTAACGTTTGAGGTCTTCTCTTATCCATAAAGATGAATGCCTGGTAACTCTAAGTTCTATGTACCCTGGACTCATTAGAATATCATTTCATTCACTGTCCGATATGACAACGTTTGAGGTTTTCTCTTATCCATAAAGATGAATGCCTAGTAACTCTAAGTTCTATGTACCCTGGACTCATTGGAATATCATTTCATTCACTGTCCAATATGACTTAACGTTTGAGGTTTTCTCTTATCCATAAAGATGAATGCCTGGTAACTCTAAGTTCTATGTACCCTGGACTCATTGGAATATCATTTCATTCACTGTCCTATATGACTTAACGTTTGAGGTCTTCTCTTATCCATAAAGATGAATGCCTGGTAACTCTAAGTTCTATGTACCCTGGACTCATTCGAATATCATTTCATTAACTGTCCTATATGACTTAACGTTTGAGGTCTTCTCTTATCCATAAAGATGAATGCCTGGTAAGTCTAAGTTCTATGTACCCTGGACTCATTAGAATATCATTTCATTCACTGTCCGATATGACTTAACGTTTGAGGTCTTCTCTTATCCATAAAGATGAATGCCTGGTAACTCTAAGTTCTATGTACCCTGGACTCATTAGAATATCATTTCATTAACTGTCCTATATGACTTAACGTTTGAGGTCTTCTCTTATCCATAAAGATGAATGCCTGGTAACTCTAAGTTCTATCTACCCTGGACCCATTAGAATATCATTTCATTCACTGTCCGATATGACTTAACGTTTGAGGTTTTCTCTTATCCATAAAGATGAATTCTTGGTAACTCTAAGTTCTATGTACCCTGGACTCATTAGAATATCATTTCATTCACTGTCCGATATGACTTAACGTTTGAGGTTTTCTCTTATCCATAAAGATGAATTCCTGGTAACTCTAAGTTCTATGTACCCTGGACTCATTAGAATATCATTTCATTCACTGTCCGATATGACTTAACGTTTGAGGTTTTCTCTTATCCATAAAGATGAATGCCTGGTAACTCTAAGTTCTATGTACCCTGGACTCATTAGAATATCATTTCATTCACTGTCCTATATGACTTAACGTTTGAGGTTTTCTCTTATCCATAAAGATGAATGCCTGGTAACTCTAAGTTCTATGTACCCTGGACTCATTAGAATATCATTTCATTCACTGTCCGATATGACTTAATGTTTGAGGTCGTCTCTTATCCATAAAGATGAATGCCTGGTAACTCTAAGTTCTATGTACCCTGGACTCTTTGGAATATCATTTCATTCACTGTCCAATATGTCTTAACGTTTGAGGTTTTCTCTTATCCATAAAGATGAATGACCGGTAACTCTAAGTTCTATGTACCCTGGGCTCATTGGAATATCATTTAATTCACTGTCCTATATGACTTAACGTTTGAGGTTTTCTCTTATCCATAAAGATGAATGACCGGTAACTCTAAGTTCTATGTACCCTGGGCTCATTGGAACATCATTTCATTCACTGTTCGATATGACTTAAAGTTGGACGTTTTCCCTTATGCTTAAACATGAATTTCCCTTAACTCTAAGCTCCATGTACCATGGGCTCATTGGAATATCATTTCATTCACTGTCCTATATGACTTAACGTTTGAGGTCTTCTCTTATCCATAAAGATGAATGCCTGGTAACTATAAGTTCTATGTACCCTGGACTCTTTGGAATATCATTTCATTCACTGTCCAATATGACAACGTTTGAGGTTTTCTCTTATCCATAAAGATGAATGCCTAGTAACTCTAAGTTCTATGTACCCTGGACTCATTAGAATATCATTTCATTCACTGTCCTATATGACTTAACGTTTGAGGTCTTCTCTTATCCATAAAGATGAATGCCTGGTAACTCTAAGTTCTATGTACCCTGGACTCATTAGAATATCATTTCATTCACTGTCCGATATGACTTAACGTTTGAGGTCTTCTCTTATCCATTAAGATGAATGCCTGGTAACTCTAAGTTCTATGTACCCTGGACTCATTAGAATATCATTTCATTCACTGTCCGATATGACTTAACGTTTGAGGTCTTCTCTTATCCATAAAGATGAATGCCTGGTAACTTTAAGTTCTATGTACCCTGGACTCATTAGAATATCACTTCATTCACTGTCCGATATGACTTAACGTTTGAGGTCTTCTCTTATCCATAAAGATGAATGCCTGGTAGCTCTAAGTTCTATGTACCCTGGGCTCATTAGGATATCATTTCATTCACTGTCCGATATGACTTAACGTTTGAGGTCTTCTCTTATCCATAAAGATGAATGCCTGGTAACTCTAAGTTCTATGTACCCTGGACTCATTAGAATATCATTTCATTCACTGTCCGATATGACAACGTTTGAGGTTTTCTCTTATCCATAAAGATGAATGCCTAGTAACTCTAAGTTCTATGTACCCTGGACTCATTGGAATATCATTTCATTCACTGTCCAATATGACTTAACGTTTGAGGTTTTCTCTTATCCATAAAGATGAATGCCTGGTAACTCTAAGTTCTATGTACCCTGGACTCATTGGAATATCATTTCATTCACTGTCCTATATGACTTAACGTTTGAGGTCTTCTCTTATCCATAAAGATGAATGCCTGGTAACTCTAAGTTCTATGTACCCTGGACTCATTCGAATATCATTTCATTAACTGTCCTATATGACTTAACGTTTGAGGTCTTCTCTTATCCATAAAGATGAATGCCTGGTAAGTCTAAGTTCTATGTACCCTGGACTCATTAGAATATCATTTCATTCACTGTCCGATATGACTTAACGTTTGAGGTTTTCTCTTATCCATAAAGATGAATGCCTGGTAACTCTAAGTTCTATGTACCCTGGACTCATTAGAATATCATTTCATTCACTGTCCGATATGACTTAACGTTTGAGGTCGTCTCTTATCCATAAAGATGAATGCCTGGTAACTCTAAGTTCTATGTACCCTGGACTCTTTGGAATATCATTTCATTCACTGTCCAATATGTCTTAACGTTTGAGGTTTTCTCTTATCCATAAAGATGAATGACCGGTAACTCTAAGTTCTATGTACCCTGGGCTCATTGGAATATCATTTTATTCACTGTCCTATATGACTTAACGTTTGAGGTTTTCTCTTATCCATAAAGATGAATGCCTGGTGACTCTAAGTTCTATGTACCCTGGACTCATTGGAACATCATTTCTTTCACTGTTCTATATTACTTAACGTTGTAGGTTTTCAATTGTCCTTAAAGATTTATGTCTGGTAACTCTAAGCTCTATGTACCCTGGACTCATTGAAACAGCATTTCAATCACTGTTCTATATGACTTAACGTTGGAGGTTTCGTCTTATCCTTAAAGCAGAATTTCGGGTAACTCTAAGCTCTATGTACCCTGGACTCATTGGAACATCATTTCTTTCACTGTTCTATATTACTTAACGTTGTAGGTTTTCTCTTGTCCTTAAAGATTTATGTCTGGTAACTCTAAGCTCTATGTACCCTGGACTCATTGAAACATCATTTCATTCACTGTTCGATATGACTTAACGTTGGAGGTTTCCTCTTATCCTTAAAGCAGAATGTCGGGTAACTCTAAGCTCTATGTACCCTGGACTCATTGGAACATCATTTCAATCACTGTTCGATATGACTTAACGTTGGAGGTTTTCCCTTATCCTTAAAGCAGAATTTCGGGTAACTCTAAGCTCTATGTACCCTGGACTCATTTAAACATCATTTCATTCACTATCCGATATGACTTAAGTTGGAGGTTTTCTCTTATTCTTAAAGATGAATGTGTAGGTGCTCTAAGCTCTATGTACCCTGGACTCACTTGAACATAATTCAATCCCGCCTCGGTAGCGCCGATGCCAGCGGGTCTGCCTCACGTTTAAGAGATCCCGAGTTCAAATTTCGGGCTGGGTGAGTTACCTGTATAAGGTTTTTTCCAGGGTTTTCCCTTGGCTTTCAAGACGAATGTCCTGTAACTCTAAGCTCCATGGACCCTGGTCTCATTGGAGCATCTTTTCATTCACTGTTCGATATGACTTAACGTTTGAGGTTTTCTCTTATCCCTAAATATCAATGCCTGATAACTCTAAGTTCTATGTACCCTGGACTCATTGGAACATCATTCCATTCACTGTTCGATATGACTTAACTTTGGAGGTTTTCTTTGATGCTTAAAGATGAATGTCTGTTAACTCTAAGATCTATGCACCCTGGACTCATTGGAACATCATTTCGTGCACTGTCCGATATGATTTAACGCTAGAGGTTTTCTCTTATCCTGAAAGATGAATATCTGGTAACTCTAAGCTCTATGCACCCTGGGCTCATCTGAACATCATTTCGTTCATTGTCCGATATGACAAAATTTTTGAGGAAGTTAATTTTTAAAAGTTTGTTTCGTTAAAGCGCTAAGTTATATATTTGTTGTATTGATTGGGCCATTTCGTAGGTATTCCTTGTTATTTGTCTGAATTTTCCCAGTCTTATGTTGTAGTCAAATTGTGAGTTCCAATTAAGTTTTTATCTTTTGTTTATTACAGGAGAATGATTTTTCATATCCATAACATAGCTAGAAGCTGTGCTCTTGAAAGATTTGAGTATTACTTGAAATTAATTGTATTCTCATATTTCTCCTGCCTTTCGTACGAGGAAATTAGTAGTAATATAGTTAGTGCATGTGTTAGTTCGATTAATATGAAGTAGTTAGAGGAATAAACTTTCATGTGAATAGTTTTGTACATGAGGAGAGGTAGTCGTCTTAGTACAAGAAATCAGTCTTTTTTTTATCCTAGACCTGCAAAGAAAATGGGATTTCAAAGAGGCCATCTCTTATAAGATATTTAATCGCTAAATCTACTGTTTTTTTCGATTCCTATTTGACCTATAAGGAAATATATAAAAAAACTGTATTACAAACTTCCATCTCGGTTAACATTAATTAGATTGAGGAATTAGAGGTTTGAAGAATACTTATTTTGTACAAAATGAGTAGAGAGAAGCAACTGAGCGTAAACATGAGATTGTTTTTAGAGATTTCTTTTAGAGATCACTCGCCTTCTGGATGTTCTGATGAGCCATCTCATGCATGTCGTGGAGATGGTCCAACAGGTTCTCCACATACTCGGTTGCTGTCTGTTTTGCGTCCGGGGAGCACCCAAAAGCCAGATCACAAGGGAGGCGTAACTCTCGGCCGAACATTAATCCGGCTAGCGTCATTCCAGTGGTATCGTGGGTAGACAAGCGGTAGACCAGCAAGAACAGTGGCACCTTGACATCCCAGTCTCGCTGATGGCTGGCCACGACCTTCCTCAGGTGCTCTTCTAAGGTCTTGATGTACCTCTCCACCATGCCGTCCGACTGTGGATGTAGGGGTGTGGTGCGAATCTTGTTCACCCCAAGTCTTTCTAGTGCCTTTTTTATCAGGTTGGATTCAACATTGGTGCCCTGGTCGCTGTAGAGTTCTAACGGCACCCCAAATCGGCAGAACACTTGCTCCACAAGGCAGTCTGATATTGTCTTTGCCTCCTGATTCGGGATGGCAAACATATATAAGGAAATATATAATAAAACCGTTTTACAAACTTCCATCTCGGTTAACATTAATTACATAGAGGAATAAGGGGTTTGAAGAAAACCTATTTTGTACAAAATGAGTAGAGAAAGGCAATTGAGTGTAAACATGAAATTTTTTTTCAAGTGGTAAGGCACAGAAAGCTTTTTTTTTCTGTTGGTTAGTCAAACATCATGGAATATCGACACAATTACGTGGGGTTATGGTTACTATGGACGGAATTCGGCAACGAAACCTGTGGTTTATTGTACCTAAATCCCATGTGGGGTATCTCCGGGAGGAAGAATGGGGCGAGAGGACACAGAGGGCAGCCAATCCAAGGAGTCACGACAGTGCAGAGAGCAGTTGGAAACTTCTAGAAAGGTCAGTACAACTGGTAACACACCCACCGTGGACTCGAAACGGTCCACTAGGCTGGTTTGGAGACCGGAGACCTTTCTCTCGAAGGAGGAGTTGTTTACCAGGAGTATATCATCCTGCCATGCAGCGCCGAGAAACCCTCCGACTCTTCTACCCTGAAAGAGACCCCCAGATGAGAGATGACGTAAAATGATAATGGAGATGAAATGGAGGGTCAGGAAATTCGGGGGATGTAATTTACCTCGCAGCATTCGCCTGGCGATCCGGGAAAGCACCTGAAAGAAACCCATGGGTCAGGTAGGTTATCCAAGGGAATCGAACCCGGGCCTCCCGAATGCGGGCCACAGAGAAACCAGTTGAAACATCCCGATGGCTCTAGCCCACGTATCCACCTTCAAGAAAATGTATCATGAAAGATTATCTGGATAAAAAGTAGAGTAAAAGTATCTTAAGAATAGTTTGTAGAGAAAATTATGTGAATGTAACGCATTAAGATTTGTCTGTTTGCGGATATTTCCCCCCATATACCCCACCATTAACTTCATTGTTCATATTGCCTTTAAACAATTGTGTTAAGCTATATACAGTGGGCTTTGCACTTTATACATTAGATCAGGTACGTATTTAGAACGTTGAATTATTTGCTTTTAATAAATAGTTAATCAGGGATGTGTTTTTAACATGTTGGTATAAATAAAGACACATGTAATATATTATATTCGCATGTCTTTCTCCAATAAAGAATGATCATAATTTGTTTACGGTCATAATTTTTCGCACTAAAATTCAATCTTATTATATTCTGTTAGCTTAATGTGAAGCAAACACGCCGTAGTAGTTTCATTGTTGGCGCTCCTGGTTCCCGCCTGTGAGAACCAGGCAAATTCAGACATGTTCAGTATCGCCTACCCCTGCAATGGAGGTAACATGCAGTTAAATTTGATGTTAGAGGAAGATCCGGAGCTTCTTTCAAACGTAATCAATGCTGATAAAACTTGGCTACATCATTTTGATCCTGAGAGCAAGCAGCAAAGCTCAGTGTGGAAATCTCCATCACCAACCACCAAAAAAGCCAAAGTGGTTATTTCTGCTGGGAAAGTTATGGTCATTTCATTCTTTGATATTCATGGAATGGTTTATTACCATGTTGTACCTGCACACACATCAGTAACTGGACAATACTACAGGGATATCCTAAAAACATTGCAAGTCCATATCAGGCGCAAAAGACCATATTTCCGTATCATCATCATCATCATCATCATCATCATCATTATTATATAGAGCTTATTCCTCTAACTACTTCATATTAATCGAACTAACACATACACTAACTATATTACTACTAATTTCCTCGTACGAAACGCAGGAGAAATATGAGAATACTATAAATTTTAAGTAATTCTCAAATCTTTCAATAGCACAGCTTCTCGCTATGTTATGGATATGAAATTTCATTCTCCTGTAATAACCAACTGATAAAAGCTCAATTGAAACTCACAATTTGACTACAACATAAGACTGGGAAAATTCAGACAAATAACAAGGAATACCTACGAAATGGCCCAATCAATACCACAAATATATAACTTAGCGCTTTAACGAAACCAACTTTTAAAAATTAACTTCCACAAAAATTTTGTCACATCGGACAATGAACGAAATGATGTTCCAATGAGTCCAGGGTACTTAGAGCTTAGAGTTAGGAGGCATTCGACTTTTAGAATAAGGGAAACCCCCAGAAAAAAAACTTTATCCAGGTAACTCACTTTGACCGAGATGCGAATTTGCGACCTCCTGAACGTGGGGCAGACACACTACCATCTACGCTACCGAGGCGCGCTGAAATGATGTTCAAATGAGTCCAAGGTACATAGAGCTTAGAGTAACTAAACGTTCATCCCTAAGTATAAGGGAAAACTTCCAACGTTATTTATATCGGAAAGTAAATGAAATGATGTACCAAGGAGTCTAGGGTACATAGAGCTCAGAGTTACCAGACATTTATTATAAAGGAGAAGAGAAAAACTTCAACGTTAAGTCATATCGGACAGTGAATGAAAAGATGTTCCAATGAGTCTAGAGTACATAGAGCTCAGAGTTACCAGACATTTATCATAAAGGAGTAGAGAAAAACTTCAACGCTAAGTCATATCGGATAGTGAATGAAAAGATGTTCCAATGAGTACAGGGTACATAGAGCTTAGAGTTACCAGACATTTATATTTACGGATAAGAGAAAACCTCCAACGTTACGTCATATCGCACAGTGAATGAAAAGATGTTGCAACGAGTCCAGGGTACATAGAGCTTAGAGTTACTAGCCATTCACACTTAGGGATAAGAGAAAACCTCTAAAATTAAGTCATATCTAACAGTGAATAAAATAATGTACAAAAGAGTCCAGAGTACATAGAACTTGGGGTTACAAGGCATTCACCCTTAGGGATAAGAAAACACCCCCAAAGTTAAGTCATATCGAACAGTGAATGAAATGATGTACCAATGAGTCCAGGGTACATAGAGCTTAGAGTTACCAGACATAAGTCTTTAGGGAAAGAGAAAACCTCCAACGTTAAATTATATCGGATAGTGAATGAAAAGATGTTCCAATGAGTCCAAGGTACATACAGCTTAGAGTTACCAGACATAAATCTTTAGGAAAAGAGAAAACCTACAACGTTAAGTCATATCGAACAGTGAATGAAATGATGTTCCAACGATCCCAGGGTACATAGAGCTTAGAGTTACTAGACAATCATCTTTAAGTATAAGCGAAAACCTCCAACGTTAAGTCATATCGTACAGTGAATGAAATGATGTTCCAATGAGCCCAGGGTACAAAGAGCATTGAGTTACTAGACATTCATCTTTAAGGATAACAGAAAACCACCAACGATAAAGTCATATTGGACAGTGAATGAAATGATGTTTAAATGAGTCCAGGGTACATAGAGCTTAGAGTAACCAGACAGAAATCTTTAAGGATAAGAGAAAACCTACAACGTTTAGTTATATCGGAGAGTGAATGGAATGATGTTCCAATGAGTCCAGGTTACATAGAGCTTAGGGTTACTAGACATTCATCTTTGAAGATAAGAGAAAACCTCCAATGTTAAGTCACATCGGACAGTGAATGAAATAATGTTCTTATGAGTCCAGGGTACATAGAGCTTAGGGCTACTACACATTCATCTTTAAGTATAAGAGGAAACCTCCAAAGTAAAGTCATATCGGACAGTGAATGAAATGATGTTTCAATGAGCCCAGGGTACATCGAGCATAGAGTTTCCAGACATTCATCTTTAAGAATAAGAGAAAACCTGCAACGTTAAGTCATATCGGATAGTGAATGAAATGTTTAAATGTGTCCAGGGTACATAGAGCTTAGTTACTAAACATTCATCTTTAATAATATGAGAAAACCTCCACCGTTAAGTCATATCGAACAGTGAATGAAATGAGGTTTAAATTAGTCCAGGGTACACAGAGCTTAGAGTTACTAAACATAAATCTTTAAGGATAAGAGGAAACCTCCAAAGTAATTCATATCGTATAGTGAATGAAATGCTGTTCCAGTGAGTCCAGGGTACATAGAGCTTAGAGTTACCCGACATTCATCTTTAAGAATAAGAGAAAACCTGTAACGTTAAGTCATATCGTACAGTGACGAAATGATGATCCAATGAGTGCAGAGTATAGAGAGCTCAGGGTTACTAGACATTCATCTTTAAGGATAAGAGAAAACCATCAACTTTGAAGTCATGTTGGACAGTGAATGAAATGATGTTCCAATGAGCCCAGGGTACATAGAGCATAGGGTTACTAGACATTCATCTTTAAGGATAAGAGAAATCCACCAACGTTGAAGTCATGTTGGACAGTGAATGAAATGATGTTCCAATGAGCCCAGGGTGCATAGACCACAGAGTTACTAGACATTCATCTTTAAGGATAAGAGTAAACCTCAAACGTTAATTGATATCGGACAGTGAATGAAATGATGTTTCAATGAGCCCAGGGTACATAGAGCATAGAGTTACTAGACATTCATCTTTAAGGATAAGAGAAAACCTTCAACGTTAATTGATATCGGACAGTGAATGAAATGATGTTCCAATAAGTCCAGGGTACATAGAGCATATAGTTACTAGACATTTATCTTTAAGACTAAGAGAAAACCTCCAACGTTAAGTCATATCGGACAGTGAATGAAATGGTGTTCCAATGAGTCCAGGGTACATAGCGCCTAGAGTTACCCGACATTCATCTTTAAGAATAAGAGAAAACATCCAACGTTAAGTCATATCGAACACTGAATGAAATGAGGTTTAAATGAGTCCAGGGTACACAGAGCTTAGAGTTACTAAACATAAATCTTTAAGGATAAGAGGAAACCTCCAAAGTAATTCATATCGTATAGTGAATGAAATGCTGTTCCAGTGAGTCCAGGGTACATAGAGCTTAGAGTTACCCGACATTCATCTTTAAGGATAAGAGAAAACCTCCAACGTTAAGTCATATCGGACAGTGAATGAAATGGTGTTCCAATGAATCCAGGGTACATAGAGCTTAGAGCTACCAGACATAAATCTTTAAGAAAAAGAGAAAACCTCCAACGTTAAGTCATATCGGACAGTGAATGAAATGGTGTTCCAATGAATCCAGGGTACATAGAGCTTAGAGTTACCCGACATTCATCTTTAAGGATAAGAGAAAACCTCCAACGTTAAGCCACATCGGATAGTGAATGAAATGATGTTCTAATGAGCCCAGGGTACATAGAGCTTAGGGTTACTACACAATCATCTTTAAGGATAAGAGGAAACATCCAAAGTAAAGTCATATTCGACAGTGAATGAAGTGATGTTCTAATGAGTCCAGGGTACATTGAGCTTAGAGCTACCAGACATAAATCTTTAAGGATAAGAGAAAACCTCCAACGATAAGCCACATCGGGCAGTGAATGAAATTATGTTCTGAGTCCAGGGTACATAGAGCTTAGGGTTACTACACAATCATCTTTAAGGATAAGAGGAAACCTCCAAAGTAAAGTCATATCGGACAGTGAATGAAATGATGTTCTAATGAGTCCAGGGTACATAGAGCTTAGGGTTACTACACAATCATCTTTAAGGATAAGAGGAAACCTCAAAAGTAAGGTCATATTGGACAGTGAATGAAATGATGTTCTAATGAGTACAGGGTACATAGAGCTTAGGGTTACTACACAATCATCTTTAAGGATAAGAGGAAACCTCAAAAGTAAGGTCATATTGGACAGTGAATGAAATGATGTTCTAATGAGTCCAGGGTACATAGAGCTTAGGGTGACTACACATTCATCTTTAAGGATATGAGGATACCTCCAAAGTAAAGCCACATCGGGCAATGAATGAAATGATGTTCTAATGAGTACAGGGTACATAGAGCTTAGGGTTACTACACAATCATCTTTAAGGATAAGAGGAAACCTCAAAAGTAAGGTCATATTGGACAGTGAATGAAATGATGTTCTAATGAGTCCAGGGTACATAGAGCCTAGGGTGACTACACATTCATCTTTAAGGATATGAGGATACCTCCAAAGTAAAGTCATATTGGACAGTGAATGAAATGATGTTCTAATGAGTCCAGGGTACATAGAGCTTAGGGTTACTACACATTCATCTTTAAGGATATGAGTAAACCTCCAAAGTAAAGTCATATCGGACAGTGAATGAAATGATGTTCTATTGAGTCCAAGGTACATAGAGCTTAGAGTTACTAGGACAGGGAATGAAATGATGTTTCAATGAGCCCAGGGTACATAGAGCATAGAGCTACTAGACATTTATCTTTAAGGATAAGAGAAAACCTCCAACGTTAATTGATATCGGACAGTGAATGAAATGATGTTTCAATGAGTCCAGGGTACATAGAGCACAGAGTTACTAGACATTCATCTTTAAGGATAAGAGAAAACCTCCAACGTTAATTGATATCGGACAGGAAATGAAATGATGTTCCAATGAGCCCAGGGTACATAGAGCATAGAGTTACTAGACATTCATCTTTAAGGATAAGAGAAAACCTCCAACGTTAATTGATATCGGACAGTGAATGAAATGATGTTCCAATAAGTCCAGGGTACATAGAGCATATAGTTACTAGACATTTATCTTTAAGGATAAGAGAAAACCTCCAACGTTAAGACATATGGAACAGTGAATGAAAAGATGTTCCAATAAGTCCAGGGTACATAGAGCATAGAGTTACTAGAGATTCATCTTTGAGGATAAGAGAAAACCTCCAATGTTAAGTAATATCGGGCACTGAATGAAAAGATGTTCAATAAGTCCAGGGTACATAGAGCATATAGGTACTAGACATTTATCTTTAAGGATAAGAGAAAACCTCCAACGTTAAGTCACATCGGACAGTGAATGAAAAGATGTTCCAATGAGTCCAGGGTACATAGAGCATAGCGTTACTAGACATTTATCTTTAAGAATAAGAGAATACCTCCAACGTTAGGTCATATCGGATACTGAATCAAATGCTGTTCCAATGAGTCCAGGGTACATGGAGCTTAGAGTTACCCGACATTCATCTTTAAGGATAAGAGAAAACCTCCAACTTTAAGCCACATCGGACAGTGAATGAAATGATGTTCTAATGAGCCCAGGGTACATAGAGCTTATGGTTACTACCCAATCATCTTTAAGGATAAGAGGAAACATCCAAAGTAAAGTCATATTGGACAGTGAATAAAATGATGTTCCAATGAGTCTAGGGTACATAGAGCTTAGAGCTACCAGACATAAATCTTTAAGGATAAGAGAAAGCCTCCAACGATAAGCCACATCGGGCAGTGAATGAAATGATGTTCTAATGAGTCCAGGGTACATAGAGCTTAGAGCTACCAGACATAAATCTTTAAGGATAAGAGAAAGCCTCCAACGATAAGCTACATCGGGCAGTGAATGAAATGATGTTCTAATGAGTCCAGGGTACATAGAGCTTAGGGTTACTACACATTCATCCTTAAGGATAAGAGGAAACCTCCAAAGTAAAGTCATATCGGACAGTGAATGAAATGATGTTCCAAAGAGTCTGGGGTACATAGAGCTTAGAGTTACTACACATTCATCTTTAATAATATGAGAAAACCTCCACCGTTAAGTCATATCGAACAGTGAATGAAATGAGGTTTAAATGAGTCCAGGGTACACAGAGCTTAGAGTTACTAAACATAAATCTTTAAGGATAAGAGGAAACCTCCAAAGTAATTCATATCGTATAGTGAATGAAATGCTGTTCCAGTGGGTCCAGGGTACATAGAGCTTAGAGTTACCCGAAATTCATCTTTAAGAATAAGAGAAAACCTGTAACGTTAAGTCATATCGTACAGTGACGAAATGATGATCCAATGAGTGCAGAGTATAGAGAGCTCAGGGTTACTAGACATTCATCTTTAAGGATAAGAGAAAACCATCAACTTTGAAGTCATGTTGGACAGTGAATGAAATGATGTTCCAATGAGCCCAGGGTACATAGAGCATAGGGTTACTAGACATTCATCTTTAAGGATAAGAGAAATCCACCAACGTTGAAGTCATGTTGGACAGTGAATGAAATGATGTTCCAATGAGCCCAGGGTGCATAGACCACAGAGTTACTAGACATTCATCTTTAAGGATAAGAGTAAACCTCCAACGTTAATTGATATCGGACAGTGAATGAAATGATGTTTCAATGAGCCCAGGGTACATAGAGCATAGAGTTACTAGACATTCATCTTTAAGGATAAGAGAAAACCTTCAACGTTTATTGATATCTGACAGTGAATGAAATGATGTACCAATAAGTCCAGGGTACATAGAGCATATAGTTACTAGACATTTATCTTTAAGAATAAGAGAAAACCTCCAACGTTAAGTCATATCGGACAGTGTATGAAATGATGTTCCAATAAGTCCAGGGTACATAGAGCGTATAGTTACTAGACATTTATCTTTAAGAATAAGAGAAAACCTCCAACGTTAATTGATATCGGACACTGAATCAAATGCTGTTCCAATGAGTCCAGGGTACATAGAGCTTAGAGTTACCCGACATTCATCTTTAAGGATAAGAGAAAACCTCCAACGTTAAGTCATATCGAACAGTGAATGAAATGAGGTTTAAATGAGTCCAGGGTACACAGAGCTTAGAGTTACTAAACATAAATCTTTAAGGATAAGAGGAAACCTCCAAAGTAATTCATATCGTATAGTGAATGAAATGCTGTTCCAGTGAGTCCAGGGTACATAGAGCTTAGAGTTACCCGACATTCATCTTTAAGGATAAGAGAAAACCTCCAACGTTAAGTCATATCGGACAGTGAATGAAATGGTGTTCCAATGAATCCAGGGTACATAGAGCTTAGACCTACCAGACATAAATCTTTAAGAATAAGAGAAAACCTCCAACGTTAAGTCATATCGGACAGTGAATGAAATGGTGTTCCAATGAATCCAGGGTACATAGAGCTTAGAGTTACCCGACATTCATCTTTAAGGATAAGAGAAAACCTCCAACGTTAAGCCACATCGGACAGTGAATGAAATGATGTTCTAATGAGCCCAGGGTACATAGAGCTTAGGGTTACTACACAATCATCTTTAAGGATAAGAGGAAACATCCAAAGTAAAGTCATATTGGACAGTGAATGAAATGATGTTCTAATGAGTCCAGGGTACATAGAGCTTAGAGCTACCAGACATAAATCTTTAAGGATAAGAGAAAACCTCCAACGATAAGCCAAATCGGGCAGTGAATGAAATGATGTTCTAATGAGTCCAGGGTACATAGAGCTTAGGGTTACTACACAATCATCTTTAAGGATAAGAGGAAACCTCAAAAGTAAGGTCATATTGGACAGTGAATGAAATGATGTTCTAATGAGTCCAGGGTACATAGAGCTTAGGGTTACTACACATTCATCTTTAAGGATATGTGTAAACCTCCAAAGTAAAGTCATATCGGACAGTGAATGAAATGATGTTCTATTGAGTCCAAGGTACATAGAGCTTAGAGTTACTAGGACAGGGAATGAAATGATGTTTCAATGAGCCCAGGGTACATAGAGCATAGAGTTACTACACATTTATCTTTAAGGATAAGAGAAAACCTCCAACGTTAATTGATATCGGACAGTGAATGAAATGATGTTTCAATGAGTCCAGGGTACATAGAGCACAGAGTTACTAGACATTCATCTTTAAGGATAAGAGAAAACCTCCAACGTTAATTGATATCGGACAGAGAATGAAATGATGTTCCAATGAGCCCAGGGTACATAGAGCATAGAGTTACTAGACATTTATCTTTAAGGATAAGAGAAAACCTCCAACGTTAATTGATATCGGACAGTGAATGAAATGATGTTCCAATAAGTCCAGGGTACATAGAGCATATAGTTACTAGACATTTATCTTTAAGGATAAGAGAAGACCTCCAACGTTAAGACATATGGAACAGTGAATGAAAAGATGTTCCAATAAGTCCAGGGTACATAGAGCATAGAGTTACTAGAGATTCATCTTTGAGGAAAGAGAAAACCTCCAATGTTAAGTAATATCGGGCACTGAATGAAACGATGTTCAATAAGTCCAGGGTACATAGAGCATATAGGTACTAGACATTTATCTTTAAGGATAAGAGAAAACCTCCAACGTTAAGTCATATCGGACAGTGAATGAAAAGATGTTCCAATGAGTCCAGGGTACATAGAGCATAGCGTTACTAGACATTTATCTTTAAGAATAAGAGAATACCTCCAACGTTAGGTCATATCGGATACTGAATCAAATGCTGTTCCAATGAGTCCAGGGTACATGGAGCTTAGAGTTACCCGACATTCATCTTTAAGGATAAGAGAAAACCTCCAACTTTAAGCCACATCGGGCAGTGAATGAAATGATGTTCTAATGAGCCCAGGGTACATAGAGCTTTTAGCTACCAGACATAAATCTTTAAGGATAAGAGAAAGCCTCCAACGATAAGCCACATCGGGCAGTGAATGAAATGATGTTCTAATGAGTCCAATGTACATAGAGCTTAGAGCTACCAGACATAAATCTTTAAGGATAAGAGAAAGCCTCCAACGATAAGCCACATCGGGCAGTGAATGAAATGATGTTCTAATGAGTCCAGGGTACATAGAGCTTAGGGTTACTACACATTCATCTTTAAGGTTAAGAGGAAACCTCCAAAGTAAAGTCATATCGGACAGTGAATGAAATGATGTTCCAAAGAGTCTGGGGTACATAGAGTTTAGAGTTACTAGACATTCATCTTTAAGGATAAGAGGAAACCTCTAAAGTAAAGTCATATTCGACAGTGAATGAAATGATGTTCCAATGAGTCCAGGGTTCATACACCTTAGAGTTACCAGACATAAATCTTTAGGGATAAGAGAAAACCTCCAACGTTAAGTCATATCGGACAGTGAATGAAATGATGTTCCAACGAGCCCAGGGTACATAGAGCTTAGAGTTACTAGACAATCATCTTTAAGTATAAGCGAAAACCTCCAACGTTAAGTCATATCGGACAGTGAATGAAATGGTGTTCCAATGAATCCAGGGTACATAGAGCTTAGAGTTACCCGACATTCATCTTTAAGGATAAGAGAAAACCTCCAACGTTAAGCCACATCGGACAGTGAATGAAATGATGTTCTAATGAGCCCAGGGTACATAGAGCTTAGGGTTACTACACAATCATCTTTAAGGATAAGAGGAAACATCCAAAGTAAAGTCATATTCGACAGTGAATGAAACGATGTTCTAATGAGTCCAGGGTACATTGAGCTTAGAGCTACCAGACAAATCTTTAAGGATAAGAGAAAACCTCCAACGATAAGCCACATCGGGCAGTGAATGAAATGATGTTCTGAGTCCAGGGTACATAGAGCTTAGGGTTACTACACAATCATCTTTAAGGATAAGAGGAAACCTCCAAAGTAAAGTCATATCGGACAGTGAATGAAATGATGTTCTAATGAGTCCAGGGTACATAGAGCTTAGGGTTACTACACAATCATCTTTAAGGATAAGAGGAAACCTCAAAAGTAAGGTCATATTGGACAGTGAATGAAATGATGTTCTAATGAGTACAGGGTACATAGAGCTTAGGGTTACTACACAATCATCTTTAAGGATAAGAGGAAACCTCAAAAGTAAGTTCATATTGGACAGTGAATGAAATGATGTTCAAATGAGTCCAGGGTACATAGAGCTTAGGGTGACTACACATTCATCTTTAAGGATATGAGGATACCTCCAAAGTAAAGCCACATCGGGCAGTGAATGAAATGATGTTCTAATGAGTACAGGGTACATAGAGCTTAGGGTTACTACACAATCATCTTTAAGGATAAGAGGAAACCTCAAAAGTAAGGTCATATTGGACAGTGAATGAAATGATGTTCCAATGAGTCCAGGGTACATAGAGCTTAGGGTGACTACACATTCATATTTAAGGATATGAGGATACCTCCAAAGTAAAGTCATATTGGACAGTGAATGAAATGATGTTCTAATGAGTCCAGGGTACATAGAGCTTAGGGTTACTACACATTCATCTTTAAGGATATGAGTAAACCTCCAAAGTAAAGTCATATCGGACAGTGAATGAAATGATGTTCTATTGAGTCCAAGGTACATAGAGCTTAGAGTTACTAGGACAGGGAATGAAATGATGTTTCAATGAGCCCAGGGTACATAGAGCATAGAGCTACTAGACATTTATCTTTAAGGATAAGAGAAAACCTCCAACGTTAATTGATATCGGACAGTGAATGAAATGATGTTTCAATGAGTCCAGGGTACATAGAGCACAGAGTTACTAGACATTCATCTTTAAGGATAAGAGAAAACCTCCAACGTTAATTGATATCGGACAGTGAATGAAATGATGTTCCAATGAGCCCAGGGTACATAGAGCATAGAGTTACTAGACATTCATCTTTAAGGATAAGAGAAAACCTCCAACGTTAATTGATATCGGACAGTGAATGAAATGATGTTCCAATAAGTCCAGGGTACATAGAGCATATAGTTACTAAACATTTATCTTTAAGGATAAGAGAAAACCTCCAACGTTAAGACATATGGAACAGTGAATGAAAAGATGTTCCAATAAGTCCAGGGTACATAGAGCATAGAGTTACTAGAGATTCATCTTTGAGGATAAGAGAAATCCTCCAATGTTAAGTAATATCGGGCACTGAATGAAAAGATGTTCAATAAGTCCAGGGTACATAGAGCATATAGGTACTAGACATTTATCTTTAAGGATAAGAGAAAACCTCCAACGTTAAGTCATATCGGACAGTGAATGAAAAGATGTTCCAATGAGTCCAGGGTACATATAGCATAGCGTTACTAGACATTTATCTTTAAGAATAAGAGAATACCTCCAACGTTAGGTCATATCGGATACTGAATCAAATGCTGTTCCAATGAGTCCAGGGTACATGGAGCTTAGAGTTACCCGACATTCATTTTTAAGGATAAGAGAAAACCTCCAACTTTAAGCCACATCGGACAGTGAATGAAATGATGTTCTAATGAGCCCAGGGTACATAGAGCTTATGGTTACTACACAATCATCTTTAAGGATAAGAGGAAACATCCAAAGTAAAGTCATATTGGACAGTGAATGAAATGATGTTCTAATGAGTCTAGGGTACATAGAGCTTAGAGCTACCAGACATAAATCTTTAAGGATAAGAGAAAGCCTCCAACGATAAGCCACATCGGGCAGTGAATGAAATGATGTTCTAATGAGTCCAGGGTACATAGAGCTTAGAGCTACCAGACATAAATCTTTAAGGATAAGAGAAAGCCTCCAACGATAAGCTACATCGGGCAGTGAATGAAATGATGTTCTAATGAGTCCAGGGTACATAGAGCTTAGGGTTACTACACATTCATCTTTAAGGATAAGAGGAAACCTCCAAAGTAAAGTCATATCGGACAGTGAATGAAATGATGTTCCAAAGAGTCTGGGGTACATAGAGCTTAGAGTTACTACACATTCATCTTTAATAATATGAGAAAACCTCCACCGTTAAGTCATATCGAACAGTGAATGAAATGATGTTCTAATGAGTCCAGGGTACATAGAGCTTAGAGCTACCAGACATAAATCTTTAAGGATAAGAGAAAGCCTCCAACGATAAGCTACATCGGGCAGTGAATGAAATGATGTTCTAATGAGTCCAGGGTACATAGAGCTTAGGGTTACTACACATTCATCTTTAAGGATAAGAGGAAACCTCCAAAGTAAAGTCATATCGGACAGTGAATGAAATGATGTTCCAAAGAGTCTGGGGTACATAGAGCTTAGAGTTACTACACATTCATCTTTAATAATATGAGAAAACCTCCACCGTTAAGTCATATCGAACAGTGAATGAAATGAGGTTTAAATGAGTCCAGGGTACACAGAGCTTAGAGTTACTAAACATAAATCTTTAAGGATAAGAGGAAACCTCCAAAGTAATTCATATCGTATAGTGAATGAAATGCTGTTCCAGTGAGTCCAGGGTACATAGATCTTAGAGTTACCCGAAATTCATCTTTAAGAATAAGAGAAAACCTGTAACGTTAAGTCATATCGTACAGTGACGAAATGATGATCCAAGAGTGCAGAGTATAGAGAGCTCAGGGTTACTAGACATTCATCTTTAAGGATAAGAGAAAACCATCAACTTTGAAGTCATGTTGGACAGTGAATGAAATGATGTTCCAATGAGCCCAGGGTACATAGAGCATAGGGTTACTAGACATTCATCTTTAAGGATAAGAGAAATCCACCAACGTTGAAGTCATGTTGGACAGTGAATGAAATGATGTTCCAATGAGCCCAGGGTGCATAGACCACAGAGTTACTAGACATTCATCTTTAAGGATAAGAGTAAACCTCCAACGTTAATTGATATCGGACAGTGAATGAAATGATGTTTCAATGAGCCCAGGGTACATAGAGCATAGAGTTACTAGACATTCATCTTTAAGGATAAGAGAAAACCTTCAACGTTAATTGATATCGGACAGTGAATGAAATGATGTTCCAATAAGTCCAGGGTACATAGAGCATATAGTTACTAGACATTTATCTTTAAGAATAAGAGAAAACCTCCAACGTTAAGTCATATCGGACAGTGTATGAAATGATGTTCCAATAAGTCCAGGGTACATAGAGCGTATAGTTACTAGACATTTATCTTTAAGAATAAGAGAAAACCTCCAACGTTAATTGATATCGGACACTGAATCAAATGCTGTTCCAATGAGTCCACGGTACATAGAGCTTAGAGTTACCCGACATTCATCTTTAAGGATAAGAGAAAACCTCCAACGTTAAGTCATATCGAACAGTGAATGAAAAGATGTTCAATAAAGTCCAGCGTACATAGAGCATATAGTTACTAGACATTTATCTTTAAGAATAAGAGAAAACATCCAACGTTAAGTCATATCGAACAGTGAATGAAATGAGGTTTAAATGAGTCCAGGGTACACAGAGCTTAGAGTTACTAAACATAAATCTTTAAGGATAAGAGGAAACCTCCAAAGTAATTCATATCGTATAGTGAATGAAATGCTGTTCCAGTGAGTCCAGGGTACATAGAGCTTAGAGTTACCCGACATTCATCTTTAAGGATAAGAGAAAACCTCCAACGTTACGTCATATCGGACAGTGAATGAAATGGTGTTCCAATGAATCCAGGGTACATAGAGCTTAGAGCTACCAGACATAAATCTTTAAGAATAAGAGAAAACCTCCAACGTTAAGTCATATCGGACAGTGAATGAAATGGTGTTCCAATGAATCCAGGGTACATAGAGCTTAGAGTTACCCGACATTCATCTTTAAGGATAAGAGAAAACCTCCAACGTTAATTGATATCGGACAGTGAATGAAATGATGTTCCAATAAGTCCAGGGTACATAGAGCATATAGTTACTAGACATTTATCTTTAAGGATAAGAGAAAACCTCCAATGTTAAGTAATATCGGGCACTGAATGAAAAGATGTTCAATAAGTCCAGGGTACATAGAGCATATAGGTACTAGACATTTATCTTTAAGGATAAGAGAAAACCTCCAACGTTAAGTCATATCGGACAGTGAATGAAAAGATGTTCCAATGAGTCCAGGGTACATAGAGCATAGCGTTACTAGACATTTATCTTTAAGAATAAGAGAATACCTCCAACGTTAGGTCATATCGGATACTGAATCAAATGCTGTTTCAATGAGTCCAGGGTACATGGAGCTTAGAGTTACCCGACATTCATCTTTAAGGATAAGAGAAAACCTCCAACTTTAAGCCACATCGGACAGTGAATGAAATGATGTTCTAATGAGCCCAGGGTACATAGAGCTTATGGTTACTACACAATCATCTTTAAGGATAAGAGGAAACATCCAAAGTAAAGTCATATTGGACGGTGAATGAAATGATGTTCTAATGAGTCTAGGGTACATAGAGCTTAGAGCTATCAGACATAAATCTTTAAGGATAACAGAAAGCCTCCAACGATAAGCCACATAGGGCAGTGAATGAAATGATGTTCTAATGAGTCCAGGGTACATAGAGCTTAGAGCTACCAGACATAAATCTTTAAGGATAAGAGAAAGCCTCCAACGATAAGCCACATCGGGCAGTGAATGAAATGATGCTCTAATGAGTCCAGGGTACATAGAGCTTAGGGTTACTACACATTCATCTTTAAGGATAAGAGGAAACCTCCAAAGTAAAGTCATATCGGACAGTGAATGAAATGATGTTCCAAAGAGTCTGGGGTACATAGAGCTTAGAGTTACTAGACATTCATCTTTAAGGATAAGAGGAAACCTCTAAAGTAAAGTCATATTCGACAGTGAATGAAATGATGTTCCAATGAGTCCAGGGTTCATACACCTTAGAGTTACCAGACATAAATCTTTAGGGATAAGAGAAAACCTCCAACGTTAAGTCATATCGGACAGTGAATGAAATGATGTTCCAACGAGCCCAGGGTACATAGAGCTTAGAGTTACTAGACAATCATCTTTAAGTATAAGCGAAAACCTCCAACGTTAAGTCATATCGGACAGGGAATGAAATGATGTTCTAATGAGTCCAGGGTACATAGTGCTTAGGGTTACTACACATTCATCTTTAAGGATAAGAGGAAACCTCCAAAGTAAAGTCATATTGGACAGTGAATGAAATGATGTTCCAAAGAGTCCAGCGTACATAGAGCTTAGAGTTACTAGACATTGATTTTTAAGTATAAGAGAAAACCCTCAACGTTAAGTGATAGCGGACAGCGAATGAAATGATGTTCCAATGAGTTCACGGTACATAGAGCTTAGAGTTACTAGACATTCATCTTTAAGAATAAGAGAAAACCCTCAACGTTATGTCATATAGGATGATGAATGGAATGGATGAAATGATGTTCAAATGAGCCTATGGTCCATAGAGCTTAGAGTTTCCTGACATTTGTCTTTTAGAATATGGGGAAAACCGCAGTAAAACCTTATCCAGGTAACTCACCCTGAGTGATATTTGAACTCGAGACCTCTTGAACGTCAGGCAGACACGCTACCATCTACGCTTCCGAGGCGGGCTGAAATTATATTCAAATGAGCCCGGAGTAGATAGTGGTTAGAGTTACTAGACATTCATCTTTAAGGATATGAGGAAACCTCCAAAATAAAGGCATATTGGACAGTGAATGAAATGATGTTCCAAAGAGTCTAGGGTACATAGATCTTAGAGTTACTAGACATTCATCTTTAAGGATATGAGGAAACCTCCAAAGTAAAGTCATATCGGTCTGTGAATGAAGTGATGGTCGAATGAGTCCAGGGTACATAGGGCTTAGAGTTATTACTCGTCTGTCTTGTTACAGTTATTTAATATTTTTTCAAATATTTGGGAATTTGTTCTGGATTGTTCTAGAAAAGGGGATCTGTACGAAATAGAATGTAAAACTCGGTAGGCCACAGAATGACAAAACTTATGTAATAGTGTTCCTGTTGCTTATTATAATAATGTAATTACGTAATGTTGTGACGTGGAGCAATAGGATAGAAGTAATTTAGTTGTTCTTGAATCGTCGTGCGCAGGGAATCCTGAATATTCAAAGAGTTTGGCGTCATTCTGCCCAAGATCATCATCAGAGTAAAACGTATTTTTAGTGTCGGTCTGCAGAAACATATGTGAAATGATATAACGATAGTCATTTTATGAAAGGACAGAATTTACGAAATTTAAAATGGTAATAGATTTAATTAATGGTTTTGAGGAATAAATTCCAAGATATTTAAACTAGAGGAATTGTTATATTCAACCGTAACAGCATAAAATAATTCTCACTCCGATACTACGGCCAGAGATAAGAGTTATTGCTCCAGAGAGTCGTGGCATTTAGAAGAATTCTACCAGATCTAGTCGAACATCCCACTCGCCTTTTGCACAATTTTTACAGTTGCAAAATGATCGCTAAAACGCGGGACTTCTATAACGCCGTCGTCTACCCCTCGCGCATTTTTTACATTATATTGTTGCAATCTTTAAGGATAAGAGAAAGCCTCCAACGTTAAGTCATTTCGGACAGTGAATGATATGATGTTCAAATGAGTACAGGGTACATAGTGCTTAGAGTTAGCTTACATTCGTCTTTCAGGTTAAGGGAAAACCCCGGAAAAAGCTTTATCCACACAACTCACCCTGACCGATATTCGAAGGTGAGACAAGCTACCGCCTACGTTAGAGGCGGGCTATTCAGATCTATATTCTCTGTGTGGTATGACTGCGTCTGTCTCACAGACACATACACACAATCAGCTATGCAAAGTCATTCATAGTGAAGAGGACTTCTGGAGACATTCCCAGAAAATTCAAAATATGCATTTTACTTGTCATGAATATATCTTAAACTTACTGTATTTCAATGAAAATCGATAAGGCATTTTTTGAGAAATTCAACATTTTCTAAAACTGTTCCATGTAAAGTTTGGTTTGGGATGGAAGACGTGCTTAAGAATATTTGTGTCGCATTTTTGAAATATGTTAAATACTAAATCTGGTATTACACAAATACAACGATTTGGAACAAAAACTTCACTCATCTTAAGAAAATGATGTAAATTTTTCTTATTAAATGATGAGATCGATTTCAGGAAGATTCGTCCGCATCCTTAGTCCTCAAACTTCATCGTCGAGGATACTATGTTCGTAAAATCGATCTCATCAATTAATAAGAAAAAGTTACATAGTTTTCTTAAGATAAGTGAAGTTTTTGTTGCAAATAGTTGTATTTGTGTAATATTTATTGCTTCACTGTAGCTAGCTTCATTTTCTACGTAACTAAATTTGGTGTTTAACCGACTTTTCTGTTGTGTTAACCTGTCCACAAACACACACACGGAGGCGATTCGGCACTGTAACCACTATTAATATATAGTACTTATGTAAGGCAACCCCGGGAGGAAGGATGAGGCGAGAGGAGACAGGAGTCATAACAGTGACCAACTGGAAACTCCCCGGCAGGCCAGTACAACCGGTATCTCACCCGCCGTGGTCCGGAAATGGCCCACTAGACCGGCTCAGAGACAGTCCCACCGGAGGAGGAAGTGTTCACCAGGAGCATCCTGCTATGCAACGCCGAGATTCTCGCCGACACTTCTACCCTGAGAGACCAACAGATGAAAGATGGTATGAAATGATAATGGAGAGGAAATGGAGGGACAGGAAATTCAGGGGATGCAATTAATCTACCCAGTATACGCCTGGTGACCCGAGAAACCCCTGAGAAAACCTATTGCTCAGGTAGCCCGGCCAGGAATCGAACCGGAACCTCCCGATTGCGGGAAAACTCACAGAAACACGTACTTTTATATACATTATCTTTTTTTATTCAAGGTATCTCAAAAATGCATTTCTACTGAAATTTTTGTATGATTTGTTGGTCACAATTGAGTGCTGTATGTAGTAGAAAAAGTAAACATGTAATTTATATAAATTTCGTGATGTACAATTTTTGTGTGGTAATACTTATCTCTTATGGTAATGAGAAAATCATCCAGAATGAAGAAGACTTTTTCGTGACTGTAACTTTGGCCAGAATGTCCATCTAATTTTATTACTGGTAACAATACCACTAAATCCTTATTTTTGGACAAGACTGACGTCATCATGAAAGTTTGAGTAGTAGCACCCAATGTCAGATCTTCAGAATTCTTTGCCATACCTAGAACTTGATTGGAGTTAGGGTAAGGCGCGGCTATTCCGCTCAAGGGGCTTTTACGCCCGAATTAGGCAAATTGGTTTGCTGCCCAACAATCATGGGCAGCGATGACTTGCCTGCCAGTTCATTGTCAAGCTTGGTGTTTGTATTACGTTTATATGAATTTACTTGAGGTTGTAGGCTGCTGTTTTAATATTATTAACAGAAGAAGATTACAAGGCAAGTAACTTATGCTGCTTTTTGCCTTGAATAAGAAATATCGTTTGTAACTTAGGGTCTAGTAACTGCGGATAGAGAGATTTGTGATTGAAAATCAGTGTCAGTGTAGGTTATAGTTTCGGTTACGTCAATGCATAGCAGATGGTGCGTTTCTTTTATCATAGCTCTCACATGGTGTGCAATTTCTAAAGTTCAACATTTCGGGCTATTCCGGCCAAGCAAAGAGGGGCTACTCTCGCCCAGTTAAAATATAGATTTTTGTACTCTTTTAACCTAACTATTTTTTATACCACTATTACTGAATTTTATTTTATCGTTTCAGATGGTACACACATATAAACAAAGGAAGTTGGAACGAAACTGGACGGAGGACGACATTGCTCGTGCTGTGACGAGCGAATTAAACGGTGATGTAAGTATGAGAGGAGCAGAGGGGCTTTTCAGAGTGCCTTACTCTACACTCAAGGATCGTGTTCATGCACATCAACGTCAAGAAGCACTAAGAGGAGGAGTGTACAAATTAGTTGGTCATCCTCAGTGTTCAGTTTGGAGGAGGAGAGAGATTTAGTTTCCAGGTTAAAATACTTGCCAGCAAGAGGCTTTGGATGTACACCGGAGCAAAAAGAAAGAAAAGCGTAGACCTATTGTAAAACTAAATTGTGGGAACAGTGAGTCAAGTGATGACTTGGTTCCAGTCCAAACAGAATACAGTGGCTTTGTGGGTTAGTAGAATTAAAAGTCCAATTTGCCGAAATTCTAAAAGTTCTTTATTTCCATCGAAATACACTGTTCAATTCTCACGTAACAACATTACATCACATATACAAACCACAATCTACCAAGGTCGATGACAATAACAATCAGCTCTCGTTAAAGTCTGTTTATACCTCGGCCGTTCTATCTGCGGCTCTGACATTTCTCGAGAGGGGGAAGCAGGCTGTTGCCAATTCTTTAGCGGGAATTTCAAGCAGAGGAACAATGCGTATTTTAAATATTTCATGTATTTGCATATTTCACGAACCAGGAGCCATATTATTATAATAGCGATAATAATAGAACTTACGAACACTAAAAATCGGAATTCACGCACGAAAAATATACCAAAGAAAGTTCACCAGCGCAAGCCGCTATTAGGCCACGTGGCTCAAACAAATTTAAGCTGGCAACACGGTGTTGGGTTCGGGAGCCACACCTAGCAGCGACAATGCTGATTGGCGCTAGCAGATAGTTTTAACTTCCTGACCACGACACCGGATGTAGAGACTCCCAGTACTACCAACAGTACTACCAGGTGTGTGTGTGTGAAAGGTGTGAATGAAATATTCGAATAGAGTGGTGTTGTAATAAATATCTTGCATTATGATGAAATTGTAAATTGTATTTCAGTGTTTTAAAGTTAATATAGTCCTATATTTTCATTCTAAAGATAATTTTGAGGATATGTTTTCAATTGCTCATTACTGTATGTTGGTACTATTAGGTTTCCCCTTCCACCTTTTACAGTCGCAAAACGTCAGAGCCGGAGATACAACGGCCGGACAGTAGTTAACTGGTGTGCACGTCGGCCGCTGCCTTTGACGAACCCTCATAATCGTTTTACAACCCCGACCCTCCTTCTCCTAGATCTTTCTGCAAGGTTGCCACCTTTCTCGATACGTCATGGGTATGGTACGAGGTTTCGTCTAAGTAAATTATCTTATGTCCATTACTGCAAAACTTCCTTAGTTTTGACACACACACATACACACACACACACACACACACACACACACACACACACACACACACACACACACACACATATCGCCAAGCTACAATTCTACTGGATTCCTTAATAACCCTTAACTTATTCAAAGTGCGGTATTTGAAGCCCAGCTCCTTTAGGAGGCCGCGCAAAGTACAGTGCCCATAAGGAAAATCACAAATTTCTTGCAAATGTCCAACCAATTCGTCTAAGGTGGGCGCTCTCCCTTTTGCATAGAATCTATAAATTTCTCGACGAATTAAAACGCATGTGAAATTATCTACTTTAGAGAAACGTTTCCTTTTGTTTTCACACTTGATCGGCGTGTTTGGTATTCCTTTCGTCACAATATTTCTTACTGTATTTCTGTGAATACCCAGAATTTATGATCAGGTTCATCGCATAACCCCTTACCAAGATTATTTGTCAGCACATATTTATATGTGTTCAAATCAAGCGCTTGAATTTGCTTAGAAACAGTTCCCGTTATAACTTTGCTTTTTGAGGCCTTTCCAGTAATATAACTGGGCCCAGTTATTCACATTATTGTCATCATTTTATTATTTTTACTTGACTGAAAGTTATCTACTACTTCATTTGCATTTACCACTGTATTTCCTTCCCATGGTCTCCACATCGTGACACACAACGAATTTCTGCACGTAATGAAACAGATCAACTGAAAGTTGGAACTTTGGCAACTGAGACTCCACGTGGAGTAGACATGCGACTGTCACTTCGAGAAAATCAGGGTTGCTATTGGTCCTCAACGATAGTGTTCCATTTCTGAAGTGTGGAGATAGATTTATGACGGTCATTAGTGGGCGGGAGAGTAGTTTCCTTTGAGCGGCAAACTGCACTCCCGTTCACTAGACAGACTTTACACAGCATTTGTTCACAGCTGTTTACTGTTTACTCACAACTCTCTGCTGTTCTCCGCTTACCTTTTACAACTGTCCGCTGGCGTGTCACAATCTCTTAAAATACCTCATTAATAATTCTAATTCTAGATACTTCCGGAACAAAAAAGAAATTGTCACCAGAATGTTCCATAAGCGTAACTTGATCTGGGCCGGCAGGTCCTTTATCTCGCGCTATGTTTAAATGCTTTTTGCAGGCTCTTTATTTCCACACTGTCCGCCTATCAGTTCCTTTATGTGCGCAAGCCGCCTTATCGCGATCGAGTTCGCGACAATACAGTGATGAGGAAGATGCACCATGTGGATATTGTGGGTTAAAGTTTTATTCTCCGAAATCAGCAATCAAAGGAGACTGAATCAAATGCCAGAACCGTGTACTGTGTTTCACGAAATGTACGTTGGTGCAGTTGGTAAGAAAAACTTGATTTGTGGCAAATGCATTTAATTAAAATGCAAATGTACTGCGAGCGGTAATAGCCCCAGGGCCGGGCGGAATTCTGAGATTTCCTTTCTGTGCAACATTCGCTGTTTTATTTGATCACAACTATAACAAGAAAAATATGTGTGTTTATAACATATGTACGCTTTAAGGGATTAATAGGGACTGTTATGCTCTGTGTTTAACATAAAAATGGTTTTTTATTTGTTTTATAACACTATAAACTTGAAATGAGCGGAATATCCCCACTCTACCCTATATGTAATTTTAGGTTATATATTTCGTCTAATAACAGACAATCAAGTTTCTCATGAGGCTGAGAGGAGCATTATACTTGATTTGTAGAGATCTGATAAGTGATTCACTTACATCACAACTAATGTTAGTCGAACTGAATGTTTTGAGATATGAGGGACGTGGAAGCAAATTTCTAAGAAACTTGTACGCAACAGGAAAAGAAAAGAAAAAAATAGTGATAAAAACAAGAGTGTCTGGTGAATACCTAACTGATTACTCACTAATGCGCAAAGCTTTTCATTAATAAAATTGAAGCCTAGTCTTATCTTCATCAAATTTTGAATACATTCATTAAGAATACTCTGAATTGGTTTGACCTTTACGTTAATATTTACATCAGTTTATTTTAGGTTATTAATTACAGTTAGTAAATTATTTAATTTAGCGTATGTATTGCATACAAGATCCTACCCTAAAATTGCAACATATTGCTTGGCGTCAATGTTCATAGCATCACAAACTACGAGGGCTGTTCAATAAAGAATGATCACAACTTTTTTTTTTGACAGCGTACCTTTACTCATCCTCATAATTTTGATGGTCTGAGGCGGTCCTTGCCCGTTAAGTACCTCGTTGAGCCCTCCCGGAACTCAACACCTCATATGGGAAGATATGTGATGGGTGAGGATTACCGATGGGAGGTTTCCAACAGGTCGGGGGTGTTCTCAGGGTAGATCTGCATGAATTCTCTCTTTTGAGTTTCAGGGAGTGGGTGCGTCTGGACAGGGTATGGGTATTATCACATAGAAGACACCACGACCGTTGAATGTCAAGTTTATTGATACAAGTAGTCCTCTCCACTCGTCACCATTGTCTTGACGTTATTCGCACGTTAGGCTCGCGATTTGAGATTCGTCCGTTGTCGTGCGCATGACACGACGAATGTTGTATGTAGCAGTGTTCGCGTTGTTCCTGAACGTCGAGAGCATTACTTCGCGCAACATAGTATTTCCGGAGTATTATTCAACAACGGAGTTTGGTGAAATATTAATGATGCTGTAATGTGTACAGTTTCTCTCACTCGCTAACACAGGGTGTTCGATAACCACCTAATGTGTGTTACTCCGTCCATTCGCGAACACGGACTTTGATGAACTTTTAGTACTTATTGCCCCCTTCACTCGCCGAAACAGAGTGTTTTTCCTAGCAAACATCAAACGTCGCCATTGCACAAATTTCCTCTTCCTTTCGCCGAACTTTGGACACTTTAGGGGTCATGTGACCTGTTGCTTGTTCCTTATAGGTTGTGTTTCATCCCTACTCTTGAGTCTAATAGCAATTTCTAGTGTCTGAAACGTGTATTCAATGCAATTTTTACCTTCCCACAGTCCAGCTAATTAATGCATAAGCATGTTTGAAAATGTGTATCTTAAATCCCAGTGTCTATTCTCTCGTCACGTATCATGTGCGGACCAAAACATGGGCTGGCGACGAGGGTCTAACCTTGGACAATGCCACCTTTGTCGGCAAGAAACACAAAGAACCTACCTGTGAGGGAAAGCGTTCATTTTACTCTCTCCCTTAACACGTTGGGTTCATGCTTTCAATAATATATATCGGGATTGCCTGTTTAGTATCTCCACTTGTATATTTAATCATTATCCTCTATATTTGTTATAACTTTGTTTAATTCATATTGTGGTATCTATCCGCCCTTAATTATGCATTTAATAAGACTTTCGGGGTTATTATGACAATGTTATGCCTAACAGGGACGGTATCAGGTCCATATCAAAATAGTCTCCCCTGAATGCGATGCACTTGTTCCAGCGTTTCTGCCAGTCTTCAAAGACATGCTGGAAACCAGTTTTTGAGAGATCCTTCAAAATCGCCTCCGCAGCCTTCACCACTGCTTCTGATGATAGATAATACCTTCCACGAAGGCGTTTCTTCAAGTTAGGGAATAGAAAAAAGTCACATGGGGCTAAATCCGGACTATAGAGAGGGTGAGGGATGCACTTCACGTTGAGTTTTGCAAGATATTCAGCAACACCATTGGCAATATTCGGCCGTGCATTATCGTGATGCAGCATCCAGCCTGATTTACGGAAATGTGGTCTTTTACGCCTGATATGGACTTGCAATGTTCTCAGGACATCGCTGTAGTATTGTCTAGTTACTGATGTATGTGTGTGCAGGTAAAACCTGCTGATAAACCATTCCATGAATATCAAAGAATGAGATAACCATAACTTTTCCAGCAGAAGCAACCACTTTTGCTTTTTGTGGGTTGGTGTTGAAGGATATTTCCACACTGAACTTTGCTGTTTGCTCTCAGGATCAAAATGGTGTAACGAAGTTTCATCAGCAGTGATTACGTTTGAAACAAACTCCGGATCTTCCTCTAACATCAACTTTAACTGCATGTTACCTCCAGCAGCGGTAGGCGATACTGAACATATCTGAACTTTCCTAGTTCTCACAGGCGGGAACCAGGAGTACCAACAATAAAACTACTACGGCGTGTTTGTTTCACATTAAGCTAACAGAATATAATGAGATTGAATTTAAGTGCGAAAAATTATGACCGTAAAAATTATGATCATTCTTTATTGAACAGCCCTCGTACTTTGACGGAAGTTTTGTTCAATTACTGGAATCTTCTGAACAGAAGGACACTCGTTAAATTATACTTTAATAAATAAGCTTTCTCAATACGTCTTTGTAGTATCCAGTCAGAGAATCTAGGTCTAAACTTCGATGCATTGTTCAAAATATCATCTCATCTTAAGATATTATCTCTTAACAATCCCTCAGAATACTTTTGGTTTTCATGTTCAATGTGTCCCCCCCCCCCCACCTTCTTTGCTCAGGATCACTGCAAGGAACAGTCGGTTCTGAAGACAGGTATGTAGGTAAATCTGGAAATACTGATGGCATAGCATCGTCTTCAGCGTGGTACCACCAATTCAGTACGTAAAAGAAAGATAAGGGGTATCGCTATGTGTAAACTGACGTATAACAGTTGCCTAAACAAATGTTTAACTAAGGCCTAGTTTTAAATTACATAACATTTAATATTATAATATGCTATATCTGTGATAAAACAAAATAAATGTTGGCATTAAAATTAGAGTCTAGTTTAAAGTTATTTATTTATATATAGGACTAATAAGTGAAATGTTCAACTGTAATTGAATCGTTTATTTCAGAAACCACCTAAGTGCGCATTTTTCAACTTTCGGAAAACTAAAAAAAAAAAAAAAAAAAAAAAAAAAAAAAAAAAACTGTTTTGCAGCTTAAGTATAGGTCTAGTCCCCTTCAAGTATTTTTTTACCAAATCAAAAACATGATATTGAAATAATCTATTTTTATTATTTTGTTTTTTCTTCCTTTATGTTTTTGAGTCATAAATTTTTGAAAAAATTGCACTTAGGTGGTTTCTGCAATAAATGAGTGTATCCAAAGCGATTTTTTAAAAATTATTATTGAAATTAAGTCAAACCATTATTTTTTACCCGTTTTGGTATAAAAGTTAAGTAACAAGACACACTTAAGTAGCCTACAAAAATGTTTAGCTAAAAGTAAAATATAAGCGCTTCAAATAACCTTGGAAAAATAAAAGTAAACATACCTTCCGCAAAGGATAAGCTCTCTCTGTTGGTAGTTCCGGAGGGCTGAGAGTTTTTAGCAATGTGAAGGTAGATGTTGTTAATCCTCCAATGAATTCGCTTGCTAGCACTTTTCCCGGAGTATCCTTATTGTAAAGAAACTGCTTGTACTTGGATACTTTGAATGGCTGCTTATTTTCTTTGGATACTTTCCTACCTGATGTTTCGTCCGATTTTGGCATTTTCTTATATGATATGGGCCACCATTTTTTGAAACTGAGAACATCGTCTGATGTAAGGTGATATACAGTAAATTGGTCAGACTTACTAGCTTTCAGCATGAGCTCTGCATATTCATCAGGAGCATAAATCCTGTCCATATTTCTCAAGAGACACTTTATGCTTCCAAAATCTTTATCGCGTGGGGAAAATGAGTGGCCACGTACAGGGTAGTTGTGAGTTATTGTCACAGCGAGTCACAAAACACGTGACGTCATCAAGGCCGCCAACCTTCACGAGCAAAATTTATCGCAAAAAGAACCTAAGCAATGGCGCTTGGGTTCCTTCTGAAGTAAACGGATTATTTTCACGGCTGAAAATAGCATTGCTGATATGAAATATAAGTTATTTCTGCACTTAAATGTGTATTTATCTTTAAATTGTACTTTACCACCAAAAACACATTTTTTGATATTTTGTCTCTTACGTGGCTTCTGAAATAAACGATTCAATTCACCATCTGTTCGATTCACTCATATTTCGCTCAGAATCTGAACTTCTGGGAAGTGATTATTACAATGTATTCTTTGTAAGAATTAAGTTTTCTTGTGGCATTGCCTTCTTCAACAAATTGATTCGATCTTCATCTGAAGGAAATAGAAATATTGGTGCTATTCGCGATTGTACTTGGCTTTACAGCCAGACACACAGCAGCTCTTTGGCTTGTACTACATGGCAAAGCGAGAAGGCATATCGGAAAAATTCACAACACAGAGATGTTTACCTCAGCTTATCGCACATACAAGGTGAGTCCAGTTTACTACATGGCTAAGCGAGAAAGCGTACCGACAAAAATTCGCAACACAGAGATCTTTACCTCAGCTTATAGCACATACACGGCGAGTCCAGTGTACTACATGGCTAAGCGAGAAAGCGTACCGACAAAAATTCGCAACACAGAGATCTTTACCTCAGCTTATGGCACATACACGTTGAGTCCAGTGTACTACATGGCTAAGCGAGAAAGCGTATCGACAAAAATTCGCAACACAGAGATGTTTACCTCAGCTTATCGCACATACACGGTGAGTCCAGTGTACTACATGGCTAAGCGAGAAAGCGTACCGACAAAAATTCGCAACACAGATATGTTTACCTCAGCTTATCGCACATACACGGCGAGTCCAGTGTACTACATGGCTAAGCGAGAAAGCGTACCGACAAAAGTTCGCAACACAGAGATGTTTACCTCAGCTTATCGCACATACACGGCGAGTCCAGTGTACTACATGGCTAAGCGAGAAAGCGTACCGACAAAAATTCAAAACACAGAGATGTTTACCTCAGCTTATCGCACATACACGGTGAGTTCAGTGTACTACATGGCAAAGTGAGAAAGCGTATCGACAAAAATTCGCAACACAGAGATGTTTACCTCAGCTTATCGCACATACACGGTGAATCCAGTGTACTACATGGCAAATCGAGAAAGTGTATCGACAAAAATTCGCAACACAGAGATGTTTACCTCAGCTTATCGCACATACAAGGTGAGTCCAGTGTACTACATGGCAAAGCTAGAAAGTGTATCGACAAAAATTCGCGACACAGAGATGTTTACCTCAGCTTATCGTACATACACGGTGAGTTCAGTGTACTACATGGCAAAGCGATAAAGCGTATCGACAAAAATTCGCAACACAGATGTTTACCTCAGCTTATCGCACATACACGGTGAGTCCAGTGTACTACATGGCAAAGCGAGAAAGTGTATCGACAAAAAGTCGCAACACAGAGATGTTTACTTCAGCTTATCGCATATACACGGTGAGTTCAGTGTACTACATCGCAAAGCGAGAAATCGTATCGACAAAAATTCACAACACAGAGATTTTTACCTCAGCTTATCGCACATACCCGGCGAGACCAGTGTACTACATGGCAAAGCGAGAAAGCGTATCGACAAAAATTCGCAACACAGAGATGTTTACCTCAGCTTATTGCACATAGACGGTTAATCCAGTGTACTACATGGCAAAGCGAGAAACCGTATCGGCAAAAATTCGCAACACAGAGATGTTTACCTCAGCTTATCGCACATACGCGGCGATACTAGTGTACTACATGGCAAAGCGAGAAAGCGTATCGACAAAAATTCCCAACACAGAGATGTTTACCTCAGCTTATCGCACATACACCGCGAGACCAGTGTACAACATGGCAAATCGAGAAAGTGTATCGACAAAAATTCGCAATACAGAGATGTTTACCTCAGCTTATGGCACACACACGGTGAGTTCAGTGTACTATATGGCAAAGCGAGAAAGCGTATCGACAAAAATTCACAACACAGAGATGTTTACCTCAGCTTATCGCATATACACAGCGAGTCCAGCGTACTACATGGCAAGGCGAGAAAGTGTATCGACAAAAATTCGCAATACAGAGAGGTTCACCTCAGCTTATGGCACATACACGGTGAGTACAGTGTACTACATGGCAAAGCGAGAAAGCGTATCGACAAAAATTTGCAACACAGAGATGTTTACCTCAGCTTTTCGCACATACACGGCGAGTCCAGTGTACTACATGGCAAGCGAGAAAGCGTATCGACAAAAATTCGCAACACAGATATGTTTACCACAGCTTAACACACATACACGGTGAGTCCAGTGTACTACATGGCAAAGCGAGAAAGCGTATCGACAAAAATTCGCAACACAATAATGTTTGCCTCAGCTTATCGCACATACAAGGTGAGTCCAGTGTACTACATGGCAAAGCGAGAAAGCGTATCGACAAAAATTCGCAACACAATGATGTTTGCCTCAGCTTATCGCACATATGCGGCGAGACTAGTGTACTACATGGCAAAGCGAGAAAGTGTATCGACAAAAATTCGCAACACAGAGATGTTTACCTCAGCTTATCGCACATACGCGGCGAGACTAGTGTACTACATGGCAAAGCGAGAAAGCGTATCGACAAAAATTCGCAACACAGAGATGTTTACCTCTGCTTATGGCACATACACGGTGAGTCCAGTGTACTACATGGCAAAGCGAGAAAGTGTATCGACAAAAATTCGCAATACAGAGATGTTTACCTCAGCTTATGGCACATACACGGTGAGTTCAGTGTACTACATGGCAAAGCGAGAAAGCGTATCGACAAAAATTCGCAACACAGAGAAGTTTACCTCAGCTTATCGCACATACAAGGTGAGTCCAGTGTACTACATGGCAAAGTGAGAAAGCGTATCGACAAAAATTCGCAACACAGAGATGTTTACCTCAGCTTATCGCACATACAAGGTGAGTCCAGTGTACTACATGGCAAAGTGAGAAAGCGTATCGACAAAAATTCGCAACACAGAGATGTTTACCTCAGCCTATCGCACATACAAGGTGAGTCCTGTGTACTACATGGCAAAGTGAGAAAGCGTATCGACAAAAATTCGCAACACAATGATGTTTACCTCAGCTTATCGCACATACAAGGTGAGTCCAGTGTACTACATGGCAAAGCGAGAAAGTGTATCGACAAAAATTCACAACACAATATTGTTTACCTCAGCTTATCGCACATACAAGGTGAGTCCAGTGTACTACATGGCAAAGAGAGAAAGCGTATCGACAAAAATTCGCAACACAATGATGTTTGCCTCAGCTTATCGCACATACAAGGTGAGTCCAGTGTACTACATGGCAAAGCGAGAAAGCGTATCGACAAAAATTCGCAACACAATGATGTTTAACTCAGCTTATCGCACATACAAGGTGAGCCCAGTGTACTACATGGCAAAGCGAGAAAGTGTATCGACAAAAATTCACAACACAGAGATGTTTACCTCAGCTTATCGCACATACGCGGCGAGACTAGTGTACTACATGGCAAAGTGAGAAAGCGTATCGACAAAGATTCGCAATACAGAGATGTTTACCTCAGCTTATCGCACATACAAGGTGAGTCCAGTGTACTACATGGCAAAGCGAGAAAGCGTATCGACAAAAATTCACAACACAGAGATGTTTACCTCAGGTTATCGCACATACACGGCGAGTCCAGTGTACTACATGGCAAAGCGAGAAAGTGTATCGACAAAAATTCACAACACAATGATGTTTACCTCAGCTTATCGCACATACAAGGTGAGTCCAGTGTACTACATGGCAAAGCGAGAAAGCGTATCGACAAAAATTCACAACACAATGATGTTTACCTCAGCTTATCGCACATACAAGGTGAGTCCTGTGTACTACATGGCAAAGCGAGAAAGCGTATCGACAAAAATTCACAACACAATGATGTTTACCTCAGCTTATCGCACATACAAGGTGAGTCCAGTGTACTACATGGCAAAGCGAGAAAGTGTATCGACAAAAATTCACAACACAGAGATGTTTACCTCAGCTTATCGCACATACAAGGTGAGTCCTGTGTACTACATGGCAAAGCGAGAAAGCGTATCGACAAAAATTCGCAACACAGAGATGTTTACCTCAGCTTATCGCACATACACGGGGAGTCCAGTGTACTACATGGCAAAGCGAGAAAGTGTATCGACAAAAATTCGCAATACAGAGATGTTTACCTCAGCTTATGGCACATACACGGTGAGTTCAGTGTACTACATGGCAAAGCGAGAAAGCGTATCGCCAAAAATTCGCAACACAGAGAAGTTTACCTCAGCTTATCGCACATACAAGGTGAGCCCTGTGTACTACATGGCAAAGTGAGAAAGCGTATCGACAAAAATTCGCAACACAGAGATGTTTACCTCAGCTTATCGCACATACAAGGTGAGTCCAGTGTACTACATGGCAAAGTGAGAAAGCGTATCGACAAAAATTCGCAACACAGAGATTTTTACCTCAGCTTATCGCACATACCCGGCGAGACCAGTGTACTACATGGCAAAGCGAGAAAGCGTATCGACAAAAATTCGCATCACAGAGATGTTTACCTCAGCTTATTGCACATAGACGGTTAATCCAGTGTACTACATGGCAAAGCGAGAAACCGTATCGGCAAAAATTCGCAACACAGAGATGTTTACCTCAGCTTATCGCACATACGCGGCGATACTAGTGTACTACATGGCAAAGCGAGAAAGCGTATCGACAAAAATTCCCAACACAGAGATGTTTACCTCAGCTTATCGCACATACACGGCGAGACCAGTGTACAACATGGCAAATCGAGAAAGTGTATCGACAAAAATTCGCAATACAGAGATGTTTACCTCAGCTTATGGCACACACACGGTGAGTTCAGTGTACTATATGGCAAAGCGAGAAAGCGTATCGACAAAAATTCACAACACAGAGATGTTTACCTCAGCTTATCGCATATACACAGCGAGTCCAGCGTACTACATGGCAAGGCGAGAAAGTGTATCGACAAAAATTCGCAATACAGAGAGGTTCACCTCAGCTTATGGCACATACACGGTGAGTACAGTGTACTACATGGCAAAGCGAGAAAGCGTATCGACAAAAATTTGCAACACAGAGATGTTTACCTCAGCTTTTCGAACATACACGGCGAGTCCAGTGTACTACATGGCAAGCGAGAAAGCGTATCGACAAAAATTCGCAACACAGATATGTTTACCACAGCTTATCACACATACACGGTGAGTCCAGTGTACTACATGGCAAAGCGAGAAAGCGTATCGACAAAAATTCGCAACACAATAATGTTTGCCTCAGCTTATCGCACATACAAGGTGAGTCCAGTGTACTACATGGCAAAGCGAGAAAGCGTATCGACAAAAATTCGCAACACAATGATGTTTGCCTCAGCTTATCGCACATACAAAATGAGTCCAGTGTACTACATGGCAAAGCGAGAAAGTGTATCGACAAAAATTCACAACACAGAGATGTTTACCTCAGCTTATCGCACATACGCGGCGAGACTAGTGTACTACATGGCAAAGCGAGAAAGCGTATCGACAAAAATTCGCAACACAGAGATGTTTACCTCTGCTTATCGCACATACACGGTGAGTCCAGTGTACTACATGGCAAAGCGAGAAAGTGTATCGACAAAAATTCGCAATACAGAGATGTTTACCTCAGCTTATGGCACATACACGGTGAGTCCAGTGTACTACATGGCAAAGCGAGAAAGCGTATCGACAAAAATTCGCAACACAGAGATGTTTACCTCAGCTTATCGCACATACGCGGCGAGACTAGTGTACTACATGGCAAAGCGAGAAAGCGTATCGACAAAAATTCGCAACACAGAGATGTTTACCTCAGCTTATCGCACATACGCGGCGAGACTAGTGTACTACATGGCAAAGCGAGAAAGTGTATCGACAAAAATTCGCAATACAGAGATGTTTACCTCAGCTTATGGCACATACACGGTGAGTCCAGTGTACTACATGGCAAAGCGAGAAAGCGTATCGACAAAAATTCGCAACACAGAGATGTTTACCTCAGCTTATCGCACATACAAGGTGAGTCCAGTGTACTACATGGCAAAGTGAGAAAGCGTATCGACAAAAATTCGCAACACAGAGATTTTTACCTCAGCTTATCGCACATACCCGGCGAGACCAGTGTACTACATGGCAAAGCGAGAAAGCGTATCGACAAAAATTCGCAACACAGAGATGTTTACCTCAGCTTATTGCACATAGACGGTTAATCCAGTGTACTACATGGCAAAGCGAGAAACCGTATCGGCAAAAATTCGCAACACAGAGAAGTTTACCTCAGCTTATAGCACATACACGGTGAGTCCAGTGTACTACATGGCAAAGTGAGAAAGCGTATCGACAAAAATTCGCAACACAGAGATGTTTACCTCAGCTTATCGCACATACAAGGTGAGTCCAGTGTACTACATGGCAAAGTGAGAAAGCGTATCGACAAAAATTCGCAACACAGAGATGTTTACCTCAGCTTATCGCACATACAAGGTGAGTCCAGTGTACTACATGGCAAAGTGAGAAAGCGTATCGACAAAAATTCGCAACACAATGATGTTTACCTCAGGTTATCGCACATACAAGGTGAGTCCAGTGTACTACATGGCAAAGCGAGAAAGTGTATCGACAAAAATTCACAACACAATATTGTTTACCTCAGCTTATAGCACATACAAGGTGAGTCCAGTGTACTACATGGCAAAGCGAGAAAGCGTATCGACAAAAATACGCAACACAATGATGTTTGCCTCAGCTTATCGCACATACAAGGTGAGTCCAGTGTACTACATGCCAAAGCGAGAAAGCGTATCGACAAAAATTCGCAACACAATGATGTTTAACTCAGCTTATCGCACATACAAGGTGAGTCCAGTGTACTACATGGCAAAGCGAGAAAGTGTATCGACAAAAATTCACAACACAGAAATGTTTACTTCAGCTTATCGCACATACGCGGCGAGACTAGTGTACTACATGGCAAAGCGAGAAAGCGTATCGACAAAGATTCGCAATACAGAGATGTTTACCTCAGCTTATCGCACATCCAAGGTGAGTCCAGTGTACTACATGGCAAAGCGAGAAAGTGTATCGACAAAAATTCACAACACAGAGATGTTTACCTCAGGTTATCGCACATACACGGCGAGTCCAGTGTACTACATGGCAAAGCGAGAAAGCGTATCGACAAAAATTCGCAACACAGAGATGTTTACCTCAGCTTATCGCACATACACGGTGAGTCCAGTGTACTACATGGCAATGCGAGAAAGTGTATCGACAAAAATTCGCAATACAGAGATGTTTACCTCAGCTTATGGCACATACACGGTGAGTTCAGTGTACTACATGGCAAAGCGAGAAAGCGTATCGCCAAAAATTCGCAACACAGAGAAGTTTACCTCAGCTTATCGCACATACAAGGTGAGTCCTGTGTACTACATGGCAAAGTGAGAAAGCGTATCGACAAAAATTCGCAACACAGAGATGTTTACCTCAGCTTATCGCACATACAAGGTGAGTCCAGTGTACTACATGGCAAAGTGAGAAAGCGTATCGACAAAAATTCGCAACACAGAGATGTTTACCTCAGCTTATCGCACATACAATGTGAGTCCAGTGTACTACATGGCAAAGTGAGAAAGCCTATCGACAAAAATTCGCAACACAGAGATGTTTAATTCAGCTTATCGCACATACAAGGTGAGTCAAGTGTACTACATGGCAAATCGAGAAAGTGTATCGACAAAAATTCGCAATACAGAGATGTTTACCTCAGCTTATGGCACACACACGGTGAGTTCAGTGTACTATATGGCAAAGCGAGAAAGCGTATCGACAAAAATTCACAACACAGAGATGTTTACCTCAGTTTATCGCATATACACAGCGAGTCCAACGTACTACATGGCAAGGCGAGAAAGTGTATCGACAAAAATTCGCAATACAGAGAGGTTTACCTCAGCTTATGGCACATACACGGTGAGTACAGTGTACTACATGGCAAAGCGAGAAAGTGTATCGACAAAAATTTGCAACACAGAGATGTTTACCTCAGCTTTTCGCACATACACGGCGAGTCCAGTGTACTACATGGCAAGCGAGAAAGCGTATCGACAAAAATTCGCAACACAGATATGTTTACCACAGCTTATCACACATACACGGTGAGTCCAGTGTACTACATGGCAAAGCGAGAAAGCGTATCGACAAAAATTCGCAACACAATGATGTTTGCCTCAGCTTATCGCACATACAAGGTGAGTCCAGTGTACTACATGGCAAAGCGAGAAAGCGTATCGACAAAAATTCGCAACACAATGATGTTTACCTCAGCTTATCGCACATACAAGGTGAGTCCAGTGTACTACATGGCAAAGCGAGAAAGTGTATCGACAAAAATTCACAACTCAGAGATGTTTCCCTCAGCTTATCGCACATACAAGGTGAGTCCTGTGTACTACATGGCAAAGTGAGAAAGCGTATCGACAAAAATTCGCAACACAATGGTGTTTACCTCAGCTTATCGCACATACAAGGTGAGTCCAGTGTACTACATGGCAAAGCGAGAAAGTTTATCGACAAAAATTCACAACACAATATTGTTTACCTCAGCTTATCGCACATACAAGGTGAGTCCAGTGTACTACAAGGCAAAGCGAGAAAGCATATCGACAAAAATTCGCAACACAATGATGTTTACCTCAGCTTATCGCACATACAAGGTGAGTCCAGTGTACTGCATGGCAAAGCGAGAAAGCGTATCGACAAAAATTCGCAACACAATGATGTTTAACTCAGCTTATCGCACATACAAGGTGAGCCCAGTGTACTACATGGCAAAGCGAGAAAGTGTATCGACAAAAATTCACAACACAGAGATGTTTACCTCAGCTTATCGCACATACGCGGCGAGACTAGTGTACTACATGGCAAAGCGAGAAAGCGTATCGACAAAGATTCGCAATACAGAGATGTTTACCTCAGCTTATCGCACATACAAGGTGAGTCCAGTGTACTACATGGCAAAGCGAGAAAGTGTATCGACAAAAATTCACAACACAGAGATGTTTACCTCAGGTTATCGCACATACACGGCGAGTCCTGTGTACTACATGGCAAAGTGAGAAAGCGTATCGACAAAAATTCGCAACACAATGATGTTTACCTCAGCTTATCGCACATACACGGCGAGACCAGTGTACAACATGGCAAATCGAGAAAGTGTATCGACAAAAATTCGCAATACAGAGATGTTTACCTCAGCTTATGGCACACACACGGTGAGTTCAGTGTACTATATGGCAAAGCGAGAAAGCGTATCGACAAAAATTCACAACACAGAGATGTTTACCTCAGCTTATCGCATATACACAGCGAGTCCAGCGTACTACATGGCAAGGCGAGAAAGTGTATCGACAAAAATTCGCAATACAGAGTGGTTCACCTCAGCTTATGGCACATACACGGTGAGTACAGTGTACTACATGGCAAAGCGAGAAAGCGTATCGACAAAAATTTGCATCACAGAGATGTTTACCTCAGCTTTTCGCACATACACGGCGAGTCCAGTGTACTACATGGCAAGCGAGAAAGCGTATCGACAAAAATTCGCAACACAGATATGTTTACCACAGCTTATCACACATACACGGTGAGTCCAGTGTACTACATGGCAAAGCGAGAAAGCGTATCGACAAAAATTCGCAACACAATAATGTTTGCCTCAGCTTATCGCACATACAAGGTGAGTCCAGTGTACTACATGGCAAAGCGAGAAAGCGTATCGACAAAAATTCGCAACACAATGATGTTTGCCTCAGCTTATCGCACATACAAAATGAGTCCAGTGTACTACATGGCAAAGCGAGAAAGTGTATCGACAAAAATTCACAACACAGAGATGTTTACCTCAGCTTATCGCACATACGCGGCGAGACTAGTGTACTACATGGCAAAGCGAGAAAGTGTATCGACAAAAATTCGCAATACAGAGATGTTTACCTCAGCTTATGGCACATACACGGTGAGTTCAGTGTACTACATGGCAAAGCGAGAAAGCGTATCGACAAAAATTCGCAACACAGAGAAGTTTACCTCAGCTTATAGCACATACACGGTGAGTCCAGTGTACTACATGGCAAAGTGAGAAAGCGTATCGACAAAAATTCGCAACACAGAGATGTTTACCTCAGCTTATCGCACATACAAGGTGAGTCCAGTGTACTACATGGCAAAGTGAGAAAGCGTATCGACAAAAATTCGCAACACAATGATGTTTACCTCAGCTAATCGCACATACAAGGTGAGTCCAGTGTACTACATGGCAAAGTGAGAAAGTGTATCGACAAAAATTCGCAACACAGAGATGTTTACCTCAGCTAATCGCACATACAAGGTGAGTCCTGTGTACTACATGGCAAAGTGAGAAAGCGTATCGACAAAAATTCGCAACACAATGATGTTTACCTCAGCTTATCGCACATACAAGGTGAGTCCAGTGTACTACATGGCAAAGCGAGAAAGTGTATCGACAAAAATTCACAACACAATATTGTTTACCTCAGCTTATCGCACATACAAGGTGAGTCCAGTGTACTACATGGCAAAGCGAGAAAGCGTATCGACAAAAATTCGCAACACAATGATGTTTGCCTCAGCTTATCGCACATACAAGGTGAGTCCAGTGTACTACATGGCAAAGCGAGAAAGCGTATCGACAAAAATTCGCAACACAATGATGTTTAACTCAGCTTATCGCACATACAAGGTGAGCCCAGTGTACTACATGTCAAAGCGAGAAAGTGTATCGACAAAAATTCACAACACAGAGATGTTTACCTCAGCTTATCGCACATACGCGGCGAGACTAGTGTACTACATGGCAAAGCGACAAAGCGTATCGACAAAGATTCGCAATACAGAGATGTTTACCTCAGCTTATCGCACATACAAGGTGAGTCCAGTGTACTACATGGCAAAGCGAGAAAGTGTATCGACAAAAATTCACAACACAGAGATGTTTACCTCAGGTTATCGCACATACACGGCGAGTCCAGTGTACTACATGGCAAAGCGAGAAAGCGTATCGACAAAAATTCGCAACACAGAGATGTTTACCTCAGCTTATCGCACATACACGGTGAGTCCAGTGTACTACATGGCAAAGCGAGAAAGTGTATCGACAAAAATTCGCAATACAGAGATGTTTACCTCAGCTTATGGCACATACACGGTGAGTTCAGTGTACTACATGGCAAAGCGAGAAAGCGTATCGCCAAAAATTCGCAACACAGAGAAGTTTACCTCAGCTTATCGCACATACAAGGTGAGTCCTGTGTACTACATGGCAAAGTGAGAAAGCGTATCGACAAAAATTCGCAACACAGAGATGTTTACCTCAGCTTATCGCACATACAAGGTGAGTCCAGTGTACTACATGGCAAAGTGAGAAAGCGTATCGACAAAAATTCGCAACACAGAGATGTTTACCTCAGCTTATCGCACATACAAGGTGAGTCCAGTGTACTACATGGCAAAGTGAGAAAGCCTATCGACAAAAATTCGCAACACAGAGATGTTTAATTCAGCTTATCGCACATACACGGTGAGTCAAGTGTACTACATGGCAAAGCGAGAAAGTGTATCGACAAAAATTCACAACACAATGATGTTTACCTCAGCTTATCGCACATACAAGGTGAGTCCAGCGTACTACATGGCAAAGCGAGAAAGCATATCGACAAGAATTCGCAACACAATGATGTTTGCCTCAGATTATCGCACATACAAAGTGAGTCCAGTGTACTACATGGCAAAGCGAGAAAGCGTATCGACAAAAATTCGCAACACAATGATGTTTACCTCAGCTTATCGCACATACAAGGTGAGTCCAGTGTACTACATGGCAAAGCGAGAAAGTGTATTGACAAAAATTCACAACACAATGATGTTTACCTCAGCTTATCGCACATATGCGGCGAGACTAGTGTACTACATGGCAAAGCGAGAAAGCGTATCGACAAAAATTTACAATACAGAGATGTTTACCTCAGCTTATGGCACATACACGGTGAGTTCAGTGTACTACATGGCAAAGCGAGAAAGCGTATCGACAAAAATTCGCAACACAGAGATGTTTACCTCAGCTTATCGCACATACAAGGTGAGTCCAGTGTACTACATGGCAAAGTGAGAAAGCGTATCGACAAAAATTCGCAACACAGAGATGTTTACCTCAGCTTATCGCACATACAAGGTGAGTCCTGTGTACTACATGGCAAGGTGAGAAAGCGTATCGACAAAAATTCGCAACACAGAGACGTTTACTTCAGCTTATCGCACATACACGGTGAATCCAGTGTACTACATGGCAAAGCGAGAAAGTGTATCGACAAAAATTCACAACACAATATTGTTTACCTCAGCTTATCGCACATACGCGGCGAGACTAGTGTACTACATGGCAAAGCGAGAAAGCCAATCGGCAAATATTCGCAACACAGAGATGTTTACCTCAGCTTATCGCATATACACGGTGAGTTCAGTGTACTACATCGCAAAGCGAGAAATCGTATCGACAAAAATTTACAACACAGAGATTTTTACCTCAGCTTATCGCACATACCCGGCGAGACCAGTGTACTACATGGCAAAGCGAGAAAGCGTATCGACAAAAATTCGCAACACAGAGATGTTTACCTCAGCTTATTGCACATAGACGGTTAATCCAGTGTACTACATGGCAAAGCGAGAAACCGTATCGGCAAAAATTCGCAACACAGAGATGTTTACCTCAGCTTATCGCACATACGCGGCGATACTAGTGTACTACACGGCAAAGCGAGAAAGCGTATCGACAAAAATTCCCAACACAGAGATGTTTACCTCAGCTTATCGCACATACACGGCGAGACCAGTGTACTACATGGCAAATCGAGAAAGTGTATCGACAAAAATTCGCAATACAGAGATGTTTACCTCAGCTTATGGCACACACACGGTGAGTTCAGTGTACTATATGGCAAAGCGAGAAAGCGTATCGACAAAAATTCACAACACAGAGATGTTTACCTCAGTTTATCGCATATACACAGCGAGTCCAACGTACTACATGGCAAGGCGAGAAAGTGTATCGACAAAAATTCGCAATACAGAGAGGTTTACCTCAGCTTATGGCACATACACGGTGAGTACAGTGTACTACATGGCAAAGCGAGAAAGTGTATCGACAAAAATTTGCAACACAGAGATGTTTACCTCAGCTTTTCGCACATACACGGCGAGTCCAGTGTACTACATGGCAAGCGAGAAAGCGTATCGACAAAAATTCGCAACACAGATATGTTTACCACAGCTTATCACACATACACGGTGAGTCCAGTGTACTACATGGCAAAGCGAGAAAGCGTATCGACAAAAATTCGCAACACAATGATGTTTGCCTCAGCTTATCGCACATACAAGGTGAGTCCAGTGTACTACATGGCAAAGCGAGAAAGCGTATCGACAAAAATTCGCAACACAATGATGTTTACCTCAGCTTATCGCACATACAAGGTGAGTCCAGTGTACTACATGGCAAAGCGAGAAAGTGTATCGACAAAAATTCACAACTCAGAGATGTTTCCCTCAGCTTATCGCACATACAAGGTGAGTCCTGTGTACTACATGGCAAAGTGAGAAAGCGTATCGACAAAAATTCGCAACACAATGGTGTTTACCTCAGCTTATCGCACATACAAGGTGAGTCCAGTGTACTACATGGCAAAGCGAGAAAGTTTATCGACAAAAATTCACAACACAATATTGTTTACCTCAGCTTATCGCACATACAAGGTGAGTCCAGTGTACTACAAGGCAAAGCGAGAAAGCATATCGACAAAAATTCGCAACACAATGATGTTTACCTCAGCTTATCGCACATACAAGGTGAGTCCAGTGTACTACATGGCAAAGCGAGAAAGCGTATCGACAAAAATTCGCAACACAATGATGTTTAACTCAGCTTATCGCACATACAAGGTGAGCCCAGTGTACTACATGGCAAAGCGAGAAAGTGTATCGACAAAAATTCACAACACAGAGATGTTTACCTCAGCTTATCGCACATACGCGGCGAGACTAGTGTACTACATGGCAAAGCGAGAAAGCGTATCGACAAAGATTCGCAATACAGAGATGTTTACCTCAGCTTATCGCACATACAAGGTGAGTCCAGTGTACTACATGGCAAAGCGAGAAAGTGTATCGACAAAAATTCACAACACAGAGATGTTTACCTCAGGTTATCGCACATACACGGCGAGTCCTGTGTACTACATGGCAAAGTGAGAAAGCGTATCGACAAAAATTCGCAACACAATGATGTTTACCTCAGCTTATCGCACATACACGGCGAGACCAGTGTACAACATGGCAAATCGAGAAAGTGTATCGACAAAAATTCGCAATACAGAGATGTTTACCTCAGCTTATGGCACACACACGGTGAGTTCAGTGTACTATATGGCAAAGCGAGAAAGCGTATCGACAAAAATTCACAACACAGAGATGTTTACCTCAGCTTATCGCATATACACAGCGAGTCCAGCGTACTACATGGCAAGGCGAGAAAGTGTATCGACAAAAATTCGCAATACAGAGTGGTTCACCTCAGCTTATGGCACATACACGGTGAGTACAGTGTACTACATGGCAAAGCGAGAAAGCGTATCGACATAAATTTGCATCACAGAGATGTTTACCTCAGCTTTTCGCACATACACGGCGAGTCCAGTGTACTACATGGCAAGCGAGAAAGCGTATCGACAAAAATTCGCAACACAGATATGTTTACCACAGCTTATCACACATACACGGTGAGTCCAGTGTACTACATGGCAAAGCGAGAAAGCGTATCGACAAAAATTCGCAACACAATAATGTTTGCCTCAGCTTATCGCACATACAAGGTGAGTCCAGTGTACTACATGGCAAAGCGAGAAAGCGTATCGACAAAAATTCGCAACACAATGATGTTTGCCTCAGCTTATCGCACATACAAAATGAGTCCAGTGTACTACATGGCAAAGCGAGAAAGTGTATCGACAAAAATTCACAACACAGAGATGTTTACCTCAGCTTATCGCACATACGCGGCGAGACTAGTGTACTACATGGCAAAGCGAGAAAGTGTATCGACAAAAATTCGCAATACAGAGATGTTTACCTCAGCTTATGGCACATACACGGTGAGTTCAGTGTACTACATGGCAAAGCGAGAAAGCGTATCGACAAAAATTCGCAACACAGAGAAGTTTACCTCAGCTTATAGCACATACACGGTGAGTCCAGTGTACTACATGGCAAAGTGAGAAAGCGTATCGACAAAAATTCGCAACACAGAGATGTTTACCTCAGCTTATCGCACATACAAGGTGAGTCCAGTGTACTACATGGCAAAGTGAGAAAGCGTATCGACAAAAATTCGCAACACAATGATGTTTACCTCAGCTAATCGCACATACAAGGTGAGTCCAGTGTACTACATGGCAAAGTGAGAAAGTGTATCGACAAAAATTCGCAACACAGAGATGTTTACCTCAGCTAATCGCACATAGAAGGTGAGTCCTGTGTACTACATGGCAAAGTGAGAAAGCGTATCGACAAAAATTCGCAACACAATGATGTTTACCTCAGCTTATCGCACATACAAGGTGAGTCCAGTGTACTACATGGCAAAGCGAGAAAGTGTATCGACAAAAATTCACAACACAATATTGTTTACCTCAGCTTATCGCACATACAAGGTGAGTCCAGTGTACTACATGGCAAAGCGAGAAAGCGTATCGACAAAAATTCGCAACACAATGATGTTTGCCTCAGCTTATCGCACATACAAGGTGAGTCCAGTGTACTACATGGCAAAGCGAGAAAGCGTATCGACAAAAATTCGCAACACAATGATGTTTAACTCAGCTTATCGCACATACAAGGTGAGCCCAGTGTACTACATGTCAAAGCGAGAAAGTGTATCGACAAAAATTCACAACACAGAGATGTTTACCTCAGCTTATCGCACATACGCGGCGAGACTAGTGTACTACATGGCAAAGCGACAAAGCGTATCGACAAAGATTCGCAATACAGAGATGTTTACCTCAGCTTATCGCACATACAAGGTGAGTCCAGTGTACTACATGGCAAAGCGAGAAAGTGTATCGACAAAAATTCACAACACAGAGATGTTTACCTCAGGTTATCGCACATACACGGCGAGTCCAGTGTACTACATGGCAAAGCGAGAAAGCGTATCGACAAAAATTCGCAACACAGAGATGTTTACCTCAGCTTATCGCACATACACGGTGAGTCCAGTGTACTACATGGCAAAGCGAGAAAGTGTATCGACAAAAATTCGCAATACAGAGATGTTTACCTCAGCTTATGGCACATACACGGTGAGTTCAGTGTACTACATGGCAAAGCGAGAAAGCGTATCGCCAAAAATTCGCAACACAGAGAAGTTTACCTCAGCTTATCGCACATACAAGGTGAGTCCTGTGTACTACATGGCAAAGTGAGAAAGCGTATCGACAAAAATTCGCAACACAGAGATGTTTACCTCAGCTTATCGCACATACAAGGTGAGTCCAGTGTACTACATGGCAAAGTGAGAAAGCGTATCGACAAAAATTCGCAACACAGAGATGTTTACCTCAGCTTATCGCACATACAAGGTGAGTCCAGTGTACTACATGGCAAAGTGAGAAAGCCTATCGACAAAAATTCGCAACACAGAGATGTTTAATTCAGCTTATCGCACATACACGGTGAGTCAAGTGTACTACATGGCAAAGCGAGAAAGTGTATCGACAAAAATTCACAACACAATGATGTTTACCTCAGCTTATCGCACATACAAGGTGAGTCCAGCGTACTACATGGCAAAGCGAGAAAGCATATCGACAAGAATTCGCAACACAATGATGTTTGCCTCAGATTATCGCACATACAAAGTGAGTCCAGTGTACTACATGGCAAAGCGAGAAAGCGTATCGACAAAAATTCGCAACACAATGATGTTTACCTCAGCTTATCGCACATACAAGGTGAGTCCAGTGTACTACATGGCAAAGCGAGAAAGTGTATTGACAAAAATTCACAACACAATGATGTTTACCTCAGCTTATCGCACATATGCGGCGAGACTAGTGTACTACATGGCAAAGCGAGAAAGCGTATCGACAAAAATTTACAATACAGAGATGTTTACCTCAGCTTATGGCACATACACGGTGAGTTCAGTGTACTACATGGCAAAGCGAGAAAGCGTATCGACAAAAATTCGCAACACAGAGATGTTTACCTCAGCTTATCGCACATACAAGGTGAGTCCTGTGTACTACATGGCAAGGTGAGAAAGCGTATCGACAAAAATTCGCAACACATAGACGTTTACTTCAGCTTATCGCACATACACGGTGAATCCAGTGTACTACATGGCAAAGCGAGAAAATGTATCGACAAAAATTCACAACACAATATTGTTTACCTCAGCTTATCGCACATACGCGGCGAGACTAGTGTACTACATGGCAAAGCGAGAAAGCCAATCGGCAAATATTCGCAACACAGAGATGTTTACCTCAGCTTATCGCATATACACGGTGAGTTCAGTGTACTACATCGCAAAGCGAGAAATCGTATCGACAAAAATTTACAACACAGAGATTTTTACCTCAGCTTATCGCACATACCCGGCGAGACCAGTGTACTACATGGCAAAGCGAGAAAGCGTATCGACAAAAATTCGCAACACAGAGATGTTTACCTCAGCTTATTGCACATAGACGGTTAATCCAGTGTACTACATGGCAAAGCGAGAAACCGTATCGGCAAAAATTCGCAACACAGAGATGTTTACCTCAGCTTATCGCACATACGCGTCGATACTAGTGTACTACACGGCAAAGCGAGAAAGCGTATCGACAAAAATTCCCAACACAGAGATGTTTACCTCAGCTTATCGCACATACACGGCGAGACCAGTGTACTACATGGCAAATCGAGAAAGTGTATCGACAAAAATTCGCAATACAGAGATGTTTAACTCAGCTTATGGCACACACACGGTGAGTTCAGTGTACTATATGGCAAAGCGAGAAAGCGTATCGACAAAAATTCACAACACAGAGATGTTTACCTCAGTTTATCGCATATACACAGCGAGTCCAGCGTACTACATGGCAAGGCGAGAAAGTGTATCGACAAAAATTCGCAATACAGAGAGGTTTACCTCAGCTTATGGCACATACACGGTGAGTACAGTGTACTACATGGCAAAGCGAGAAAGTGTATCGACAAAAATTTGCAACACAGAGATGTTTACCTCAGCTTTTCGCACATACACGGCGAGTCCAGTGTACTACATGGCAAGCGAGAAAGCGTATCGACAAAAATTCGCAACACAGATATGTTTACCACAGCTTATCACACATACACGGTGAGTCCAGTGTACTACATGGCAAAGCGAGAAAGCGTATCGACAAAAATTCGCAACACAATGATGTTTGCCTCAGCTTATCGCACATACAAGGTGAGTCCAGTGTACTACATGGCAAAGCGAGAAAGCGTATCGACATAAATTCGCAACACAATGATGTTTACCTCAGCTTATCGCACATACAAGGTGAGTCCAGTGTACTACATGGCAAAGCGAGAAAGCGTATCGACAAAAATTCGCAACACAATGATGTTTACCTCAGCTTATCGCACATACAAGGTGAGTCCAGTGTACTACATGGCAAAGCGAGAAAGTGTATCGACAAAAATTCACAACACAATATTGTTTACCTCAGCTTATCGCACATACAAGGTGAGTCCAGTGTACTACATGGCAAAGCGAGAAAGCGTATCGACAAAAATTCGCAACACAATGATGTTTGCCTCAGCTTATCGCACATACAAGGTGAGTCCAGTGTACTACATGGCAAAGCGAGAAAGCGTATCGACAAAAATTCACAACACAGAGATGTTTACCTCAGCTTATCACACATACGCGGCGAGACTAGTGTACTACATGGCAAAGCGAGAAAGCGTATCGACAAAGATTCGCAATACAGAGATGTTTACCTCAGCTTATCGCACATACAAGGTGAGTCCAGTGTACTACATGGCAAAGCGAGAAAATGTATCGACAAAAATTCACAACACAGAGATGTTTACCTCAGGTTATCGCACATACACGGCGAGTCCAGTGTACTACATGGCAAAGCGAGAAAGCGTATCGACAAAAATTCGCAACACAGAGATGTTTACCTCAGCTTATGGCACATACACGGGGAGTCCAGTGTACTACATGGCAAAGCGAGAAAGTGTATCGACAAAAATTCGCAATACAGAGATGTTTACCTCAGCTTATGGCACATACACGGTGAGTTCAGTGTACTACATGGCAAAGCGAGAAAGCGTATCGCCAAAAATTCGCAACACAGAGAAGTTTACCTCAGCTTATCGCACATACAAGGTGAGTCCTGTGTACTACATGGCAAAGTGAGAAAGCGTATCGACAAAAATTCGCAACACAGAGATGTTTACCTCAGCTTATCGCACATACAAGGTGAGTCCAGTGTACTACATGGCAAAGTGAGAAAGCGTATCGACAAAAATTCGCAACACAGAGATTTTTACCTCAGCTTATCGCACATACCCGGCGAGACCAGTGTACTACATGGCAAAGTGAGAAAGCGTATTGACAAAAATTCGCAACACAGAGATGTTTACCTCAGCTTATCGCACATACACGGGGAGTCCAGTGTACTACATGGCAAAGCGAGAAAGTGTATCGACAAAAATTCGCAATACAGAGATGTTTACCTCAGCTTATGGCACATACACGGGGAGTTCAGTGTACTACATGGCAAAGCGAGAAAGCGTATCGCCAAAAATTCGCAACACAGAGAAGTTTACCTCAGCTTATCGCACATACAAGGTGAGTCCTGTGTACTACATGGCAAAGCGAGAAAGCGTATCGACAAAAATTCGCAACACAGAGATGTTTACCTCAGCTTATCGCACATACAAGGTGAGTCCAGTGTACTACATGGCAAAGTGAGAAAGCGTATCGACAAAAATTCGCAACACAGAGATTTTTACCTCAGCTTATCGCACATACCCGGCGAGACCAGTGTACTACATGGCAAAGCGAGAAAGCGTATCGACAAAAATTCGCAACACAGAGATGTTTACCTCAGCTTATTGCACATAGACGGTTAATCCAGTGTACTAAATGGCAAAGCGAGAAACCGTATCGGCAAAAATTCGCAACACAGAGATGTTTACCTCAGCTTATCGCACATACGCGGCGATACTAGTGTACTACATGGCAAAGCGAGAAAGCGTATCGACAAAAATTCCCAACACAGAGATGTTTACCTCAGCTTATCGCACATACACGGCGAGACCAGTGTACAACATGGCAAATCGAGAAAGTGTATCGACAAAAATTCGCAATACAGAGATGTTTACCTCAGCTTATGGCACACACACGGTGAGTTCAGTGTACTATATGGCAAAGCGAGAAAGCGTATCGACAAAAATTCACAACACAGAGATGTTTACCTCAGCTTATCGCATATACACAGCCAGTCCAGCGTACTACATGGCAAGGCGAGAAAGTGTATCGACAAAAATTCGCAATACAGAGAGGTTCACCTCAGTTTATGGCACATACACGGTGAGTACAGTGTACTACATGGCAAAGCGAGAAAGCGTATCGACAAAAATTTGCAACACAGAGATGTTTACCTCAGCTTTTCGCACATACACGGCGAGTCCAGTGTACTACATGGCAAGCGAGAAAGCGTATCGACAAAAATTCGCAACACAGATATGTTTACCACAGCTTATCACACATACACGGTGAGTCCAGTGTACTACATGGCAAAGCGAGAAAGCGTATCGACAAAAATTCGCAACACAATAATGTTTGCCTCAGCTTATCGCACATACAAGGTGAGTCCAGTGTACTACATGGCAAAGCGAGAAAGCGTATCGACAAAAATTCGCAACACAATGATGTTTGCCTCAGCTTATCGCACATACAAAATGAGTCCAGTGTACTACATGGCAAAGCGAGAAAGTGTATCGACAAAAATTCACAACACAGAGATGTTTACCTCAGCTTATCGCACATACGCGGCGAGACTAGTGTACTACATGGCAAAGCGAGAAAGCGTATCGACAAAAATTCGCAACACAGAGATGTTTACCTCTGCTTATCGCACATACACGGTGAGACCAGTGTACTACATGGCAAAGCGAGAAAGTGTATCGACAAAAATTCGCAATACAGAGATGTTTACCTCAGCTTATGGCACATACACGGTGAGTTCAGTGTACTACATGGCAAAGCGAGAAAGCGTATCGACAAAAATTCGCAACACAGAGAAGTTTACCTCAGCTTATAGCACATACACGGTGAGTTCAGTGTACTACATGGCAAAGTGAGAAAGCGTATCGACAAAAATTCGCAACACAGAGATGTTTACCTCAGCTTATCGCACATACAAGGTGAGTCCAGTGTACTACATGGCAAAGTGAGAAAGCGTATCGACAAAAATTCGCAACACAGAGATGTTTACCTCAGCTTATCGCACATACAAGGTGAGTCCAGTGTACTACATGGCAAAGTGAGAAAGCGTATCGACAAAAATTCGCAACACAGAGATGTTTACCTCAGCTTATAGCACATACACGGTGAGTCCAGTGTACTACATGGCAAAGTGAGAAAGCGTATCGACAAAAATTCGCAACACAGAGATGTTTACCTCAGCTTATCGCACATACAAGGTGAGTCCAGTGTACTACATGGCAAAGTGAGAAAGCGTATCGACAAAAATTCGCAACACAGAGATGTTTACCTCAGCTTATCGCACATACAAGGTGAGTCCTGTGTACTACATGGCAAAGTGAGAAAGCGTATCGACAAAAATTCGCAACACAATGATGTTTACCTCAGCTTATCGCACATACAAGGTGAGTCCAGTGTACTACATGGCAAAGCGAGAAAGTGTATCGACAAAAATTCACAACACAATATTGTTTACCTCAGCTTATCGCACATACAAGGTGAGTCCAGTGTACTACATGGCAAAGCGAGAAAGTGTATCGACAAAAATTCACAACACAATATTGTTTACCACAGCTTATCGCACATACAAGGTGAGTCCTGTGTACTACATGGCAAAGTGAGAAAGCGTATCGACAAAAATTCGCAACACAATGATGTTTACCTCAGCTTATCGCACATACAAGGTGAGTCCAGTGTACTACATGGCAAAGCGAGAAAGCGTATCGACAAAAATTCGCAACACAATGATGTTTGCCTCAGCTTATCGCACATACAAGGTGAGTCCAGTGTACTACATGGCAAAGCGAGAAAGCGTATCGACAAAAATTCGCAACACAATGATGTTTAACTCAGCTTATCGCACATACAAGGTGAGTCCAGTGTACTACATGGCAAAGCGAGAAAGTGTATCGACAAAAATTCACAACACAGAAATGTTTACCTCAGCTTATCGCACATACGCGGCGAGACTAGTGTACTACATGGCAAAGCGAGAAAGCGTATCGACAAAGATTCGCAATACAGAGATGTTTACCTCAGCTTATCGCACATACAAGGTGAGTCCAGTGTACTACATGGCAAAGCGAGAAAGTGTATCGACAAAAATTCACAACACAGAGATGTTTACCTCAGGTTATCGCACATACACGGCGAGTCCAGTGTACTACATGGCAAAGCGAGAAAGCGTATCGACAAAAATTCGCAACACAGAGATGTTTACCTCAGCTTATCGCACATACACGGTGAGTCCAGTGTACTACATGGCAAAGCGAGAAAGTGTATCGACAAAAATTCGCAACACAGAGATGTTTACCTCAGCTTATGGCACATACACGGTGAGTTCAGTGTACTACATGGCAAAGCGAGAAAGCGTATCGCCAAAAATTCGCAACACAGAGAAGTTTACCTCAGCTTATCGCACATACAAGGTGAGTCCTGTGTACTACATGGCAAAGTGAGAAAGCGTATCGACAAAAATTCGCAACACAGAGATGTTTACCTCAGCTTATCGCACATACAAGGTGAGTCCAGTGTACTACATGGCAAAGTGAGAAAGCGTATCGACAAAAATTCGCAACACAGAGATGTTTACCTCAGCTTATCGCACATACAAGGTGAGTCCAGTGTACTACATGGCAAAGCGAGAAAGCGTATCGACAAAAATTCGCAACACAGAGATGTTTAATTCAGCTTATCGCACATACAAGGTGAGTCAAGTGTACTACATGGCAAAGCGAGAAAGTGTATCGACAAAAATTCGCAATACAGAGATGTTTACCTCAGCTTATGGCACATACACGGTGAGTTCAGTGTACTACATGGCAAAGCGAGAAAGCGTATCGACAAAAATTCGCAACACAGAGAAGTTTACCTCAGCTTATAGCACATACACGGTGAGTCCAGTGTACTACATGGCAAAGTGAGAAAGCGTATCGACAAAAATTCGCAACACAGAGATGTTTACCTCAGCTTATCGCACATACAAGGTGAGTCCAGTGTACTACATGGCAAAGTGAGAAAGCGTATCGACAAAAATTCGCAACACAATGATGTTTACCTCAGCTAATCGCACATACAAGGTGAGTCCAGTGTACTACATGGCAAAGTGAGAAAGTGTATCGACAAAAATTCGCAACACAGAGATGTTTACCTCAGCTAATCGCACATACAAGGTGAGTCCTGTGTACTACATGGCAAAGTGAGAAAGCGTATCGACAAAAATTCGCAACACAATGATGTTTACCTCAGCTTATCGCACATACAAGGTGAGTCCAGTGTACTACATGGCAAAGCGAGAAAGTGTATCGACAAAAATTCACAACACAATATTGTTTACCTCAGCTTATCGCACATACAAGGTGAGTCCAGTGTACTACATGGCAAAGCGAGAAAGCGTATCGACAAAAATTCGCAACACAATGATGTTTGCCTCAGCTTATCGCACATACAAGGTGAGTCCAGTGTACTACATGGCAAAGCGAGAAAGCGTATCGACAAAAATTCACAACACAATGATGTTTAACTCAGCTTATCGCACATACAAGGTGAGCCCAGTGTACTACATGGCAAAGCGAGAAAGTGTATCGACAAAAATTCACAACACAGAGATGTTTACCTCAGCTTATCGCACATACGCGGCGAGACTAGTGTACTACATGGCAAAGCGACAAAGCGTATCGACAAAGATTCGCAATACAGAGATGTTTACCTCAGCTTATCGCACATACAAGGTGAGTCCAGTGTACTACATGGCAAAGCGAGAAAGTGTATCGACAAAAATTCACAACACAGAGATGTTTACCTCAGGTTATCGCACATACACGGCGAGTCCAGTGTACTACATGGCAAAGCGAGAAAGCGTATCGACAAAAATTCGCAACACAGAGATGTTTACCTCAGCTTATCGCACATACACGGTAAGTCCAGTGTACTACATGGCAAAGCGAGAAAGTGTATCGACAAAAATTCGCAATACAGAGATGTTTACCTCAGCTTATGGCACATACACGGTGAGTTCAGTGTACTACATGGCAAAGCGAGAAAGCGTATCGCCAAAAATTCGCAACACAGAGAAGTTTACCTCAGCTTATCGCACATACAAGGTGAGTCCTGTGTACTACATGGCAAAGTGAGAAAGCGTATCGACAAAAATTCGCAACACAGAGATGTTTACCTCAGCTTATCGCACATACAAGGTGAGTCCAGTGTACTACATGGCAAAGTGAGAAAGCGTATCGACAAAAATTCGCAACACAGAGATGTTTACCTCAGCTTATCGCACATACAAGGTGAGTCCAGTGTACTACATGGCAAAGTGAGAAAGCCTATCGACAAAAATTCGCAACACAGAGATGTTTAATTCAGCTTATCGCACATACACGGTGAGTCAAGTGTACTACATGGCAAAGCGAGAAAGTGTATCGACAAAAATTCACAACACAATGATGTTTACCTCAGCTTATCGCACATACAAGGTGAGTCCAGCGTACTACATGGCAAAGCGAGAAAGTATATCGACAAGAATTCGCAACACAATGATGTTTGCCTCAGATTATCGCACATACAAAGTGAGTCCAGTGTACTATATGGCAAAGCGAGAAAGCGTATCGACAAAAATTCGCAACACAATGATGTTTACCTCAGCTTATCGCACATACAAGGTGAGTCCAGTGTACTACATGGCAAAGCGAGAAAGTGTATTGACAAAAATTCACAACACAATGATGTTTACCTCAGCTTATCGCACATATGCGGAGAGACTAGTGTACTACATGGCAAAGCGAGAAAGCGTATCGACAAAAATTTACAATACAGAGATGTTTACCTCAGCTTATGGCACATACACGGTGAGTTCAGTGTACTACATGGCAAAGCGAGAAAGCGTATCGACAAAAATTCGCAACACAGAGATGTTTACCTCAGCTTATCGCACATACAAGGTGAGTCCAGTGTACTACATGGCAAAGTGAGAAAGCGTATCGACAAAAATTCGCAACACAGAGATGTTTACCTCAGCTTATCGCACATACAAGGTGAGTCCTGTGTACTACATGGCAAGGTGAGAAAGCGTATCGACAAAAATTCGCAACACAGAGACGTTTACTTCAGCTTATCGCACATACACGGTGAATCCAGTGTACTACATGGCAAAGCGAGAAAGTGTATCGACAAAAATTCACAACACAATATTGTTTACCTCAGCTTATCGCACATACGCGGCGAGACTAGTGTACTACATGGCAAAGCGAGAAAGCCAATCGGCAAATATTCGCAACACAGAGATGTTTACCTCAGCTTATCGCATATACACGGTGAGTTCAGTGTACTACATCGCAAAGCGAGAAATCGTATCGACAAAAATTTACAACACAGAGATTTTTACCTCAGCTTATCGCACATACCCGGCGAGACCAGTGTACTACATGGCAAAGCGAGAAAGCGTATCGACAAAAATTCGCAACACAGAGATGTTTACCTCAGCTTATTGCACATAGACGGTTAATCCAGTGTACTACATGGCAAAGCGAGAAACCGTATCGGCAAAAATTCGCAACACAGAGATGTTTACCTCAGCTTATCGCACATACGCGGCGATACTAGTGTACTACACGGCAAAGCGAGAAAGCGTATCGACAAAAATTCCCAACACAGAGATGTTTACCTCAGCTTATCGCACATACACGGCGAGACCAGTGTACTACATGGCAAATCGAGAAAGTGTATCGACAAAAATTCGCAATACAGAGATGTTTACCTCAGCTTATGGCACACACACGGTGAGTTCAGTGTACTATATGGCAAAGCGAGAAAGCGTATCGACAAAAATTCACAACACAGAGATGTTTACCTCAGTTTATCGCATATACACAGCGAGTCCAGCGTACTACATGGCAAGGCGAGAAAGTGTATCGACAAAAATTCGCAATACAGAGAGGTTTACCTCAGCTTATGGCACATACACGGTGAGTACAGTGTACTACATGGCAAAGCGAGAAAGTGTATCGACAAAAATTTGCAACACAGAGATGTTTACCTCAGCTTTTCGCACATACACGGCGAGTCCAGTGTACTACATGGCAAGCGAGAAAGCGTATCGACAAAAATTCGCAACACAGATATGTTTACCACAGCTTATCACACATACACGGTGAGTCCAGTGTACTACATGGCAAAGCGAGAAAGCGTATCGACAAAAATTCGCAACACAATGATGTTTGCCTCAGCTTATCGCACATACAAGGTGAGTCCAGTGTACTACATGGCAAAGCGAGAAAGCGTATCGACATAAATTCGCAACACAATGATGTTTACCTCAGCTTATCGCACACACAAGGTGAGTCCAGTGTACTACATGGCAAAGCGAGAAAGCGTATCGACAAAAATTCGCAACACAATGATGTTTACCTCAGCTTATCGCACATACAAGGTGAGTCCAGTGTACTACATGGCAAAGCGAGAAAGTGTATCGACAAAAATTCAGAACACAATATTGTTTACCTCAGCTTATCGCACATACAAGGTGAGTCCAGTGTACTACATGGCAAAGCGAGAAAGCGTATCGACAAAAATTCGCAACACAATGATGTTTGCCTCAGCTTATCGCACATACAAGGTGAGTCCAGTGTACTACATGGCAAAGCGAGAAAGCGTATCGACAAAAATTCACAACACAGAGATGTTTACCTCAGCTTATCGCACATACGCGGCGAGACTAGTGTACTACATGGCAAAGCGAGAAAGCGTATCGACAAAAATTCGCAACACAATGATGTTTGCCTCAGCTTATCGCACATACAAGGTGAGTCCAGTGTACTACATGGCAAAGCGAGAAAGCGTATCGACATAAATTCGCAACACAATGATGTTTACCTCAGCTTATCGCACATACAAGGTGAGTCCAGTGTACTACATGGCAAAGCGAGAAAGCGTATCGACAAAAATTCGCAACACAATGATGTTTACCTCAGCTTATCGCACATACAAGGTGAGTCCAGTGTACTACATGGCAAAGCGAGAAAGTGTATCGACAAAAATTCACAACACAATATTGTTTACCTCAGCTTATCGCACATACAAGGTGAGTCCAGTGTACTACATGGCAAAGCGAGAAAGCGTATCGACAAAAAATCGCAACACAATGATGTTTGCCTCAGCTTATCGCACATACAAGGTGAGTCCAGTGTACTACATGGCAAAGCGAGAAAGCGTATCGACAAAAATTCACAACACAGAGATGTTTACCTCAGCTTATCGCACATACGCGGCGAGACTAGTGTACTACATGGCAAAGCGAGAAAGCGCATCGACAAAGATTCGCAATACAGAGAAGTTTACCTCAGCTTATCGCACATACAAGGTGAGTCCAGTGTACTACATGGCAAAGCGAGAAAGTGTATCGACAAAAATTCACAACACAGAGATGTTTACCTCAGGTTATCGCACATACACGGCGAGTCCAGTGTACTACATGGCAAAGCGAGAAAGCGTATCGACAAAAATTCGCAACACAGAGATGTTTACCTCAGCTTATCGCACATACACGGGGAGTCCAGTGTACTACATGGCAAAGCGAGAAAGTGTATCGACAAAAATTCGCAATACAGAGATGTTTACCTTAGCTTATGGCACATACACGGTGAGTTCAGTGTACTACATGGCAAAGCGAGAAAGCGTATCGCCAAAAATTCGCAACACAGAGAAGTTTACCTCAGCTTATCGCACATACAAGGTGAGTCCTGTGTACTACATGGCAAAGTGAGAAAGCGTATCGACAAAAATTCGCAACACAGAGATGTTTACCTCAGCTTATCGCACATACAAGGTGAGTCCAGTGTACTACATGGCAAAGTGAGAAAGCGTATCGACAAAAATTCGCAACACAGAGATTTTTACCTCAGCTTATCGCACATACCCGGCGAGACCAGTGTACTACATGGCAAAGCGAGAAAGCGTATCGACAAAAATTCGCAACACAGAGATGTTTACCTCAGCTTATTGCACATAGACGGTTAATCCAGTGTACTACATGGCAAAGCGAGAAACCGTATCGGCAAAAATTCGCAACACAGAGATGTTTACCTCAGCTTATCGCACATACGCGGCGATACTAGTGTACTACATGGCAAAGCGAGAAAGCGTATCGACAAAAATTCCCAACACAGAGATGTTTACCTCAGCTTATCGCACATACACGGCGAGACCAGTGTACAACATGGCAAATCGAGAAAGTGTATCGACAAAAATTCGCAATACAGAGATGTTTACCTCAGCTTATGGCACACACACGGTGAGTTCAGTGTACTATATGGCAAAGCGAGAAAGCGTATCGACAAAAATTCACAACACAGAGATGTTTACCTCAGCTTATCGCATATACACAGCCAGTCCAGCGTACTACATGGCAAGGCGAGAAAGTGTATCGACAAAAATTCGCAATACAGAGAGGTTCACCTCAGTTTATGGCACATACACGGTGAGTACAGTGTACTACATGGCAAAGCGAGAAAGCGTATCGACAAAAATTTGCAACACAGAGATGTTTACCTCAGCTTTTCGCACATACACGGCGAGTCCAATGTACTACATGGCAAGCGAGAAAGCGTATCGACAAAAATTCGCAACACAATAATGTTTGCCTCAGCTTATCGCACATACAAGGTGAGTCCAGTGTACTACATGGCAAAGCGAGAAAGCGTATCGACAAAAATTCGCAACACAATGATGTTTGCCTCAGCTTATCGCACATACAAAATGAGTCCAGTGTACTACATGGCAAAGCGAGAAAGTGTATCGACAAAAATTCACAACACAGAGATGTTTACCTCAGCTTATCGCACATACGCGGCGAGACTAGTGTACTACATGGCAAAGCGAGAAAGCGTATCGACAAAAATTCGCAACACAGAGATGTTTACCTCTGCTTATCGCACATACACGGTGAGTCCAGTGTACTACATGGCAAAGCGAGAAAGTGTATCGACAAAAATTCGCAATACAGAGATGTTTACCTCAGCTTATGGCACATACACGGTGAGTTCAGTGTACTACATGGCAAAGCGAGAAAGCGTATCGACAAAAATTCGCAACACAGAGAAGTTTACCTCAGCTTATAGCACATACACGGTGAGTCCAGTGTACTACATGGCAAAGTGAGAAAGCGTATCGACAAAAATTCGCAACACAGAGATGTTTACCTCAGCTTATCGCACATACAAGGTGAGTCCAGTGTACTACATGGCAAAGTGAGAAAGCGTATCGACAAAAATTCGCAACACAGAGATGTTTACCTCAGCTTATCGCACATACAAGGTGAGTCCAGTGTACTACATGGCAAAGTGAGAAAGCGTATCGACAAAAATTCGCAACACAGAGATGTTTACCTCAGCTTATAGCACATACACGGTGAGTCCAGTGTACTACATGGCAAAGTGAGAAAGCGTATCGACAAAAATTCGCAACACAGAGATGTTTACCTCAGCTTATCGCACATACAAGGTGAGTCCAGTGTACTACATGGCAAAGTGAGAAAGCGTATCGACAAAAATTCGCAACACAGAGATGTTTACCTCAGCTTATCGCACATACAAGGTGAGTCCTGTGTACTACATGGCAAAGTGAGAAAGCGTATCGACAAAAATTCGCAACACAATGATGTTTACCTCAGCTTATCGCACATACAAGGTGAGTCCAGTGTACTACATGGCAAAGCGAGAAAGTGTATCGACAAAAATTCACAACACAATATTGTTTACCTCAGCTTATCGCACATACAAGGTGAGTCCAGTGTACTACATGGCAAAGCGAGAAAGCGTATCGACATAAATTCGCAACACAATGATGTTTACCTCAGCTTATCGCACATACAAGGTGAGTCCAGTGTACTACATGGCAAAGCGAGAAAGCGTATCGACAAAAATTCGCAACACAATGATGTTTACCTCAGCTTATCGCACATACAAGGTGAGTCCAGTGTACTACATGGCAAAGCGAGAAAGTGTATCGACAAAAATTCACAACACAATATTGTTTACCTCAGCTTATCGCACATACAAGGTGAGTCCAGTGTACTACATGGCAAAGCGAGAAAGCGTATCGACAAAAATTCGCAACACAATGATGTTTGCCTCAGCTTATCGCACATACAAGGTGAGTCCAGTGTACTACATGGCAAAGCGAGAAAGCGTATCGACAAAAATTCACAACACAGAGATGTTTACCTCAGCTTATCGCACATACGCGGCGAGACTAGTGTACTACATGGCAAAGCGAGAAAGCGTATCGACAAAAATTCGCAACACAATGATGTTTGCCTCAGCTTATCGCACATACAAGGTGAGTCCAGTGTACTACATGGCAAAGCGAGAAAGCGTATCGACATAAATTCGCAACACAATGATGTTTACCTCAGCTTATCGCACATACAACGTGAGTCCAGTGTACTACATGGCAAAGCGAGAAAGCGTATCGACAAAAATTCGCAACACAATGATGTTTACCTCAGCTTATCGCACATACAAGGTGAGTCCAGTGTACTACATGGCAAAGCGAGAAAGTGTATCGACAAAAATTCACAACACAATATTGTTTACCTCAGCTTATCGCACATACAAGGTGAGTCCAAAGTACTACATGGCAAAGCGAGAAAGCGTATCGACAAAAATTCGCAACACAATGATGTTTGCCTCAGCTTATCGCACATACAAGGTGAGTCCAGTGTACTACATGGCAAAGCGAGAAAGCGTATCGACAAAAATTCACAACACAGAGATGTTTACCTCAGCTTATCGCACATACGCGGCGAGACTAGTGTACTACATGGCAAAGCGAGAAAGCGCATCGACAAAGATTCGCAATACAGAGATGTTTACCTCAGCTTATCGCACATACAAGGTGAGTCCAGTGTACTACATGGCAAAGCGAGAAAGTGTATCGACAAAAATTCACAACACAGAGATGTTTACCTCAGGTTATCGCACATACACGGCGAGTCCAGTGTACTACATGGCAAAGCGAGAAAGCGTATCGACAAAAATTCGCAACACAGAGATGTTTACCTCAGCTTATCGCACATACACGGGGAGTCCAGTGTACTACATGGCAAAGCGAGAAAGTGTATCGACAAAAATTCGCAATACAGAGATGTTTACCTCAGCTTATGGCACATACACGGTGAGTTCAGTGTACTACATGGCAAAGCGAGAAAGCGTATCGCCAAAAATTCGCAACACAGAGAAGTTTACCTCAGCTTATCGCACATACAAGGTGAGTCCTGTGTACTACATGGCAAAGTGAGAAAGCGTATCGACAAAAATTCGCAACACAGAGATGTTTACCTCAGCTTATCGCACATACAAGGTGAGTCCAGTGTACTACATGGCAAAGTGAGAAAGCGTATCGACAAAAATTCGCAACACAGAGATTTTTACCTCAGCTTATCGCACATACCCGGCGAGACCAGTGTACTACATGGCAAAGCGAGAAAGCGTATCGACAAAAATTCGCAACACAGAGATGTTTACCTCAGCTTATTGCACATAGACGGTTAATCCAGTGTACTACATGGCAAAGCGAGAAACCGTATCGGCAAAAATTCGCAACACAGAGATGTTTACCTCAGCTTATCGCACATACGCGGCGATACTAGTGTACTACATGGCAAAGCGAGAAAGCGTATCGACAAAAATTCCCAACACAGAGATGTTTACCTCAGCTTATCGCACATACACGGCGAGACCAGTGTACAACATGGCAAATCGAGAAAGTGTATCGACAAAAATTCGCAATACAGAGATGTTTACCTCAGCTTATGGCACACACACGGTGAGTTCAGTGTACTATATGGCAAAGCGAGAAAGCGTATCGACAAAAATTCACAACACAGAGATGTTTACCTCAGCTTATCGCATATACACAGCCAGTCCAGCGTACTACATGGCAAGGCGAGAAAGTGTATCGACAAAAATTCGCAATACAGAGAGGTTCACCTCAGTTTATGGCACATACACGGTGAGTACAGTGTACTACATGGCAAAGCGAGAAAGCGTATCGACAAAAATTTGCAACACAGAGATGTTTACCTCAGCTTTTCGCACATACACGGCGAGTCCAATGTACTACATGGCAAGCGAGAAAGCGTATCGACAAAAATTCGCAACACAGATATGTTTACCACAGCTTATCACACATACACGGTGAGTCCAGTGTACTACATGGCAAAGCGAGAAAGCGTATCGACAAAAATTCGCAACACAATAATGTTTGCCTCAGCTTATCGCACATACAAGGTGAGTCCAGTGTACTACATGGCAAAGCGAGAAAGCGTATCGACAAAAATTCGCAACACAATGATGTTTGCCTCAGCTTATCGCACATACAAAATGAGTCCAGTGTACTACATGGCAAAGCGAGAAAGTGTATCGACAAAAATTCACAACACAGAGATGTTTACCTCAGCTTATCGCACATACGCGGCGAGACTAGTGTACTACATGGCAAAGCGAGAAAGCGTATCGACAAAAATTCGCAACACAGAGATGTTTACCTCTGCTTATCGCACATACACGGTGAGTCCAGTGTACTACATGGCAAAGCGAGAAAGTGTATCGACAAAAATTCGCAATACAGAGATGTTTACCTCAGCTTATGGCACATACACGGTGAGTTCAGTGTACTACATGGCAAAGCGAGAAAGCGTATCGACAAAAATTCGCAACACAGAGAAGTTTACCTCAGCTTATAGCACATACACGGTGAGTCCAGTGTACTACATGGCAAAGTGAGAAAGCGTATCGACAAAAATTCGCAACACAGAGATGTTTACCTCAGCTTATCGCACATACAAGGTGAGTCCAGTGTACTACATGGCAAAGTGAGAAAGCGTATCGACAAAAATTCGCAACACAGAGATGTTTACCTCAGCTTATCGCACATACAAGGTGAGTCCAGTGTACTACATGGCAAAGTGAGAAAGCGTATCGACAAAAATTCGCAACACAGAGATGTTTACCTCAGCTTATAGCACATACACGGTGAGTCCAGTGTACTACATGGCAAAGTGAGAAAGCGTATCGACAAAAATTCGCAACACAGAGATGTTTACCTCAGCTTATCGCACATACAAGGTGAGTCCAGTGTACTACATGGCAAAGTGAGAAAGCGTATCGACAAAAATTCGCAACACAGAGATGTTTACCTCAGCTTATCGCACATACAAGGTGAGTCCTGTGTACTACATGGCAAAGTGAGAAAGCGTATCGACAAAAATTCGCAACACAATGATGTTTACCTCAGCTTATCGCACATACAAGGTGAGTCCAGTGTACTACATGGCAAAGCGAGAAAGTGTATCGACAAAAATTCACAACACAATATTGTTTACCTCAGCTTATCGCACATACAAGGTGAGTCCAGTGTACTACATGGCAAAGCGAGAAAGTGTATCGACAAAAATTCACAACACAATATTGTTTACCACAGCTTATCGCACATACAAGGTGAGTCCTGTGTACTACATGGCAAAGTGAGAAAGCGTATCGACAAAAATTCGCAACACAATGATGTTTACCTCAGCTTATCGCACATACAAGGTGAGTCCAGTGTACTACATGGCAAAGCGAGAAAGCGTATCGACAAAAATTCGCAACACAATGATGTTTGCCTCAGCTTATCGCACATACAAGGTGAGTCCAGTGTACTACATGGCAAAGCGAGAAAGCGTATCGACAAAAATTCGCAACACAATGATGTTTAACTCAGCTTATCGCACATACAAGGTGAGTCCAGTGTACTACATGGCAAAGCGAGAAAGTGTATCGACAAAAATTCACAACACAGAAATGTTTACCTCAGCTTATCGCACATTCGCGGCGAGACTAGTGTACTACATGGCAAAGCGAGAAAGCGTATCGACAAAGATTCGCAATACAGAGATGTTTACCTCAGCTTATCGCACATACAAGGTGAGTCCAGTGTACTACATGGCAAAGCGAGAAAGTGTATCGACAAAAATTCACAACACAGAGATGTTTACCTCAGGTTATCGCACATACACGGCGAGTCCAGTGTACTACATGGCAAAGCGAGAAAGCGTATCGACAAAAATTCGCAACACAGAGATGTTTACCTCAGCTTATCGCACATACACGGTGAGTCCAGTGTACTACATGGCAAAGCGAGAAAGTGTATCGACAAAAATTCGCAACACAGAGATGTTTACCTCAGCTTATGGCACATACACGGTGAGTTCAGTGTACTACATGGCAAAGCGAGAAAGCGTATCGCCAAAAATTCGCAACACAGAGAAGTTTACCTCAGCTTATCGCACATACAAGGTGAGTCCTGTGTACTACATGGCAAAGTGAGAAAGCGTATCGACAAAAATTCGCAACACAGAGATGTTTACCTCAGCTTATCGCACATACAAGGTGAGTCCAGTGTACTACATGGCAAAGTGAGAAAGCGTATCGACAAAAATTCGCAACACAGAGATGTTTACCTCAGCTTATCGCACATACAAGGTGAGTCCAGTGTACTACATGGCAAAGTGAGAAAGCCTATCGACAAAAATTCGCAACACAGAGATGTTTAATTCAGCTTATCGCACATACAAGGTGAGTCAAGTGTACTACATGGCAAAGCGAGAAAGTGTATCGACAAAAATTCACAACACAATGATGTTTACCTCAGCTTATCGCACATACAAGGTGAGTCCAGCGTACTACATGGCAAAGCGAGAAAGCATATCGACAAGAATTCGCAACACAATGATGTTTGCCTCAGATTATCGCACATACAAGGTGAGTCCAGTGTACTACATGGCAAATCGAGAAAGCGTATCGACAAAAATTCGCAACACAATGATGTTTACCTCAGCTTATCGCACATACAAGGTGAGTCCAGTGTACTACATGGCAAAGCGAGAAAGTGTATTGACAAAAATTCACAACACAATGATGTTTACCTCAGCTTATCGCACATATGCGGCGAGACTAGTGTACTACATGGCAAAGCGAGAAAGCGTATCGACAAAAATTTGCAATACAGAGATGTTTACCTCAGCTTATGGCACATACACGGTGAGTACAGTGTACTACATGGCAAAGCGAGAAAGCGTATCGACAAAAATTCGCAACACAGAGATGTTTACCTCAGCTTATCGCACATACAAGGTGAGTCCAGAGTACTACATGGCAAAGTGAGAAAGCGTATCGACAAAAATTCGCAACACAGAGATGTTTACCTCAGCTTATCGCACATACAAGGTGAGTCCTGTGTACTACATGGCAAAGTGAGAAAGCGTATCGACAAAAATTCGCAACACAGAGACGTTTACTTCAGCTTATCGCACATACACGGTGAATCCAGTGTACTACATGGCAAAGCGAGAAAGTGTATCGACAAAAATTCACAACACAATATTGTTTACCTCAGCTTATCGCACATACGCAGCGAGACTAGTGTACTACATGGCAAAGCGAGAAAGCCAATCGACAAATATTCGCAACACAGAGATGTTTACCTCAGCTTATCGCATATACCCGGCGAGACCAGTGTACTACATGGCAAAGCGAGAAAGCGTATCGACAAAAATTCGCAACACAGAGATGTTTACCTCAGCTTATTGCACACAGACGGTTAATCCAGTGTACTACATGGCAAAGCGAGAAACCGTATCGGCAAAAATTCGCAACACAGAGATGTTTACCTCAGCTTATCGCACATACGCGGCGATACTAGTGTACTACATGGCAAAGCGAGAAAGCGTATCGACAAAAATTCCCAACACAGAGATGTTTACCTCAGCTTATCGCACATACACGGCGAGACCAGTGTACTACATGGCAAATCGAGAAAGTGTATCGACAAAAAATCGCCATACAGAGATGTTTACCTCAGCTTATGGCACACACACGGTGAGTTCAGTGTACTATATGGCAAAGCGAGAAAGCCAATCGACAAAAATTCACAACACAGAGATGTTTACCTCAGCTTATCGCATATACACAGCCAGTCCAGCGTACTACATGGCAAGGCAAGAAAGTGTATCGACAAAAATTCGCAATACAGAGAGGTTCACCTCAGTTTATGGCACATACACGGTGAGTACAGTGTACTACATGGCAAAGCGAGAAAGCGTATCGACAAAAATTTGCAACACAGAGATGTTTACCTCAGCTTTTCGCACATACACGGCGAGTCCAGTGTACTACATGGCAAGCGAGAAAGCGTATCGACAAAAATTCGCAACACAGATATGTTTACCACAGCTTATCACACATACACGGTGAGTCCAGTGTACTACATGGCAAAGCGAGAAAGCGTATCGACAAAAATTCGCAACACAATAATGTTTGCCTCAGCTTATCGCACATACAAGGTGAGTCCAGTGTACTACATGGCAAAGCGAGAAAGCGTATCGACAAAAATTCGCAACACAATGATGTTTGCCTCAGCTTATCGCACATACAAAATGAGTCCAGTGTACTACATGGCAAAGCGAGAAAGTGTATCGACAAAAATTCACAACACAGAGATGTTTACCTCAGCTTATCGCACATACGCGGCGAGACTAGTGTACTACATGGCAAAGCGAGAAAGCGTATCGACAAAAATTCGCAACACAGAGATGTTTACCTCTGCTTATCGCACATACACGGTGAGTCCAGTGTACTACATGGCAAAGCGAGAAAGTGTATCGACAAAAATTCGCAATACAGAGATGTTTACCTCAGCTTATGGCACATACACGGTGAGTTCAGTGTACTACATGGCAAAGCGAGAAAGCGTATCGACAAAAATTCGCAACACAGAGAAGTTTACCTCAGCTTATAGCACATACACGGTGAGTCCAGTGTACTACATGGCAAAGTGAGAAAGCGTATCGACAAAAATTCGCAACACAGAGATGTTTACCTCAGCTTATCGCACATACAAGGTGAGTCCAGTGTACTACATGGCAAAGTGAGAAAGCGTATCGACAAAAATTCGCAACACAGAGATGTTTACCTCAGCTTATCGCACATACAAGGTGAGTCCAGTGTACTACATGGCAAAGTGAGAAAGCGTATCGACAAAAATTCGCAACACAGAGATGTTTACCTCAGCTTATAGCACATACACGGTGAGTCCAGTGTACTACATGGCAAAGTGAGAAAGCGTATCGACAAAAATTCGCAACACAGAGATGTTTACCTCAGCTTATCGCACATACAAGGTGAGTCCAGTGTACTACATGGCAAAGTGAGAAAGCGTATCGACAAAAATTCGCAACACAGAGATGTTTACCTCAGCTTATCGCACATACAAGGTGAGTCCTGTGTACTACATGGCAAAGTGAGAAAGCGTATCGACAAAAATTCGCAACACAATGATGTTTACCTCAGCTTATCGCACATACAAGGTGAGTCCAGTGTACTACATGGCAAAGCGAGAAAGTGTATCGACAAAAATTCACAACACAATATTGTTTACCTCAGCTTATCGCACATACAAGGTGAGTCCAGTGTACTACATGGCAAAGCGAGAAAGTGTATCGACAAAAATTCACAACACAATATTGTTTACCACAGCTTATCGCACATACAAGGTGAGTCCTGTGTACTACATGGCAAAGTGAGAAAGCGTATCGACAAAAATTCGCAACACAATGATGTTTACCTCAGCTTATCGCACATACAAGGTGAGTCCAGTGTACTACATGGCAAAGCGAGAAAGCGTATCGACAAAAATTCGCAACACAATGATGTTTGCCTCAGCTTATCGCACATACAAGGTGAGTCCAGTGTACTACATGGCAAAGCGAGAAAGCGTATCGACAAAAATTCGCAACACAATGATGTTTAACTCAGCTTATCGCACATACAAGGTGAGTCCAGTGTACTACATGGCAAAGCGAGAAAGTGTATCGACAAAAATTCACAACACAGAAATGTTTACCTCAGCTTATCGCACATACGCGGCGAGACTAGTGTACTACATGGCAAAGCGAGAAAGCGTATCGACAAAGATTCGCAATACAGAGATGTTTACCTCAGCTTATCGCACATACAAGGTGAGTCCAGTGTACTACATGGCAAAGCGAGAAAGTGTATCGACAAAAATTCACAACACAGAGATGTTTACCTCAGGTTATCGCACATACACGGCGAGTCCAGTGTACTACATGGCAAAGCGAGAAAGCGTATCGACAAAAATTCGCAACACAGAGATGTTTACCTCAGCTTATCGCACATACACGGTGAGTCCAGTGTACTACATGGCAAAGCGAGAAAGTGTATCGACAAAAATTCGCAACACAGAGATGTTTACCTCAGCTTATGGCACATACACGGTGAGTTCAGTGTACTACATGGCAAAGCGAGAAAGCGTATCGCCAAAAATTCGCAACACAGAGAAGTTTACCTCAGCTTATCGCACATACAAGGTGAGTCCTGTGTACTACATGGCAAAGTGAGAAAGCGTATCGACAAAAATTCGCAACACAGAGATGTTTACCTCAGCTTATCGCACATACAAGGTGAGTCCAGTGTACTACATGGCAAAGTGAGAAAGCGTATCGACAAAAATTCGCAACACAGAGATGTTTACCTCAGCTTATCGCACATACAAGGTGAGTCCAGTGTACTACATGGCAAAGTGAGAAAGCCTATCGACAAAAATTCGCAACACAGAGATGTTTAATTCAGCTTATCGCACATACAAGGTGAGTCAAGTGTACTACATGGCAAAGCGAGAAAGTGTATCGACAAAAATTCACAACACAATGATGTTTACCTCAGCTTATCGCACATACAAGGTGAGTCCAGCGTACTACATGGCAAAGCGAGAAAGCATATCGACAAGAATTCGCAACACAATGATGTTTGCCTCAGATTATCGCACATACAAGGTGAGTCCAGTGTACTACATGGCAAAGCGAGAAAGCGTATCGACAAAAATTCGCAACACAATGATGTTTACCTCAGCTTATCGCACATACAAGGTGAGTCCAGTGTACTACATGGCAAAGCGAGAAAGTGTATTGACAAAAATTCACAACACAATGATGTTTACCTCAGCTTATCGCACATATGCGGCGAGACTAGTGTACTACATGGCAAAGCGAGAAAGCGTATCGACAAAAATTTGCAATACAGAGATGTTTACCTCAGCTTATGGCACATACACGGTGAGTACAGTGTACTACATGGCAAAGCGAGAAAGCGTATCGACAAAAATTCGCAACACAGAGATGTTTACCTCAGCTTATCGCACATACAAGGTGAGTCCAGAGTACTACATGGCAAAGTGAGAAAGCGTATCGACAAAAATTCGCAACACAGAGATGTTTACCTCAGCTTATCGCACATACAAGGTGAGTCCTGTGTACTACATGGCAAAGTGAGAAAGCGTATCGACAAAAATTCGCAACACAGAGACGTTTACTTCAGCTTATCGCACATACACGGTGAATCCAGTGTACTACATGGCAAAGCGAGAAAGTGTATCGACAAAAATTCACAACACAATATTGTTTACCTCAGCTTATCGCACATACGCGGCGAGACTAGTGTACTACATGGCAAAGCGAGAAAGCCAATCGACAAATATTCGCAACACAGAGATGTTTACCTCAGCTTATCGCACATACAAGGTGAGTCCAGAGTACTACATGGCAAAGTGAGAAAGCGTATCGACAAAAATTCGCAACACAGAGATGTTTACCTCAGCTTATCGCATATACACGGTGAGTTCAGTGTACTACATCGCAAAGCGAGAAATCGTATCGACAAAAATTTACAACACAGAGATTTTTACCTCAGCTTATCGCACATACCCGGCGAGACCAGTGTACTACATGGCAAAGCGAGAAAGCGTATCGACAAAAATTCGCAACACAGAGATGTTTACCTCAGCTTATTGCACATAGACGGTTAATCCAGTGTACTACATGGCAAAGCGAGAAACCGTATCGGCAAAAATTCGCAACACAGAGATGTTTACCTCAGCTTATCGCACATACGCGGCGATACTAGTGTACTACATGGCAAAGCGAGAAAGCGTATCGACAAAAATTCCCAACACAGAGATGTTTACCTCAGCTTATCGCACATACACGGCGAGACCAGTGTACTACATGGCAAATCGAGAAAGTGTATCGACAAAAAATCGCAATACAGAGATGTTTACCTCAGCTTATGGCACACACACGGTGAGTTCAGTGTACTATATGGCAAAGCGAGAAAGCGTATCGACAAAAATTCACAACACAGAGATGTTTACCTCAGCTTATCGCATATACACAGCGAGTCCAGCGTACTACATGGCAAGGCGAGAAAGTGTATCGACAAAAATTCGCAATACAGAGAGGTTTACCTCAGCTTATGGCACATACACGGTGAGTACAGTGTACTACATGGCAAAGCGAGAAAGTGTATCGACAAAAATTTGCAACACAGAGATGTTTACCTCAGCTTTTCGCACATACACGGCGAGTCCAGTGTACTACATGGCAAGCGAGAAAGCGTATCGACAAAAATTCGCAACACAGATATGTTTACCACAGCTTATCACACATACACGGTGAGTCCAGTGTACTACATGGCAAAGCGAGAAAGCGTATCGACAAAAATTCGCAACACAATGATGTTTGCCTCAGCTTATCGCACATACAAGGTGAGTCCAGTGTACTACATGGCAAAGCGAGAAAGCGTATCGACAAAAATTCGCAACACAATGATGTTTACCTCAGCTTATCGCACATACAAGGTGAGTCCAGTGTACTACATGGCAAAGCGAGAAAGTGTATCGACAAAAATTCACAACTCAGAGATGTTTACCTCAGCTTATCGCACATACGCGGCGAGACTAGTGTACTACATGGCAAAGCGAGAAAGCGTATCGACAAAAATTCGCAACACAGAGATGTTTACCTCAGCTTATCGCACATACACGGTGAGTCCAGTGTACTACATGGCAATGCGAGAAAGTGTATCGACAAAAATTCGCAATACAGAGATGTTTACCTCAGCTTATGGCACATACACGGTGAGTTCAGTGTGCTACATGGCAAAGCGAGAAAGCGTATCGACAAAAATTCGCAACACAGAGAAGTTTACCTCAGCTTATCGCACATACACGGTGAGTCCAGTGTACTACATGGCAAAGTGAGAAAGCGTATCGACAAAAATTCGCAACACAGAGATGTTTACCTCAGCTTATCGCACATACAAGGTGAGTCCAGTGTACTACATGGCAAAGTGAGAAAGCGTATCGACAAAAATTCGCAACACAGAGATGTTTACCTCAGCTTATCGCACATACAAGGTGAGTCCTGTGTACTACATGGCAAAGTGAGAAAGCGTATCGACAAAACTTCGCAACACAATGATGTTTACCTCAGCTTATCGCACATACAAGGTGAGTCCAGTGTACTACATGGCAAAGCGAGAAAGTGTATCGACAAAAATTCACAACACAATATTGTTTACCTCAGCTTATCGCACATACAAGGTGAGTCCAGTGTACTACATGGCAAAGCGAGAAAGTGTATCGACAAAAATTCACAACACAGAGATGTTTACCACAGCTTATCGCAAATACGCGGCGAGACTAGTGTACTACATGGCAAAGCGAGAAAGCGTATCGACAAAAATTCGCAATACAGAGATGTTTACCTCAGCTTATCGCACATACAAGGTGAGTCCAGTGTACTACATAGCAAAGCGAGAAAGTGTATCGACAAAAATTCACAACACAGAGATGTTTACCTCAGGTTATCGCACATACACGGCGAGTCCAGTGTACTACATGGCAAAGCGAGAAAGCGTATCGACAAAAATTCGCAACACAGAGATGTTTACCTCAGCTTATCGCACATACAAGGTGAGTCCAGTGTACTACATGGCAAAGCGAGAAAGTGTATCGACAAAAATTCGCAATACAGAGATGTCTACCTCAGCTTATGGCACATACACGGTGAGTTCAGTGTACTACATGGCAAAGCGAGAAAGCGTATCGCCAAAAAATTCGCAACACAGAGAAGTTTACCTCAGCTTATCGCACATACAAGGTGAGTCCTGTGTACTACATGGCAAAGTGAGAAAGCGTATCGACAAAAATTCGCAACACAGAGATGTTTACCTCAGCTTATCGCACATACAAGGTGAGTCCAGTGTACTACATGGCAAAGTGAGAAAGCGTATCGACAAAAATTCGCAACACAGAGATGTTTAACTCAGCTTATCGTACATACAAGGTGAGTCCAGCGTACTACATGGCAAAGCGAGAAAGCATATCGACAAAAATTCGCAACACAATGATGTTTGCCTCAGCTTATCGCACATACAAGGTGAGTCCAGTGTACTACATGGCAAAGCGAGAAAGCGTATCGACAAAAATTCGCAACACAATGATGTTCACCTCAGCTTATCGCACATACAAGGTGAGTCCAGTGTACTACATGGCAAAGCGAGAAAGTGTATTGAAAAAAATTCACAACACAGAGATGTTTACCTCAGCTTATCGCACATACGCGGCGAGACTAGTGTACTACATGGCAAAGCGAGAAAGCGTATCGACAAAAATTTGCAATACAGAGATGTTTACCTCAGCTTATGGCACATACACGGTGAGTTCAGTGTACTACATGGCAAAGCGAGAAAGCGTATCGACAAAAATTCGCAACACAGAGATGTTTACCTCAGCTTATCGCACATACAAGGTGAGTCCAGTGTACTACATGGCAAAGCGAGAAAGCGTATCGACAAAAATTCGCAACACAGAGATGTTTACCTCAGCTTATCGCACATACACGGCGAGTCCAGTGTACTACATGGCAAAGCGAGAAAGCGTATCGACAAAAATTCGCAACACAGAGATGTTTACCTCAGCTTATCGCACATACAAGGTGAGTTCAGTGTACTACATGGCAAAGCGAGAAAGCGTATCGACAAAAATTCGCAACACAGAGATGTTTACCTCAGCTTATCGCACATACAAGGTGAGTCCTGTGTACTACATGGCAAAGTGAGAAAGCGTATCGACAAAAATTCGCAACACAGAGATGTTTACTTCAGCTTATCGCACATACCCGGTGAATCCAGTGTACTACATGGCAAAGCGAGAAAGTGTATCGACAAAAATTCGCAACACAGAGATTTTTGCCTCAGCTTATCGCACATACCCGGCGAGACCAGTGTACTACATGGCAAAGCGAGAAAGTGTATTGACAAAAATTCACAACACAATGATGTTTACCTCAGCTTATCGCACATATGCGGCGAGACTAGTGTACTACATGGCAAAGCGAGAAAGCGTATCGACAAAAATTTGCAATACAGAGATGTTTACCTCAGCTTATGGCACATACACGGCGAGTTCAGTGTACTACATGGCAAAGCGAGAAAGCGTATCGACAAAAATTCGCAACACAGAGATGTTTACCTCAGCTTATCGCACATACAAGGTGAGTCCTGTGTACTACATGGCAAAGTGAGAAAGCGTATCGACAAAAATTCGCAACACAGAGACGTTTACTTCAGCTTATCGCACATACACGGTGAATCCAGTGTACTACATGGCAAAGCGAGAAAGTGTATCGACAAAAATTCACAACACAATATTGTTTACCTCAGCTTATCGCACATACGCGGCGAGACTAGTGTACTACATGGCAAAGCGAGAAAGCCAATCGACAAATATTCGCAACACAGAGATGTTTACCTCAGCTTATCGCATATACACGGTGAGTTCAGTGTACTACATCGCAAAGCGAGAAATCGTATCGACAAAAATTTACAACACAGAGATTTTTACCTCAGCTTATCGCACATACCCGGCGAGACCAGTGTACTACATGGCAAAGCGAGAAAGCGTATCGACAAAAATTCGCAACACAGAGATGTTTACCTCAGCTTATTGCACATAGACGGTTAATCCAGTGTACTACATGGCAAAGCGAGAAACCGTATCGGCAAAAATTCGCAACACAGAGGTGTTTACCTCAGCTTATCGCACATACGCGGCGATACTAGTGTACTACATGGCAAAGCGAGAAAGCGTATCGACAAAAATTCCCAACACAGAGATGTTTACCTCAGCTTATCGCACATACACGGCGAGACCAGTGTACTACATGGCAAATCGAGAAAGTGTATCGACAAAAAATCGCAATACAGAGATGTTTACCTCAGCTTATGGCACACACACGGTGAGTTCAGTGTACTATATGGCAAAGCGAGAAAGCGTATCGACAAAAATTCACAACACAGAGATGTTTACCTCAGCTTATCGCATATACACAGCGAGTCCAGCGTACTACATGGCAAGGCGAGAAAGTGTATCGACAAAAATTCGCAATACAGAGAGGTTTACCTCAGCTTATGGCACATACACGGTGAGTACAGTGTACTACATGGCAAAGCGAGAAAGTGTATCGACAAAAATTTGCAACACAGAGATGTTTACCTCAGCTTTTCGCACATACACGGCGAGTCCAGTGTACTACATGGCAAGCGAGAAAGCGTATCGACAAAAATTCGCAACACAGATATGTTTACCACAGCTTATCACACATACACGGTGAGTCCAGTGTACTACATGGCAAAGCGAGAAAGCGTATCGACAAAAATTCGCAACACAATGATGTTTGCCTCAGCTTATCGCACATACAAGGTGAGTCCAGTGTACTACATGGCAAAGCGAGAAAGCGTATCGACAAAAATTCGCAACACAATGATGTTTACCTCAGCTTATCGCACATACAAGGGGAGTCCAGTGTACTACATGGCAAAGCGAGAAAGTGTATCGACAAAAATTCACAACTCAGAGATGTTTACCTCAGCTTATCGCACATACGCGGCGAGACTAGTGTACTACATGGCAAAGCGAGAAAGCGTATCGACAAAAATTCGCAACACAGAGATGTTTACCTCAGCTTATCGCACATACACGGTGAGTCCAGTGTACTACATGGCAATGCGAGAAAGTGTATCGACAAAAATTCGCAATACAGAGATGTTTACCTCAGCTTATGGCACATACACGGTGAGTTCAGTGTGCTACATGGCAAAGCGAGAAAGCGTATCGACAAAAATTCGCAACACAGAGAAGTTTACCTCAGCTTATCGCACATACACGGTGAGTCCAGTGTACTACATGGCAAAGTGAGAAAGCGTATCGACAAAAATTCGCAACACAGAGATGTTTACCTCAGCTTATCGCACATACAAGGTGAGTCCAATGTACTACATGGCAAAGTGAGAAAGCGTATCGACAAAAATTCGCAACACAGAGATGTTTACCTCAGCTTATCGCACATACAAGGTGAGTCCTGTGTACTACATGGCAAAGTGAGAAAGCGTATCGACAAAACTTCGCAACACAATGATGTTTACCTCAGCTTATCGCACATACAAGGTGAGTCCAGTGTACTACATGGCAAAGCGAGAAAGTGTATCGACAAAAATTCACAACACAATATTGTTTACCTCAGCTTATCGCACATACAAGGTGAGTCCAGTGTACTACATGGCAAAGCGAGAAAGTGTATTGACAAAAATTCACAACACAGAGATGTTTACCTCAGCTTATCGCACATACGCGGCGAGACTAGTGTACTACATGGCAAAGCGAGAAAGCGTATCGACAAAAATTCGCAATACAGAGATGTTTACCTCAGCTTATCGCACATACAAGGTGAGTCCAGTGTACTACATAGCAAAGCGAGAAAGTGTATCGACAAAAATTCACAACACAGAGATGTTTACCTCAGCTTATCGCACATACACGGCGAGTCCAGTGTACTACATGGCAAAGCGAGAAAGCGTATCGACAAAAATTCGCAACACAGAGATGTTTACCTCAGCTTATCGCACATACAAGGTGAGTCCAGTGTACTACATGGCAAAGCGAGAAAGTGTATCGACAAAAATTCGCAATACAGAGATGTCTACCTCAGCTTATGGCACATACACGGTGAGTTCAGTGTACTACATGGCAAAGCGAGAAAGCGTATCGCCAAAAAATTCGCAACACAGAGAAGTTTACCTCAGCTTATCGCACATACAAGGTGAGTCGTGTGTACTACATGGCAAAGTGAGAAAGCGTATCGACAAAAATTCGCAACACAGAGATGTTTACCTCAGCTTATCGCACATACAAGGTGAGTCCAGTGTACTACATGGCAAAGTGAGAAAGCGTATCGACAAAAATTCGCAACACAGAGATGTTTAACTCAGCTTATCGCACATACAAGGTGAGTCCAGCGTACTACATGGCAAAGCGAGAAAGCATATCGACAAAAATTCGCAACACAATGATGTTTGCCTCAGCTTATCGCACATACAAGGTGAGTCCAGTGTACTACATGGCAAAGCGAGAAAGCGTATCGACAAAAATTCGCAACACAATGATGTTTACCTCAGCTTATCGCACATACAAGGTGAGTCCAGTGTACTACATGGCAAAGCGAGAAAGTGTATTGAAAAAAATTCACAACACAGAGATGTTTACCTCAGCTTATCGCACATACGCGGCGAGACTAGTGTACTACATGGCAAAGCAGGAAAGCGTATCGACAAAAATTTGCAATACAGAGATGTTTACCTCAGCTTATGGCACATACACGGTGAGTTCAGTGTACTACATGGCAAAGCGAGAAAGCGTATCGACAAAAATTCGCAACACAGAGATGTTTACCTCAGCTTATCGCACATACAAGGTGAGTCCAGTGTACTACATGGCAAAGCGAGAAAGCGTATCGACAAAAATTCGCAACACAGAGATGTTTACCTCAGCTTATCGCACATACAAGGTGAGTCCTGTGTACTACATGGCAAAGTGAGAAAGCGTATCGACAAAAATTCGCAACACAGAGATGTTTACTTCAGCTTATCGCACATACCCGGTGAATCCAGTGTACTACATGGCAAAGCGAGAAAGCGTATCGACAAAAATTCGCAACACAGAGATTTTTGCCTCAGCTTATCGCACATACCCGGCGAGACCAGTGTGCTACATGGCAAAGCGAGAAAGCGTATCGACAAAAATTCGCAACACAGAGATGTTTACCTCAGCTTATTGCACATAGACGGTTAATCCAGTGTACTACATGGCAAAGCGAGAAACCGTATCGGCAAAAATTCGCAACACAGAGATGTTCACCTCAGCTTATCGCACATACGCGGCGATACTAGTGTACTACATGGCAAAGCGAGAAAGCGTATCGACAAAAATTCCCAACACAGAGATGTTTACCTCAGCTTATCGCACATACACGGCGAGACCAGTGTACTACATGGCAAATCGAGAAAGTGTATCGACAAAAATTCGCAATACAGAGATGTTTACCTCAGCTTATGGCACACACACGGTGAGTTCAGTGTACTATATGGCAAAGCGAGAAAGCGTATCGACAAAAATTCACAACACAGAGATGTTTACCTCAGCTTATCGCATATACACAGCGAGTCCAGCGTACTACATGGCAAGGCGAGAAAGCGTATCGACAAAAATTTGCAACACAGAGATGTTTACCTCAGCTTTTCGCACATACACGGCGAGTCCAGTGTACTACATGGCAAGCGAGAAAGCGTATCGACAAAAATTCGCAACACAGATATGTTTACCACAGCTTATCACACATACACGGTGAGTCCAGTGTACTACATGGCAAAGCGAGAAAGCGTATCGACAAAAATTCGCAACACAATGATGTTTACCTCAGCTTATCGCACATACAAGGTGAGTCCAGTGTACTACATGGCAAAGCGAGAAAGCGTATCGACAAAAATTCGCAACACAATGATGTTTACCTCAGCTTATCGTACATACAAGGTGAGTCCAGTGTACTACATGGCAAAGCGAGAAAGTGTATCGACAAAAATTCGCAACACAATGATGTTTACCTCAGCTTATCGCACATACAAGGTGAGTCCAGTGTACTACATGGCAAAGCGAGAAAGTGTATCGACAAAAATTCACAACACAGAGATGTTTACCTCAGCTTATCGCACATACGCGGCGAGACTAGTGTACTACATGGCAAAGCGAGAAAGCGTATCGACAAAAATTCGCAATACAGAGATGTTTACCTCAGCTTATCGCACATACAAGGTGAGTCCAGTGTACTACATGGCAAAGCGAGAAAGTGTATCGACAAAAATTCACAACACAGAGATGTTTACCTCAGCTTATCGCACATACATGGCGAGTCCAGTGTACTACATGGCAAAGCGAGAAAGCGTATCGACAAAAATTTGCAACACAGAGATGTTTACCTCAGCTTATCGCACATACACGGTGAGTTCAGTGTACTACATGGCAAAGCGAGAAATAGTATCGCCAAAAATTCGCAACACAGAGAAGTTTACCTCAGCTTATCGCACATACAAGGTGAGTCCTGTGTACTACATGGCAAAGTGAGAAAGCGTATCGACAAAAATTCGCAACACAGAGATGTTTACCTCAGCTTATCGCACATACAAGGTGAGTCCAGTGTACTACATGGCAAAGTGAGAAAGCGTATCGACAAAAATTCGCAACACAGAGATGTTTACCTCAGCTTATCGCACATACAAGGTGAGTCCTGTGTACTACATGGCAAAGTGAGAAAGCGTATCGACAAACATTCGCAACACAGAGATGTTTACCTCAGCTTATCGCACATACAAGGTGAGTCAAGTGTACTACATGGCAAAGCGAGAAAGCGTATCGACAAAAATTCACAACACAATGATGTTTACCTCAGCTTATCGCACATACAAAGTGAGTCCAGTGTACTACATGGCAAAGCGAGAAAGCATATCGACAAAAATTCGCAACACAATGATGTTTGCCTCAGCTTATCGCACATACAAGGTGAGTCCAGTGTACTACATGGCAAAGCGAGAAAGCGTATCGACAAAAATTCGCAACACAATTATGTTTACCTCAGCTTATCGCACATACAAGGTGAGTCCAGTGTACTACATGGCAAAGCGAGAAAGTGTATTGACAAAAATTCACAACACAGAGATGTTTACCTCAGCTTATCGCACATACGCGGCGAGACTAGTGTACTACATGGCAAAGCGAGAAAGCGTATCGACAAAAATTTGCAATACAGAGATGTTTACCTCAGCTTATGGCACATACACGGTGAGTTCAGTGTACTACATGGCAAAGCGAGAAAGCGTATCGACAAAAATTCGCAACACAGAGATGTTTGCCTCAGCTTATCGCACATACAAGGTGAGTCCAGTGTACTACATGGCAAAGTGAGAAAGCGTATCGACAAAAATTCGCAACACAGAGATGTTTACCTCAGCTTATCGCACATACAAGGTGAGTCCTGTGTACTACATGGCAAAGTGAGAAAGCGTATCGAAAAAAATTCGCAACACAGAGATGTTTACTTCAGCTTATCGCACATACACGGTGAATCCAGTGTACTACATGGCAAAGCGAGAAAGTGTATCGACAAAAATTCGCAACACAGAGATGTTTACCTCAGCTTATCGCACATACGCGGCGAGACTAGTGTACTACATGGCAAAGCGAGAATGCCAATCGACAAATATTCGCAACACAGAGATGTTTACCTCAGCTTATCGCATATACAAGGTGAGTCCAGTGTACTACATAGCAAAGCGAGAAAGTGTATCGACAAAAATTCACAACACAGAGATGTTTACCTCAGCTTATCGCACATACACGGCGAGTCCAGTGTACTACATGGCAAAGCGAGAAAGCGTATCGACAAAAATTCGCAACACAGAGATGTTTACTTCAGCTTATCGCACATACACGGTGAATCCAGTGTACTACATGGCAAAGCGAGAAAGTGTATCGACAAAAATTCGCAACACAGAGATGTTTACCTCAGCTTATCGCACATACGCGGCGAGACTAGTGTACTACATGGCAAAGCGAGAAAGCCAATCGACAAATATTCGCAACACAGAGATGTTTACCTCAGCTTATCGCATATACACGGTGAGTTCAGTGTACTACATCGCAAAGCGAGAAATCGTATCGACAAAAATTAACAACACAGAGATTTTTACCTCAGCTTATCGCACATACCCGGCGAGACCAGTGTACTACATGGCAAAGCGAGAAAGCGTATCGACAAAAATTCGCAACACAGAGATGTTTACCTCAGCTTATTGCACATAGACGGTTAATCCAGTGTACTACATGGCAAAGCGAGAAACCGTATCGGCAAAAATTCGCAACACAGAGATGTTTACCTCAGCTTATCGCACATACGCGGCGATACTAGTGTACTACATGGCAAAGCGAGAAAGCGTATCGACAAAAATTCCCAACACAGAGATGTTTACCTCAGCTTATCGCACATACACGGCGAGACCAGTGTACTACATGGCAAATCGAGAAAGTGTATCGACAAAAATTCGCAATACAGAGATGTTTACCTCAGCTTATGGCACACACACGGTGAGTTCAGTGTACTATATGGCAAAGCGAGAAAGCGTATCGACAAAAATTCACAACACAGAGATGTTTACCTCAGCTTATCGCATATACACAGCGAGTCCAGCGTACTACATGGCAAGGCGAGAAAGTGTATCGACAAAAATTCGCAATACAGAGAGGTTTACCTCAGCTTATGGCACATACACGGTGAGTACAGTGTACTACATGGCAAAGCGAGAAAGCGTATCGACAAAAATTCACAACACAATGATGTTTAACTCAGCTTTTCGCACATACACGGCGAGTCCAGTGTACTACATGGCAAGCGAGAAAGCGTATCGACAAAAATTCGCAACACAGATATGTTTACCACAGCTTATCACACATACACGGTGAGTCCAGTGTACTACATGGCAAAGCGAGAAAGCGTATCGACAAAAATTCGCAACACAATGATGTTTGCCTCAGCTTATCGCACATACAAGGTGAGTCCAGTGTACTACATGGCAAAGCGAGAAAGCGTATCGACAAAAATTCGCAACACAATGATGTTTACCTCAGCTTATCGCACATACAAGGTGAGTCCAGTGTACTACATGGCAAAGCGAGAAAGTGTATCGACAAAAATTCACAACACAGAGATGTTAACCTCAGCTTATCGCACATACGCGGCGAGACTAGTGTACTACATGGCAAAGCGAGAAAGCGTATCGACAAAAATTCGCAACACAGAGATGTTTACCTCAGCTTATCGCACATACACGGTGAGTCCAGTGTACTACATGGCAAAGCGAGAAAGTGTATCGACAAAAATTCGCAATACAGAGATGTTTACCTCAGCTTATGGCACATACACGGTGAGTTCAGTGTACTACATGGCAAAGCGAGAAAGCGTATCGACAAAAATTCGCAACACAGAGAAGTTTACCTCAGCTTATCGCACATACACGGTGAGTCCAGTGTACTACATGGCAAAGTGAGAAAGCGTATCGACAAAAATTCGCAACACAGAGATGTTTACCTCAGCTTATCGCACATACAAGGTGAGTCCAGTGTACTACATGGCAAAGTGAGAAAGCGTATCGACAAAAATTCGCAACACAGAGATGTTTACCTCAGCTTATCGCACATACAAGGTGAGTCCTGTGTACTACATGGCAAAATGAGAAAGCGTATCGACAAAAATTCGCAACACAATGATGTTTACCTCAGCTTATCGCACATACAAGGTGAGTCCAGTGTACTACATGGCAAAGCGAGAAAGTGTATCGACAAAAATTCACAACACAATATTGTTTACCTCAGCTTATCGCACATACAAGGTGAGTCCAGTGTACTACATGGCAAAGCGAGAAAGCGTATCGACAAAAATTCGCAACACAATGATGTTTGCCTCAGCTTATCGCACATACAAGGTGAGTCCAGTGTACTACATGGCAAAGCGAGAAAGCGTATCGACAAAAATTCGCAACACAATGATGTTTACCTCAGCTTATCGCACATACAAGGTGAGTCCAGTGTACTACATGGCAAAGCGAGAAAGTGTATCGACAAAAGTTCACACACAGAGATGTTTACCTCAGCTTATCGCACATACGCGGCGAGACTAGTGTACTACATGGCAAAGCGAGAAAGCGTATCGACAAAAATTCGCAATACAGATATGTTTACCTCAGCTTATCGCACATACAAGGTGAGTCCAGTGTACTACATGGCAAAGCGAGAAAGTGTATCGACAAAAATTCACAACACAGAGATGTTTACCTCAGCTTATCGCACATACACGGCGAGTCCAGTGTACTACATGGCAAAGCGAGAAAGCGTATCGACAAAAATTCGCAACACAGAGATGTTTACCTCAGCTTATCGCACATACACGGTGAGTCCAGTGTACTACATGGCAAAGCGAGAAAGTGTATCGACAAAAATTCGCAATACAGAGATGTCTACCTCAGCTTATGGCACATACACGGTGAGTTCAGTGTACTACATGGCAAAGCGAGAAAGCGTATCGCCAAAAATTCGCAACACAGAGAAGTTTACCTCAGCTTATCGCACATACAAGGTGAGTCCTGTGTACTACATGGCAAAGTGAGAAAGCGTATCGACAAAAATTCGCAACACAGAGATGTTTACCTCAGCTTATCGCACATACAAGGTGAGTCCAGTGTACTACATGGCAAAGTGAGAAAGCGTATCGACAAAAATTCGCAACACAGAGATGTTTAACTCAGCTTATCGCACATACAAGGTGAGTCCTGTGTACTACATGGCAAAGTGAGAAAGCGTATCGACAAAAATTCGCAACACAGAGATGTTTACCTCAGCTTATCGCACATACAAGGTGAGTCAAGTGTACTACATGGCAAAGCGAGAAAGTGTATCGACAAAAATTCACAACACAATGATGTTTACCTCAGCTTATCGCACATACAAGGTGAGTCCAGCGTACTACATGGCAAAGCGAGAAAGCATATCGACAAAAATTCGCAACACAATGATGTTTGCCTCAGCTTATCGCACATACAAGGTGAGTCCAGTGTACTACATGGCAAAGCGAGAAAGTGTATCGACAAAAATTCACAACACAATATTGTTTACCTCAGCTTATCGCACATACAAGGTGAGTCCAGTGTACTACATGGCAAAGCGAGAAAGTGTATTGACAAAAATTCACAACACAGAGATGTTTACCTCAGCTTATCGCACATACGCGGCGAGACTAGTGTACTACATGGCAAAGCGAGAAAGCGTATCGACAAAAATTCGCAATACAGAGATGTTTACCTCAGCTTATCGCACATACAAGGTGAGTCCAGTGTACTACATAGCAAAGCGAGAAAGTGTATCGACAAAAATTCACAACACAGAGATGTTTACCTCAGCTTATCGCACATACACGGCGAGTCCAGTGTACTACATGGCAAAGCGAGAAAGCGTATCGACAAAAATTCGCAACACAGAGATGTTTACCTCAGCTTATCGCACATACAAGGTGAGTCCAGTGTACTACATGGCAAAGCGAGAAAGTGTATCGACAAAAATTCGCAATACAGAGATGTCTACCTCAGCTTATGGCACATACACGGTGAGTTCAGTGTACTACATGGCAAAGCGAGAAAGCGTATCGCCAAAAAATTCGCAACACAGAGAAGTTTACCTCAGCTTATCGCACATACAAGGTGAGTCGTGTGTACTACATGGCAAAGTGAGAAAGCGTATCGACAAAAATTCGCAACACAGAGATGTTTACCTCAGCTTATCGCACATACAAGGTGAGTCCAGTGTACTACATGGCAAAGTGAGAAAGCGTATCGACAAAAATTCGCAACACAGAGATGTTTAACTCAGCTTATCGCACATACAAGGTGAGTCCAGCGTACTACATGGCAAAGCGAGAAAGCATATCGACAAAAATTCGCAACACAATGATGTTTGCCTCAGCTTATCGCACATACAAGGTGAGTCCAGTGTACTACATGGCAAAGCGAGAAAGCGTATCGACAAAAATTCGCAACACAATGATGTTTACCTCAGCTTATCGCACATACAAGGTGAGTCCAGTGTACTACATGGCAAAGCGAGAAAGTGTATTGAAAAAAATTCACAACACAGAGATGTTTACCTCAGCTTATCGCACATACGCGGCGAGACTAGTGTACTACATGGCAAAGCAGGAAAGCGTATCGACAAAAATTTGCAATACAGAGATGTTTACCTCAGCTTATGGCACATACACGGTGAGTTCAGTGTACTACATGGCAAAGCGAGAAAGCGTATCGACAAAAATTCGCAACACAGAGATGTTTACCTCAGCTTATCGCACATACAAGGTGAGTCCAGTGTACTACATGGCAAAGCGAGAAAGCGTATCGACAAAAATTCGCAACACAGAGATGTTTACCTCAGCTTATCGCACATACAAGGTGAGTCCTGTGTACTACATGGCAAAGTGAGAAAGCGTATCGACAAAAATTCGCAACACAGAGATGTTTACTTCAGCTTATCGCACATACCCGGTGAATCCAGTGTACTACATGGCAAAGCGAGAAAGCGTATCGACAAAAATTCGCAACACAGAGATTTTTGCCTCAGCTTATCGCACATACCCGGCGAGACCAGTGTGCTACATGGCAAAGCGAGAAAGCGTATCGACAAAAATTCGCAACACAGAGATGTTTACCTCAGCTTATTGCACATAGACGGTTAATCCAGTGTACTACATGGCAAAGCGAGAAACCGTATCGGCAAAAATTCGCAACACAGAGATGTTCACCTCAGCTTATCGCACATACGCGGCGATACTAGTGTACTACATGGCAAAGCGAGAAAGCGTATCGACAAAAATTCCCAACACAGAGATGTTTACCTCAGCTTATCGCACATACACGGCGAGACCAGTGTACTACATGGCAAATCGAGAAAGTGTATCGACAAAAATTCGCAATACAGAGATGTTTACCTCAGCTTATGGCACACACACGGTGAGTTCAGTGTACTATATGGCAAAGCGAGAAAGCGTATCGACAAAAATTCACAACACAGAGATGTTTACCTCAGCTTATCGCATATACACAGCGAGTCCAGCGTACTACATGGCAAGGCGAGAAAGCGTATCGACAAAAATTTGCAACACAGAGATGTTTACCTCAGCTTTTCGCACATACACGGCGAGTCCAGTGTACTACATGGCAAGCGAGAAAGCGTATCGACAAAAATTCGCAACACAGATATGTTTACCACAGCTTATCACACATACACGGTGAGTCCAGTGTACTACATGGCAAAGCGAGAAAGCGTATCGACAAAAATTCGCAACACAATGATGTTTACCTCAGCTTATCGCACATACAAGGTGAGTCCAGTGTACTACATGGCAAAGCGAGAAAGCGTATCGACAAAAATTCGCAACACAATGATGTTTACCTCAGCTTATCGTACATACAAGGTGAGTCCAGTGTACTACATGGCAAAGCGAGAAAGTGTATCGACAAAAATTCGCAACACAATGATGTTTACCTCAGCTTATCGCACATACAAGGTGAGTCCAGTGTACTACATGGCAAAGCGAGAAAGTGTATCGACAAAAATTCACAACACAGAGATGTTTACCTCAGCTTATCGCACATACGCGGCGAGACTAGTGTACTACATGGCAAAGCGAGAAAGCGTATCGACAAAAATTCGCAATACAGAGATGTTTACCTCAGCTTATCGCACATACAAGGTGAGTCCAGTGTACTACATGGCAAAGCGAGAAAGTGTATCGACAAAAATTCACAACACAGAGATGTTTACCTCAGCTTATCGCACATACATGGCGAGTCCAGTGTACTACATGGCAAAGCGAGAAAGCGTATCGACAAAAATTTGCAACACAGAGATGTTTACCTCAGCTTATCGCACATACACGGTGAGTTCAGTGTACTACATGGCAAAGCGAGAAATAGTATCGCCAAAAATTCGCAACACAGAGAAGTTTACCTCAGCTTATCGCACATACAAGGTGAGTCCTGTGTACTACATGGCAAAGTGAGAAAGCGTATCGACAAAAATTCGCAACACAGAGATGTTTACCTCAGCTTATCGCACATACAAGGTGAGTCCAGTGTACTACATGGCAAAGTGAGAAAGCGTATCGACAAAAATTCGCAACACAGAGATGTTTACCTCAGCTTATCGCACATACAAGGTGAGTCCTGTGTACTACATGGCAAAGTGAGAAAGCGTATCGACAAACATTCGCAACACAGAGATGTTTACCTCAGCTTATCGCACATACAAGGTGAGTCAAGTGTACTACATGGCAAAGCGAGAAAGCGTATCGACAAAAATTCACAACACAATGATGTTTACCTCAGCTTATCGCACATACAAAGTGAGTCCAGTGTACTACATGGCAAAGCGAGAAAGCATATCGACAAAAATTCGCAACACAATGATGTTTGCCTCAGCTTATCGCACATACAAGGTGAGTCCAGTGTACTACATGGCAAAGCGAGAAAGCGTATCGACAAAAATTCGCAACACAATTATGTTTACCTCAGCTTATCGCACATACAAGGTGAGTCCAGTGTACTACATGGCAAAGCGAGAAAGTGTATTGACAAAAATTCACAACACAGAGATGTTTACCTCAGCTTATCGCACATACGCGGCGAGACTAGTGTACTACATGGCAAAGCGAGAAAGCGTATCGACAAAAATTTGCAATACAGAGATGTTTACCTCAGCTTATGGCACATACACGGTGAGTTCAGTGTACTACATGGCAAAGCGAGAAAGCGTATCGACAAAAATTCGCAACACAGAGATGTTTGCCTCAGCTTATCGCACATACAAGGTGAGTCCAGTGTACTACATGGCAAAGTGAGAAAGCGTATCGACAAAAATTCGCAACACAGAGATGTTTACCTCAGCTTATCGCACATACAAGGTGAGTCCTGTGTACTACATGGCAAAGTGAGAAAGCGTATCGAAAAAAATTCGCAACACAGAGATGTTTACTTCAGCTTATCGCACATACACGGTGAATCCAGTGTACTACATGGCAAAGCGAGAAAGTGTATCGACAAAAATTCGCAACACAGAGATGTTTACCTCAGCTTATCGCACATACGCGGCGAGACTAGTGTACTACATGGCAAAGCGAGAATGCCAATCGACAAATATTCGCAACACAGAGATGTTTACCTCAGCTTATCGCATATACAAGGTGAGTCCAGTGTACTACATAGCAAAGCGAGAAAGTGTATCGACAAAAATTCACAACACAGAGATGTTTACCTCAGCTTATCGCACATACACGGCGAGTCCAGTGTACTACATGGCAAAGCGAGAAAGCGTATCGACAAAAATTCGCAACACAGAGATGTTTACTTCAGCTTATCGCACATACACGGTGAATCCAGTGTACTACATGGCAAAGCGAGAAAGTGTATCGACAAAAATTCGCAACACAGAGATGTTTACCTCAGCTTATCGCACATACGCGGCGAGACTAGTGTACTACATGGCAAAGCGAGAAAGCCAATCGACAAATATTCGCAACACAGAGATGTTTACCTCAGCTTATCGCATATACACGGTGAGTTCAGTGTACTACATCGCAAAGCGAGAAATCGTATCGACAAAAATTAACAACACAGAGATTTTTACCTCAGCTTATCGCACATACCCGGCGAGACCAGTGTACTACATGGCAAAGCGAGAAAGCGTATCGACAAAAATTCGCAACACAGAGATGTTTACCTCAGCTTATTGCACATAGACGGTTAATCCAGTGTACTACATGGCAAAGCGAGAAACCGTATCGGCAAAAATTCGCAACACAGAGATGTTTACCTCAGCTTATCGCACATACGCGGCGATACTAGTGTACTACATGGCAAAGCGAGAAAGCGTATCGACAAAAATTCCCAACACAGAGATGTTTACCTCAGCTTATCGCACATACACGGCGAGACCAGTGTACTACATGGCAAATCGAGAAAGTGTATCGACAAAAATTCGCAATACAGAGATGTTTACCTCAGCTTATGGCACACACACGGTGAGTTCAGTGTACTATATGGCAAAGCGAGAAAGCGTATCGACAAAAATTCACAACACAGAGATGTTTACCTCAGCTTATCGCATATACACAGCGAGTCCAGCGTACTACATGGCAAGGCGAGAAAGTGTATCGACAAAAATTCGCAATACAGAGAGGTTTACCTCAGCTTATGGCACATACACGGTGAGTACAGTGTACTACATGGCAAAGCGAGAAAGCGTATCGACAAAAATTCACAACACAATGATGTTTAACTCAGCTTTTCGCACATACACGGCGAGTCCAGTGTACTACATGGCAAGCGAGAAAGCGTATCGACAAAAATTCGCAACACAGATATGTTTACCACAGCTTATCACACATACACGGTGAGTCCAGTGTACTACATGGCAAAGCGAGAAAGCGTATCGACAAAAATTCGCAACACAATGATGTTTGCCTCAGCTTATCGCACATACAAGGTGAGTCCAGTGTACTACATGGCAAAGCGAGAAAGCGTATCGACAAAAATTCGCAACACAATGATGTTTACCTCAGCTTATCGCACATACAAGGTGAGTCCAGTGTACTACATGGCAAAGCGAGAAAGTGTATCGACAAAAATTCACAACACAGAGATGTTAACCTCAGCTTATCGCACATACGCGGCGAGACTAGTGTACTACATGGCAAAGCGAGAAAGCGTATCGACAAAAATTCGCAACACAGAGATGTTTACCTCAGCTTATCGCACATACACGGTGAGTCCAGTGTACTACATGGCAAAGCGAGAAAGTGTATCGACAAAAATTCGCAATACAGAGATGTTTACCTCAGCTTATGGCACATACACGGTGAGTTCAGTGTACTACATGGCAAAGCGAGAAAGCGTATCGACAAAAATTCGCAACACAGAGAAGTTTACCTCAGCTTATCGCACATACACGGTGAGTCCAGTGTACTACATGGCAAAGTGAGAAAGCGTATCGACAAAAATTCGCAACACAGAGATGTTTACCTCAGCTTATCGCACATACAAGGTGAGTCCAGTGTACTACATGGCAAAGTGAGAAAGCGTATCGACAAAAATTCGCAACACAGAGATGTTTACCTCAGCTTATCGCACATACAAGGTGAGTCCTGTGTACTACATGGCAAAATGAGAAAGCGTATCGACAAAAATTCGCAACACAATGATGTTTACCTCAGCTTATCGCACATACAAGGTGAGTCCAGTGTACTACATGGCAAAGCGAGAAAGTGTATCGACAAAAATTCACAACACAATATTGTTTACCTCAGCTTATCGCACATACAAGGTGAGTCCAGTGTACTACATGGCAAAGCGAGAAAGCGTATCGACAAAAATTCGCAACACAATGATGTTTGCCTCAGCTTATCGCACATACAAGGTGAGTCCAGTGTACTACATGGCAAAGCGAGAAAGCGTATCGACAAAAATTCGCAACACAATGATGTTTACCTCAGCTTATCGCACATACAAGGTGAGTCCAGTGTACTACATGGCAAAGCGAGAAAGTGTATCGACAAAAGTTCACACACAGAGATGTTTACCTCAGCTTATCGCACATACGCGGCGAGACTAGTGTACTACATGGCAAAGCGAGAAAGCGTATCGACAAAAATTCGCAATACAGATATGTTTACCTCAGCTTATCGCACATACAAGGTGAGTCCAGTGTACTACATGGCAAAGCGAGAAAGTGTATCGACAAAAATTCACAACACAGAGATGTTTACCTCAGCTTATCGCACATACACGGCGAGTCCAGTGTACTACATGGCAAAGCGAGAAAGCGTATCGACAAAAATTCGCAACACAGAGATGTTTACCTCAGCTTATCGCACATACACGGTGAGTCCAGTGTACTACATGGCAAAGCGAGAAAGTGTATCGACAAAAATTCGCAATACAGAGATGTCTACCTCAGCTTATGGCACATACACGGTGAGTTCAGTGTACTACATGGCAAAGCGAGAAAGCGTATCGCCAAAAATTCGCAACACAGAGAAGTTTACCTCAGCTTATCGCACATACAAGGTGAGTCCTGTGTACTACATGGCAAAGTGAGAAAGCGTATCGACAAAAATTCGCAACACAGAGATGTTTACCTCAGCTTATCGCACATACAAGGTGAGTCCAGTGTACTACATGGCAAAGTGAGAAAGCGTATCGACAAAAATTCGCAACACAGAGATGTTTAACTCAGCTTATCGCACATACAAGGTGAGTCCTGTGTACTACATGGCAAAGTGAGAAAGCGTATCGACAAAAATTCGCAACACAGAGATGTTTACCTCAGCTTATCGCACATACAAGGTGAGTCAAGTGTACTACATGGCAAAGCGAGAAAGTGTATCGACAAAAATTCACAACACAATGATGTTTACCTCAGCTTATCGCACATACAAGGTGAGTCCAGCGTACTACATGGCAAAGCGAGAAAGCATATCGACAAAAATTCGCAACACAATGATGTTTGCCTCAGCTTATCGCACATACAAGGTGAGTCCAGTGTACTACATGGCAAAGCGAGAAAGCGTATCGACAAAAATTCGCAACACAATGATGTTTACCTCAGCTTATCGCACATACAAGGTGAGTCCAGTGTACTACATGGCAAAGCGAGAAAGTGTATTGAAAAAAATTCACAACACAGAGATGTTTACCTCAGCTTATCGCACATACGCGGCGAGACTAGTGTACTACATGGCAAAGCGAGAAAGCGTATCGACAAAAATTTGCAATACAGAGATGTTTACCTCAGCTTATGGCACATACACGGTGAGTTCAGTGTACTACATGGCAAAGCGAGAAAGCGTATCGACAAAAATTCGCAACACAGAGATGTTTACCTCAGCTTATCGCACATACAAGGTGAGTCCAGTGTACTACATGGCAAAGCGAGAAAGCGTATCGACAAAAATTCGCAACACAGAGATGTTTACCTCAGCTTATCGCACATACAAGGTGAGTCCTGTGTACTACATGGCAAAGTGAGAAAGCGTATCGACAAAAATTCGCAACACAGAGATGTTTACTTCAGCTTATCGCACATACACGGTGAATCCAGTGTACTACATGGCAAAGCGAGAAAGTGTATCGACAAAAATTCACAACACAGAGATGTTTACCTCAGCTTATCGCACATACACGGCGAGTCCAGTGTACTACATGGCAAAGCGAGAAAGCGTATCGACAAAAATTCGCAACACAGAGATGTTTACTTCAGCTTATCGCACATACACGGTGAATCCAGTGTACTACATGGCAAAGCGAGAAAGTGTATCGACAAAAATTCGCAACACAGAGATGTTTACCTCAGCTTATCGCACATACGCGGCGAGACTAGTGTACTACATGGCAAAGCGAGAAAGCCAATCGACAAATATTCGCAACACAGAGATGTTTACCTCAGCTTATCGCATATACACGGTGAGTTCAGTGTACTACATCGCAAAGCGAGAAATCGTATCGACAAAAATTAACAACACAGAGATTTTTACCTCAGCTTATCGCACATACCCGGCGAGACCAGTGTACTACATGGCAAAGCGAGAAAGCGTATCGACAAAAATTCGCAACACAGAGATGTTTACCTCAGCTTATTGCACATAGACGGTTAATCCAGTGTACTACATGGCAAAGCGAGAAACCGTATCGGCAAAAATTCGCAACACAGAGATGTTTACCTCAGCTTATCGCACATACGCGGCGATACTAGTGTACTACATGGCAAAGCGAGAAAGCGTATCGACAAAAATTCCCAACACAGAGATGTTTACCTCAGCTTATCGCACATACACGGCGAGACCAGTGTACTACATGGCAAATCGAGAAAGTGTATCGACAAAAATTCGCAATACAGAGATGTTTACCTCAGCTTATGGCACACACACGGTGAGTTCAGTGTACTATATGGCAAAGCGAGAAAGCGTATCGACAAAAATTCACAACACAGAGATGTTTACCTCAGCTTATCGCATATACACAGCGAGTCCAGCGTACTACATGGCAAGGCGAGAAAGTGTATCGACAAAAATTCGCAATACAGAGAGGTTTACCTCAGCTTATGGCACATACACGGTGAGTACAGTGTACTACATGGCAAAGCGAGAAAGCGTATCGACAAAAATTCACAACACAATGATGTTTAACTCAGCTTTTCGCACATACACGGCGAGTCCAGTGTACTACATGGCAAGCGAGAAAGCGTATCGACAAAAATTCGCAACACAGATATGTTTACCACAGCTTATCACACATACACGGTGAGTCCAGTGTACTACATGGCAAAGCGAGAAAGCGTATCGACAAAAATTCGCAACACAATGATGTTTGCCTCAGCTTATCGCACATACAAGGTGAGTCCAGTGTACTACATGGCAAAGCGAGAAAGCGTATCGACAAAAATTCGCAACACAATGATGTTTACCTCAGCTTATCGCACATACAAGGTGAGTCCAGTGTACTACATGGCAAAGCGAGAAAGTGTATCGACAAAAATTCACAACACAGAGATGTTAACCTCAGCTTATCGCACATACGCGGCGAGACTAGTGTACTACATGGCAAAGCGAGAAAGCGTATCGACAAAAATTCGCAACACAGAGATGTTTACCTCAGCTTATCGCACATACACGGTGAGTCCAGTGTACTACATGGCAAAGCGAGAAAGTGTATCGACAAAAATTCGCAATACAGAGATGTTTACCTCAGCTTATGGCACATACACGGTGAGTTCAGTGTACTACATGGCAAAGCGAGAAAGCGTATCGACAAAAATTCGCAACACAGAGAAGTTTACCTCAGCTTATCGCACATACACGGTGAGTCCAGTGTACTACATGGCAAAGTGAGAAAGCGTATCGACAAAAATTCGCAACACAGAGATGTTTACCTCAGCTTATCGCACATACAAGGTGAGTCCAGTGTACTACATGGCAAAGTGAGAAAGCGTATCGACAAAAATTCGCAACACAGAGATGTTTACCTCAGCTTATCGCACATACAAGGTGAGTCCTGTGTACTACATGGCAAAATGAGAAAGCGTATCGACAAAAATTCGCAACACAATGATGTTTACCTCAGCTTATCGCACATACAAGGTGAGTCCAGTGTACTACATGGCAAAGCGAGAAAGTGTATCGACAAAAATTCACAACACAATATTGTTTACCTCAGCTTATCGCACATACAAGGTGAGTCCAGTGTACTACATGGCAAAGCGAGAAAGCGTATCGACAAAAATTCGCAACACAATGATGTTTACCTCAGCTTATCGCACATACAAGGTGAGTCCAGTGTACTACATGGCAAAGCGAGAAAGTGTATCGACAAAAGTTCACACACAGAGATGTTTACCTCAGCTTATCGCACATACGCGGCGAGACTAGTGTACTACATGGCAAAGCGAGAAAGCGTATCGACAAAAATTCGCAATACAGATATGTTTACCTCAGCTTATCGCACATACAAGGTGAGTCCAGTGTACTACATGGCAAAGCGAGAAAGTGTATCGACAAAAATTCACAACACAGAGATGTTTACCTCAGCTTATCGCACATACACGGCGAGTCCAGTGTACTACATGGCAAAGCGAGAAAGCGTATCGACAAAAATTCGCAACACAATGATGTTTACCTCAGCTTATCGCACATACACGGCGAGTCCAGTGTACTACATGGCAAAGCGAGAAAGCGTATCGACAAAAATTCGCAACACAGAGATGTTTACCTCAGCTTATCGCACATACACGGTGAGTCCAGTGTACTACATGGCAAAGCGAGAAAGTGTATCGACAAAAATTCGCAATACAGAGATGTCTACCTCAGCTTATGGCACATACACGGTGAGTTCAGTGTACTACATGGCAAAGCGAGAAAGCGTATCGCCAAAAATTCGCAACACAGAGAAGTTTACCTCAGCTTATCGCACATACAAGGTGAGTCCTGTGTACTACATGGCAAAGTGAGAAAGCGTATCGACAAAAATTCGCAACACAGAGATGTTTACCTCAGCTTATCGCACATACAAGGTGAGTCCAGTGTACTACATGGCAAAGTGAGAAAGCGTATCGACAAAAATTCGCAACACAGAGATGTTTAACTCAGCTTATCGCACATACAAGGTGAGTCCTGTGTACTACATGGCAAAGTGAGAAAGCGTATCGACAAAAATTCGCAACACAGAGATGTTTACCTCAGCTTATCGCACATACAAGGTGAGTCAAGTGTACTACATGGCAAAGCGAGAAAGTGTATCGACAAAAATTCACAACACAATGATGTTTACCTCAGCTTATCGCACATACAAGGTGAGTCCAGCGTACTACATGGCAAAGCGAGAAAGCATATCGACAAAAATTCGCAACACAATGATGTTTGCCTCAGCTTATCGCACATACAAGGTGAGTCCAGTGTACTACATGGCAAAGCGAGAAAGCGTATCGACAAAAATTCGCAACACAATGATGTTTACCTCAGCTTATCGCACATACAAGGTGAGTCCAGTGTACTACATGGCAAAGCGAGAAAGTGTATTGAAAAAAATTCACAACACAGAGATGTTTACCTCAGCTTATCGCACATACGCGGCGAGACTAGTGTACTACATGGCAAAGCGAGAAAGCGTATCGACAAAAATTTGCAATACAGAGATGTTTACCTCAGCTTATGGCACATACACGGTGAGTTCAGTGTACTACATGGCAAAGCGAGAAAGCGTATCGACAAAAATTCACAACACAATATTGTTTACCTCAGCTTATCGCACATACAAGGTGAGTCCAGTGTACTACATGGCAAAGCGAGAAAGCGTATCGACAAAAATTCGCAACACAATGATGTTTGCCTCAGCTTATCGCACATACAAGGTGAGTCCAGTGTACTACATGGCAAAGCGAGAAAGCGTATCGACAAAAATTCGCAACACAGAGATGTTTACCTCAGCTTATCGCACATACACGGTGAGTCCAGTGTACTACATGGCAAAGCGAGAAAGTGTATCGACAAAAATTCGCAATACAGAGATGTTTACCTCAGCTTATGGCACATACACGGTGAGTTCAGTGTACTACATGGCAAAGCGAGAAATAGTATCGCCAAAAATTCGCAACACAGAGAAGTTTACCTCAGCTTATCGCACATACAAGGTGAGTCCTGTGTACTACATGGCAAAGTGAGAAAGCGTATCGACAAAAATTCGCAACACAGAGATGTTTACCTCAGCTTATCGCACATACAAGGTGAGTCCAGTGTACTACATGGCAAAGTGAGAAAGCGTATCGACAAAAATTCGCAACACAGAGATGTTTACCTCAGCTTATCGCACATACAAGGTGAGTCCTGTGTACTACATGGCAAAGTGAGAAAGCGTATCGACAAACATTCGCAACACAGAGATGTTTACCTCAGCTTATCGCACATACAAGGTGAGTCAAGTGTACTACATGGCAAAGCGAGAAAGCGTATCGACAAAAATTCACAACACAATGATGTTTACCTCAGCTTATCGCACATACAAAGTGAGTCCAGTGTACTACATGGCAAAGCGAAAAAGCATATCGACAAAAATTCGCAACACAATGATGTTTACCTCAGCTTATCGCACATACACGGCGAGTCCAGTGTACTACATGGCAAAGCGAGAAAGCGTATCGACAAAAATTCGCAACACAGAGATGTTTACCTCAGCTTATCGCACATACACGGTGAGTCCAGTGTACTACATGGCAAAGCGAGAAAGTGTATCGACAAAAATTCGCAATACAGAGATGTCTACCTCAGCTTATGGCACATACACGGTGAGTTCAGTGTAGTACATGGCAAAGCGAGAAAGCGTATCGCCAAAAATTCGCAACACAGAGAAGTTTACCTCAGCTTATCGCACATAAAAGGTGAGTCCTGTGTACTACATGGCAAAGTGAGAAAGCGTATCGACAAAAATTCGCAACACAGAGATGTTTACCTCAGCTTATCGCACATACAAGGTGAGTCCAGTGTACTACATGGCAAAGTGAGAAAGCGTATCGACAAAAATTCGCAACACAGAGATGTTTAACTCAGCTTATCGCACATACAAGGTGAGTCCTGTGTACTACATGGCAAAGTGAGAAAGCGTATCGACAAAAATTCGCAACACAGAGATGTTTACCTCAGCTTATCGCACATACAAGGTGAGTCAAGTGTACTACATGGCAAAGCGAGAAAGTGTATCGACAAAAATTCGCAACACAGAGATGTTTACCTCAGCTTATCGCACATACAAGGTGAGTCCAGTGTACTACATGGCAAAGCGAGAAAGTGTATCGACAAAAATTCACAACACAATGATGTTTACCTCAGCTTATCGCACATACAAGGTGAGTCCTGTGTACTACATGGCAAAGTGAGAAAGCGTATCGACAAAAATTCGCAACACAGATATGTTTACTTCAGCTTATCGCACATACACGGTGAATCCAGTGTACTACATGGCAAAGCGAGAAAGTGTATCGACAAAAATTCGCAACACAGAGATTTTTGCCTCAGCTTATCGCACATACCCGGCGAGACCAGTGTACTACATGGCAAAGCGAGAAAGCGTATCGACAAAAATTCGCAACACAGAGATGTTTACCTCAGCTTATTGCACATAGACGGTTAATCCAGTGTACTACATGGCAAAGCGAGAAACCGTATCGGCAAAAATTCGCAACACAGAGATGTTTACCTCAGCTTATCGCACATACGCGGCGATACTATTGTACTACATGGCAAAGCGAGAAAGCGTATCGACAAAAATTCCCAACACAGAGATGTTTACCTCAGCTTATCGCACATACACGGCGAGACCAGTGTACTACATGACAAATCGAGAAAGTGTATCGACAAAAATTCGCAATACAGAGATGTTTACCTCAGCTTATGGCACACACACGGTGAGTTCAGTGTACTACATGGCAAGGCGAGAAAGTGTATCGACAAAAATTCGCAACACAGAGATGTTTACCTCAGCTTATCGCACACACACGGCGAGACCAGTGTACTATATGGCAAAGCGAGAAAGCGTATCGACAAAAATTCACAACACAGAGATGTTTACCTCAGCTTATGGTACACACACAGCGAGTCCAGCGTACTACATGGCAAGGCGAGAAAGTGTATCGACAAAAATTCGCAATACAGAGAGGTTTACCTCAGCTTATGGCACATACACGGTGAGTACAGTGTACTACATGGCAAAGTGAGAAAGCGTATCGAAAAAATTCGCAACACAATGATGTTTTCCTCAGCTTATCGCACATACAAGGTGAGTCCAGTGTACTACATGGCAAAGCGAGAAAGTGTATCGACAAAAATTCACAACACAATATTGTTTACCTCAGCTTATCGCACATACAAGGTGAGTCCAGTGTACTACATGGCAAAGCGAGAAAGCGTATCGACAAAAATTCGCAACACAATGATGTTTGCCTCAGCTTATCGCACATACAAGGTGAGTCCAGTGTACTACATGGCAAAGCGAGAAAGCGTATCGACAAAAATTCGCAACACAATGATGTTTACCTCAGCTTATCGCACATACAAGGTGAGTCCAGTGTACTACATGGCAAAGCGAGAAAGTGTATAGACAAAAATTCACAACACAGAGATGTTTACCTCAGCTTATCGCACATACGCGGCGACACTAGTGTACTACATGGCAAAGGGAGAGAGCGTATCGACAAAAATTCGCAATACAGAGATGTTTACCTCAGCTTATCGCACATACAAGGTGAGTCCAGTGTACTACATGGCAAAGTGAGAAAGCGTATCGACAAAAATTCGCAACACAGAGATGTTTAACTCAGCTTATCGCACATACAAGATGAGTCCTGTGTACTACATGGCAAAGTGAGAAAGCGTATCGACAAAAATTCGCAACACAGAGATGTTTACCTCAGCTTATCGCACATACAAGGTGAGTCAAGTGTACTACATGGCAAAGCGAGAAAGTGTATCGACAAAAATTCACAACACAATGATGTTTACCTCAGCTTATCGCACATACAAGGTGAGTCCAGCGTACTACATGGCAAAGCGAGAAAGCATATCGACAAAAATTCGCAACACAATGATGTTTGCCTCAACTTATCGCACATACAAGGTGAGTCCAGTATACTACATGGCAAAGCGAGAAAGCGTATCGACAAAAATTCGCAACACAATGATGTTTACCTCAGCTTATCGCACATACAAGGTGAGTCCAGTGTACTACATGGCAAAGCGAGAAAGTGTACTGAAAAAAATTCACAACACAGAGATGTTTACCTCAGCTTATCGCACATACGCGGTGAGACTAGTGTACTACATGGCAAAGCGAGAAAGCGTATCGACAAAAATTTGCAATACAGAGATGTTTACCTCAGCTTATGGCACACACACGGTGAGTTCAGTGTACTACATGGCAAAGCGAGAAAGCGTATCGACAAAAATTCGCAACACAGAGATGTTTACCTCAGCTTATCGCACATACAAGGTGAGTCCAGTGTACTACATGGCAAAGCGAGAAAGCGTATCGACAAAAATTCGCAACACAGAGATGTTTACCTCAGCTTATCGCACATACAAGGTGAGTCCAGTGTACTACATGGCAAAGTGAGAAAGCGTATCGACAAAAATTCGCAACACAGATATGTTTACTTCAGCTTATCGCACATACACGGTGAATCCAGTGTACTACATGGCAAAGCGAGAAAGTGTATCGACAAAAATTCGCAACACAGAGATTTTTGCCTCAGCTTATCGCACATACCCGGCGAGACCAGTGTACTACATGGCAAAGCGAGAAAGCGTATCGACAAAAATTCGCAACACAGAGATGTTTACCTCAGCTTATTGCACATAGACGGTTAATCCAGTGTACTACATGGCAAAGCGAGAAACCGTATCGCCAAAAATTCGCAACACAGAGATGTTTACCTCAGCTTATCGCACATACGCGGCGATACTAGTGTACTACATGGCAAAGCGAGAAAGCGTATCGACAAAAATTCCCAACACAGAGATGTTTACCTCAGCTTATCGCATATATACAGCGAGTCCAGCGTACTACATGGCAAGGCGAGAAAGTGTATCGACAAAAATTCGCAATACAGAGAGGTTTACCTCAGCTTATGGCACATACACGGTGAGTACAGTGTACTACATGGCAAAGTGAGAAAGCGTATCGACAAAAATTCGCAACACAATGATGTTTTCCTCAGCTTATCGCACATACAAGGTGAGTCCAGTGTACTACATGGCAAAGCGAGAAAGTGTATCGACAAAAATTCACAACACAATATTGTTTACCTCAGCTTATCGCACATACAAGGTGAGTCCAGTGTACTACATGGCAAAGCGAGAAAGCGTATCGACAAAAATTCGCAACACAATGATGTTTGCCTCAGCTTATCGCACATACAAGGTGAGTCCAGTGTACTACATGGCAAAGCGAGAAAGCGTATCGACAAAAATTCGCAACACAATGATGTTTACCTCAGCTTATCGCACATACAAGGTGAGTCCTGTGTACTACATGGCAAAGCGAGAAAGTGTATAGACAAAAATTCCCAACACAGAGATGTTTACCTCAGCTTATCGCACATACGCGGCGACACTAGTGTACTACATGGCAAAGCGAGAAAGCGTATCGACAAAAAGTCGCAATACAGAGATGTTTACCTCAGCTTATCGCACATACACGGTGAGTCCAGTGTACTACATGGCAAAGCGAGAAAGTGTATCGACAAAAATTCACAACACAGAGATGTTTACCTCAGCTTATCGCACATACACGGTGAGTCCAGTGTACTACATGGCAAAGCGAGAAAGTGTATCGACAAAAATTCACAATACAGAGATGTTTACCTCAGCTTATCGCACATACACGGCGAGTCCAGTGTACTACATGGCAAAGCGAGAAAGCGTATCGACAAAAATTCGCAACACAGAGATGTTTACCTCAGCTTATCGCACATACACGGTGAGTCCAGTGTACTACATGGCAAAGCGAGAAAGTGTATCGACAAAAATTCGCAATACAGAGATGTTTACCTCAGCTTATGGCACATACACGGTGAGTTCAGTGTACTACATGGCAAAGCGAGAAATAGTATCGCCAAAAATTCGCAACACAGAGAAGTTTACCTCAGCTTATCGCACATACAAGGTGAGTCCTGTGTACTACATGGCAAAATGAGAAAGCGTATCGACAAAAATTCGCAACACAGAGATGTTTACCTCAGCTTATGGCACACACACGGTGAGTTCAGTGTACTATATGGCAAAGCGAGAATGCGTATCGACAAAAATTCGCAACACAGAGATGTTTACCTCAGCTTATCGCACATACAAGGTGAGTCCTGTGTACTACATGGCAAAGTGAGAAAGCGTATCGACAAACATTCGCAACACAGAGATGTTTACCTCAGCTTATCGCACATACAAGGTGAGTCAAGTGTACTACATGGCAAAGCGAGAAAGCGTATCGACAAAAATTCACAACACAATGATGTTTACCTCAGCTTATCGCACATACAAAGTGAGTCCAGTGTACTACATGGCAAAGCGAGAAAGCATATCGACAAAAATTCGCAACACAATGATGTTTACCTCAGCTTATCGCACATACACGGCGAGTCCAGTGTACTACATGGCAAAGCGAGAAAGCGTATCGACAAAAATTCGCAACACAGAGATGTTTACCTCAGCTTATCGCACATACACGGTGAGTCCAGTGTACTACATGGCAAAGCGAGAAAGTGTATCGACAAAAATTCGCAATACAGAGATGTCTACCTCAGCTTATGGCACATACACGGTGAGTTCAGTGTACTACATGGCAAAGCGAGAAAGCGTATCGCCAAAAATTCGCAACACAGAGAAGTTTACCTCAGCTTATCGCACATACAAGGTGAGTCCTGTGTACTACATGGCAAAGTGAGAAAGCGTATCGACAAAAATTCGCAACACAGAGATGTTTACCTCAGCTTATCGCACATACAAGGTGAGTCCAGTGTACTACATGGCAAAGTGAGAAAGCGTATCGACAAAAATTCGCAACACAGAGATGTTTACCTCAGCTTATCGCACATACAAGGTGAGTCAAGTGTACTACATGGCAAAGCGAGAAAGTGTATCGACAAAAATTCACAACACAATGATGTTTACCTCAGCTTATCGCACATACAAGGTGAGTCCAGCGTACTACATGGCAAAGCGAGAAAGCATATCGACAAAAATTCGCAACACAATGATGTTTGCCTCAGCTTATCGCACATACAAGGTGAGTCCAGTGTACTACATGGCAAAGCGAGAAAGCGTATCGACAAAAATTCGTAACACAATGATGTTTACCTCAGCTTATCGCACATACAAGGTGAGTCCAGTGTACTACATGGCAAAGCGAGAAAGTGTATTGAAAAAAATTCACAACACAGAGATGTTTACCTCAGCTAATCGCACATACGCGGCGAGACTACTGTACTACATGGCAAAGCGAGAAAGCGTATCGACAAAAATTTGCAATACAGAGATGTTTACCTCAGCTTATGGCACATACACGGTGAGTTCAGTGTACTACATGGCAAAGCGAGAAAGCGTATCGACAAAAATTCGCAACACAGAGATGTTTACCTCAGCTTATCGCACATACAAGGTGAGTCCAGTGTACTACATGGCAAAGCGAGAAAGCGTATCGACAAAAATTCGCAACACAGAGATGTTTACCTCAGCTTATCGCACATACAAGGTGAGTCCTGTGTACTACATGGCAAAGTGAGAAAGCGTATCGACAAAAATTCGCAACACAGAGATGTTTACTTCAGCTTATCGCACATACACGGTGAATCCAGTGTACTACATGGCAAAGCGAGAAAGTGTATCGACAAAAATTCGCAACACAGAGATTTTTGCCTCAGCTTATCGCACATACCCGGCGAGACCAGTGTACTACATGGCAAAGCGAGAAAGCGTATCGACAAAAATTCGCAACACAGAGATGTTTACCTCAGCTTATTGCACATAGACGGTTAATCCAGTGTACTACATGGCAAAGCGAGAAACCGTATCGGCAAAAATTCGCAACACAGAGATGTTTACCTCAGCTTATCGCACATACGCGGCGATACTAGTGTACTACATGGCAAAGCGAGAAAGCGTATCGACAAAAATTCCCAACACAGAGATGTTTACCTCAGCTCATCGCACATACACGGCGAGACCAGTGTACTACATGGCAAATCGAGAAAGTGTAGCGACAAAAATTCGCAATACAGAGATGTTTACCTCAGCTTATGGCACACACACGGTGAGTTCAGTGTACTATATGGCAAAGCGAGAAAGCGTATCGACAAAAATTCACAACACAGAGATGTTTACCTCAGCTTATCGCATATACACAGCGAGTCCAGCGTACTACATGGCAAGGCGAGAAAGTGTATCGACAAAAATTCGCAATACAGAGAGGTTTACCTCAGCTTATGGCACATACACGGTGAGTACAGTGTACTACATGGCAAAGCGAGAAAGCGTATCGACAAAAATTTGCAACACAGAGATGTTTACCTCAGCTTTTCGCACATACACGGCGAGTCCAGTGTACTACATGGCAAGCGAGAAAGCGTATCGACAAAAATTCGCAACACAGATATGTTTACCACAGCTTATCACACATACACGGTGAGTCCAGTGTACTACATGGCAAAGCGAGAAAGCGTATCGACAAAAATTCGCAACACAATGATGTTTGCCTCAGCTTATCGCACATACAAGGTGAGTCCAGTGTACTACATGGCAAAGCGAGAAAGCGTATCGACAAAAATTCGCAACACAATGATGTTTACCTCAGCTTATCGCACATACAAGGTGAGTCCAGTGTACTACATGGCAAAGCGAGAAAGTGTATCGACAAAAATTCACAACACAGAGATGTTTACCTCAGCTTATCGCACATACGCGGCGAGACTAGTGTAATACATGGCAAAGCGAGAAAGCGTATCGACAAAAATTCGCAACACAGAGATGTTTACCTCAGCTTATCGCACATACACGGTGAGTCCAGTGTACTACATGGCAAAGCGAGAAAGTGTATCGACAAAAATTCGCAATACAGAGATGTTTACCTCAGCTTATGGCACATACACGGTGAGTTCAGTGTACTACATGGCAAAGCGAGAAAGCGTATCGACAAAAATTCGCAACACAGAGAAGTTTACCTCAGCTTATCGCACATACACGGTGAGTCCAGTGTACTACATGGCAAAGTGAGAAAGCGTACCGACAAAAATTCGCAACACAGAGATGTTTACCTCAGCTTATCGCACATACAAGGTGAGTCCAGTGTACTACATGGCAAAGTGAGAAAGCGTATCGACAAAAATTCGCAACACAGAGATGTTTACCTCAGCTTATCGCACATACAAGGTGAGTCCTGTGTACTACATGGCAAAGTGAGAAAGCGTATCGACAAAAATTCGCAACACAATGATGTTTACCTCAGCTTATCGCACATACAAGGTGAGTCCAGTGTACTACATGGCAAAGCGAGAAAGCGCATCGACAAAAATTCGCAACACAATGATGTTTACCTCAGCTTATCGCACATACAAGGTGAGTTCAGTGTACTACATGGCAAAGCGAGAAAGTGTATCGACAAAAATTCACAACACAATATTGTTTACCTCAGCTTATCGCACATACAAGGTGAGTCCAGTGTACTACATGGCAAAGCGAGAAAGCGTATCGACAAAAATTCGCAACACAATGATGTTTGCCTCAGCTTATCGCACATACAAGGTGAGTCCAGTGTACTACATGGCAAAGTGAGAAAGTGTATCGACAAAAATTCGCAACACAGAGATGTTTTACTCAGCTTATCGCACATACAAGGTGAGTCCAGTGTACTACATGGCAAAGCGAGAAAGTGTATCGACAAAAATTCACAACACAATATTGTTTACCTCAGCTTATCGCACATACAAGGTGAGTCCAGTGTACTACATGGCAAAGCGAGAAAGCGTATCGACAAAAATTCGCAACACAATGATGTTTACCTCAGCTTATCGCACATACAAGGTGAGTCCAGTGTACTACATGGCAAAGCGAGAAAGTGTATCGACAAAAATTCACAACACAGAGATGTTTACCTCAGCTTATCGCACATACGCGGCGAGACTAGTGTACTACATGGCAAAGCGAGAAAGCGTATCGACAAAAATTCGCAATACAGAGATGTTTACCTCAGCTTATCGCACATACAAGGTGAGTCCAGTGTACTACATGGCAAAGCGAGAAAGTGTATCGACAAAAATTCACAACACAGAGATGTTTACCTCAGCTTATCGCACATACACGGCGAGTCCAGTGTACTACATGGCAAAGCGAGAAAGCGTATCGACAAAAATTCGCAACACAGAGATGTTTACCTCAGCTTATCGCACATACACGGTGAGTCCAGTGTACTACATGGCAAAGCGAGAAAGTGTATCGACAAAAATTCGCAATACAGAGATGTTTACCTCAGCTTATGGCACATACACGGTGAGTTCAGTGTACTACATGGCAAAGCGAGAAATAGTATCGCCAAAAATTCGCAACACAGAGAAGTTTACCTCAGCTTATCGCACATACAAGGTGAGTCCTGTGTACTACATGGCAAAATGAGAAAGCGTATCGACAAAAATTCGCAACACAGAGATGTTTACCTCAGCTTATCGCACATACAAGGTGAGTCCAGTGTACTACATGGCAAAGTGAGGAAGCGTATCGACAAAAATTCGCAACACAGAGATGTTTACCTCAGCTTATCGCACATACAAGGTGAGTCCTGTGTACTACATGGCAAAGTGAGAAAGCGTATCGACAAACATTCGCAACACAGAGATGTTTACCTCAGCTTATCGCACATACAAGGTGAGTCAAGTGTACTACATGGCAAAGCGAGAAAGCGTATCGACAAAAATTCACAACACAATGATGTTTACCTCAGCTTATCGCACATACAAAGTGAGTCCAGTGTACTACATGGCAAAGCGAGAAAGCATATCGACAAAAATTCGCAACACAATGATGTTTGCCTCAGCTTATCGCACATACAAGGTGAGTCCAGTGTACTACATGGCAAAGCGAGAAAGCGTATCGACAAAAATTCGCAACACAATGATGTTTACCTCAGCTTATCGCACATACAAGGTGAGTCCAGTGTACTACATGGCAAAGCGAGAAAGTGTATTGACAAAAATTCACAACACAGAGATGTTTACCTCAGCTTATCGCACATACGCGGCGAGACTAGTGTACTACATGGCAAAGCGAGAAAGCGTATCGACAAAAATTTGCAATACAGAGATGTTTACCTCAGCTTATGGCACATACACGGTGAGTTCAGTGTACTACATGGCAAAGCGAGAAAGTGTATCGACAAAAATTCGCAACACAGAGATGTTTGCCTCAGCTTATCGCACATACAAGGTGAGTCCAGTGTACTACATGGCAAAGTGAGAAAGCGTATCGACAAAAATTCGCAACACAGAGATGTTTACCTCAGCTTATCGCACATACAAGGTGAGTCCTGTGTACAACATTGCAAAGTGAGAAAGCGTATCGACAAAAATTCGCAACACAGAGATGTTTACTTCAGCTTATCGCACATACACTGTGAATCCAGTGTACTACATGGCAAAGCGAGAAAGTGTATCGACAAAAATTCGCAACACAGAGATGTTTACCTCAGCTTATCGCACATACGCGGCGAGACTAGTGTACTACATGGCAAAGCGAGAAAGCCAATCGACAAATATTCGCAACACAGAGATGTTTACCTCAGCTTATCGCATATACACGGTGAGTTCAGTGTACTACATCGCAAAGCGAGAAATCGTATCGACAAAAATTTACAACACAGAGATTTTTACCTCAGCTTATCGCACATACCCGGCGAGACCAGTGTACTACATGGCAAAGCGAGAAAGCGTATCGACAAAAATTCGCAACACAGAGATGTTTACCTCAGCTTATTGCACATAGACGGTTAATCCAGTGTACTACATGGCAAAGCGAGAAACCGTATCGGCAAAAATTCGCAACACAGAGATGTTTACCTCAGCTTATCGCACATACGCGGCGATACTAGTGTACTACATGGCAAAGCGAGAAAGCGTATCGACAAAAATTCCCAACACAGAGATGTTTACCTCAGCTTATCGCACATACACGGCGAGACCAGTGTACTACATGGCAAATCGAGAAAGTGTATCGACAAAAATTCGCAATACAGAGATGTTTACCTCAGCTTATGGCACACACACGGTGAGTTCAGTGTACTATATGGCAAAGCGAGAAAGCGTATCGACAAAAATTCACAACACAGAGATGTTTACCTCAGCTTATCGCATATACACAGCGAGTCCAGCGTACTACATGGCAAAGCGAGAAAGTGTATCGACAAAAATTCGCAATACAGAGAGGTTTACCTCAGCTTATGGCACATACACGGTGAGTACAGTGTACTACATGGCAAAGCGAGAAAGCGTATCGACAAAAATTCACAACACAATGATGTTTAACTCAGCTTTTCGCACTACACGGCGAGTCCAGTGTACTACATGGCAAGCGAGAAAGCGTATCGACAAAAATTCGCAACACAGATATGTTTACCACAGCTTATCACACATACACGGTGAGTCCAGTGTACTACATGGCAAAGCGAGAAAGCGTATCGACAAAAATTCGCAACACAATGATGTTTGCCTCAGCTTATCGCACATACAAAGTGAGTCCAGTGTACTACATGGCAAAGCGAGAAAGCGTATCGACAAAAATTCGCAACACAATGATGTTTACCTCAGCTTATCGCACATACAAGGTGAGTCCAGTGTACTACATGGCAAAGCGAGAAATTGTATCGATAAAAATTCACAACACAGAGATGTTTACCTCAGCTTATCGCACATACGCGGCGAGACTAGTGTATTACATGGCAAAGCGAGAAAGCGTATCGACAAAAATTCGCAACACAGAGATGTTTACCTCAGCTTATCGCACATACACGGTGAGTCCAGTGTACTACATGGCAAAGCGAGAAAGTGTATCGACAAAAATTCGCAATACAGAGATGTTTACCTCAGCTTATGGCACATACACGGTGAGTTCAGTGTACTACATGGCAAAGCGAGAAAGCGTATCGACAAAAATTCGCAACACAGAGAAGTTTACCTCAGCTTATCGCACATACACGGTGAGTCCAGTGTACTACATGGCAAAGTGAGAAAGCGTATCGACAAAAATTCGCAACACAGAGATGTTTACCTCAGCTTATCGCACATACAAGGTGAGTCCAGTGTACTACATGGCAAAGTGAGAAAGCGTATCGACAAAAATTCGCAACACAGAGATGTTTACCTCAGCTTATCGCACATACAAGGTGAGTCCTGTGTACTACATGGCAAAGTGAGAAAGCGTATCGACAAAAATTCGCAACACAATGATGTTTACCTCAGCTTATCGCACATACAAGGTGAGTCCAGTGTACTACACGGCAAAGTGAGAAAGTGTATCGACAAAAATTCACAACACAGTGATGTTTGCCTCAGCTTATCGCACATACAAAGTGAGTCCAGTGTACTACATGGCAAAGTGAGAAAGCGTATCGACAAAAATTCGCAACACAGAGATGTTTACCTCAGCTTATCGCACATACAAGGTGAGTCCTGTGTACTACATGGCAAAGTGAGAAAGCGTATCGAAAAAATTCGCAACACAATGATGTTTACCTCAGCTTATCGCACATACAAGGTGAGTCCATTGTACTACATGGCAAAGCGAGAAAGCGTATCGACAAAAATTCGCAACACAATGATGTTTGCCTCAGCTTATCGCACATACAAAGTGAGTCCAGTGTACTACACGGCAAAGCGAGAAAGCGTATCGACAAAAATTCGCAACACAATGATGTTTACCTCAGCTTATCGCACATACAAGGTGAGTCCAGTGTACTACATGGCAAAGCGAGAAAGTGTATCGACAAAAATTCACAACACAGAGATGTTTACCTCAGCTTATCGCACATACACGGCGAGTCCAGTGTACTACATGGCAAAGCGAGAAAGCGTATCGACAAAAATTCGCAACACAGAGATGTTTACCTCAGCTTATCGCACATACACGGTGAGTCCAGTGTACTACATGGCAAAGCGAGAAAGTGTATCGACAAAAATTCGCAATACAGAGATGTTTACCTCAGCTTATGGCACATACACGGTGAGTTCAGTGTACTACATGGCAAAGCGAGAAAGCGTATAGCCAAAAATTCGCAACACAGAGAAGTTTACCTCATCTTATCGCACATACACGGTGAGTCCAGTGTACTACATGGCAAAGTGAGAAAGCGTATCGACAAAAATTCGCAACACAGAGATGTTTACCTCAGCTTATCGCACATACACGGTGAGTCCAGTGTACTACATGGCAAAGTGAGAAAGCGTATCGACAAAAATTCGCAACACAGAGATGTTTACCTCAGCTTATCGCACATACAAGGTGAGTCCAGTGTACTACATGGCAAAGTGAGAAAGCGTATCGACAAAAATTCGCAACACAGAGATGTTTACCTCAGCTTATCGCACATACAAGGTGAGTCCAGTGTACTACATGGCAAAGCGAGAAAGTGTATCGACAAAAATTCACAACACAATGATGTTTACCTCAGCTTATCGCACATACAAGGTGAGTCCAGTGTACTACATGGCAAAGCGAGAAAGCATATCGACAAAAATTCGCAACACAATGATGTTTGCCTCAGCTTATCGCACATACAAGGTGAGTCCAGTGTACTACATGGCAAAGCGAGAAAGCGTATCGACAAAAATTCGCAACACAATGATGTTTACCTCAGCTTATCGCACATACAATGTGAGTCCAGTGTACTACATGGCAAAGCGAGAAAGTGTATTGACAAAAATTCGCAATACAGAGATGTTTACCTCAGCTTATCGCACATACAAGGTGAGTCCTGTGTACTACATGGCAAAGTGAGAAAGCGTATCGACAAAAATTCGCAACACAGAGATGTTTACCTCAGCTTATCGCACATACAAGGTGAGTCCAGTGTACTACATGGCAAAGCGAGAAAGTGTATCGACAAAAATTCACAACACAATGATGTTTACCTCAGCTTATCGCACATACAAGGTGAGTCCAGTGTACTACATGGCAAAGCGAGAAAGCATATCGACAAAAATTCGCAACACAGATATGTTTACCTCAGCTTATCGCACATACGCGGCGAGACTAGTGTACTACATGGCAAAGCGAGAAAGCGTATCGACAAAAATTTGCAATACAGAGAAGTTTACCTCAGCTTATCGCACATACAAGGTGAGTCCAGTGTACTACATGGCAAAGAGAGAAAGCGTATCGACAAAAATTCGCAACACAATGATGTTTACCTCAGCTTATCGCACATACAAGGTGAGTCCAGTGTACTACATGGCAAAGCGAGAAAGTGTATTGACAAAAATTCGCAATACAGAGATGTTTACCTCAGCTTATCGCACATACGCGGCGAGACTAGTGTACTACATGGCAAAGCGAGAAAGCGTATCGACAAAAATTCACAACACAATGATGTTTACCTCAGCTTATCACACATACACGGTGAGTCCAGTGTACTACATGGCAAAGCGAGAAAGCATATCGACAAAAATTCGCAACACAATGATGTTTGCCTCAGCTTATCGCACATACAAGGTGAGTCCAGTGTACTACATGGCAAAGAGAGAAAGCGTATCGACAAAAATTCGCAACACAATGATGTTTACCTCAGCTTATCGCACATACAAGGTGAGTCCAGTGTACTACATGGCAAAGCGAGAAAGTGTATTGACAAAAATTCGCAATACAGAGATGTTTACCTCAGCTTATCGCACATACGCGGCGAGACTAGTGTACTACATGGCAAAGCGAGAAAGCGTATCGACAAATATTCGCAATACAGAGATGTTTACCTCAGCTTATGGCACATACACGGTGAGTTCAGTGTACTACATGGCAAAGCGAGAAAGCGTATCGACAAAAATTCGCAACACAGAGATGTTTTCCTCAGCTTATCGCACATACACTGTGAGTCCAGTGTACTACATGGCAAAGCGAGAAAGTGTATCGACAAAAATTCGCAATACAGAGATGTTTACCTCAGCTTATGGCACATACACGGTGAGTTCAGTGTACAACATGGCAAAGCGAGAAAGCGTATCGACAAAAATTCGCAATACAGAGATGTTTACCTCAGCTTATCGCACATACGCGGCGAGACTAGTGTACTACATGGCAAAGCGAGAAAGCGTATCGACAAAAATTTGCAATACAGAGAAGTTTACCTCAGCTTATGGCACATACACGGTGAGTTCAGTGTACTACATGGCAAAGCGAGAAAGCGTATCGACAAAAATTCGCAACACAGAGATGTTTACCTCAGCTTATGCCACATACACGGTGAGTTCAGTGTACTACATGGCAAAGCGAGAAAGCGTATCGACAAAAATTCGCAACACAGAGATGTTTACCTCAGCTTATCGCACATACAAGGTGAGTCCAGTGTACTACATGGCAAAGTGAGAAAGCGTATCGACAAAAATTCGCAACACAGAGATGTTTACCTCAGCTTATGGCACATACACGGTGAGTCCAGTGTACTACATGGCAAAGCGAGAAAGCGTATCGACAAAAATTTGCAATACAGAGAAGTTTACCTCAGCTTATGGCACATACACGGTGAGTTCAGTGTACTACATGGCAAAGCGAGAAAGCGTATGGACAAAAATTCGCAACACAGAGAAGTTTACCTCAGCTTATGGCACATACACGGTGAGTTCAGTGTACTACATGGCAAAGCGAGAAAGAGTATCGACAAAAATTCGCAACACAGAGATGTTTACCTCAGCTTATCGCACATACACGGTGAGTCCAGTGTACTACATGGCAAAGCGAGAAAGTGTATCGACAAAAATTCGCAATACAGAGATGTTTACCTCAGCTTATGGCACATACACGGTGAGTTCAGTGTACTACATGGCAAAGCGAGAAAGCGTATCGACAAAAATTCGCAACACAGAGAAGTTTACCTCAGCTTATCGCACATACACGGTGAGTCCAGTGTACTACATGGCAAAGTGAGAAAGCGTATCGACAAAAATTCGCAACACAGAGATGTTTACCTCAGCTTATCGCACATACAAGGTGAGTCCAGTGTACTACATGGCAAAGTGAGAAAGCGTATCGACAAAAATTCGCAACACAGAGATGTTTACCTCAGCTTATCGCACATACAAGGTGAGTCCTGTGTACTACATGGCAAAGTGAGAAAGCGTATCGACAAAAATTCGCAACACAATGATGTTTACCTCAGCTTATCGCACATACAAGGTGAGTCCAGTGTACTACATGGCAAAGCGAGAAAGTGTATCGACAAAAATTCACAACACAATATTGTTTACCTCAGCTTATCGCACATACAAGGTGAGTCCAGTGTACTACATGGCAAAGCGAGAAAGCGTATCGACAAAAATTCGCAACACAATGATGTTTGCCTCAGCTTATCGCACATACAAGGTGAGTCCAGTGTACTACACGGCAAAGCGAGAAAGCGTATCGACAAAAATTCGCAACACAATGATGTTTACCTCAGCTTATCGCACATACAAGGTGAGTCCAGTGTACTACATGGCAAAGCGAGAAAGTGTATCGACAAAAATTCACAACACAGAGATGTTTACCTCAGCTTATCCCACATACGCGGCGAGACTAGTGTACTACATGGCAAAGCGAGAAAGCGTATCGACAAAAATTCGCAATACAGATATGTTTACCTCAGCTTATCGCACATACAAGGTGAGTCCAGTGTACTACATGGCAAAGCGAGAAAGTGTATCGACAAAAATTCACAACACAGAGATGTTTACCTCAGCTTATCGCACATACACGGCGAGTCCAGTGTACTACATGGCAAAGCGAGAAAGCGTATCGACAAAAATTCGCAACACAGAGATGTTTACCTCAGCTTATCGCACATACACGGTGAGTCCAGTGTACTACATGGCAAAGCGAGAAAGTGTATCGACAAAAATTCGCAATACAGAGATGTTTACCTCAGCTTATCGCACATACAAGGTGAGTCCAGTGTACTACATGGCAAAGTGAGAAAGCGTATCGACAAAAATTCGCAACACAGAGATGTTTACCTCAGCTTATCGCACATACAAGGTGAGTCCAGTGTACTACATGGCAAAGTGAGAAAGTGTATCGACAAAAATTCACAACACAGAGATGTTTACCTCAGCTTATCGCACATACACGGTGAGTCCAGTGTACTACATGGCTAAGCGAGAAAGCGTATCGACAAAAATTCACAACACAGAGATGTTTACCTCAGCTTATCGCACATACAAGGTGAGTCCAGTGTACTACATGGCAAAGCGAGAAAGTGTATCGACAAAAATTCACAACACAATGATGTTTACCTCAGCTTATCGCACATACAAGGTGAGTCCAGTGTACTACATGGCAAAGCGAGAAAGCATATCGACAAAAATTCGCAACACAATGATGTTTGCCTCAGCTTATCGCACATACAAGGTGAGTCCAGTGTACTACATGGCAAAGCGAGAAAGCGTATCGACAAAAATTCGCAACACAATGATGTTTACCTCAGCTTATCGCACATACAATGTGAGTCCAGTGTACTACATGGCAAAGCGAGAAAGTGTATTGACAAAAATTCGCAATACAGAGATGTTTACCTCAGCTTATCGCACATACAAGGTGAGTCCTGTGTACTACATGGCAAAGTGAGAAAGCGTATCGACAAAAATTCGCAACACAGAGATGTTTACCTCAGCTTATCGCACATACACGGTGAGTCCAGTGTACTACATGGCAAAGCGAGAAAGTGTATCGACAAAAATTCACAACACAATGATGTTTACCTCAGCTTATCGCACATACAAGGTGAGTCCAGTGTACTACATGGCAAAGCGAGAAAGCATATCGACAAAAATTCGCAACACAATGATGTTTGCCTCAGCTTATCGCACATACAAGGTGAGTCCAGTGTACTACATGGCAAAGAGAGAAAGCGTATCGACAAAAATTCGCAACACAATGATGTTTACCTCAGCTTATCGCACATACACTGTGAGTCCAGTGTACTACATGGCAAAGCGAGAAAGTGTATTGACAAAAATTCGCAATACAGAGATGTTTACCTCAGCTTATCGCACATACGCGGCGAGACTAGTGTACTACATGGCAAAGCGAGAAAGCGTATCGACAAATATTCGCAATACAGAGATGTTTACCTCAGCTTATGGCACATACACGGTGAGTTCAGTGTACTACATGGCAAAGCGAGAAAGCGTATCGACAAAAATTCGCAACACAGAGATGTTTACCTCAGCTTATCGCACATACACGGTGAGTCCAGTGTACTACATGGCAAAGCGAGAAAGTGTATCGACAAAAATTCGCAATACAGAGATGTTTACCTCAGCTTATGGCACATACACGGTGAGTTCAGTGTACAACATGGCAAAGCGAGAAAGCGTATCGACAAAAATTCGCAATACAGAGATGTTTACCTCAGCTTATCGCACATACAAGGTCAGTCCTGTGTACTACATGGCAAAGTGAGAAAGCGTATCGACAAAAATTCGCAACACAGATATGTTTACTTCAGCTTATCGCACATACACGGGGAATCCAGTGTACTACATGGCAAAGCGAGAAAGTGTATCGACAAAAATTCGTAACACAGAGATTTTTGCCTCAGCTTATCGCACATACCCGGCGAGACCAGTGTACTACATGGCAAAGCGAGAAAGCGTATCGACAAAAATTCGCAACACAGAGATGTTTACCTCAGCTTATTGCACATAGACGGTTAATCCAGTGTACTACATGGCAAAGCGAGAAACCGTATCGCCAAAAATTCGTAACACAGAGATGTTTACCTCAGCTTATCGCACATACGCGGCGAGACCAGTGTACTACATGGCAAATCGAGAAAGTGTATCGACAAAAATTCGCAATACAGAGATGTTTACCTCAGCTTATGGCACACACACGGTGAGTTCAGTGTACTATATGGCAAAGCGAGAAAGCGTATCGACAAAAATTCACAACACAGAGATGTTTACCTCAGCTTATCGCATATACACAGCGAGTCCAGCGTACTACATGGCAAGGCGAGAAAGTGTATCGACAAAAATTCGCAATACAGAGAGGTTTACCTCAGCTTATGGCACATACACGGTGAGTACAGTGTACTACATGGCAAAGCGAGAAAGCGTATCGACAAAAATTCACAACACAATGATGTTTAACTCAGCTTTTCGCACTACACGGCGAGTCCAGTGTACTACATGGCAAGCGAGAAAACGTATCGACAAAAATTCGCAACACAGATATGTTTACCACAGCTTATCACACATACACGGTGAGTCCAGTGTACTACATGGCAAAGCGAGAAAGCGTATCGACAAAAATTCGCAACACAATGATGTTTGCCTCAGCTTATCGCACATACAAAGTGAGTCCAGTGTACTACATGGCAAAGCGAGAAAGCGTATCGACAAAAATTCGCAACACAATGATGATTACCTCAGCTTATCGCACATACAAGGTGAGTCCAGTGTACTACATGGCAAAGCGAGAAAGTGTATCGATAAAAATTCACAACACAGAGATGTTTACCTCAGCTTATCGCACATACGCGGCGAGACTAGTGTATTACATGGCAAAGCGAGAAAGCGTATCGACAAAAATTCGCAACACAGAGATGTTTACCTCAGCTTATCGCACATACACGGTGAGTCCAGTGTACTACATGGCAAAGCGAGAAAGTGTATCGACAAAAATTCGCAATACAGAGATGTTTACCTCAGCTTATGGCACATACACGGTGAGTTCCGTGTACTACATGGCAAAGCGAGAAAGCGTATCGACAAAAATTCGCAACACAGAGAAGTTTACCTCAGCTTATCGCACATACACGGTGAGTCCAGTGTACTACATGGCAAAGTGAGAAAGCGTATCGACAAAAATTCGCAACACAGAGATGTTTACCTCAGCTTATCGCACATACAAGGTGAGTCCAGTGTACTACATGGCAAAGTGAGAAAGCGTATCGACAAAAATTCGCAACACAGAGATGTTTACCTCAGCTTATCGCACATACAAGGTGAGTCCTGTGTACTACACGGCAAAGCGAGAAAGCGTATCGACAAAAATTCGCAACACAATGATGTTTACCTCAGCTTATCGCACATACAAGGTGAGTCCAGTGTACTACATGGCAAAGTGAGAAAGCGTATCGACAAAAATTCGCAACACAGAGATGTTTACCTCAGCTTATCGCACATACAAGGTGAGTCCTGTGTACTACATGGCAAAGTGAGAAAGCGTATCGACAAAAATTCGCAACACAATGATGTTTACCTCAGCTTATCGCACATACAAGGTGAGTCCAGTGTACTACATGGCAAAGCGAGAAAGTGTATCGACAAAAATTCACAACACAATATTGTTTACCTCAGCTTATCGCACATACAAGGTGAGTCCAGTGTACTACATGGCAAAGCGAGAAAGCGTATCGACAAAAATTCGCAACACAATGATGTTTGCCTCAGCTTATCGCACATACAAGGTGAGTCCAGTGTACTACACGGCAAAGCGAGAAAGCGTATCGACAAAAATTCGCAACACAATGATGTTTACCTCAGCTTATCGCACATACAAGGTGAGTCCAGTGTACTACATGGCAAAGCGAGAAAGTGTATCGACAAAAATTCACAACACAGAGATGTTTACCTCAGCTTATCCCACATACGCGGCGAGACTAGTGTACTACATGGCAAAGCGAGAAAGCGTATCGACAAAAATTCGCAATACAGATATGTTTACCTCAGCTTATCGCACATACAAGGTGAGTCCAGTGTACTACATGGCAAAGCGAGAAAGTGTATCGACAAAAATTCACAACACAGAGATGTTTACCTCAGCTTATCGCACATACACGGCGAGTCCAGTGTACTACATGGCAAAGCGAGAAAGCGTATCGACAAAAATTCGCAACACAGAGATGTTTACCTCAGCTTATCGCACATACACGGTGAGTCCAGTGTACTACATGGCAAAGCGAGAAAGTGTATCGACAAAAATTCGCAATACAGAGATGTTTACCTCAGCTTATCGCACATACAAGGTGAGTCCAGTGTACTACATGGCAAAGTGAGAAAGCGTATCGACAAAAATTCGCAACACAGAGATGTTTACCTCAGCTTATCGCACATACAAGGTGAGTCCAGTGTACTACATGGCAAAGTGAGAAAGTGTATCGACAAAAATTCACAACACAGAGATGTTTACCTCAGCTTATCGCACATACACGGTGAGTCCAGTGTACTACATGGCTAAGCGAGAAAGCGTATCGACAAAAATTCACAACACAGAGATGTTTACCTCAGCTTATCGCACATACAAGGTGAGTCCAGTGTACTACATGGCAAAGCGAGAAAGTGTATCGACAAAAATTCACAACACAATGATGTTTACCTCAGCTTATCGCACATACAAGGTGAGTCCAGTGTACTACATGGCAAAGCGAGAAAGCATATCGACAAAAATTCGCAACACAATGATGTTTGCCTCAGCTTATCGCACATACAAGGTGAGTCCAGTGTACTACATGGCAAAGCGAGAAAGCGTATCGACAAAAATTCGCAACACAATGATGTTTACCTCAGCTTATCGCACATACAATGTGAGTCCAGTGTACTACATGGCAAAGCGAGAAAGTGTATTGACAAAAATTCGCAATACAGAGATGTTTACCTCAGCTTATCGCACATACAAGGTGAGTCCTGTGTACTACATGGCAAAGTGAGAAAGCGTATCGACAAAAATTCGCAACACAGAGATGTTTACCTCAGCTTATCGCACATACACGGTGAGTCCAGTGTACTACATGGCAAAGCGAGAAAGTGTATCGACAAAAATTCACAACACAATGATGTTTACCTCAGCTTATCGCACATACAAGGTGAGTCCAGTGTACTACATGGCAAAGCGAGAAAGCATATCGACAAAAATTCGCAACACAATGATGTTTGCCTCAGCTTATCGCACATACAAGGTGAGTCCAGTGTACTACATGGCAAAGAGAGAAAGCGTATCGACAAAAATTCGCAACACAATGATGTTTACCTCAGCTTATCGCACATACACTGTGAGTCCAGTGTACTACATGGCAAAGCGAGAAAGTGTATTGACAAAAATTCGCAATACAGAGATGTTTACCTCAGCTTATCGCACATACGCGGCGAGACTAGTGTACTACATGGCAAAGCGAGAAAGCGTATCGACAAATATTCGCAATACAGAGATGTTTACCTCAGCTTATGGCACATACACGGTGAGTTCAGTGTACTACATGGCAAAGCGAGAAAGCGTATCGACAAAAATTCGCAACACAGAGATGTTTACCTCAGCTTATCGCACATACACGGTGAGTCCAGTGTACTACATGGCAAAGCGAGAAAGTGTATCGACAAAAATTCGCAATACAGAGATGTTTACCTCAGCTTATGGCACATACACGGTGAGTTCAGTGTACAACATGGCAAAGCGAGAAAGCGTATCGACAAAAATTCGCAATACAGAGATGTTTACCTCAGCTTATCGCACATACAAGGTCAGTCCTGTGTACTACATGGCAAAGTGAGAAAGCGTATCGACAAAAATTCGCAACACAGATATGTTTACTTCAGCTTATCGCACATACACGGGGAATCCAGTGTACTACATGGCAAAGCGAGAAAGTGTATCGACAAAAATTCGTAACACAGAGATTTTTGCCTCAGCTTATCGCACATACCCGGCGAGACCAGTGTACTACATGGCAAAGCGAGAAAGCGTATCGACAAAAATTCGCAACACAGAGATGTTTACCTCAGCTTATTGCACATAGACGGTTAATCCAGTGTACTACATGGCAAAGCGAGAAACCGTATCGCCAAAAATTCGTAACACAGAGATGTTTACCTCAGCTTATCGCACATACGCGGCGAGACCAGTGTACTACATGGCAAATCGAGAAAGTGTATCGACAAAAATTCGCAATACAGAGATGTTTACCTCAGCTTATGGCACACACACGGTGAGTTCAGTGTACTATATGGCAAAGCGAGAAAGCGTATCGACAAAAATTCACAACACAGAGATGTTTACCTCAGCTTATCGCATATACACAGCGAGTCCAGCGTACTACATGGCAAGGCGAGAAAGTGTATCGACAAAAATTCGCAATACAGAGAGGTTTACCTCAGCTTATGGCACATACACGGTGAGTACAGTGTACTACATGGCAAAGCGAGAAAGCGTATCGACAAAAATTCACAACACAATGATGTTTAACTCAGCTTTTCGCACTACACGGCGAGTCCAGTGTACTACATGGCAAGCGAGAAAACGTATCGACAAAAATTCGCAACACAGATATGTTTACCACAGCTTATCACACATACACGGTGAGTCCAGTGTACTACATGGCAAAGCGAGAAAGCGTATCGACAAAAATTCGCAACACAATGATGTTTGCCTCAGCTTATCGCACATACAAAGTGAGTCCAGTGTACTACATGGCAAAGCGAGAAAGCGTATCGACAAAAATTCGCAACACAATGATGATTACCTCAGCTTATCGCACATACAAGGTGAGTCCAGTGTACTACATGGCAAAGCGAGAAAGTGTATCGATAAAAATTCACAACACAGAGATGTTTACCTCAGCTTATCGCACATACGCGGCGAGACTAGTGTATTACATGGCAAAGCGAGAAAGCGTATCGACAAAAATTCGCAACACAGAGATGTTTACCTCAGCTTATCGCACATACACGGTGAGTCCAGTGTACTACATGGCAAAGCGAGAAAGTGTATCGACAAAAATTCGCAATACAGAGATGTTTACCTCAGCTTATGGCACATACACGGTGAGTTCCGTGTACTACATGGCAAAGCGAGAAAGCGTATCGACAAAAATTCGCAACACAGAGAAGTTTACCTCAGCTTATCGCACATACACGGTGAGTCCAGTGTACTACATGGCAAAGTGAGAAAGCGTATCGACAAAAATTCGCAACACAGAGATGTTTACCTCAGCTTATCGCACATACAAGGTGAGTCCAGTGTACTACATGGCAAAGTGAGAAAGCGTATCGACAAAAATTCGCAACACAGAGATGTTTACCTCAGCTTATCGCACATACAAGGTGAGTCCTGTGTACTACACGGCAAAGCGAGAAAGCGTATCGACAAAAATTCGCAACACAATGATGTTTACCTCAGCTTATCGCACATACAAGGTGAGTCCAGTGTACTACATGGCAAAGCGAGAAAGTGTATCGACAAAAATTCACAACACAGAGATGTTTACCTCAGCTTATCGCACATACGCGGCGAGACTAGTGTACTACATGGCAAAGCGAGAAAGCGTATCGACAAAAATTCGCAATACAGATATGTTTACCTCAGCTTATCGCAAATACAAGGTGAGTCCAGTGTACTACATGGCAAAGCGAGAAAGTGTATCGACAAAAATTCACAACACAGAGATGTTTACCTCAGCTTATCGCACATACACGGCGAGTCCAGTGTACTACATGGCAAAGCGAGAAAGCGTATCGACAAAAATTCGCAACAAGAGATGTTTACCTCAGCTTATCGCACATACACGGTGAGTCCAGTGTACTACATGGCAAAGCGAGAAAGTTTATCGACAGAAATTCGCAACACAGAGATGTTTACCTCAGCTTATGGCACATACACGGTGAGTTCAGTGTACTACATGGCAAAGCGAGAAAGCGTATCGACAAAAATTCGCGATACAGAGATGTTTACCTCAGCTTATGGCACATACACGGTGAGTTCAGTGTACTACATGGCAAAGCGAGAAAGCGTATAGCCAAAAATTCGCAACACAGAGAAGTTTACCTCAGCTTATCGCACATACACGGTGAGTCCAGTGTACTACATGGCAAAGTGAGAAAGCGTATCGACAAAAATTCGCAACACAGAGATGTTTACCTCAGCTTATCGCACATACAAGGTGAGTCCAGTGTACTACATGGCAAAGTGAGAAAGCGTATCGACAAAAATTCGCAACACAGAGATGTTTACCTCAGCTTATCGCACATACAAGGTGAGTCCTGTGTACTACATGGCAAAGTGAGAAAGCGTATCGACAAAAATTCGCAACACAGAGATGTTTACCTCAGCTTATCGCACATACAAGGTGAGTCCAGTGTACTACATGGCAAAGCGAGAAAGTGTATCGACAAAAATTCACAACACAATGATGTTTACCTCAGCTTATCGCACATACAAGGTGAGTCCAGTGTACTACATGGCAATCCGAGAAAGCGTATCGACAAAAATTCGCAACACAATGATGTTTGCCTCAGCTTATCGCACATACAAGGTGAGTCCAGTGTACTACATGGCAAAGCGAGAAAGCGTATCGACAAAAATTCGCAACACAATGATGTTTACCTCAGCTTATCGCACATACAATGTGAGTCCAGTGTACTACATGGCAAAGCGAGAAAGTGTATTGACAAAAATTCGCAATACAGAGATGTTTACCTCAGCTTATCGCACATACAAGGTGAGTCCAGTGTACTACATGGCAAAGCGAGAAAGCGTATCGACAAAAATTCGCAACACAGAGATGTTTACCTCAGCTTATCGCACATACAAGGTGAGTCCTGTGTACTACATGGCAAAGTGAGAAAGCGTATCGACAAAAATTCGCAACACAGAGATGTTTACCTCAGCTTATCGCACATACATGGTGAGTCCAGTGTACTACATGGCAAAGCGAGAAAGTGTATCGACAAAAATTCACAACACAATGATGTTTACCTCAGCTTATCGCACATACAAGGTGAGTCCAGTGTACTACATGGCAAAGCGAGAAAGCATATCGACAAAAATTCGCAACACAATGATGTTTGCCTCAGCTTATCGCACATACAAGGTGAGTCCAGTGTACTACATGGCAAAGAGAGAAAGCGTATCGACAAAAATTCGCAACACAATGATGTTTACCTCAGCTTATCGCACATACAAGGTGAGTCCAGTGTACTACATGGCAAAGCGAGAAAGTGTATTGACAAAAATTCGCAATACAGAGATGTTTACCTCAGCTTATCGCACATACGCGGCGAGACTAGTGTACTACATGGCAAAGCGAGAAAGCGTATCGACAAATATTCGCAATACAGAGATGTTTACCTCAGCTTATGGCACATACACGGTGAGTTCAGTGTACTACATGGCAAAGCGAGAAAGCGTATCGACAAAAATTCGCAACACAGAGATGTTTACCTCAGCTTATCGCACATACACGGTGAGTCCAGTGTACTACATGGCAAAGCGAGAAAGTGTATCGACAAAAATTCGCAATACAGAGATGTTTACCTCAGCTTATGGCACATACACGGTGAGTTCAGTGTACAACATGGCAAAGCGAGAAAGCGTATCGACAAAAATTCGCAATACAGAGATGTTTACCTCAGCTTATCGCACATACGCGGCGAGACTAGTGTACTACATGGCAAAGCGAGAAAGCGTATCGACAAAAATTTGCAATACAGAGATGTTTACCTCAGCTTATGGCACATACACGGTGAGTTCAGGGTACTACATGGCAAAGCGAGAAAGCGTATCGACAAAAATTCACAACACAGAGATGTTTACCTCAGCTTATCGCACATACAAGGTGAGTCCAGTGTACTACATGGCAAAGCGAGAAAGCGTATCGACAAAAATTCGCAACACAGAGATGTTTACCTCAGCTTATCGCACATACAAGGTGAGTCCTGTGTACTACATGGCAAAGTGAGAAAGCGTATCGACAAAAATTCGCAACACAGATATGTTTACTTCAGCTTATCGCACATACACGGTGAATCCAGTGTACTACATGGCAAAGCGAGAAAGTGTATCGACAAAAATTCGCAACACAGAGATTTTTGCCTCAGCTTATCGCACATACCCGGCGAGACCAGTGTACTACATGGCAAAGCGAGAAAGCGTATCGACAAAAATTCGCAACACAGACATGTTTACCTCAGCTTATTGCACATAGACGGTTAATCCAGTGTACTACATGGCAAAGCGAGAAACCGTATCGCCAAAAATTCGCAACACAGAGATGTTTACCTCAGCTTATCGCACATACGCGGCGATACTAATGTACTACATGGCAAAGCGAGAAAGCGTATCGACAAAAATTCCCAACACAGAGATGTTTACCTCAGCTTATCGCACATACACGGCGAGACCAGTGTACTACATGGCAAATCGAGAAAGTGTATCGACAAAAATTCCCAACACAGAGATGTTTACCTCAGCTTATCGCACATACACGGCGAGACCAGTGTACTACATGGCAAATCGAGAAAGTGTATCGACAAAAATTCCCAACACAGAGATGTTTACCTCAGCTTATCGCACATACACGGTGAGTCCAGTGTACTACATGGCAAAGCGAGAAAGTGTATCGACAAAAATTCGCAATACAGAGATGTTTACCTCAGCTTATTGCACATAGACGGTTAATCCAGTGTACTACATGGCAAAGCGAGAAACCGCATCGCCAAAAATTCGCAACACAGAGATGTTTACCTCAGCTTATCGCACATACGCGGCGATACTAATGTACTACATGGCAAAGCGAGAAAGCGTATCGACAAAAATTCCCAACACAGAGATGTTTACCTCAGCTTATCGCACATACACGGCGAGACCAGTGTACTACATGGCAAATCGAGAAAGTGTATCGACAAAAATTCGCAATACAGAGATGTTTACCTCAGCTTATGGCACACACACGGTGAGTTCAGTGTACTATATGGCAAAGTGAGAAAGCGTATCGACAAAAATTCGCAACACAATGATGTTTTCCTCAGCTTATCGCACATACAAGGTGAGTCCAGTGTACTACATGGCAAAGCGAGAAAGTGTATCGACAAAAATTCACAACACAATATTGTTTACCTCAGCTTATCGCACATACAAGGTGAGTCCAGTGTACTACATGGCAAAGCGAGAAAGCGTATCGACAAAAATTTTCAACACAATGATGTTTGCCTCAGCTTATCGCACATACAAGGTGAGTCCAGTGTACTACATGGCAAAGCGAGAAAGCGTATCGACAAAAATTCGCAACACAATGATGGTTACCTCAGCTTATCGCACATACAAGGTGAGTCCTGTGTACTACATGGCAAAGCGAGAAAGTGTATAGACAAAAATTCACAACACAGAGATGTTTACCTCAGCTTATCGCACATACGCGGCGAGACTAGTGTACTACATGGCAAAGCGAGAAAGCGTATCGACAAAAATTCGCAATACAGAGATGTTTACCTCAGCTTATCGCACATACAAGGTGAGTCCAGTGTACTACATGGCAAAGCGAGAAAGTGTATCGACAAAAATTCACAACACAGAGATGTTTACCTCAGCTTATCGCACATACACGGCGAGTCCAGTGTACTACATGGCAAAGCGAGAAAGCGTATCGACAAAAATTCGCAACACAGAGATGTTTACCTCAGCTTATCGCACATACACGGTGAGTCCAGTGTACTACATGGCAAAGCGAGAAAGCGTATCGACAAAAATTCGCAATACAGAGATGTTTACCTCAGCTTATGGCACATACACGGTGAGTTCAGTGTACTACATGGCAAAGCGAGAAATAGTATCGCCAAAAATTCGCAACACAGAGAAGTTTACCTCAGCTTATCGCACATACAAGGTGAGTCCTGTGTACTACATGGCAAAGTGAGAAAGCGTATCGACAAAAATTCGCAACACAGAGATGTTTACCTCAGCTTATCGCACATACAAGGTGAGTCCATTGTACTACATGGCAAAGTGAGAAAGCGTATCGACAAAAATTCGCAACACAGAGATGTTTACCTCAGCTTATCGCACATACAAGGTGAGTCCTGTGTACTACATGGCAAAGTGAGAAAGCGTATCGACAAACATTCGCAACACAGAGATGTTTACCTCAGCTTATCGCACATACAAGGTGAGTCAAGTGTACTACATGGCAAAGCGAGAAAGCGTATCGACAAAAATTCACAACACAATGATGTTTACCTCAGCTTATCGCACATACAAAGTGAGTCCAGTGTACTACATGGCAAAGCGAGAAAGCATATCGACAAAAATTCGCAACACAATGATGTTTGCCTCAGCTTATCGCACATACAAGGTGAGTCCAGTGTACTACATGGCAAAGCGAGAAAGCGTATCGACAAAAATTCGCAACACAATGATGTTTACCTCAGCTTATCGCACATACAAGGTGAGTCCAGTGTACTACATGGCAAAGCGAGAAAGTGTATTGACAAAAATTCACAACACAGAGATGTTTACCTCAGCTTATCGCACATACGCGGCGAGACTAGTGTACTACATGGCAAAGCGAGAAAGCGTATCGACAAAAATTTGCAATACAGAGATGTTTACCTCAGCTTATGGCACATACACGGTGAGTTCAGTGTACTACATGGCAAAGCGAGAAAGCGTATCGACAAAAATTCGCAACACAGAGATGTTTGCCTCAGCTTATCGCACATACAAGGTGAGTCCAGTGTACTACATGGCAAAGTGAGAAAGCGTATCGACAAAAATTCGCAACACAGAGATGTTTACCTCAGCTTATCGCACATACAAGGTGAGTCCTGTGTACAACATTGCAAAGTGAGAAAGCGTATCGACAAAAATTCGCAACACAGAGATGTTTACTTCAGCTTATCGCACATACACGGTGAATCCAGTGTACTACATGGCAAAGCGAGAAAGTGTATCGACAAAAATTCGCAACACAGAGATGTTTACCTCAGCTTATCGCACATACGCGGCGAGACTAGTGTACTACATGGCAAAGCGAGAAAGCCAATCGACAAATATTCGCAACACAGAGATGTTTACCTCAGCTTATCGCATATACACGGTGAGTTCAGTGTACTACATCGCAAAGCGAGAAATCGTATCGACAAAAATTTACAACACAGAGATTTTTACCTCAGCTTATCGCACATACCCGGCGAGACCAGTGTACTACATGGCAAAGCGAGAAAGCGTATCGACAAAAATTCGCAACACAGAGATGTTTACCTCAGCTTATTGCACATAGACGTTTAATCCAGTGTACTACATGGCAAAGCGAGAAACCGTATCGGCAAAAATTCGCAACACAGAGATGTTTACCTCAGCTTATCGCACATACGCGGCGATACTAGTGTACTACATGGCAAAGCGAGAAAGCGTATCGACAAAAATTCCCAACACAGAGATGTTTACCTCAGCTTATCGCACATACACGGCGAGACCAGTGTACTACATGGCAAATCGAGAAAGTGTATCGACAAAAATTCGCAATACAGAGATGTTTACCTCAGCTTATGGCACACACACGGTGAGTTCAGTGTACTATATGGCAAAGCGAGAAAGCGTATCGACAAAAATTCACAACACAGAGATGTTTACCTCAGCTTATCGCATATACACAGCGAGTCCAGCGTACTACATGGCAAGGCGAGAAAGTGTATCGACAAAAATTCGCAATTCAGAGAGGTTTACCTCAGATTATGGCACATACACGGTGAGTACAGTGTACTACATGGCAAAGCGAGAAAGCGTATCGACAAAAATTCACAACACAATGATGTTTAACTCAGCTTTTCGCACTACACGGCGAGTCCAGTGTACTACATGGCAAGCGAGAAAGCGTATCGACAAAAATTCGCAACACAGATATGTTTACCACAGCTTATCACACATACACGGTGAGTCCAGTGTACTACATGGCAAAGCGAGAAAGCGTATCGACAAAAATTCGCAACACAATGATGTTTGCCTCAGCTTATCGCACATACAAAGTGAGTCCAGTGTACTACATGGCAAAGCGAGAAAGCGTATCGACAAAAATTCGCAACACAATGATGTTTACCTCAGCTTATCGCACATACAAGGTGAGTCCAGTGTACTACATGGCAAAGCGAGAAAGTGTATCGATAAAAATTCACAACACAGAGATGTTTACCTCAGCTTATCGCACATACGCGGCGAGACTAGTGTATTACATGGCAAAGCGAGAAAGCGTATCGACAAAAATTCGCAACACAGAGATGTTTACCTCAGCTTATCGCACATACACGGTGAGTCCAGTGTACTACATGGCAAAGCGAGAAAGTGTATCGACAAAAATTCGCAATACAGAGATGTTTACCTCAGCTTATGGCACATACACGGTGAGTTCAGTGTACTACATGGCAAAGCGAGAAAGCGTATCGACAAAAATTCGCAACACAGAGAAGTTTACCTCAGCTTATCGCACATACACGGTGAGTCCAGTGTACTACATGGCAAAGTGAGAAAGCGTATCGACAAAAATTCGCAACACAGAGATGTTTACCTCAGCTTATCGCACATACAAGGTGAGTCCAGTGTACTACATGGCAAAGTTAGAAAGCGTATCGACAAAAATTCGCAACACAGAGATGTTTACCTCAGCTTATCGCACATACAAGGTGAGTCCTGTGTACTACATGGCAAAGTGAGAAAGCGTATCGACAAAAATTCGCAACACAATGATGTTTACCTCAGCTTATCGCACATACACGGTGAGTCCAGTGTACTACATGGCAAAGCGAGAAAGCGTATCGACAAAAATTCGCAACACAGAGATGTTTACCTCAGCTTATCGCACATACAAGGTGAGTCCAGTGTACTACATGGCAAAGCGAGAAAGTGTATCGACAAAAATTCGCAACACAGAGATGTTTACCTCAGCTTATCGCACATACACGGTGAGTCCAGTGTACCACATGGCAAAGCGAGAAAGCGTATCGACAAAAATTCGCAACACAGAGATGTTTACCTCAGCTTATCGCACATACAAGGTGAGTCCAGTGTACTACATGGCAAAGCGAGAAAGTGTATCGACAAAAATTCACAACACAATATTGTTTACCTCAGCTTATCGCACATACAAGGTGAGTCCAGTGTACTACGTGGCAAAGCGAGAAAGCGTATCGACAAAAATTCGCAACACAATGATGTTTGCCTCAGCTTATCGCACATACAAGGTGAGTCCAGTGTACTACACGGCAAAGCGAGAAAGCGTATCGACAAAAATTCGCAACACAATGATGTTTACCTCAGCTTATCGCACATACAAGGTGAGTCCAGTGTACTACATGGCAAAGCGAGAAAGTGTATCGACAAAAATTCACAACACAGAGATGTTTACCTCAGCTTATCGCACATACGCGGCGAGACTAGTGTACTACATGGCAAAGCGAGAAAGCGTATCGACAAAAATTCGCAATACAGATATGTTTACCTCAGCTTATCGCACATACAAGGTGAGTCCAGTGTACTACATGGCAAAGCGAGAAAGTGTATCGACAAAAATTCACAACACAGAGATGTTTACCTCAGCTTATCGCACATACACGGCGAGTCCAGTGTACTACATGGCAAAGCGAGAAAGCGTATCGACAAAAATTCGCAACACAGAGATGTTTACCTCAGCTTATCGCACATACACGGTGAGTCCAGTGTACTACATGGCAAAGCGAGAAAGTGTATCGACAAAAATTCGCAATACAGAGATGTTTACCTCAGCTTATGGCACATACACGGTGAGTTCAGTGTACTACATGGCAAAGCGAGAAAGCGTATAGCCAAAAATTCGCAACACAGAGAAGTTTACCTCAGCTTATCGCACATACACGGTGAGTCCAGTGTACTACATGGCAAAGTGAGAAAGCGTATCGACAAAAATTCGCAACACAGAGATGTTTACCTCAGCTTATCGCACATACAAGGTGAGACTAGTGTACTACATGGCAAAGTGAGAAAGCGTATCGACAAAAATTCGCAACACAGAGATGTTTACCTCAGCTTATCGCACATACAAGGTGAGTCCTGTGTACTACATGGCAAAGTGAGAAAGCGTATCGACAAAAATTCGCAACACAGAGATGTTTACCTCAGCTTATCGCACATACAAGGTGAGTCCAGTGTACTACATGGCAAAGCGAGAAAGTGTATCGACAAAAATTCACAACACAATGATGTTTACCTCAGCTTATCGCACATACAAGGTGAGTCCAGTGTACTACATGGCAAAGCGAGAAAGCATATCGACAAAAATTCGCAACACAATGATGTTTGCCTCAGCTTATCGCACATACAAGGTGAGTCCAGTGTACTACATGGCAAAGCGAGAAAGCGTATCGACAAAAATTCGCAACACAATGATGTTTACCTCAGCTTATCGCACATACAAGGTGAGTCCAGTGTACTACATGGCAAAGCGAGAAAGTGTATCGACAAAAATTCACAACACAATGATGTTTACCTCAGCTTATCGCACATACAAGGTGAGTCCAGTGTACTACATGGCAAAGCGAGAAAGCATATCGACAAAAATTCGCAACACAATGATGTTTGCCTCAGCTTATCGCACATACAAGGTGAGTCCAGTGTACTACATGGCAAAGAGAGAAAGCGTATCGACAAAAATTCGCAACACAATGATGTTTACCTCAGCTTATCGCACATACAAGGTGAGTCCAGTGTACTACATGGCAAAGCGAGAAAGTGTATTGACAAAAATTCGCAATACAGAGATGTTTACCTCAGCTTATCGCACATACGCGGCGAGACTAGTGTACTACATGGCAAAGCGAGAAAGCGTATCGACAAATATTCGCAATACAGAGATGTTTACCTCAGCTTATGGCACATACACGGTGAGTTCAGTGTACTACATGGCAAAGCGAGAAAGCGTATCGACAAAAATTCGCAACACAGAGATGTTTACCTCAGCTTATCGCACATACACGGTGAGTCCAGTGTACTACATGGCAAAGCGAGAAAGTGTATCGACAAAAATTCGCAATACAGAGATGTTTACCTCAGCTTATGGCACATACACGGTGAGTTCAGTGTACAACATGGCAAAGCGAGAAAGCGTATCGACAAAAATTCGCAACACAGAGATGTTTACCTCAGCTTATCGCACATACAAGGTGAGTCCTGTGTACTACATGGCAAAGTGAGAAAGCGTATCGACAAAAATTCGCAACACAGATATGTTTACTTCAGCTTATCGCACATACACGGTGAATCCAGTGTACTACATGGCAAAGCGAGAAAGTGTATCGACAAAAATTCGAAACACAGAGATTTTTGCCTCAGCTTATCGCACATACCCGGCGAGACCAGTGTACTACATGGCAAAGCGAGAAAGCGTATCGACAAATATTCGCAACACAGAGATGTTTACCTCAGCTTATTGCACATAGACGGTTAATCCAGTGTACTACATGGCAAAGCGAGAAACCGTATCGCCAAAAATTCGCAACACAGAGATGTTTACCTCAGCTTATCGCACATACGCGGCGAGACCAGTGTACTACATGGCAAATCGAGAAAGCGTATCGACAAAAATTCGCAATACAGAGATGTTTACCTCAGCTTATGGCACACACACGGTGAGTTCAGTGTACTATATGGCAAAGCGAGAAAGCGTATCGACAAAAATTCACAACACAGAGATGTTTACCTCAGCTTATCGCATATACACAGCGAGTCCAGCGTACTACATGGCAAGGCGAGAAAGTGTATCGACAAAAATTCGCAATACAGAGAGGTTTACCTCAGCTTATGGCACATACACGGTGAGTACAGTGTACTACATGGCAAAGCGAGAAAGCGTATCGACAAAAATTCACAACACAATGATTTTTAACTCAGCTTTTCGCACTACACGGCGAGTCCAGTGTACTACATGGCAAGCGAGAAAGCGTATCGACAAAAATTCGCAACACAGATATGTTTACCACAGCTTATCACACATACACGGTGAGTCCAGTGTACTACATGGCAAAGCGAGAAAGTGTATCGACAAAAATTCGCAACACAATGATGTTTGCCTCAGCTTATCGCACATACAAAGTGAGTCCAGTGTACTACATGGCAAAGCGAGAAAGCGTATCGACAAAAATTCGCAACACAATGATGTTTACCTCAGCTTATCGCACATACAAGGTGAGTCCTGTGTACTACATGGCAAAGCGAGAAAGTGTATCGATAAAAATTCACAACACAGAGATGTTTACCTCAGCTTATCGCACATACACGGTGAGTCCTGTGTACTACATGGCAAAGCGAGAAAGTGTATCGATAAAAATTCACAACACAATGATGTTTACCTCAGCTTATCGCACATACAAGGTGAGTCCTGTGTACTACATGGCAAAGCGAGAAAGTGTATCGATAAAAATTCACAACACAATGATGTTTACCTCAGCTTATCGCACATACAAGGTGAGTCCTGTGTACTACATGGCAAAGCGAGAAAGTGTATCGATAAAAATTCACAACACAATGATGTTTACCTCAGCTTATCGCACATACAAGGTGAGTCCTGTGTAATACATGGCAAAGCGAGAAAGCGTATCGACAAAAATTCGCAACACAATGATGTTTACCTCAGCTTATCGCACATACAAGGTGAGTCCAGTGTACTACATGGCAAAGCGAGAAAGCGTATCGACAAAAATTCGCAACACAATGATGTTTGCCTCAGCTTATCGCACATACAAGGTGAGTCCTGTGTACTACATGGCAAAGCGAGAAAGCGTATCGATAAAAATTCACAACACAGAGATGTTTACCTCAGCTTATCGCACATACGCGGCGAGACTAGTGTATTACATGGCAAAGCGAGAAAGCGTATCGACAAAAATTCGCAACACAGAGATGTTTACATCAGCTTATCGCACATACACGGTGAGTCCAGTGTACTACATGGCAAAGCGAGAAAGTGTATCGACAAAAATTCGCAATACAGAGATGTTTACCTCAGCTTATGGCACATACACGGTGAGTTCAGTGTACTACATGGCAAAGCGAGAAAGCGTATCGACAAAAATTCGCAACACAGAGATGTTTACCTCAGCTTATCGCACATACAAGGTGAGTCCAGTGTACTACATGGCAAAGCGAGAAAGTGTATCGACAAAAATTCACAACACAATGATGTTTACCTCAGCTTATCGCACATACAAGGTGAGTCCAGTGTACTACATGGCAAAGCGAGAAAGCATATCGACAAAAATTCGCAACACAATGATGTTTGCCTCAGCTTATCGCACATACAAGGTGAGTCCAGTGTACTACATGGCAAAGAGAGAAAGCGTATCGACAAAAATTCGCAACACAATGATGTTTACCTCAGCTTATCGCACATACAAGGTGAGTCCAGTGTACTACATGGCAAAGCGAGAAAGTGTATTGACAAAAATTCGCAATACAGAGATGTTTACCTCAGCTTATCGCACATACACGGTGAGTCCAGTGTACTACATGGCAAAGTGAGAAAGCGTATCGACAAAAATTCGCAACACAGAGATGTTTACCTCAGCTTATCGCACATACAAGGTGAGTCCAGTGTACTACATGGCAAAGTGAGAAAGCGTATCGACAAAAATTCGCAACACAATGATGTTTACCTCAGCTTATCGCACATACAAGGTGAGTCCAGTGTACTACATGGCAAAGCGAGAAAGTGTATCGACAAAAATTCACAACACAATATTGTTTACCTCAGCTTATCGCACATACAAGGTGAGTCCAGTGTACTACATGGCAAAGCGAGAAAGCGTATCGACAAAAATTCGCAACACAATGATGTTTGCCTCAGCTTATCGCACATACAAGGTGAGTCCAGTGTACTACACGGCAAAGCGAGAAAGCGTATCGACAAAAATTCGCAACACAATGATGTTTACCTCAGCTTATCGCACATACAAGGTGAGTCCAGTGTACTACATGGCAAAGCGAGAAAGTGTATCGACAAAAATTCACAACACAGAGATGTTTACCTCAGCTTATCGCACATACGCGGCGAGACTAGTGTACTACATGGCAAAGCGAGAAAGCGTATCGACAAAAATTCGCAATACAGATATGTTTACCTCAGCTTATCGCACATACAAGGTGAGTCCAGTGTACTACATGGCAAAGCGAGAAAGTGTATCGACAAAAATTCACAACACACAGATGTTTACCTCAGCTTATCGCACATACACGGCGAGTCCAGTGTACTACATGGCAAAGCGAGAAAGCGTATCGACAAAAATTCGCAACACAGAGATGTTTACCTCAGCTTATCGCCCATACACGGTGAGTCCAGTGTACTACATGGCAAAGCGAGAAAGTGTATCGACAAAAATTCGCAATACAGAGATGTTTACCTCAGCTTATGGCACATACACGGTGAGTTCAGTGTACTACATGGCAAAGCGAGAAAGCGTATAGCCAAAAATTCGCAACACAGAGAAGTTTACCTCAGCTTATCGCACATACACGGTGAGTCCAGTGTACTACATGGCAAAGTGAGAAAGCGTATCGACAAAAATTCGCAACACAGAGATGTTTACCTCAGCTTATCGCACATACAAGGTGAGTCCAGTGTACTACATGGCAAAGTGAGAAAGCGTATCGACAAAAATTCACAACACAGAGATGTTTACCTCAGCTTATCGCACATACAAGGTGAGTCCTGTGTACTACATGGCAAAGTGAGAAAGCGTATCGACAAAAATTCGCAACACAGAGATGTTTACCTCAGCTTATCGCACATACAAGGTGAGTCCAGTGTACTACATGGCAAAGCGAGAAAGTGTATCGACAAAAATTCACAACACAATGATGTTTACCTCAGCTTATCGCACATACAAGGTGAGTCCAGTGTACTACATGGCAAAGCGAGAAAGCATATCGACAAAAATTCGCAACACAATGATGTTTGCCTCAGCTTATCGCACATACAAGGTGAGTCCAGTGTACTACATGGCAAAGCGAGAAAGCGTATCGACAAAAATTCGCAACACAATGATGTTTACCTCAGCTTATCGCACATACAATGTGAGTCCAGTGTACTACATGGCAAAGCGAGAAATTGTATTGACAAAAATTCGCAATACAGAGATGTTTACCTCAGCTTATCGCACATACAAGGTGAGTCCTGTGTACTACATGGCAAAGTGAGAAAGCGTATCGACAAAAATTCGCAACACAGAGATGTTTACCTCAGCTTATCGCACATACAAGGTGAGTCCAGTGTACTACATGGCAAAGCGAGAAAGTGTATCGACAAAAATTCACAACACAATGATGTTTTCCTCAGCTTATCGCACATACAAGGTGAGTCCAGTGTACTACATGGCAAAGCGAGAAAGCATATCGACAAAAATTCGCAACACAATGATGTTTGCCTCAGCTTATCGCACATACAAGGTGAGTCCAGTGTACTACATGGCAAAGAGAGAAAGCGTATCGACAAAAATTCGCAACACAATGATGTTTACCTCAGCTTATCGCACATACAAGGTGAGTCCAGTGTACTACATGGCAAAGCGAGAAAGTGTATTGACAAAAATTCGCAATACAGAGATGTTTACCTCAGCTTATCGCACATACGCGGCGAGACTAGTGTACTACATGGCAAAGCGAGAAAGCGTATCGACAAATATTCGCAATACAGAGATGTTTACCTCAGCTTATGGCACATACACGGTGAGTTCAGTGTACTACATGGCAAAGCGAGAAAGCGTATCGACAAAAATTCGCAACACAGAGATGTTTACCTCAGCTTATCGCACATACACGGTGAGTCCAGTGTACTACATGGCAAAGCGAGAAAGTGTATCGACAAAAATTCGCAATACAGAGATGTTTACCTCAGCTTATGGCACATACACGGTGAGTTCAGTGTACAACATGGCAAAGCGAGAAAGCGTATCGACAAAAATTCGCAATACAGAGATGTTTACCTCAGCTTATCGCACATACGCGGCGAGACTAGTGTACTACATGGCAAAGCGAGAAAGCGTATCGACAAAAATTTGCAATACAGAGATGTTTACCTCAGCTTATGGCACATACACGGTGAGTTCAGTGTACTACATGGCAAAGCGAGAAAGCGTATCGACAAAAATTCGCAACACAGAGATGTTTACCTCAGCTTATCGCACATACAAGGTGAGTCCAGTGTACTACATGGCAAAGCGAGAAAGCGTATCGACAAAAATTCGCAACACAGAGATGTTTACCTCAGCTTATCGCACATACAAGGTGAGTCCTGTGTACTACATGGCAAAGTGAGAAAGCGTATCGACAAAAATTCGCAACACAGATATGTTTACTTCAGCTTATCGCACATACACGGTGAATCCAGTGTACTACATGGCAAAGCGAGAAAGTGTATCGACAAAAATTCGCAACACAGAGATTTTTGCCTCAGCTTATCGCACATACCCGGCGAGACCAGTGTACTACATGGCAAAGCGAGAAAGCGTATCGACAAAAATTCGCAACACAGAGATGTTTACCTCAGCTTATTGCACATAGACGGTTAATCCAGTGTACTACATGGCAAAGCGAGAAACCGTATCGCCAAAAATTCGCAACACAGAGATGTTTACCTCAGCTTATCGCACATACGCGGCGATACTAGTGTACTACATGGCAAAGCGAGAAAGCGTATCGACAAAAATTCCCAACACAGAGATGTTTACCTCAGCTTATCGCACATACACGGCGAGACCAGTGTACTACATGGCAAATCGAGAAAGTGTATCGACAAAAATTCGCAATACAGAGATGTTTACCTCAGCTTATGGCACACACACGGTGAGTTCAGTGTACTATATGGCAAAGCGAGAAAGCGTATCGCCAAAAATTCACAACACAGAGATGTTTACCTCAGCTTATCGCATATACACAGCGAGTCCAGCGTACTACATGGCAAGGCGAGAAAGTGTATCGACAAAAATTCGCAATACAGAGAGGTTTACCTCAGCTTATGGCACATACGCGGTGAGTACAGTGTACTACATGGCAAAGTGAGAAAGCGTATCGAAAAAATTCGCAACACAATGATGTTTTCCTCAGCTTATCGCACATACAAGGTGAGTCCAATGTACTACATGGCAAAGCGAGAAAGTGTATCGACAAAAATTCACAACACAATATTGTTTACCTCAGCTTATCGCACATACAAGGTGAGTCCAGTGTACTACATGGCAAAGCGAGAAAGCGTATCGACAAAAATTTTCAACACAATGATGTTTGCCTCAGCTTATCGCACATACGCGGCGATACTAATGTACTACATGGCAAAGCGAGAAAGCGTATCGACAAAAATTCCCAACACAGAGATGTTTACCTCAGCTTATCGCACATACACGGCGAGACCAGTGTACTACATGGCAAATCGAGAAAGTGTATCGACAAAAATTCGCAATACAGAGATGTTTACCTCAGCTTATGGCACACACACGGTGAGTTCAGTGTACTATATGGCAAAGTGAGAAAGCGTATCGAAAAAATTCGCAACACAATGATGTTTTCCTCAGCTTATCGCACATACAAGGTGAGTCCAATGTACTACATGGCAAAGCGAGAAAGTGTATCGACAAAAATTCACAACACAATATTGTTTACCTCAGCTTATCGCACATACAAGGTGAGTCCAGTGTACTACATGGCAAAGCGAGAAAGTGTATCGACAAAAATTCGCAATACAGAGATGTTTACCTCAGCTTATTGCACATAGACGGTTAATCCAGTGTACTACATGGCAAAGCGAGAAACCGCATCGCCAAAAATTCGCAACACAGAGATGTTTACCTCAGCTTATCGCACATACGCGGCGATACTAATGTACTACATGGCAAAGCGAGAAAGCGTATCGACAAAAATTCCCAACACAGAGATGTTTACCTCAGCTTATCGCACATACACGGCGAGACCAGTGTACTACATGGCAAATCGAGAAAGTGTATCGACAAAAATTCGCAATACAGAGATGTTTACCTCAGCTTATGGCACACACACGGTGAGTTCAGTGTACTATATGGCAAAGTGAGAAAGCGTATCGACAAAAATTCGCAACACAATGATGTTTTCCTCAGCTTATCGCACATACAAGGTGAGTCCAGTGTACTACATGGCAAAGCGAGAAAGTGTATCGACAAAAATTCACAACACAATATTGTTTACCTCAGCTTATCGCACATACAAGGTGAGTCCAGTGTACTACATGGCAAAGCGAGAAAGCGTATCGACAAAAATTTTCAACACAATGATGTTTGCCTCAGCTTATCGCACATACAAGGTGAGTCCAGTGTACTACATGGCAAAGCGAGAAAGCGTATCGACAAAAATTCGCAACACAATGATGGTTACCTCAGCTTATCGCACATACAAGGTGAGTCCTGTGTACTACATGGCAAAGCGAGAAAGTGTATAGACAAAAATTCACAACACAGAGATGTTTACCTCAGCTTATCGCACATACGCGGCGAGACTAGTGTACTACATGGCAAAGCGAGAAAGCGTATCGACAAAAATTCGCAATACAGAGATGTTTACCTCAGCTTATCGCACATACAAGGTGAGTCCAGTGTACTACATGGTAAAGCGAGAAAGTGTATCGACAAAAATTCACAACACAGAGATGTTTACCTCAGCTTATCGCACATACACGGCGAGTCCAGTGTACTACATGGCAAAGCGAGAAAGCGTATCGACAAAAATTCGCAACACAGAGATGTTTACCTCAGCTTATCGCACATACACGGTGAGTCCAGTGTACTACATGGCAAAGCGAGAAAGCGTATCGACAAAAATTCGCAATACAGAGATGTTTACCTCAGCTTATGGCACATACACGGTGAGTTCAGTGTACTACATGGCAAAGCGAGAAATAGTATCGCCAAAAATTCGCAACACAGAGAAGTTTACCTCAGCTTATCGCACATACAAGGTGAGTCCTGTGTACTACATGGCAAAGTGAGAAAGCGTATCGACAAAAATTCGCAACACAGAGATGTTTACCTCAGCTTATCGCACATACAAGGTGAGTCCATTGTACTACATGGCAAAGTGAGAAAGCGTATCGACAAAAATTCGCAACACAGAGATGTTTACCTCAGCTTATCGCACATACAAGGTGAGTCCTGTGTACTACATGGCAAAGTGAGAAAGCGTATCGACAAACATTCGCAACACAGAGATGTTTACCTCAGCTTATCGCACATACAAGGTGAGTCAAGTGTACTACATGGCAAAGCGAGAAAGCGTATCGACAAAAATTCACAACACAATGATGTTTACCTCAGCTTATCGCACATACAAAGTGAGTCCAGTGTACTACATGGCAAAGCGAGAAAGCATATCGACAAAAATTCGCAACACAATGATGTTTGCCTCAGCTTATCGCACATACAAGGTGAGTCCAGTGTACTACATGGCAAAGCGAGAAAGCGTATCGACAAAAATTCGCAACACAATGATGTTTACCTCAGCTTATCGCACATACAAGGTGAGTCCAGTGTACTACATGGCAAAGCGAGAAAGTGTATTGACAAAAATTCACAACACAGAGATGTTTACCTCAGCTTATCGCACATACGCGGCGAGACTAGTGTACTACATGGCAAAGCGAGAAAGCGTATCGACAAAAATTTGCAATACAGAGATGTTTACCTCAGCTTATGGCACATACACGGTGAGTTCAGTGTACTACATGGCAAAGCGAGAAAGCGTATCGACAAAAATTCGCAACACAGAGATGTTTGCCTCAGCTTATCGCACATACAAGGTGAGTCCAGTGTACTACATGGCAAAGTGAGAAAGCGTATCGACAAAAATTCGCAACACAGAGATGTTTACCTCAGCTTATCGCACATACAAGGTGAGTCCTGTGTACAACATTGCAAAGTGAGAAAGCGTATCGACAAAAATTCGCAACACAGAGATGTTTACTTCAGCTTATCGCACATACACGGTGAATCCAGTGTACTACATGGCAAAGCGAGAAAGCCAATCGACAAAAATTCGCAACACAGAGATGTTTACCTCAGCTTATCGCACATACGCGGCGAGACTAGTGTACTACATGGCAAAGCGAGAAAGCCAATCGACAAATATTCGCAACACAGAGATGTTTACCTCAGCTTATCGCATATACACGGTGAGTTCAGTGTACTACATCGCAAAGCGAGAAATCGTATCGACAAAAATTTACAACACAGAGATTTTTACCTCAGCTTATCGCACATACCCGGCGAGACCAGTGTACTACATGGCAAAGCGAGAAAGCGTATCGACAAAAATTCGCAACACAGAGATGTTTACCTCAGCTTATTGCACATAGACGTTTAATCCAGTGTACTACATGGCAAAGCGAGAAACCGTATCGGCAAAAATTCGCAACACAGAGATGTTTACCTCAGCTTATCGCACATACGCGGCGATACTAGTGTACTACATGGCAAAGCGAGAAAGCGTATCGACAAAAATTCCCAACACAGAGATGTTTACCTCAGCTTATCGCACATACACGGCGAGACCAGTGTACTACATGGCAAATCGAGAAAGTGTATCGACAAAAATTCGCAATACAGAGATGTTTACCTCAGCTTATGGCACACACACGGTGAGTTCAGTGTACTATATGGCAAAGCGAGAAAGCGTATCGACAAAAATTCACAACACAGAGATGTTTACCTCAGCTTATCGCATATACACAGCGAGTCCAGCGTACTACATGGCAAGGCGAGAAAGTGTATCGACAAAAATTCGCAATTCAGAGAGGTTTACCTCAGATTATGGCACATACACGGTGAGTACAGTGTACTACATGGCAAAGCGAGAAAGCGTATCGACAAAAATTCACAACACAATGATGTTTAACTCAGCTTTTCGCACTACACGGCGAGTCCAGTGTACTACATGGCAAGCGAGAAAGCGTATCGACAAAAATTCGCAACACAGATATGTTTACCACAGCTTATCACACATACACGGTGAGTCCAGTGTACTACATGGCAAAGCGAGAAAGCGTATCGACAAAAATTCGCAACACAATGATGTTTGCCTCAGCTTATCGCACATACAAAGTGAGTCCAGTGTACTACATGGCAAAGCGAGAAAGCGTATCGACAAAAATTCGCAACACAATGATGTTTACCTCAGCTTATCGCACATACAAGGTGAGTCCAGTGTACTACATGGCAAAGCGAGAAAGTGTATCGATAAAAATTCACAACACAGAGATGTTTACCTCAGCTTATCGCACATACGCGGCGAGACTAGTGTATTACATGGCAAAGCGAGAAAGCGTATCGACAAAAATTCGCAACACAGAGATGTTTACCTCAGCTTATCGCACATACACGGTGAGTCCAGTGTACTACATGGCAAAGCGAGAAAGTGTATCGACAAAAATTCGCAATACAGAGATGTTTACCTCAGCTTATGGCACATACACGGTGAGTTCAGTGTACTACATGGCAAAGCGAGAAAGCGTATCGACAAAAATTCGCAACACAGAGAAGTTTACCTCAGCTTATCGCACATACACGGTGAGTCCAGTGTACTACATGGCAAAGTGAGAAAGCGTATCGACAAAAATTCGCAACACAGAGATGTTTACCTCAGCTTATCGCACATACAAGGTGAGTCCAGTGTACTACATGGCAAAGTTAGAAAGCGTATCGACAAAAATTCGCAACACAGAGATGTTTACCTCAGCTTATCGCACATACAAGGTGAGTCCTGTGTACTACATGGCAAAGTGAGAAAGCGTATCGACAAAAATTCGCAACACAATGATGTTTACCTCAGCTTATCGCACATACACGGTGAGTCCAGTGTACTACATGGCAAAGCGAGAAAGCGTATCGACAAAAATTCGCAACACAGAGATGTTTACCTCAGCTTATCGCACATACAAGGTGAGTCCAGTGTACTACATGGCAAAGCGAGAAAGTGTATCGACAAAAATTCGCAACACAGAGATGTTTACCTCAGCTTATCGCACATACACGGTGAGTCCAGTGTACCACATGGCAAAGCGAGAAAGCGTATCGACAAAAATTCGCAACACAGAGATGTTTACCTCAGCTTATCGCACATACAAGGTGAGTCCAGTGTACTACATGGCAAAGCGAGAAAGTGTATCGACAAAAATTCACAACACAATATTGTTTACCTCAGCTTATCGCACATACAAGGTGAGTCCAGTGTACTACGTGGCAAAGCGAGAAAGCGTATCAACAAAAATTCGCAACACAATGATGTTTGCCTCAGCTTATCGCACATACAAGGTGAGTCCAGTGTACTACACGGCAAAGCGAGAAAGCGTATCGACAAAAATTCGCAACACAATGATGTTTACCTCAGCTTATCGCACATACAAGGTGAGTCCAGTGTACTACATGGCAAAGCGAGAAAGTGTATCGACAAAAATTCACAACACAGAGATGTTTACCTCAGCTTATCGCACATACGCGGCGAGACTAGTGTACTACATGGCAAAGCGAGAAAGCGTATCGACAAAAATTCGCAATACAGATATGTTTACCTCAGCTTATCGCACATACAAGGTGAGTCCAGTGTACTACATGGCAAAGCGAGAAAGTGTATCGACAAAAATTCACAACACAGAGATGTTTACCTCAGCTTATCGCACATACACGGCGAGTCCAGTGTACTACATGGCAAAGCGAGAAAGCGTATCGACAAAAATTCGCAACACAGAGATGTTTACCTCAGCTTATCGCACATACACGGTGAGTCCAGTGTACTACATGGCAAAGCGAGAAAGTGTATCGACAAAAATTCGCAATACAGAGATGTTTACCTCAGCTTATGGCACATACACGGTGAGTTCAGTGTACTACATGGCAAAGCGAGAAAGCGTATAGCCAAAAATTCGCAACACAGAGAAGTTTACCTCAGCTTATCGCACATACACGGTGAGTCCAGTGTACTACATGGCAAAGTGAGAAAGCGTATCGACAAAAATTCGCAACACAGAGATGTTTACCTCAGCTTATCGCACATACAAGGTGAGACTAGTGTACTACATGGCAAAGTGAGAAAGCGTATCGACAAAAATTCGCAACACAGAGATGTTTACCTCAGCTTATCGCACATACAAGGTGAGTCCTGTGTACTACATGGCAAAGTGAGAAAGCGTATCGACAAAAATTCGCAACACAGAGATGTTTACCTCAGCTTATCGCACATACAAGGTGAGTCCAGTGTACTACATGGCAAAGCGAGAAAGTGTATCGACAAAAATTCACAACACAATGATGTTTACCTCAGCTTATCGCACATACAAGGTGAGTCCAGTGTACTACATGGCAAAGCGAGAAAGCATATCGACAAAAATTCGCAACACAATGATGTTTGCCTCAGCTTATCGCACATACAAGGTGAGTCCAGTGTACTACATGGCAAAGCGAGAAAGCGTATCGACAAAAATTCGCAACACAATGATGTTTACCTCAGCTTATCGCACATACAAGGTGAGTCCAGTGTACTACATGGCAAAGCGAGACAGTGTATCGACAAAAATTCACAACACAATGATGTTTACCTCAGCTTATCGCACATACAAGGTGAGTCCAGTGTACTACATGGCAAAGCGAGAAAGCATATCGACAAAAATTCGCAACACAATGATGTTTGCCTCAGCTTATCGCACATACAAGGTGAGTCCAGTGTACTACATGGCAAAGAGAGAAAGCGTATCGACAAAAATTCGCAACACAATGATGTTTACCTCAGCTTATCGCACATACAAGGTGAGTCCAGTGTACTACATGGCAAAGCGAGAAAGTGTATTGACAAAAATTCGCAATACAGAGATGTTTACCTCAGCTTATCGCACATACGCGGCGAGACTAGTGTACTACATGGCAAAGCGAGAAAGCGTATCGACAAATATTCGCAATACAGAGATGTTTACCTCAGCTTATGGCACATACACGGTGAGTTCAGTGTACTACATGGCAAAGCGAGAAAGCGTATCGACAAAAATTCGCAACACAGAGATGTTTACCTCAGCTTATCGCACATACACGGTGAGTCCAGTGTACTACATGGCAAAGCGAGAAAGTGTATCGACAAAAATTCGCAATACAGAGATGTTTACCTCAGCTTATGGCACATACACGGTGAGTTCAGTGTACAACATGGCAAAGCGAGAAAGCGTATCGACAAAAATTCGCAACACAGAGATGTTTACCTCAGCTTATCGCACATACAAGGTGAGTCCTGTGTACTACATGGCAAAGTGAGAAAGCGTATCGACAAAAATTCGCAACACAGATATGTTTACTTCAGCTTATCGCACATACACGGTGAATCCAGTGCACTACATGGCAAAGCGAGAAAGTGTATCGACAAAAATTCGAAACACAGAGATTTTTGCCTCAGCTTATCGCACATACCCGGCGAGACCAGTGTACTACATGGCAAAGCGAGAAAGCGTATCGACAAATATTCGCAACACAGAGATGTTTACCTCAGCTTATTGCACATAGACGGTTAATCCAGTGTACTACATGGCAAAGCGAGAAACCGTATCGCCAAAAATTCGCAACACAGAGATGTTTACCTCAGCTTATCGCACATACGCGGCGAGACCAGTGTACTACATGGCAAATCGAGAAAGCGTATCGACAAAAATTCGCAATACAGAGATGTTTACCTCAGCTTATGGCACACACACGGTGAGTTCAGTGTACTATATGGCAAAGCGAGAAAGCGTATCGACAAAAATTCACAACACAGAGATGTTTACCTCAGCTTATCGCATATACACAGCGAGTCCAGCGTACTACATGGCAAGGCGAGAAAGTGTATCGACAAAAATTCGCAATACAGAGAGGTTTACCTCAGCTTATGGCACATACACGGTGAGTACAGTGTACTACATGGCAAAGCGAGAAAGCGTATCGACAAAAATTCACAACACAATGATGTTTAACTCAGCTTTTCGCACTACACGGCGAGTTCAGTGTACTACATGGCAAGCGAGAAAGCGTATCGACAAAAATTCGCAACACAGATATGTTTACCACAGCTTATCACACATACACGGTGAGTCCAGTGTACTACATGGCAAAGCGAGAAAGTGTATCGACAAAAATTCGCAACACAATGATGTTTGCCTCAGCTTATCGCACATACAAAGTGAGTCCAGTGTACTACATGGCAAAGCGAGAAAGCGTATCGACAAAAATTCGCAACACAATGATGTTTACCTCAGCTTATCGCACATACAAGGTGAGTCCTGTGTACTACATGGCAAAGCGAGAAAGTGTATCGATAAAAATTCACAACACAGAGATGTTTACCTCAGCTTATCGCACATACACGGTGAGTCCTGTGTACTACATGGCAAAGCGAGAAAGTGTATCGATAAAAATTCACAACACAATGATGTTTACCTCAGCTTATCGCACATACAAGGTGAGTCCTGTGTACTACATGGCAAAGCGAGAAAGTGTATCGATAAAAATTCACAACACAATGATGTTTACCTCAGCTTATCGCACATACAAGGTGAGTCCTGTGTACTACATGGCAAAGCGAGAAAGTGTATCGATAAAAATTCACAACACAATGATGTTTACCTCAGCTTATCGCACATACAAGGTGAGTCCTGTGTAATACATGGCAAAGCGAGAAAGCGTATCGACAAAAATTCGCAACACAATGATGTTTACCTCAGCTTATCGCACATACAAGGTGAGTCCAGTGTACTACATGGCAAAGCGAGAAAGCGTATCGACAAAAATTCGCAACACAATGATGTTTGCCTCAGCTTATCGCACATACAAGGTGAGTCCTGTGTACTACATGGCAAAGCGAGAAAGCGTATCGATAAAAATTCACAACACAGAGATGTTTACCTCAGCTTATCGCACATACGCGGCGAGACTAGTGTATTACATGGCAAAGCGAGAAAGCGTATCGACAAAAATTCGCAACACAGAGATGTTTACATCAGCTTATCGCACATACACGGTGAGTCCAGTGTACTACATGGCAAAGCGAGAAAGTGTATCGACAAAAATTCGCAATACAGAGATGTTTACCTCAGCTTATGGCACATACACGGTGAGTTCAGTGTACTACATGGCAAAGCGAGAAAGCGTATCGACAAAAATTCGCAACACAGAGATGTTTACCTCAGCTTATCGCACATACAAGGTGAGTCCAGTGTACTACATGGCAAAGCGAGAAAGTGTATCGACAAAAATTCACAACACAATGATGTTTACCTCAGCTTATCGCACATACAAGGTGAGTCCAGTGTACTACATGGCAAAGCGAGAAAGCATATCGACAAAAATTCGCAACACAATGATGTTTGCCTCAGCTTATCGCACATACAAGGTGAGTCCAGTGTACTACATGGCAAAGAGAGAAAGCGTATCGACAAAAATTCGCAACACAATGATGTTTACCTCAGCTTATCGCACATACAAGGTGAGTCCAGTGTACTACATGGCAAAGCGAGAAAGTGTATTGACAAAAATTCGCAATACAGAGATGTTTACCTCAGCTTATCGCACATACACGGTGAGTCCAGTGTACTACATGGCAAAGTGAGAAAGCGTATCGACAAAAATTCGCAACACAGAGATGTTTACCTCAGCTTATCGCACATACAAGGTGAGTCCAGTGTACTACATGGCAAAGTGAGAAAGCGTATCGACAAAAATTCGCAACACAATGATGTTTACCTCAGCTTATCGCACATACAAGGTGAGTCCAGTGTACTACATGGCAAAGCGAGAAAGTGTATCGACAAAAATTCACAACACAATATTGTTTACCTCAGCTTATCGCACATACAAGGTGAGTCCAGTGTACTACATGGCAAAGCGAGAAAGCGTATCGACAAAAATTCGCAATACAGATATGTTTACCTCAGCTTATCGCACATACAAGGTGAGTCCAGTGTACTACATGGCAAAGCGAGAAAGTGTATCGACAAAAATTCACAACACACAGATGTTTACCTCAGCTTATCGCACATACACGGCGAGTCCAGTGTACTACATGGCAAAGCGAGAAAGCGTATCGACAAAAATTCGCAACACAGAGATGTTTACCTCAGCTTATCGCCCATACACGGTGAGTCCAGTGTACTACATGGCAAAGCGAGAAAGTGTATCGACAAAAATTCGCAATACAGAGATGTTTACCTCAGCTTATGGCACATACACGGTGAGTTCAGTGTACTACATGGCAAAGCGAGAAAGCGTATAGCCAAAAATTCGCAACACAGAGAAGTTTACCTCAGCTTATCGCACATACACGGTGAGTCCAGTGTACTACATGGCAAAGTGAGAAAGCGTATCGACAAAAATTCGCAACACAGAGATGTTTACCTCAGCTTATCGCACATACAAGGTGAGTCCAGTGTACTACATGGCAAAGTGAGAAAGCGTATCGACAAAAATTCACAACACAGAGATGTTTACCTCAGCTTATCGCACATACAAGGTGAGTCCTGTGTACTACATGGCAAAGTGAGAAAGCGTATCGACAAAAATTCGCAACACAGAGATGTTTACCTCAGCTTATCGCACATACAAGGTGAGTCCAGTGTACTACATGGCAAAGCGAGAAAGTGTATCGACAAAAATTCACAACACAATGATGTTTACCTCAGCTTATCGCACATACAAGGTGAGTCCAGTGTACTACATGGCAAAGCGAGAAAGCATATCGACAAAAATTCGCAACACAATGATGTTTGCCTCAGCTTATCGCACATACAAGGTGAGTCCAGTGTACTACATGGCAAAGCGAGAAAGCGTATCGACAAAAATTCGCAACACAATGATGTTTACCTCAGCTTATCGCACATACAATGTGAGTCCAGTGTACTACATGGCAAAGCGAGAAATTGTATTGACAAAAATTCGCAATACAGAGATGTTTACCTCAGCTTATCGCACATACAAGGTGAGTCCTGTGTACTACATGGCAAAGTGAGAAAGCGTATCGACAAAAATTCACAACACAATGATGTTTTCCTCAGCTTATCGCACATACAAGGTGAGTCCAGTGTACTACATGGCAAAGCGAGAAAGCATATCGACAAAAATTCGCAACACAATGATGTTTGCCTCAGCTTATCGCACATACAAGGTGAGTCCAGTGTACTACATGGCAAAGAGAGAAAGCGTATCGACAAAAATTCGCAACACAATGATGTTTACCTCAGCTTATCGCACATACAAGGTGAGTCCAGTGTACTACATGGCAAAGCGAGAAAGTGTATTGACAAAAATTCGCAATACAGAGATGTTTACCTCAGCTTATCGCACATACGCGGCGAGACTAGTGTACTACATGGCAAAGCGAGAAAGCGTATCGACAAATATTCGCAATACAGAGATGTTTACCTCAGCTTATGGCACATACACGGTGAGTTCAGTGTACTACATGGCAAAGCGAGAAAGCGTATCGACAAAAATTCGCAACACAGAGATGTTTACCTCAGCTTATCGCACATACACGGTGAGTCCAGTGTACTACATGGCAAAGCGAGAAAGTGTATCGACAAAAATTCGCAATACAGAGATGTTTACCTCAGCTTATGGCACATACACGGTGAGTTCAGTGTACAACATGGCAAAGCGAGAAAGCGTATCGACAAAAATTCGCAATACAGAGATGTTTACCTCAGCTTATCGCACATACGCGGCGAGACTAGTGTACTACATGGCAAAGCGAGAAAGCGTATCGACAAAAATTTGCAATACAGAGATGTTTACCTCAGCTTATGGCACATACACGGTGAGTTCAGTGTACTACATGGCAAAGCGAGAAAGCGTATCGACAAAAATTCGCAACACAGAGATGTTTACCTCAGCTTATCGCACATACAAGGTGAGTCCAGTGTACTACATGGCAAAGCGAGAAAGCGTATCGACAAAAATTCGCAACACAGAGATGTTTACCTCAGCTTATCGCACATACAAGGTGAGTCCTGTGTACTACATGGCAAAGTGAGAAAGCGTATCGACAAAAATTCGCAACACAGATATGTTTACTTCAGCTTATCGCACATACACGGTGAATCCAGTGTACTACATGGCAAAGCGAGAAAGTGTATCGACAAAAATTCGCAACACAGAGATTTTTGCCTCAGCTTATCGCACATACCCGGCGAGACCAGTGTACTACATGGCAAAGCGAGAAAGCGTATCGACAAAAATTCGCAACACAGAGATGTTTACCTCAGCTTATTGCACATAGACGGTTAATCCAGTGTACTACATGGCAAAGCGAGAAACCGTATCGCCAAAAATTCGCAACACAGAGATGTTTACCTCAGCTTATCGCACATACGCGGCGATACTAGTGTACTACATGGCAAAGCGAGAAAGCGTATCGACAAAAATTCCCAACACAGAGATGTTTACCTCAGCTTATCGCACATACACGGCGAGACCAGTGTACTACATGGCAAATCGAGAAAGTGTATCGACAAAAATTCGCAATACAGAGATGTTTACCTCAGCTTATGGCACACACACGGTGAGTTCAGTGTACTATATGGCAAAGCGAGAAAGCGTATCGCCAAAAATTCACAACACAGAGATGTTTACCTCAGCTTATCGCATATACACAGCGAGTCCAGCGTACTACATGGCAAGGCGAGAAAGTGTATCGACAAAAATTCGCAATACAGAGAGGTTTACCTCAGCTTATGGCACATACGCGGTGAGTACAGTGTACTACATGGCAAAGTGAGAAAGCGTATCGAAAAAATTCGCAACACAATGATGTTTTCCTCAGCTTATCGCACATACAAGGTGAGTCCAATGTACTACATGGCAAAGCGAGAAAGTGTATCGACAAAAATTCACAACACAATATTGTTTACCTCAGCTTATCGCACATACAAGGTGAGTCCAGTGTACTACATGGCAAAGCGAGAAAGCGTATCGACAAAAATTCGCAATACAGAGATGTTTACCTCAGCTTATCGCACATACAAGGTGAGTCCAGTGTACTACATGGCAAAGCGAGAAAGTGTATCGACAAAAATTCACAACACAGAGATGTTTACCTCAGCTTATCGCACATACACGGCGAGTCCAGTGTACTACATGGCAAAGCGAGAAAGCGTATCGACAAAAATTCGCAACACAGAGATGTTTACCTCAGCTTATGGCACACACACGGTGAGTTCAGTGTACTATATGGCAAAGCGAGAAAGCGTATCGACAAAAATTCGCAACACAGAGATGTTTACCTCAGCTTATCGCACATACAAGGTGAGTCCTGTGTACTACATGGCAAAGTGAGAAAGCGTATCGACAAACATTCGCAACACAGAGATGTTTACCTCAGCTTATCGCACATACACGGCGAGTCCAGTGTACTACATGGCAAAGCGAGAAAGCGTATCGACAAAAATTCGCAATACAGAGATGTTTACCTCAGCTTATCGCACATACACGGCGAGTCCAGTGTACTACATGGCAAAGCGAGAAACCGTATCGACAAAAATTCGCAACACAGAGATGTTTACCTCAGCTTATGGCACACACACGGTGAGTTCAGTGTACTATATGGCAAAGCGAGAAAGCGTATCGACAAAAATTCGCAACACAGAGATGTTTACCTCAGCTTATCGCACATACAAGGTGAGTCCTGTGTACTACATGGCAAAGTGAGAAAGCGTATCGACAAACATTCGCAACACAGAGATGTTTACCTCAGCTTATCGCACATACAAGGTGATTCAAGTGTACTGCATGGCAAAGCGAGAAAGCGTATCGACAAAAATTCACAACACAATGATGTTTACCTCAGCTTATCGCACATACAAAGTGAGTCCAGTGTACTACATGGCAAAGCGAGAAAGCATATCGACAAAAATTCGCAACACAATGATGTTTACCTCAGCTTATCGCACATACAAAGTGAGTCCAGTGTACTACATGGCAAAGCGAGAAAGCATATCGACAAAAATTCGCAACACAATGATGTTTACCTCAGCTTATCGCACATACAAGGTGAGTCCAGTGTACTACATGGCAAAGCGAGAAAGCATATCGACAAAAATTCGCAACACAGAGATGTTTACCTCAGCTTATCGCACATACAAGGTGAGTCCAGTGTACTACATGGCAAAGTGAGAAAGCGTATCGACAAAAATTCGCAACACAGAGATGTTTACCTCAGCTTATCGCACATACAAGGTGAGTCAAGTGTACTACATGGCAAAGCGAGAAAGTGTATCGACAAAAATTCACAACACAGAGATGTTTACCTCAGCTTATCGCACATACAAGGTGAGTCCAGTGTACTACATGGCAAAGCGAGAAAGCGTATCGACAAAAATTCGCAACACAGAGATGTTTACCTCAGCTTATCGCACATACAAGGTGAGTCCAGTGTACTACATGGCAAAGCGAGAAAGCGTATCGACAAAAATTCGCAACACAGAGATGTTTACCTCAGCTTATCGCACATACAAGGTGAGTCCTGTGTACTACATGGCAAAGTGAGAAAGCGTATCGACAAAAATTCGCAACACAGAGATGTTTACTTCAGCTTATCGCACATACACGGTGAATCCAGTGTACTACATGGCAAAGCGAGAAAGTGTATCGACAAAAATTCGCAACACAGAGATTTTTGCCTCAGCTTATCGCACATACCCGGCGAGACCAGTGTACTACATGGCAAAGCGAGAAAGCGTATCGACAAAAATTCGCAACACAGAGATGTTTACCTCAGCTTATTGCTCATAGACGGTTAATCCAGTGTACTACATGGCAAAGCGAGAAACCGTTTCGGCAAAAATTCGCAACACAGAGATGTTTACCTCAGCTTATCGCACATACGCGGCGATACTAGTGTACTACATGGCAAAGCGAGAAAGCGTATCGACAAAAATTCCCAACACAGAGATGTTTACCTCAGCTTATCGCACATACACGGCGAGACCAGTGTACTACATGGCAAATCGAGAAAGTGTAGCGACAAAAATTCGCAATACAGAGATGTTTACCTCAGCTTATGGCACACACACGGTGAGTTCAGTGTACTACATGGCAAAGCGAGAAAGCGTATCGACAAAAATTCACAACACAATGATGTTTACCTCAGCTTATCGCACATACAAAGTGAGTCCAGTGTACTACATGGCAAAGCGAGAAAGCATATCGACAAAAATTCGCAACACAATGATGTTTACCTCAGCTTATCGCACATACACGGCGAGTCCAGTGTACTACATGGCAAAGCGAGAAAGCGTATCGACAAAAATTCGCAACACAGAGATGTTTACCTCAGCTTATCGCACATACACGGTGAGTCCAGTGTACTACATGGCAAAGCGAGAAAGTGTATCGACAAAAATTCGCAATACGTAGATGTCTACCTCAGCTTATGGCACATACACGGTGAGTTCAGTGTACTACATGGCAAAGCGAGAAAGCGTATCGCCAAAAATTCGCAACACAGAGAAGTTTACCTCAGCTTATCGCACATACAAGGCGAGTCCTGTGTACTACATGGCAAAGTGAGAAAGCGTATCGACAAAAATTCGCAACACAGAGATGTTTACCTCAGCTTATCGCACATACAAGGTGAGTCCAGTGTACTACATGGCAAAGTGAGAAAGCGTATCGACAAAAATTCGCAACACAGAGATGTTTACCTCAGCTTATCGCACATACAAGGTGAGTCAAGTGTACTACATGGCAAAGCGAGAAAGTGTATCGACAAAAATTCACAACACAATGATGTTTACCTCAGCTTATCGCACATACAAGGTGAGTCCAGCGTACTACATGGCAAAGCGAGAAAGCATATCGACAAAAATTCGCAACACAATGATGTTTGCCTCAGCTTATCGCACATACAAGGTGAGTCCAGTGTACTACATGGCAAAGCGAGAAAGCGTATCGACAAAAATTCGCAACACAATGATGTTTACCTCAGCTTATCGCACATACAAGGTGAGTCCAGTGTACTACATGGCAAAGCGAGAAAGTGTATTGACAAAAATTCACAACACAGAGATGTTTACCTCAGCTTATCGCACATACGCGGCGAGACTAGTGTACTACATGGCAAAGCGAGAAAGCGTATCGACAAAAATTTGCAATACAGAGATGTTTACCTCAGCTTATGGCACATACACGGTGAGTTCAGTGTACTACATGGCAAAGCGAGAAAGCGTATCGACAAAAATTCGCAACACAGAGATGTTTACCTCAGCTTATCGCACATACAAGGTGAGTCCAGTGTACTACATGGCAAAGCGAGAAAGCGTATCGACAAAAATTCGCAACACAGAGATGTTTACCTCAGCTTATCGCACATACAAGGTGAGTCCTGTGTACTACGTGGCAAAGTGAGAAAGCGTATCGACAAAAATTCGCAACACAGAGATGTTTACTTCAGCTTATCGCACATACACGGTGAATCCAGTGTACTACATGGCAAAGCGAGAAAGTGTATCGACAAAAATTCGCAACACAGAGATTTTTGCCTCAGCTTATCGCACATACCCGGCGAGACCAGTGTACTACATGGCAAAGCGAGAAAGCGTATCGACAAAAATTCGCAACACAGAGATGTTTACCTCAGCTTATTGCACATAGACGGTTAATCCAGTGTACTACATGGCAAAGCGAGAAACCGTATCGGCAAAAATTCGCAACACAGAGATGTTTACCTCAGCTTATCGCACATACGCGGCGATACTAGTGTACTACATGGCAAAGCGAGAAAGCGTATCGACAAAAATTCCCAACACAGAGATGTTTACCTCAGCTTATCGCACATACACGGCGAGACCAGTGTACTACATGGCAAATCGAGAAAGTGTAGCGACAAAAATTCGCAATACAGAGATGTTTACCTCAGCTTATGGCACACACACGGTGAGTTCAGTGTACTATATGGCAAAGCGAGAAAGCGTATCGACAAAAATTCACAACACAGAGATGTTTACCTCAGCTTATCGCACATACACGGTGAGTCCAGCGTACTACATGGCAAGGCGAGAAAGTGTATCGACAAAAATTCGCAATACAGAGAGGTTTACCTCAGCTTATGGCACATACACGGTGAGTACAGTGTACTACATGGCAAAGCGAGAAAGCGTATCGACAAAAATTTGCAACACAGAGATGTTTACCTCAGCTTTTCGCACATACACGGCGAGTCCAGTGTACTACATGGCAAGCGAGAAAGCGTATCGACAAAAATTCGCAACACAATGATGTTTGCCTCAGCTTATCGCACATACAAGGTGAGTCCAGTGTACTACATGGCAAAGCGAGAAAGTGTATTGACAAAAATTCGCAACACAATGATGTTTGCCTCAGCTTATCGCACATACAAGGTGAGTCAAGTGTACTACATGGCAAAGCGAGAAAGCGTATCGACAAAAATTCGCAACACAATGATGTTTGCCTCAGCTTATCGCACATACAAAGTGAGTCCAGTGTACTACATGGCAAAGCGAGAAAGCATATCGACAAAAATTCGCAACACAATGATGTTTGCCTCAGCTTATCGCACATACAAGGTGAGTCAAGTGTACTACATGGCAAAGCGAGAAAGCGTATCGACAAAAATTCGCAACACAATGATGTTTGCCTCAGCTTATCGCACATACAAGGTGAGTCCAGTGTACTATATGGCAAATCGAGAAAGTGTATTGACAAAAATTCACAACACAGAGATGTTTACCTCAGCTTATCGCACATACAAGGTGAGTCCAGTGTACTACATGGCAAAGCGAGAAAGTGTATTGACAAAAATTCACAACACAGAGATGTTTACCTCAGCTTATCGCACATACGCGGCGAGACTAGTGTACTACATGGCAAAGCGAGAAAGCGTATCGACAAAAATTTGCAATACAGAGATGTTTACCTCAGCTTATGGCACATACACGGTGAGTTCAGTGTACTACATGGCAAAGCGAGAAAGCGTATCGACAAAAATTCGCCACACAGAGATGTTTGCCTCAGCTTATCGCACATACAAGGTGAGTCCAGTGTACTACATGGCAAAGTGAGAAAGCGTATCGACAAAAATTCGCAACACAGAGATGTTTACCTCAGCTTATCGCACATACAAGGTGAGTCCTGTGTACAACATTGCAAAGTGAGAAAGCGTATCGACAAAAATTCGCAACACAGAGATGTTTACTTCAGCTTATCGCACATACACGGTGAATCCAGTGTACTACATGGCAAAGCGAGAAAGTGTATCGACAAAAATTCGCAACACAGAGATGTTTACCTCAGCTTATCGCACATACGCGGCGAGACTAGTGTACTACATGGCAAAGCGAGAAAGTGTATCGACAAAAATTCGCAACACAGAGATGTTTACCTCAGCTTATCGCATATACACGGTGAGTTCAGTGTACTACATCGCAAAGCGAGAAATCGTATCGACAAAAATTTACAACACAGAGATTTTTACCTCAGCTTATCGCACATACCCGGCGAGACCAGTGTACTACATGGCAAAGCGAGAAAGCGTATCGACAAAAATTCGCAACACAGAGATGTTTACCTCAGCTTATTGCACATAGACGGTTAATCCAGTGTACTACATGGCAAAGCGAGAAACCGTATCGGCAAAAATTCGCAACACAGAGATGTTTACCTCAGCTTATCGCACATACGCGGCGATACTAGTGTACTACATGGCAAAGCGAGAAAGCGTATCGACAAAAATTCCCAACACAGAGATGTTTACCTCAGCTTATCGCACATACACGGCGAGACCAGTGTACTACATGGCAAATCGAGAAAGTGTATCGACAAAAATTCGCAATACAGAGATGTTTACCTCAGCTTATGGCACACACACGGTGAGTTCAGTGTACTATATGGCAAAGCGAGAAAGCGTATCGACAAAAATTCGCAACACAGAGATGTTTGCCTCAGCTTATCGCACATACAAGGTGAGTCCAGTGTACTACATGGCAAAGTGAGAAAGCGTATCGACAAAAATTCGCAACACAGAGATGTTTACCTCAGCTTATCGCACATACAAGGTGAGTCCTGTGTACAACATTGCAAAGTGAGAAAGCGTATCGACAAAAATTCGCAACACAGAGATGTTTACTTCAGCTTATCGCACATACACGGTGAATCCAGTGTACTACATGGCAAAGCGAGAAAGTGTATCGACAAAAATTCGCAACACAGAGATGTTTACCTCAGCTTTTCGCACTACACGGCGAGTCCAGTGTACTACATGGCAAGCGAGAAAGCGTATCGACAAAAATTCGCAACACAGATATGTTTACCACAGCTTATCACACATACACGGTGAGTCCAGTGTACTACATGGCAAAGCGAGAAAGCGTATCGACAAAAATTCGCAACACAATGATGTTTGCCTCAGCTTATCGAACATACAAGGTGAGTCCAGTGTACTACATGGCAAAGCGAGAAAGCGTATCGACAAAAATTCGCAACACAATGATGTTTACCTCAGCTTATCGCACATACAAGGTGAGTCCAGTGTACTACATGGCAAAGCGAGAAAGTGTATCGATAAAAATTCACAACACAGAGATGTTTACCTCAGCTTATCGCACATACGCGGCGAGACTAGTGTATTACATGGCAAAGCGAGAAAGCGTATCGACAAAAATTCGCAACACAGAGATGTTTACCTCAGCTTATCGCACATACACGGTGAGTCCAGTGTACTACATGGCAAAGCGAGAAAGTGTATCGACAAAAATTCGCAATACAGAGATGTTTACCTCAGCTTATGGCACATACACGGTGAGTTCAGTGTACTACATGGCAAAGCGAGAAAGCGTATCGACAAAAATTCGCAACACAGAGAAGTTTACCTCAGCTTATCGCACATACACGGTGAGTCCAGTGTACTACATGGCAAAGTGAGAAAGCGTATCGACAAAAATTCGCAACACAGAGATGTTTACCTCAGCTTATCGCACATACAAGGTGAGTCCAGTGTACTACATGGCAAAGTGAGAAAGCGTATCGACAAAAATTCGCAACACAGAGATGTTTACCTCAGCTTATCGCACATACAAGGTGAGTCCTGTGTACTACATGGCAAAGTGAGAAAGCGTATCGACAAAAATTCGCAACACAATGATGTTTACCTCAGCTTATCGCACATACAAGGTGAGTCCAGTGTACTACATGGCAAAGCGAGAAAGTGTATCGACAAAAGTTCACAACACAATGATGTTTGCCTCAGCTTATCGCACATACAAGGTGAGTCCAGTGTACTACATGGCAAAGCGAGAAAGCGTATCGACAAAAATTCGCAACACAATGATGTTTGCCTCAGCTTATCGCACATACAAGGTGAGTCCAGTTAACTACACGGCAAAGCGAGAAAGCGTATCGACAAAAATTCGCAACACAATGATGTTTACCTCAGCTTATCGCACATACAAGGTGAGTCCAGTGTACTACATGGCAAAGCGAGAAAGTGTATCGACAAAAATTCACAACACAGAGATGTTTACCTCAGCTTATCGCACATACGCGGCGAGACTAGTGTACTACATGGCAAAGCGAGAAAGCGTATCGACAAAAATTCGCAATACAGATATGTTTACCTCAGCTTATCGCACATACAAGGTGAGTCCAGTGTACTACATGGCAAAGCGAGAAAGTGTATCGACAAAAATTCACAACACAGAGATGTTTACCTCAGCTTATCGCACATACACGGCGAGTCCAGTGTACTACATGGCAAAGCGAGAAAGCGTATCGACAAAAATTCGCAACACAGAGATGTTTACCTCAGCTTATCGCACATACACGGTGAGTCCAGTGTACTACATGGCAAAGCGAGAAAGTGTATCGACAAAAATTCGCAATACAGAGATGTTTACCTCAGCTTATGGCACATACACGGTGAGTTCAGTGTACTACATGGCAAAGCGAGAAAGCGTATAGCCAAAAATTCGCAACACAGAGAAGTTTACCTCAGCTTATCGCACATACACGGTGAGTCCAGTGTACTACATGGCAAAGCGAGAAAGCGTATCGACAAAAATTCGCAACACAGAGATGTTTACCTCAGCTTATCGCACATACAAGGTGAGTCCAGTGTACTACGTGGCAAAGCGAGAAAGCGTATCGACAAAAATTCGCAACACAGAGATGTTTACCTCAGCTTATCGCACATACACGGTGAGTCCAGTGTACTACATGGCAAAGCGAGAAAGTGTATCGACAAAAATTCGCAATACAGAGATGTTTACCTCAGCTTATGGCACATACACGGTGAGTTCAGTGTACAACATGGCAAAGCGAGAAAGCGTATCGACAAAAATTTGCAACACAGAGAAGTTTACCTCAGCTTATCGCACATACACGGTGAGTCCAGTGTACTACATGGCAAAGTGAGAAAGCGTATCGACAAAAATTCGCAACACAGAGATGTTTACCTCAGCTTATCGCACATACAAGGTGAGTCCAGTGTACTACATGGCAAAGTGAGAAAGCGTATCGACAAAAATTCGCAACACAGAGATGTTTACCTCAGCTTATCGCACATACAAGGTGAGTCCCGTGTACTACATGGCAAAGCGAGAAAGTGTATTGACAAAAATTCGCAATACAGAGATGTTTACCTCAGCTTATCGCACATACAAGGTGAGTCCTGTGTACTACATGGCAAAGTGAGAAAGCGTATCGACAAAAATTCGCAACACAGAGATGTTTACCTCAGCTTATCGCACATACAAGGTGAGTCCAGTGTACTACATGGCAAAGCGAGAAAGTGTATCGACAAAAATTCACAACACAATGATGTTTACCTGAGCTTATCGCACATACAAGGTGAGTCCAGTGTACTACATGGCAAAGCGAGAAAGCATATCGACAAAAATTCGCAACACAATGATGTTTGCCTCAGCTTATCGCACGTACAAGGTGAGTCCAGTGTACTACATGGCAAAGCGAGAAAGCGTATCGACAAAAATTCGCAACACAATGATGTTTACCTCAGCTTATCGCACATACAAGGTGAGTCCAGTGTACTACATGGCAAAGCGAGAAAGTGTATTGACAAAAATTCGCAACACAATGATGTTTGCCTCAGCTTATCGCACATACAAAGTGAGTCCAGTGTACTACATGGCAAAGCGAGAAAGCATATCGACAAAAATTCGCAACACAATGATGTTTGCCTCAGCTTATCGCACATACGCGGCGAGACTAGTGTACTACATGGCAAAGCGAGAAAGTGTATCGACAAAAATTCGCAACACAGAGATGTTTACCTCAGCTTATCGCATATACACGGTGAGTTCAGTGTACTACATCGCAAAGCGAGAAATCGTATCGACAAAAATTTACAACACAGAGATTTTTACCTCAGCTTATCGCACATACCCGGCGAGACCAGTGTACTACATGGCAAAGCGAGAAAGCGTATCGACAAAAATGCACAACACAATGATGTTTACCTGAGCTTATCGCACATACAAGGTGAGTCCAGTGTACTACATGGCAAAGCGAGAAAGCGTATCGACAAAAATTCGCCACACAGAGATGTTTGCCTCAGCTTATCGCACATACAAGGTGAGTCCAGTGTACTACATGGCAAAGTGAGAAAGCGTATCGACAAAAATTCGCAACACAGAGATGTTTACCTCAGCTTATCGCACATACAAGGTGAGTCCTGTGTACAACATTGCAAAGTGAGAAAGCGTATCGACAAAAATTCGCAACACAGAGATGTTTACTTCAGCTTATCGCACATACACGGTGAATCCAGTGTACTACATGGCAAAGCGAGAAAGTGTATCGACAAAAATTCGCAACACAGAGATGTTTACCTCAGCTTATCGCACATACGCGGCGAGACTAGTGTACTACATGGCAAAGCGAGAAAGTGTATCGACAAAAATTCGCAACACAGAGATGTTTACCTCAGCTTATCGCATATACACGGTGAGTTCAGTGTACTACATCGCAAAGCGAGAAATCGTATCGACAAAAATTTACAACACAGAGATTTTTACCTCAGCTTATCGCACATACCCGGCGAGACCAGTGTACTACATGGCAAAGCGAGAAAGCGTATCGACAAAAATTCGCAACACAGAGATGTTTACCTCAGCTTATTGCACATAGACGGTTAATCCAGTGTACTACATGGCAAAGCGAGAAACCGTATCGGCAAAAATTCGCAACACAGAGATGTTTACCTCAGCTTATCGCACATACGCGGCGATACTAGTGTACTACATGGCAAAGCGAGAAAGCGTATCGACAAAAATTCCCAACACAGAGATGTTTACCTCAGCTTATCGCACATACACGGCGAGACCAGTGTACTACATGGCAAATCGAGAAAGTGTATCGACAAAAATTCGCAATACAGAGATGTTTACCTCAGCTTATGGCACACACACGGTGAGTTCAGTGTACTATATGGCAAAGCGAGAAAGCGTATCGACAAAAATTCGCAACACAGAGATGTTTGCCTCAGCTTATCGCACATACAAGGTGAGTCCAGTGTACTACATGGCAAAGTGAGAAAGCGTATCGACAAAAATTCGCAACACAGAGATGTTTACCTCAGCTTATCGCACATACAAGGTGAGTCCTGTGTACAACATTGCAAAGTGAGAAAGCGTATCGACAAAAATTCGCAACACAGAGATGTTTACTTCAGCTTATCGCACATACACGGTGAATCCAGTGTACTACATGGCAAAGCGAGAAAGTGTATCGACAAAAATTCGCAACACAGAGATGTTTACCTCAGCTTTTCGCACTACACGGCGAGTCCAGTGTACTACATGGCAAGCGAGAAAGCGTATCGACAAAAATTCGCAACACAGATATGTTTACCACAGCTTATCACACATACACGGTGAGTCCAGTGTACTACATGGCAAAGCGAGAAAGCGTATCGACAAAAATTCGCAACACAATGATGTTTGCCTCAGCTTATCGAACATACAAGGTGAGTCCAGTGTACTACATGGCAAAGCGAGAAAGCGTATCGACAAAAATTCGCAACACAATGATGTTTACCTCAGCTTATCGCACATACAAGGTGAGTCCAGTGTACTACATGGCAAAGCGAGAAAGTGTATCGATAAAAATTCACAACACAGAGATGTTTACCTCAGCTTATGGCACATACACGGTGAGTTCAGTGTACTACATGGCAAAGCGAGAAAGCGTATCGACAAAAATTCGCAACACAGAGAAGTTTACCTCAGCTTATCGCACATACACGGTGAGTCCAGTGTACTACATGGCAAAGTGAGAAAGCGTATCGACAAAAATTCGCAACACAGAGATGTTTACCTCAGCTTATCGCACATACAAGGTGAGTCCAGTGTACTACATGGCAAAGTGAGAAAGCGTATCGACAAAAATTCGCAACACAGAGATGTTTACCTCAGCTTATCGCACATACAAGGTGAGTCCTGTGTACTACATGGCAAAGTGAGAAAGCGTATCGACAAAAATTCGCAACACAATGATGTTTACCTCAGCTTATCGCACATACAAGGTGAGTCCAGTGTACTACATGGCAAAGCGAGAAAGTGTATCGACAAAAGTTCACAACACAATGATGTTTGCCTCAGCTTATCGCACATACAAGGTGAGTCCAGTGTACTACATGGCAAAGCGAGAAAGCGTATCGACAAAAATTCGCAACACAATGATGTTTGCCTCAGCTTATCGCACATACAAGGTGAGTCCAGTTAACTACACGGCAAAGCGAGAAAGCGTATCGACAAAAATTCGCAACACAATGATGTTTACCTCAGCTTATCGCACATACAAGGTGAGTCCAGTGTACTACATGGCAAAGCGAGAAAGTGTATCGACAAAAATTCACAACACAGAGATGTTTACCTCAGCTTATCGCACATACGCGGCGAGACTAGTGTACTACATGGCAAAGCGAGAAAGCGTATCGACAAAAATTCGCAATACAGATATGTTTACCTCAGCTTATCGCACATACAAGGTGAGTCCAGTGTACTACATGGCAAAGCGAGAAAGTGTATCGACAAAAATTCACAACACAGAGATGTTTACCTCAGCTTATCGCACATACACGGCGAGTCCAGTGTACTACATGGCAAAGCGAGAAAGCGTATCGACAAAAATTCGCAACACAGAGATGTTTACCTCAGCTTATCGCACATACACGGTGAGTCCAGTGTACTACATGGCAAAGCGAGAAAGTGTATCGACAAAAATTCGCAATACAGAGATGTTTACCTCAGCTTATGGCACATACACGGTGAGTTCAGTGTACTACATGGCAAAGCGAGAAAGCGTATAGCCAAAAATTCGCAACACAGAGAAGTTTACCTCAGCTTATCGCACATACACGGTGAGTCCAGTGTACTACATGGCAAAGCGAGAAAGCGTATCGACAAAAATTCGCAACACAGAGATGTTTACCTCAGCTTATCGCACATACAAGGTGAGTCCAGTGTACTACGTGGCAAAGCGAGAAAGCGTATCGACAAAAATTCGCAACACAGAGATGTTTACCTCAGCTTATCGCACATACACGGTGAGTCCAGTGTACTACATGGCAAAGCGAGAAAGTGTATCGACAAAAATTCGCAATACAGAGATGTTTACCTCAGCTTATGGCACATACACGGTGAGTTCAGTGTACAACATGGCAAAGCGAGAAAGCGTATCGACAAAAATTTGCAACACAGAGAAGTTTACCTCAGCTTATCGCACATACACGGTGAGTCCAGTGTACTACATGGCAAAGTGAGAAAGCGTATCGACAAAAATTCGCAACACAGAGATGTTTACCTCAGCTTATCGCACATACAAGGTGAGTCCAGTGTACTACATGGCAAAGTGAGAAAGCGTATCGACAAAAATTCGCAACACAGAGATGTTTACCTCAGCTTATCGCACATACAAGGTGAGTCCCGTGTACTACATGGCAAAGCGAGAAAGTGTATTGACAAAAATTCGCAATACAGAGATGTTTACCTCAGCTTATCGCACATACAAGGTGAGTCCTGTGTACTACATGGCAAAGTGAGAAAGCGTATCGACAAAAATTCGCAACACAGAGATGTTTACCTCAGCTTATCGCACATACAAGGTGAGTCCAGTGTACTACATGGCAAAGCGAGAAAGTGTATCGACAAAAATTCACAACACAATGATGTTTACCTGAGCTTATCGCACATACAAGGTGAGTCCAGTGTACTACATGGCAAAGCGAGAAAGCATATCGACAAAAATTCGCAACACAATGATGTTTGCCTCAGCTTATCGCACGTACAAGGTGAGTCCAGTGTACTACATGGCAAAGCGAGAAAGCGTATCGACAAAAATTCGCAACACAATGATGTTTACCTCAGCTTATCGCACATACAAGGTGAGTCCAGTGTACTACATGGCAAAGCGAGAAAGTGTATTGACAAAAATTCGCAATACAGAGATGTTTACCTCAGCTTATCGCACATATGCGGCGAGACTAGTGTACTACATGGCAAAGCGAGAAAGCGTATCGACAAAAATTCGCAATACAGAGATGTTGACCTCAGCTTATGGCACATACACGGTGAGTTCAGTGTACTACATGGCAAAGCGAGAAAGCGTATCGACAAAAATTCGCAACACAGAGATGTTTACCTCAGCTTATCGCACATACACGGTGAGTCCAGTGTACTACATGGCAAAGCGAGAAAGTGTATCGACAAAAATTCGCAATACAGAGATGTTTACCTCAGCTTATGGCACATACGCGGCGAGACTAGTGTACTACATGGCAAAGCGAGAAAGCCAATCGACAAATATTCGCAACACAGAGATGTTTACCTCAGCTTATCGCACGTACACGGCGAGACTAGTGTACTACATGGCAAAGCGAGAAAGTGTATCGACAAAAATTCGCAACACAGAGATGTTTACTTCAGCTTATCGCACATACGCGGCGAGACTAGTGTACTACATGGCAAAGCGAGAAAGCCAATCGACAAATATTCGCAACACAGAGATGTTTACCTCAGCTTATCGCACGTACACGGCGAGACTAGTGTACTACATGGCAAAGCGAGAAAGTGTATCGACAAAAATTCGCAACACAGAGATGTTTACTCAGCTTATCGCACATACGCGGCGAGACTAGTGTACTACATGGCAAAGCGAGAAAGCCAATCGACAAATATTCGCAACACAGAGATGTTTACCTCAGCTTATCGCACGTACACGGCGAGCCCAGTGTATGTATAGTCTGTTCAGATATAACCGTGTTTTCTGGACAGCAATGTGTCATACATGGACAGGCGTGAGAAAGCATATCATATAGACAGACGCTGCTTCCAATTACTCTATTTGTGTTTCGTAACTTACTGCACATCAACTTACCATAAATAGACCGCGAACAAAATGCAGTTGGAGGCGTGGCTTACCAACTCTAGCTTTCCCCCCTCTACCGTCATTTCAGGTTGCCTTTCCTGCATCGAGCGGGCTGCACTGTTCATTTGTTTCACTCGGTTTCGCATTCACAGTTACATTCACTCCTTGCATTTTCTGCCGAATCACTGCTTAGTTCCCCAGGGTTTAAGGAAACTATGATTCTACTTCATTGTTGATCGACTGTGAGGTCATGTCGTGAAACTCTATGCTCTGTGGACCCTGGGCTCATTAGAGCATTATTTCACCTTTCCATTCATCGTTCGATATGACGTAACGTTGGAGGACGTAAATTACAACAAAAAAAATTTAAAGTGTGATCAATCTGTACAAATAAGTCATTGCCGTAATATAATACATGATTTAAATGCATCACAATGTTAAGCTATACAAGCTTATGGGTATATAATATTAGATATTTATTATTACTATTATTACAATTATTATGAAACACAATCTCTTGTTTGTTTAATGGTGATGGATCTGAATGAAAACATATAAACAAATGTCAACGTCAAATTCATAGGTTTGATTTAAATCACATTATATAAAATAAATCTCCCCCCCCCCTGCTCCCAACATGGTTATGAATGCAAAACATGCCTTACAAATGAAAGAGAAACAACAATTCTACTGACTTTGATTCAAAGTACCTGCAGGGCTAATGTGCTATAGATACAATCCCAGACAGTTGATCAGCAGTATCTACTGAGAAATCGCAAAGGGATTTTGATTCCAACTTTCTCCTTTTCACAATATTTAATGACTTTTCTCGCGCTTGCCCATGCATGGCACGTTGTTGTGGTTGTATGTGAAGAGAGTGTAGGTACATACACTGGAGTCGCTGTGTATGTGCGATAACTTCACGTAAACAACTCTCTGTTGCGAATTTTTCCCGATACGCCTTCTGGCTTCGCCATGTAGTAGTTGTTTATATTACTTTTATCGCTGACCTTGCTTTGTCATACATTGCCATTCAACGTGTGAGCTAAGTTTCATTACTGTTCGGCCGTTCTATTTCCGGCTCTGACATTTCTCGAGAGGGGGAAGCAGGCTTCTGCCAGTTCTTTAGCGGGTATTTCAAGCAGAGGAATAATGCGTATTTTAAATATTTCAGTACTTGCATATTACACGAACCAGGAGCCATATTATTATAATAGCGATAATAATAGGACTTACGAACATTAAAAATCGGAATTCACATATGCAAAATATAAGCAAAGAAAGTTTACCAGCGCAAGCAGTTAAAATCACGTGGCTCAAACAAATTTAACCTGGCAGCAGAGTCTTGGGTTCGGGAGTCACGCATAGCAGCGACAATGCTGATTGGCGCTAGCAGACAGTTTTAACTTCCTGACCACAACACCGGATGTAGAGATTCCCAGTACTACCAACAGATGCTGTTAGTGTGTGTGAAAGGTGTGAACGAAATATTCGAATAGAGTGGTATTGTAATAAATATCTTGCATGATAATGAAATTGTAAGTTGTATCTCAGTGTTTTAAAGCTAATATAGTACCATATTTTCGTTCTAAAGATAATTTTGAGGATATGTTTTCAGTTGCTCATTACTGTATGGTGGTACTATTAACCTCGCCCCTCCACCTCTTGCAATCGCAAAACGTCATAGCCGGAGATACAACGGCCGGACTATAGGTATAAACTTGGATTTTTTCATGCCTTAACATCTTTATTTGAATGATTTTATCTATCTTCCTGGCAATTATTATAACAATTACTGCAGTTTTCTACGTGGTGTGAAAGCAACGCCTACGGTGCCGGAATCCACTAGCCAATTAGGGGAAAGGGGAAAGCAATGGTACGCAGAGGAATACTTGTCAGAAGGGCAAGGTTATTTGAAACAAGAATTACGTATGACATCTCGTAGTGGTTTACCTGAAAAAAAAGTTGAGTGTGTTGGAGAATCAAATGTGCTGGCATTATGAATGGTAGCGCAGTGGTTACAGCAACCGGAGCACGGGAGATCAAAATATTTATTTGAAGATCTTCGCCTGACACTCTTAAATTTACTGACGCAAGGATGGCATTTGGTACCTACCGTTTTTAAGTTCTATCAGCATACGATACATATAGAACCTCTAAAATCTCAGTTTTATTTTCTCTACCATCTAAAGAGGAAGTGGTCTATTCCATCCATTTTTTATACGTGGAAGGAAAAAATGGAGTTTACCCACATCAGCCCATGGGGCTGGTGACATAGGAGTCCCCGCCTCGGTGAAGTGCACCGATACTGAATACCTACTAAAAGAACCCTCCACTACCTAGGGCAGCAGCCTTGGCGATGTTTGCTAGTCCCGCATAAAGCACCCAGATTCCTGTGGTCGTTATTTCTATGCGGCGAACCGCTGTGATGTATTAGGGAGGGAGACGTCATGATCACAGGATCCTGATGACCACCTTTCCATATCTGGTAGTCTTAGGCGATGTGCCGCACGTTCAGGATATAATCTGGAAATAATTCATAATCAGCTCCGCGCATACGCTACTAGAAGTCTAATATAAGTCTCTTTGTCCCGGTGTACGGGTGGGTCAAGATGCATCTATACTACTGTACATAACATGCACGTGTCATATAAAAATCAGCCTGGGGGCGTCATCACTACTTGTATAGCATCTTGAGGTAACGTCAAGCTTAATTCGTGTATATAGTAAATAATAATTAGTGGATATGGAATTAATATAGTCACCCGAACATCGGAACCCCCTATAGAACCGGCCGGCAGTAGGGCCAGACGGGAGGCATTCGCCCACGCCTACCCATTTGACTTATAGCGCTAACGAAGGGATGGTTGGAAAAACATCACTGACCGTCTCTTTTCCCTCCCCCCTGCCGTCTGGAACCTTCGCGGTGATTCACTGAAACGCGAGACTTCGAGAAACAGCGATATCCCTATAAAAGGGGGCTGTAGTTGGCGAGTTCAGTTCAGTTCTTGGCGAGCAGCCATGAGGAGCGCCCAGTGAGGGGACGGACTGCGTACGTGCATCGGAGCAGTGTACATAATTGCGAGTGCAAGTGGAACTGTAACGGACGAACTGGTGAATTGTAATTGTGTGCGTTACGTAATTTTATGTAATCGGCAAGTGTTCCAACGTTATTCGGTGGAAATAAAGAACATTTTAAATTTGTGCAATTGGACTTTTAATTTCACGAACCCACAAGGTTACAACTGGTGTCAGGAGTGCGACATGGAGGCTACATTGGAAAAGATTTTGGAGAAGATGGTGGAAATGAAAGCAGCGAATGACAACCTCGCTGCACAAACAGAAGCGGAAAATAACAACCTGGTCGCAGAGTTGAAACAAATGAAGACGGCTAACGAAAACATCACCGAGAAGATGGAAGAAATGAAGGCCGAATTGACAGCGAAGATGGAAGCGGCAAACAACAGCCTGACCGCGAAGATGACCGAATTGACCACGGAGATGAAGGCGGCAAACGAGGCCCTCGCCGTAAAGTTCGAAGAGCAGCTGACCGGCGTGAGGGATGATGTGACGGAGCTGGGCAAGCGGATGGGCCAAATGGACGAGCGCGTCGAGCACCTGGCGAAGCGCTTCAATGACCTAGAGGAAAAGGCGCCAAGTCCCTGAACGCCATGGTGGAAGACGTCGAAGACCCTGCTAACCGCGTTATCAACCTGGAAGGAAAGACCGACTGCAGCGTCAAGTCCCTGAACGCCATTGTGGAGGACGCCGTCGGCAGGAGATTGAAGGATTTGAAGGCCGACGCGCCGGAACGCGACACAACATCGGCGCGCGTCAAACCTCCGAAAAATGACGGCGCATCAACGTTTGAGGTCTTCCGCCACCAATTCGACGCAGTGGCCAAGCACAACAAATGGTCAACAGAGGAGGAGGCCACACAGTTAATAGCCAGCATCCAGGGACGGGCCGCGGAAGTCCTGAACGCCGTACACAGAACGTCGGCGCCCAAGGACATCTGGGAGGCCCTGGAGAAACGTTTTGGTAACCACTGCTTAGCCGCAGCATACCGCAGTCAGCTAAAGGCAAGGTCACAGCAGCCAGGGGAGACGGTGCATGAGTTCGCCCTGGCATTTGAACAACTGGCTAGCAAGGCCCTAGTCGACCTCCCACCAGAGTTCGTATCCCGGGAAGCTACCTACACATTCGTTGACGGGCTACACCGGAGACAGAAGACCAGCCAAGGGACGCCGGCGAAGACCTGGTGGCTTGTGTTGGGAGTGTGGACAGCCGGGACACCCAGAAAGAGACTGCCGACACCAGGAAGGGCAGCCGGAAGAACGAGTAAGGCCCGGTGTGGCGAGGAGCACGTCGGCGCCGTCCACACCATCTCCTCGTGTGACACAGCGCGCCGTCAGCCGGCAGATGGATGACAGCCTCATCACGGATGACTGGGTAAGGGGAAAGCCGTGCCGCGTGCTGGTGGACACCGGGGCAGCCGTGGCCATCATCAGACCTGACGTGGTGAAGGGTTTGCCGACAAGAAAGCCGAGCCGACCATACCAGCTTGTGACGGCATCGGGCGACACCTTGCCTGTGGAGAAGGAGGTCCTGCTGAGGCTGACCTTGGGAAGGAGTACCGTACGTCTGTGGGTGTTCGTCGCGAAAGTGGCTGAGGAGGTGATACTGGGATTGGATGCCCTCAGGAGCCACGAGGCGACGGTCGACGTCGGCAGGAAGGTCTTGCGGCTCAACGGAGAAGAGGTTATACTCCGTCAACCCGAAGAATGCCTTGGAGTCTGCAGGGTCATCTTGAACGAAGACGTGGCTGTCCCCGTGAGGAGCGAGGTGGTGGTGACGGCGCGACTGGAAGGCCAGAGAACCAAGAACATGATGCTGGACCAGAAGACACCTGTACACAGCCTATGTGTGGCCAGGGCATTGCTGCCGTGCCGAGAGGAGGTGCCAGTGAGACTGTTAAATCCAACGGACACCGATCACGATGTCCAGGGCGGGACGGAGTTGGGAACGTGCGAGCCCTTGGTGTGCGTAACAGCAATCGACAAGACACAGGAGCCGGTACCGACGCAACACTTGGGGCCCCGGCTAGAAGGCCTACTGGAGAGGGCGGCCGACCACCTGACCGCAGAGCAGCTGGAGAAAGTTCGACAACTGCTAAGACGATACTAGAGCGGCTTCAGCCAAGGTGATAGTGACTACGGCCGCACGGACAAAGTGCTTCACCGCATCGACACCGGGGACGCCCGGCCTATTGGGCAACCACCTAGACGCGTTCCGCTGACGAAGCAAGGGGCGGTACGAGACATGCTGGAGGACATGAGATCCAGGGGAGTGATTGAAGAGTCTGACAGCCCTTGGTGTTCCCCTGTAGTCTTGGTGACAAAGAAGAACGGCGAGCTACGCTTCTGCGTAGACTACAGAAAGTTGAACACTGTCACCCGGAAGGACTGTTTTCCCTTACCCCGGATTGACGACACTCTGGACACGATAGCTGGTGCACAGTGGTTCTCGACTCTGGACCTGAATTCGGGCTACTGGCAGGTAGCTCTAGACCCAAGAGACAAGGAGGAGACCGCATTCTCGACAGGCCAAGGGCTCTGGCAGATCACGGTTATGACCTTTGGCCTCTGCAACGCACCAGCTACCTTCCAACGCCTCATAGAGTCAGTGATGAGAGGGCTGACTTACGACGCCTGCCTGCTATACCTGGACGACATCATCATCGTCAGGAAGACTTTTGAAGATCACCTCGAGAATCTGAGTAAGGTGCTACAGAGACTGCAGGCGACCAACTTGAAGCTGAACGCGAAGAAGTGCCAGCTCTTCCGCAAGGATGTGAACTACTTGGGCCACGTAGTCTCAGCAACCGGAGTGGCCACAGACCCGGAGAAGACACAGGCTGTGAGAGATTGGCCTCGCCCAAAGGATAAGAAAGAGTTGCGCAGTTTCCTGGGGCTGTGCAGTTATTACCGCCGCTTCATAAAGGGGTTCTCCAACATCGCAAAACCCCTAAACCTCCTGACAGAGGAACACTGGCCTTATGTGTGGACGGAGGACGCCCAAGACGCTTTCCAGCACCTGGAGAAGACCCTGTGCAGTGCTCCAATTTTGGGATTTCCACAACCAGGTGGCACCTTCATTGTGGAAACCGACGCCAGCGACCATTGCATTGGAGGCGTCCTATCACAGATCCAGGATGGCCATGAACGGGTGATAGCCTACTACAGCAAGACGCTATCCAAGGCAGAGAAGAACTACTGCGTCAACCGGCGAGAATTATTGGCGGTAGTAAACACCCTGGAGCACTTCCACAAGTACCTGTACGGTCAGCCATTCCATCTGAGAACTGACCATTCCGCCCTAACCTGGCTATTGAGCTTTAAGAACCTGGAAGGCCAGACAGCACGTTGGGTTCAGAGGCTGCAGGAGTACCACTTCACCTCGGAACATCGCAGAGGGAAGAGCCACGGTAACGCAGACGCTATGTCCCGAAGACCCTGTCCAGAAGAGTGCGGTCAGTGCACAAGAGTGGAGAAGGGGCGTGCCGCAGCAGTTCGAGTAGTCACGGCAGTGCCTGCGGATGGCTAGGATAGCGCAGGCCTGAGGAGGGAGCAGCTGGCGGACGCAGACTTGGGGCCACTCTTGAGGGAAGTGGAGGCAGGGACGAGACCAACCTGGGAGGACATCGCACCGAGGCGCACCAGCTACAAGTCGTACTGGGCCCAATGGGACTCGTTGAAGACCAGAGAGGGCGTGCTGTTCCGGGTATGGGAATCACCCGATGGGAAGACGCAGAGAGAACAGTTGGTGGTTTCCCGGAGTAAGGTCCCGGAAGTCTTGGAGGAAGTGCACGCCGGTACTTCAGGAGGACACCTGGGAGCGAACCGAACGATTGACAAACTACGGCAGCGCTACTACTGGCAGAGACTCCGAGCAGACGCTGAGAGATGGTGCCGTCAGTGTCACGTGTGCGCGGCGAGTCGCCGACGCCAGATTAGGAGGGGGTCACATGCAGCAGTACAACGTCGGAGCGCAATTCGAACGGATCGCCGTTGACATTGCTGGACCGTTCCCAATATCCGACCGAGGCAACAAGTACCTGTTGGTGGTCGTTGACTACTTCAATAAGTGGCCGGAAGTTTATGCCATCCCGAACCAAGAGGCAAAGACAATCACAGACTGCCTCGTGGAGCAAGTGTTCTGCCGATTTGGGGTACCGTTGGAGCTCCACAGCGACCAGGGTACCAATTTTGAGTCCAACCTGATGAAGGAGGCACTAGAAAGACTTGGGGTTAACAAGACCCGTACAACACCTCCACATCCCCAGTCGGATGGCATAGTCGAAAGGTACATCAAGACCTTAGAGGAACATCTGAGGAAGGTCGTGGCCAGCCATCAGCGAGACTGGGACGTCAAGGTGCAACTGTTCTTGCTGGCCTACCGCTCGTCAACACACGACACCACGGGGATGACGCCAGCCAGCTTAATGTTCGGTGAAGAGTTACGCCTCCCTTGTGACCTGGCTTTCGGAAGCCCTCCGGAAGCAAAACAGCCAGCGACCGAGTATGTGGAGAACCTGGTGGACCATCTCCACGACATGCACGAGATGGCTCGCCAGAACATCCGGAAGGCGAGCGACTGCATGAAGACCCTCTATGACAGGCAAGCCAACAGCCAAGTGTTCCAGCAAGGTGACTTGGTCTGGTTGTACCACCCTACCAGGACTAACGGACGCTGCCCGAAGCTCCAGCAGCCATGGCAAGGACCGAACCGGGTGGTGAAGAGGATTAATGACGTAGTCTACCGCATCCAGAAGGTTCCCCGAGGGAAGATGTTGGTGGTACACCTGGATCGCCTAGCGCGCTACGATGGTGCTGTTCGGGACGACCAGCCATGAGGAGGGAGCAGTGTCACCCGAACGCTGGATCTCCCTATAGAACCGGCCGGCAGTACGGCCAGACGGGAGGCATTCGCCCACGCCTACCCATTTGTCTTATAGCACTAACGAAGGGACGGTTGGAGAAACATCACTGGCCGTCTCTTTCCCCTCCGCCTGCCGTCTGGAACCTTCGCGGTGATTCACTGAAACGCGAGACTTCGAGAAACAGCGATATCCCTATAAAAAGGGGGCTGCAGTTGGCGAGTTCAGTTCACTTCCTAGCGAGCAGCCGTGAGGAGTGCCCAGTGAGAGAATGGACTGCGTACGTGCATCGGAGGAGTGTACGTAATTGCGAGTGCAAGTGGAGCTGTAACGGATGAACTGGTGAGTTGTAATTATGTGCGCTACGTAATTTTATGTAATCGGCAAGTGTTCCAACTGTTATTCGGTGGAAATAAAGAACATTTTAAAATTGTGTAATTGGACTTTTTAATTTCACGAACCCACAAGGTTACAATATGCATGTTAGTCTTACAGCTGCGTCTGTCTCTCGTGTCCATTGGTGTGTAGCTTGTCATTAGTGTGCACATGGCGGGCGACCTGCCTTTGCTGATGCAGGTGCGAGCCTGTGCCGCTTGCGCGAGCGTGTGCCACTTATCGACATTGCATCCAAAGATGCAATCATCTTTCGAAGACGAATATCAAGATTTTCTAGAAAACCCGTTCACACCAGCCATTATGTACATGGAAGATTTTTCGAAGTTTTGGATTTTCTAAAGCAGAGGAGGACAGTTTCAAGAGTTGTGACGTATTTCAGTCGGGAGCAAGGCCTGCAGTACTTGTGACGTCAGGCAAGAGCCATGTAGTGACAAGTTGCCTATATAAATGGTGCTTTTATTACAGAATTTGAGGATTCAGTCAGGTGTACCGCACTCGATGACAACAATATAGCTTCCACGAACCTAATGGAACTGTTAAATTTACAACGTTACGATTTATTGAAAGACAAGTGTACACACAAGAAAGACTTGGCTGATTTTTTACAAGAATCTTCCCCAAACCAGATTTCCGAGGTTGCATTCACTTGCCGCACGGACATTGTGTATGCTTGGCTCGACATATGTGTGCGAACAATGTTTTTCTGTTATGACATTAGCTAAGTCCAAACCTCGAAGTACCTTGTCAGATCACAATCTAACATGCAATCTTCGATTACAGATTTCCCAGACATTACGCCCTGACATTGACAAACTAGTTAAAGAAAAATGAAACAGAAAGTCTCGGAAAATGTCCAATTAATTTTGTTCTGAACGGGTCTCCTCTAATTTGCAAAGAAAATTACTTGATGTTTTATTTTATTTACATGCCTATCCTTCAGATAAACTACGAGTTGAAGTTTTATATATTTTCTCATAACAGAGCCAAAATGTAATTGTTTATAAACTGTGACCAATTGTGTAATTAAAGCAGGGCAGCATTAATATTCCAACATCCAAGATGTAAGTTGTACATATTATTAACACCTAATACGTTTCCTGCCTTTCCTACCCGCACACATCAAACTATTCCTTCCCCTTCGACAGCAATAATCAGTGCGGTGACGTCACACGCTAACTTGCCTTACGTTCGGGAGCATATTTTGCGGCGAGAGCTGGCGGAGCTGACGTCACACCGCCACTACCTGTCTTCCCCTGTTCTAAAGAATGTCTCCAACTATTTTAATTAAAATACCAAATGTTTAACATATTTCATTGATAAATAAAACTTGAATTTTATGAAATAGTCTGTTAATTCCTGTACACTCGGGAAAAATGTATAATTTTGAATAGCTGATACCGAGGAAGATGGCTCAGGCATTTTCGTCTGTGGTCCGTCATTCGGGAGGTCCGGGTTAGATTCCCGTAACCGACCTACATGACCCATAGGTTTTTAGGGGTTTACCCGGGTCGCCAGGCGAATGCTTGCTAGGTTAATTGCTCCCCCCCCCCCCCCGAATTTCCTGTCCCTCCATTCATTTCATTTCACATAATCTCTCAGTTGGTGGTCTCTTTCAGAGTTGACTGGACCACTCTACGGAGGGGATGCGGCACGGAGGTCCAAATTTGGTTTATTGTACATATACCCCCCGGGAGGAAGGATGAGGCAAAAGGAGACAGCCGAAGGGCGTTCCAAGGATGCACGACAATGCAGAGGGCAGGGCCCCTACTATTCAGCAATTAGATACTAACCGGCGGACCAGTATAAGCGGCACGTCACCCTACTGTGGTCCGGGAACGGCCCCAAAAGACCGGGTTCGGACAGCAGAGACCGTCCTACCAGAGGAATAAGTTTTACCCAGAGCATATCACTCACCATGCAACACTCAGACACCTGCCGACACTTCTACCCTAAAAGAGACTGCCAGATGAGAGATAAAATGGAGGAACAGGAAATTGGGTGGTTGTAATTAACCTATCTAGCATTCGCTGGGCGATCCAGGAAAGGCCCGGAAAACCCCGTGGGTCAGGTAGGTTGGCCATAGGAATCGAACCCGGACCTCCGGAATGCGGTTCAGAGTAGAAAGTGTCGGCAGCAGTCTCGGCACTGCACGATATGCTCCTGGTCTCCTCCGGTAGACGGTCTGCGGGCCGGCCTAGTGGGCCATTTCAGGACCACAGTGGGTTGTACTACCCTGCCAGGGAATTTTCAACTGGTCAGTAGTAGGCACTCTGCCCTCTGCACTGTCTTGACTGGGTTGGCCGCACTCTGTGTTCTCTCACCTAATCCTTCTTCCTAGGGATGCCCCACTTGGGGAATAGCCATAAAAGATCAAGACTGGTAGCAGCGTCGAATCACCTCCATAAGAATCTGTCCCACACTGTTCATATTACTGCTAAATGGTTCATCTCAATTAACACGAAGTTAGACACAGTAAACATTGTAACGTTTACATTCACGTGGCTTTCTCGTAATGAAAATATTTCTACAACAGCGTATTATGCAACAGACTTCATTTTAATTGACCTTTACAGTAGACATTTTGCTAAAATCTACATGGAATAGCGGCAGTAAAATGTTTAAGTACTAGACACCGTGTGCTGGCCTTAAAATTCCAATGTCCTTTCTATGCAATGGCTAGAAATAAATGAATGTCGAAGAGATTTTAAAAGAATGACTAAGTACTGAACAATTGAAACAATTTTATGACGGATATCTTGGAAGAGGATGATGCCACAAAACGTGTGCCTTAAGGATACCCATATGTGCTGTGTTGCTCTAATACTAGATGTATGGCAGTTATAGAACACTGCCAAATTCCTTTGGCATGAAGAGGACGTCAAGCAAATTGCCAAACGATCAAGATAGACGTTTTATTAGTCATGTAAATGTGCTTAGGTTTAATGAATGGGGAGGTCCATGAAGTTTCCCGTGCATTGCGACCATCTCTAACCTATTGTGTTTCCTCTCTAGTCTCCAAGAATACCAAAATCCTTGACAAAAGAAGACAGCTTCTTAGGAGAGACCATTGATATGTCATGCTCAGACATGGACCAAATGGAAAATGTTTAAACCCGAGTGCTGCCAGTGACTCGCAGTCAGTAAATAGATGAAACGCTAATTCATCAGCTTTGTGGCATCTTCTGCAGGTTGGATCAACTTGTTGACCAATCTTATAGAGAAGTCCTCGCAGGTGGCAGTGTCCAGTTGTTAGACCTACTATCCAGCTGAATATGATTCTGTCCATTTTGAGCGGTTCTTTGCTCCTGCTTTTGATGGTATTCTTCATAATCATCTTTGAATGCTTATGTCCTTTACAGAAAACCCTAGGCAGGGTTCAGGACCCACAAAAGGCCTGATTGGATCCCTGCCTGGCCAAGTCATGTCCCCTCATTGCCATGGATTCCCCTATGTCCCAGCACCCACATCAGTTTCACTGAGTTGTGCTCAGCCAGTTCTATTAGAGCTTCCTGACACTCGAGTACCAATGGCCTCCCTAGTTTCAAAAGCCTTCAAGATAGCTTGACTGCCTGAAAGTATGGTTATGTGTCTGTTCCGATATGCATTACTTTTACTTTCCCGTACACTTGACAGTATGACATATACTTCGGCTTGAAAAACAGTAGCATGTGGTCCAAGGCTATAAGACAGCCTTCTACGGCACCCGTAAGTCCTATGTAAATGTCTTAAACAAATGACATTTTAATCAACACTGCAAAAACTATTTTTGATAAAATAAAAAAAAGTTTGTAGATTATTCGCTGTTAAGGGTAGTTTCATCAGGGGATTTTCCTGCGACGGCACTTGCTCCCTCCTGGCGTCGGTTAGACCCCCTTTTGGAACTGCATCTCTGGATTCCAGGGTCCACAAGGGAGGTTGGAACTTTCGGATGGTGATTGACGTTTGGCTACGTTCAATCTGGGAATAGTTAAGGACCTCGCATATCTTTGTACGTACCCGGCCACCCTTTCTTCTTTCCGAAGGGCCACCTTGACCTACGTGCGGTATTCTGCCCTCATTGCGGAGACTACTCCGTGATATGTATTCTATACTCGTTACCGAAACGGCTGATACAATTTTTAATCAGATTAGTTGAAAAATATCACATATTCCTTGAAAAATCGTGAACAATTAATTTTCATAGTCTGATGTATGTACTTTACACAGAAATGAATAAATAAAATCAAAGTCATGTGTGAAATAAGATGTGATAAAATTTTGCTTTATTTTTTTAATTTTACACATCGTTTCTATTATGACCCTATATTATGTGTGCAAACTTTATTGGATGTAATAATGATGTAATTTATGATGTAATTATCAATATTTAATTATAAATACCATAAATGCAGAACTATGTTTGATATCACCTTCACCTCGACCATTTCTCCTACGGATAGTACACACAAAATATCCGCGTTGAGTTCAGATACGAGGTGTCCCTTTCATTTACTGATCACAGAATTTGAGGGTAACTACATGAATGAAATAATTAAGTTTTGAAATTTGCCGCGCCATTTGGATATTTAGAGTCAGAAGGGGAATACGCCCTTCAACAATGAAAAAAAAAGTGCTTTCTTTAGAACTTTTTCTCTCAGAAACTTAGTTTAGAGTCTTTCGATCTGTAGAATACACATCTCCAAATTGTATTTACGATCAACTGTTAAAATATAGTAGGTTGCTCCTGTAACAAATGGCAATTTTGAGACATAAGGATTACCTTTCAGTTTCCTTACCCCAAATTTTGGAAATGTGAAATACTGAAGGCAATCAACATAAATTACTCCAACACGGTGTATTAAAATTGTCTGTAAATACATAAATATTTTGTTCTTGTTTCTGTTAAAAAATTAATGCCACTCGCTACACGCTATCTGCATGCACGCACACACGAGGGTGGTTCAATAAGTATATTTTAAAATAAATGGTGTTGCTAAGGCAAGTTGGTGTTAGTATCGCGTACTATTTGTTACACCTCGCCAAAACAAACCTGGGACTGATTCATAGCTTAGTTAGTGTTTGGTAAGCATTTGTTTAATTTTGTCGTTCTACGTGCTTCTGCTAAAATGGCACTTTGGATCGCAAAAATTGCGAGAAAATAAACCCAAAATTCGATGCTATTTATGGGGACTTATGACAACAGTAGATGTTGGTTCAACGACTTTAAACGTGACCAAACATCCGTTTTTGATAAGTGACGGCGACGACATTTTTGGCATGCGAAGTGTGTCATACCCATTAACTTCATGAAACGACAACTAGACCCTATTCGACAATAAGTTAAAGTAGACACCGTCCCATTTAGCGAAGAAGAAAATGCTGTTTTACCATGACAACGCACCTGCACATTCACTCGTGTTTTCACTACCGACCTGCATGAACTGCTAGCACATCTCCTATATCCCTTGACCTGGTTCCATGCAATTTCCTCTTGTTCCCAAATATGAATAGCTCAAAGGAACCAAATGTAGATAAAAAAAATCAATATCAATGCAGAGGTGTATTTTGCAGAGCTTAAGAATTCCTATTTTTTGGAGGAGTTAAAATGGCAGGAACATTGGGAGAAATGTGATCTCTAAAACACCGCTTTTTGAAGCGAGTCTACAGTTACCTAGAAATGCGCATTCTCTTGGCACAATCTAATGATGTGTATATGTGGTATTTCTATCACCATTGGCAGCTAAATCGGTAGTTGCTGTCGGGTGAGCTTGTTTAGAGCACTGTTCACTTGGAGCTACTTCCTAGTCACTATTTGCAGAAATTACAACACTCTACCATAAGATTGTCCTGCGCCGTGGCGTAGCGCGCTAAGGCAGCATGCCTTGGTCCCTGGCCACGGAAAGCGATCCGGATTCGATTCCACCCGTGGGGTACGGATTTTAGGTTCCGGTTATAGGACCGGTGCCCACTCCGCATCGTGAGGAGCTTACGAGGCCGGCAGTCGGGTTGGTAGGCCTTGGCACTCTTAGGGCTCTCGCGCCAGTGATTAACTGAACCAGAATGCTGAAAGAAGGGGAATATCTATGATATGAACTGCTAAATGGATGATTTTCTGGACAGATATCCAGAATTCCGAGAGACACCTCGAAAAATACTTTCTCCTCATTTGGGCGAACCCTTACAAAAGCTTATTCAACTTCCTATTAATGGGGATAAATGACCTTTTTTTTGGGTAATTTTACGTCCTCCAACGTTAAGCCATATCGGACGGTGAATGAAATGATGCTCAAATATGTCCAGGGGCCATGGAGGTTAGAGTTACCCGACATTCTTCTTTAAGGATTAGGGGAAAACCCCGGAAAAACCTTATCCAGGTAACTCACCCTGACCAAGATTCGAACTCGAGACCCCCTGAACGTGAGGCAGACACGCTACCATCTGCGCTACCGAGGCATGACGTTGTTGGTAATTTTCTTATAGGTAGGAATATGAGAGTACAATAAGCTTTAAGTGGTAATCAAATGTTTTAAAGAGCTGGTTATTACATGATGGCTTTGAAATTTCATTTACTTTGCATGGCCAGGACATAAAAATGAATAACATATTTCTATTTGAAAAATTCAAACAATTAACAAGGAATATCGTGCAAATTGTTCACTCCCAAAAAAACAGTATTCGAGTTAAATTGTGTTTTAATGAGATTTACATTTTTGCTTCGGTAAGAGCCTGTCTATCTCTTACGCTTTACCAGTTATACACAAGTCACTCAGAATGAAGAGGACTACTGAGGACATTCTCAAAAAGTTTGTCAAGAAAATATTGACTTTGTGGGTTTGTAGAATTAAAAGCCTTGTTTGATGAAATTTAAAATGCTCTTTATTTCAGTAGAAAGACGCTTTGTACAACCCCTTACAGGCTCTAAAAATGACGTGTCATACACAAACGCAGTCTCTCGTTGCTACACCACACGTAAACAAATGAAAGAAATCACTTGTAGTACACTTCAAATCACTACACAGCTGCACACACACACACACTTAACAGTTCTCAACTAGCAACTAACTGTTCTCACAACTTGCCGCTTATTTATACCTCCACTCATTGTTCTAGAGCTCAGTGGATCGCTCAGTAACAATCATGATGTAGCTGGAAATTTCAGGCTATTTCTGTCTTTCTTTCTTGGCAAGCATTCAGCACTCATGCCCCTCACTACCTGTCTTTTTTTTCTGCCCGCCCGTGGCTTTCTGTCTTTCTTTCGTATGTGCCAGGCAATGACTTGTCGCAGCTCCAACACAAAAATGCGATCAGTGACAATATGTTAAACAGGTGTTATTTGAATTCAAATCATTAGAATAATTTTTGATTAAATCAACATTTTTGAAAACGTTCTAATTAAAGGATAGTTTGGGGTGAACAGAAAACAGTCTGCCTACTAAATATAGCGGATAGGTGGCATATATAGAACTTTTTCCTGATGTTTTGGGTGGTATTTAGCAGAACTACTGCAATCAATAAAGCAGAAAACTGCATTATCAATGATCACATCAGCTGCATGGTGCTGACCACAGGCCACTGCTCCTGAAAATAACCTTATTCAGTAACTCATTCTAACCAAGATTTCAACTTGGAACCTTTTGAATGTGAGGCAGATGTGCTACACCCACACCATATAGAAAGGCAAAACATGTAATGCCTGTATTGATTCCTAACAATTTATCGGTTTTCTTGTTTCTTAAGATTAATACAGTATCTATATGCTTTTTAAGACTAGCACTCCTTTTCTTGGCATAGAAGTAGCTCAAATCTGATTTTGTGTTCAAGAGGTCCTGAGTTTGAATCTCCATCAGGGCGAGCTATCTGGATAAGGTTTTTCGTGGTGTTTTCCCTTATCCTGAGAGATGAATGTCGGGTAACTCTAAGCTCTATGGACCCTGGGCTCATTTGAGTATCATTTCACCCATTTCATTCATCGTCCAATATGACTTACTGATGGAGAGTAATTTTTTTGTTCTGTAACCTGATTTCCTATTTGTACTATTTCTTTTGGCATTATTCACAACTGAAATGCATGGAATAGAATAATAGAGTTATAGATGAATAACATTAATTCTAAGTCAGCATAAATTGTCTTATAGAACTTATAAAGTGTAGTTTTTCTCCTTAATATAAACATGTAAATTAAGAAATATTGTGACCAGGAGCATGAGTTAATGACTGAATGTACCTGTGTGAGCAGATGCTCATTAATATAATTTTGAGTCAAACTAATAATCAATGCTCCACTTATTGCTAGTATTTACATAGAACACATTTCGTTAGGATCTTCCTAACATCAGATCCCCCCAGGGGCCTACTTCGGTAGGTACGGGTTTGGTGCACCCGGGGTCCCGAGCCAACAGTCTCCCTCGTGTGGGCTCCTCTTCGTGGTTGAGGGAGACGGTCAACAAGCCCACCCACGTGTAGGCCGTGCGTGGAGACCCATGGAGAAGGTTTTTAGATTCTTGTCTAGTTTAGAGTTTAGGATTTAGTGACAAAATTTTTAGTAGGTTTTGATTGATGTTTTTATGTACGTGTATTTTTAATAGGTTTTGTTACACTTGTAGAGTTTTTAGAAAGTTTTATATCTGGCTTTTGCCATGACTAGTTTTCTAAAGGGCGCTGATGACCGCCGTAGTTGAGCGCCCTTATATATATCATCATCACATCATCTAACATCAGATGTCAACAACAGCGTTCTAAGTAAATACTAGCAATAAGTGGAGCACTGAGTATTAGTTTGACTAAAAATTATATTAATTTTGTGCTTCATTGTATCATAGTCCTTACACAATGGAGGATGCTCATTATTTAACATAGCCCCTGGACTGTCATACAGGCGACTGATCCACAAAGTAATGGCACAAGCAACCATCTTTTATGTACACTATATGTAGCTCTGAAAACTTCTTTGGAGGCAAGTTTAAGAGATAGCATCCCACCTCTGTTGCAGGGGCTGTTAATGCCCAGCCATCATATCAGAACGGTGTTCAGTTTAGCAGAGATAACAGTGAGTAGTTGAGCATTTATACAATGCATTAATTGCATTGTTGAGGAAGTGGGAATAATCATCTGTCAAGCTATTTTAAAATAAACATTTTACTCTATTGACAAACACATTTTTCTGTTCAACACGTTTAATAAACCCAATAATTAAAATTATACTATGAGTTGACTGAGAGACTCTGTATTTCATATACCACAAATTTTCTTTCAACGTGTTTTGCCTTCACTTGAAGACATTATCAAGAAATTGTCGACTGGCTAGAACTTTGTTTTCCGGAGACAAGACATCTGGAGGCGATCCAGATGGGAAAACATTTATATAAAAAATATTCAAAACACATTTAATGGATTTTGACATTCCATCGGAAGAAAATATTTTACTTAGCCTCACTGGATCGCCACCAGATGTCTCGTCTCTGAAGAACCAATGATAGCTGGAACACCAAAGTTCTAGCCAGTCAACAATTTCTTGATAATGGCTTCAAATGGAGGCAAAATGCACTGAAAGAAAATTTGTGGTATGTTAAGTACCAAGTGTCTTAGTTGAGACATAGTATAATTTTAATTATTACATTACTTCAACTTAAGCTTTTCAAATTATAGATAAGTAAAAGCTTATATTCTAACAAGACAAATAAAAACACATTCTGACAAACATGTAAACCTTTAGAAAGAAGTAAAGCAACAACTTTTTGGCTCAGAAGAATCTGTAGCTAAATTCAAAGTATGTAGAGATCTGTGGTGTATGCGATTATAGGCTTCTAAAACTGTGGAATGATTTTCAACAAAATTGGCACAGATTAGCTGCGATGTAAGGCAAAAATTACTGTATAGCTTAAAATTTTAAATTCCACTCCATTAAGTAATACTTACCAAAGCTCACAAGATCTGTATCTCATCAATGATAATTGTAATGGAAATAATGATTGCTTTTATTTCCATGGTATCACAAAATAACACAGGAATAGTGAGTTCATTTGATATTCATAGATCTCTCTGACATGGATTATCACTAATAATAATAAAGACAAATTTGGTCCTTCTCTTGCTCTTAGTAGTTATGGATATGTTGGTTACTCAGAATAAATAAGATTATATTGATATTATTTCTCAATGAGATTTTTCCTATAAACAGCAACAAGGTAGCCCAAATGCAACATGTTAGTCCCTCAGTTGCATTAACAAGAAATCATCATTATAAACAGTGGTATTTGTGGTTGTTCAATAGTACTTCTGTAGTGTTTTTTTATTTATCCAGTATGTTCCAGAATTTGCCTGGTTAACTTTAAGGGATAATGGAGGGAACAGCAACTGGAGATTGACATTTATCTGAGATTAACAATATTAATGAATCTAGCCAGAGCAGTGAAACACAACTTACACTTGGGAAGTTTATTTACTGAATTTATTTCCAAACAGGAAATAAATTTTCACAATAAATGGAATTTTTATTTTAAATGTATGTCCTCCAACATTAAGTAATGTTGAACAATGAGTGAAATGATACTCAAATGAATTCAGGGATCATAGAGCTTCGAGTTACCCAACATTCATCTTACAAGACAAGGAAAAACCTCAGAAAGCTTACCCAGATAATTCATTCTGACCAAGATTCACACTCAGGACCTCTTGAATATGAGAGATTTCTGCAGGACGAATATCCTAAACTTGAATTAAATACTTTCTAAATACTTTCCAGCATGGATTTGGAAATAAATTCTCAACTGTGACTGCAGTTAAGACATAACTTATTGAATATTAATGCACTTTGAAAAAATGACAAAATGTCAGAATTATTCCTAATTCCAGTGTGTCAGAAATGACAAGACGAAGTTCCACCAAACTCACTATCACCAGAATCATTAGCCCAATGACAAGTTACAATCACATTCACGTTTTGCAAATTTACAGTCAGCATGACAGTCTAAGGTTCCTTTGTGTTTCCATTGGATGCACCAAATTATGCTGTTGAAATTTTTAACATTCATTGTTCACATACCAATACTCACTTTTACACTTCACAAAACTCTGCTGCTCACTGGTAAACTCATAAGCAAGTGAACTGAACCGACTGCGTTCATTCAGAGACAGACTCATAACTATGCTGCTCTAATAACTGCCTCTGAACTGAACTGCTAGGCTTTGCACTGCCTTTTATAACCTGCCAGTTGCAGCGAGAAGGTTCTAGAAGTTAAATCTTCTACAGTTCTGGAAATTGAAGTCTGAGAAGCATACAGCATGCACAACAAAGGGGCTAGTTCCAGTTTTGTGATGTGAGCTAGTGGCTGTCTCTGAATGTTCAGTTCTTTTTACTTACCTCGCTGGCAAACAACAAAGGTTGTGAAATGGTTTGACTTACAATTAAAGGCCAGAGAGATGTGTGCTCGTATGTGATGTAAGTTAGCTGGACACAGAGTATGAATGATGTCAGATATATAATACAGCAGTCAAATGTGCAAACATCATAACATAGTACTCACACTAGTGAAGCATTATCTTTCAAGTGTATGCAGATGCAAGGTCAAGGTGTAGTATAATGCAACTGTTTTGTTTATTCCGCAGAGAGGCAGTTGTCATGGTCAGGCTATACCAACCTACAGTTGTTTACAGTACAGTCCATGTGCAGTATACCCTATGGAAAAATGCACACACTTCTGCCCTTTACTCACAATCAATATCTACATGGCACGCAGCTGCTGCCAGCATGTTAATATGGGATAAGGGGTTAAATGCTTAATTTAATACGAATTTATCCAACAGAGTATAAACAATGTACAGAAATTGTATATAAAATGGGCAATACTACAAAAAAGCTTTCATCTGTATAACAATGTAAGCTTGGAAACATCACAAGGATCGCTATATGGTTCCTTGCAGCATACACTATATATAAATGACATGTCTATTCTTAATAGTGGCAATGCAATATCAGTGCTGATCAGACATCTTTGATCTTTTGAGATAAGTTACAAGTTGGTCTACATAATTAAAAGAACAGAATGACTTCACTGTTAACTCCAGAACATTAGATACACACACATGAAACAGATACATTAATTACTACATAAACTTATGTGAATATTGTGACTTTGTGGGTTCGTAGAATTAAAAAGGCCGAGTTGCAGAAATTAAAAATCTCCTTTATTTCCGTAGAGATACACTGTTCAATTCTCACGTAACAACATTACATCACATATACACAGTCTTCCAAGGTCGATGACAACAACAAACTGTGACAGCTGATTACATTAGCTCTTGTTACAACAACACTCTTGTTACACAACTGTCTTTTCAACAACACTCTCAGCTGTTCTCTGCTTACTCTGTTTACCTCTCGCGGCTCACTCACTCATGTTTCACAACTCATCACTTCCTTAAATACCTCATTCATAATTCGAGACTGTTCTGAACAATCACTAGATATTTCTGGAATAAACAAGGCATCTAATGACATAATCGAATATTCTATCACCTTCCATAAGTGTGAAACGCTTACTCGGCCGGCATGTCACTTATCTCAAGCGCTATGTTTATCTACTTATGCAAGCTCGTTATCTACGTGAAACCTATCTGTCTGTTTTCTATTTGCACCGAAACTTTAATGCTCTTTACCGCGACAATATTTTAAGGAAAGTAAACTTAAGATTAATAGGGAAAAGTAATATTCTTAATCAGCATAGTCTGTGATACAATGATGCACAAAATTATATTACAAGTAATGTTATTTGAACAGAAAAATAATCATAAAAATAAGAAGCAACTGAGCAAGTGAAAGAAACTTTTTGGATTTACAACTGTACAGTAATATAAAATTCCATAATCAGGTGGATAAAACATGTAAAAAAATTAGCTCAGCTACATATGTTATTAGGAAATTAACTAAATAGTTGACAGTTGATGTTCTAAAACTTGCATACTATAGACTGATATGGAATTGAAATTTAAAGAGGTGCTGGTCACTAATTTAAGGAGAATACTCAATAATACTCAAAATATTGCGACTTTGTGGGTTTGTTGCAGAAATTCAAAATTCTCTTTATTTTCATAGAAACACACTTCGGTCAACAGTAGTAGAATTATGTAACATACACAAATACAGCCTTCCAAGGTTGCCGTCCACACCCACAAGAGTTCTCTTTCAAAACACAGCTGTACGTGCAAGATTCAGTTCCAATTACAATTCTCTCTTGGCGAGTCGCGGCTTCCTTATATATCTCTACTCATATTTCTAGACATTTCTGGAATGTTCTGTAACAAACAAGAAATTGAACTTTCCAGTCAGCTATCTGTCTCTATCTGTTTCAGCAAGCTTTTATCTCTGCATTGCACTATCTGTCCCTTTGTGTGCACCAGCCGCGCATTGTCGCAACAATTGGTTCGCGACAATATATTAATGGTGATCTCTCTATGTGTTTAAGGTTATTTAATTAGTTTTAGATGCAATATGTGACATAACTTAAAACAGTGACTGTCCAGTTATAAGAAATCTAGATAATTTCTTTGGAATATTTGTTATGGGAAGAATTTTTTATAACTGATGGTATGTTGTGCAATAAACTCCTATCAAACTTGAAAATACTAAAAATGAAGCATTTTCAACCTCCATTGAAAAACACTTAATTGACAGATGTTTGTATAGAATAGAGAAGTTATAAAATTCAGGTTAAGATTTTATTCTGTATACAAATGCATCTGAATTTCTTGTGCACATGAAAACATGCTTGAAGCTGCTGCTGCTGCTGCTTCTTCTTCTTCTTCTTCTTCTTCTTCTTCTTCTTCTTCTTCTTCTTCTTCTTCTTCTTCTTATGAGTAACTAATCTTTATTTCCATTTCAATTATAAATTATTATACATTTACATACTACTACACTGAGTTGCTGGTTACCCTTGGGCCCAATAGACTCAAACTCTCGAGCAAATGGGTCCCTATTGGCAACTTATCTAAAATAGCTTCATCTTCATTTTCGTCATATTTACTTATCTTCTTCAACCATTTGGCTCTTACTTTACCTAAAAAGTTCCCAATTTCAATTGACTTTTTCATACTTTTTACACTCATTAAGTTCATTGCTTGAATTTCTTTTGCTAGCCTTGCCTATTTTTTTTTTTTTTTTTTACCTACCTTCTCCCTAAGCAACCTAATTTCTTCACATTCTAAAACCAAATGCCATTCTTTATCCCTCTGATGACACAATGGGCATTTCTCCAGATCCTTCCCTCTTCCCAAACCCTTCAGTTTCACCACCCGTTCTGTCCCATGCAAAGCCTTCCCTTGCTGCTTTATCACAAATATCAATATATTTTTCCCTGTTCCAGATCAATTTCATCTCTCTATAAGTTTCCAGTGAGCTTTTCAAGTTGAAGCTTCCTAACATTTCTTGCCTTTCAATATCTTCCGTTCTTAACCTAAGTCCTTTCCAAAATCCACTTTGCAATAATTCCCTGTTTTCCCAGATGACACACAACCCTATTTTTAACATCATTTCCTTTATCTTATTTAGCCACGAATCTTTCTGATTTAGTCTTTTCTGTACTATTAAGCATTGACGCAGAATATTCTGCTCATCTAAACTCCTAATTCTTGTCCAATATTTTAACACCCTTTTCACCATTATTCCTCTAGTTCCCAATCTTCCCAATTCTGCTTGCGCAACTCCTTTTGGTGAAGCTCATGGTAAGCCCAAAACTTGTTTGCAAAAGTTTCTATGTATCACATTCATATTTACACCCCTCTCCTCCAAACCCTATATCTCTACCTCATACAGCTATTTTGCTTCTACGACGGCTGTGTAAATTCTCTCGAGCTGTTTTATTTGCATTCCTGGTAATTTATCTAGGCATGCTTTAATAGCTTTTAATGCAATTTTACCTTTAGCCATTGCCATTCTCTTCTGCACTTTCCAATCCCCCTTACTGCTGAAATGTATTGGCCACCTCAGTTTCTCTTCCTTGCCAGTACCACTTCTCCTCTTTTCTTAACTTGTTGTCTTTCTTAAATACCATAACTTTGGTTTTGTTTACATTAATTCTAAGGCTCCATTCCTTACAAAATTTATATATTGCTCCAATTGCTCTATCTATTCGCACTTTAGAAATAGCTCCTGCTGCTAAATCATCTGCAAATAGCAAACCAGGTATTTCCCTGCTATTAATTATTGGCACATGCTTATTTTCCATTCTAATTGTATCTAAAATATCATCTATAAACAGATTAAACAGTATGGGGCTCAACCTACAGCCTTGCCTCAATCCTATATTATTCTGAATGAATCTTGCTACTTTATTATTTGCCATCTTTACACAAAACTCATTGCCTGAATATACACTTTGTAAACTCTGAATAAATCTGCTACTCATGCATTTTTTACTCAATTTGTACCACAGTGCTTCACGATTTATTGTATCAAAGGCCTTTTCAAAGCCAATAAATAACATATATACCCTCCCCCTCTTATCTGCTAAATATTTACTTATCAACTAGCTTATCACAAAGATATTATCCACTGTTCTCCTGTCTTGTCTAAAACCTGCTTGGAAATCTGATAACTTGCTCTCGTCTTCTGCCCACTTGTGAACTCTCTCTGCCAAAACTCCAGTATATATCTTACCTAACGCAGATAATGAGCTGATTCCCCCATAGTTTGCAGGATTATCTACCTCCCCTTTATTCTTAAATATTGGCACAACCATTGCTACTCTCCAAATATTTGGAACCGTACCACCTTCAAATACTTTTTTAGAATTCTCACTAGCAAACTTATTTCTTTTTATTCCATGAGGTGCCTGTACCCCCATCTTTCAATTATAAAATTTTCTTTTTCTCTTATGTCCCCTGTTTGTCTCCATTTCCTTAACTCCCTTATAACTCTCTGCTTTGCCTAGCTACACTCATCATACCAGCCTCTTCTAATAATGGGTTTATCTATCACTCTCATTTTTGCCCCTGCCTGTATCACTAACTCCTCTAATTTTATTAGTTTCCTCAATTTTATTTTCTCTCAGCATATCCTCCATGCCAACTACCTTTAACATATCTGACTGGTTTCCCAACTCCTCCATAAATGTTTCTGCTTCCTCATCCCTCCATTTATATCTATGAATTTTTATTCCATTCTGCTCAGAGCACAATTCCTTTTCCTTATCTATACCTCCAAATACTGCCCTTAAAGGAAAATGGTTACTAGAACTAGCTATATTTAGAACCTCAAAATCTATACAGTATTCACCTAAATCTGCTGAATATAGAATATAATCTATTACACTTTCACCATTTGTATTCATAAAAGTAAACTCCCCTACACTGTCATTTCACCCCATTGCACATCATCAAATCCTTCTCCTCACGAAACTCTATTAGTTTCTTACCTTCATTGTTAATAAATTTATCTTTGCTCCTTCTTTTCTCCCCCTCTTTTCTTAACCCATTTAATTCCCCTTCAAAATCTATTAACTGCAATTGATTTTCCCCCACTCTTGCATTGAAATCCCCCATTATAACAAATCCTTTATGTATGCCTCTGTGTAATATTTCTTCCATGTTTTGTCTCATCTTAACAAATAACTGTGGTAAATATTAAAAGCAGAAGCATTATTAACAGTGAAGTATTCTTCATATTTGAGTTTGAGTTTATGAGTCACTATGTTTACACTCAAACTTCACTTACTTGTCGTTGTATAATTGAAGTTTGAGTGTAAACATAGTGACTCATAAATCAAACTCAAATAACTGTGGGTCATAGAATTCTGAGGTATTTGGCGGGTTATACACTATTGCCACGTATACAAGTGCTACACTTTCTCTCCCCCATACTCCACTTAAAATACACCACAAAACTAATTTTTCACCTGATGCATTCAATATTTTCACCTTAATTTTAGGGTCTATTTCACTAATAATCCAACGCCTCCTGAACTTCTACCTTTATCTTTCTGTTTAGTGCTACATTTCCCATGAAAATCAAAACCACTCAAATCCACATTATCTCTTAACAAACAAGTTTCCATCACACCTATCACATCAGCCAGATTAATGGCCGTGTGCACCAATCTCGATCAAGATATTATCGCGGTAAAATAATGACTTTACCGCGATGAACGGTCATTTCTGGTGCATCGACGACGGTAAACTTCATCCAGGCTTTAATCGCCGTTTAACTCTGACCGACCGTGAATGGCCGATTATCTTAGCTCGTAATTGTAAAATGGCGGCTTATGTTTTGGAACGCGATAATTTCGAGGACGAAATGTTATATATGCAATATATTGACGGTGGTGACAATAATCACATACCCGTTATAGTGGATAGAGGAAATCCTTTTGATGATATGAACGATAGAAAATTTCAAGAAAGATTCCGATTATCTAAGGAAGTAGTGTGGTGGCTAGTGGACAAATTGTGTGATAGGTTAGAATTCCCAACAAACAGAAATAATACGATATCACCAATGAATCGAGTATTAACAACTTTAAGATTTTATGCAACAGGTGCATGTAATATACTAATCGGCGACATATCTAATACTCATCGGACCACGGCATTGCGTATTATGAACAGTGTGTCGCGAGCAATAACTGACCTTGGACGCAATTATATACAATTTCCGGCAAGTAATGCTGATGTAAGGTCAGTCATTGATAACTTTAGTGCAATTAGTGGTTTTCCAGGAGTACTTGGAGCCATTGATTGCACACACATAAGGATTCAGTCGCCTGGAGGTGAACATGGCGAAGTTTATAGAAACAGGAAAGGTTATTTTCACTCAATTGCCAAACTGTAAGTGATCATAATTTACTTATTAGGGACATTGTTGCAAGGTGGCCAGGCTCGGTGCATGATAGTACAATATTTAGAAACTCCAGCCTAAGAGCAAAGTTTGAAAATGGAGAAATGCCTCATGGTTATTTACTAGGAGATAGTGGCTATGGCTGCAGACCATATTTAATTACCCCAATTATAAACCCACAAACTGCTGCTGAGCAACGTTTTAACAGTGCACATGTAAGAACAAGAAACACAGTGGAGAGGCAGTATGGAGTTTGGAAAAGGAGGTTTCCAGTACTGGCATTGGGGTTAAGATCTGACCTGCAAAATGCTATGGCAATAATCGTAGCCACAGCAGTGCTGCACAACATCGCCAGGAGTTTCAGTTTCGAGGAACCTCCTCAAGATCCTGAAATTCAAAGGCTGCTAGACCATCTGCAACGAGTGAGGGGAGCAGACATTGAGGAAAATGATCCTGTTCCAGCAGAACATCAAATGCATCGTAATGACGCAGTATCAGGAAGAGCAGTGAGACAGGCGATAATAAATCAACACTTTAGTTAAGGTACGTATGTATATTTATTCACATAAGATTTATTTACAAGCTGTTTTTATTTCTCCAGTACTTAAGTTCCTTTTGATGTTTCTTTTTAATGAGGTCCAACTGTGTCATGAGAACCTCAACTCGCTTCTCACAAGCATCAACTATGCTTGTTGCAGGTTTGGGTTTGGGTGGCATCCTGCGTTGCTGCCACCTTTTCGGCGTAGAGTTGACCATATGAATCTCAGCTTCTTCTGCTGGCATGGAAGCTGGTGTTGTCTTCTGTAGCTGGAATTCCTGTAGCAAAGAAAAAAAGTGTTAATTTGCTTTCAAATGGCTTATTATTGTGTGTGTGTGTGAGACAATGAGAGAAATCATGGTATAATTTTTGTAATATATAATATGTAGGTGTGAGCATATGTGAGAGAGAGAGAATAAGAGAAATTGTAGTGTAATTGTATATCAGTAACATGTAATTTTTTTAATTTATTGTACTTTCTCACTCAGTATACCTGTTTTATGTGTAATAAATATATATATATATATATATATATATATATATATATATACTACACAGAAATATTGGAGAGAAAGGGAGCTAATGGCTTCATTGCCAAAGCCTAGCATTTGAAAACAACAACATTAGTAATACTGAAAAAGTGTATCAAAATGTGGATTGGCACAAGCTTGAACTGTAGCAAAAACAATCATCATTTGACACCTTTTGGAACCTGAACTTGAAATAAAGCTCTTAGCAATTTAAAAATATCAGCAAACAAGAATTAACAGCAGGACACAATATATATACATACTTATTTATCAGTGAAAAGAGTACCCAAATGTTAAAATTATTTGTTAGCATGAGACTCACTTGTAAGTTCGAAAATGGTATTACATCGTAACTATTTTTAACCACAAGAGTATTAATTTTATTAACATATGTTCTTCATTGCAAAACCTTACAAATAGTAATTTAACATAGAAATGGAATATACTGGTCCCCAGTTTGTCCATTATGTATTCTAAAAATGAACTACACTCATCTTCAAAACTGTACATCAGTTCACAATATACACAACGATTATGAAAAATATTGGAGTGCAAGAAGACTAATGATTTCATTGTCAACCATTGGGTGTTAGAAAACAATATACCTATATCACATATGTGACAATATCAAATCATTGTCAACCTTTGGGTGTTAGTAAACAAAATACCTATATCACATATGTGACAATATCAAATCATTGTCAACCATTGGGTGTTAGAAAACAACATACCTATATCACATATGTGACAATATCAAATGACTTCTTACCTCAATTTCTATTAATGGAACCACATCACTGGAGGTTTCTAAACTTTGTGTAAGCTCTGTAACATCTGCAACAGAGAAAAACAGAAGTCCTTGTAATAACTATTCACATACATGTGTACGTGTAAGATTTGAAATTCTAGCATCGAACGTTACTATAACATGTATAACATAGCAATTGTTTAGCTCATTACTGTTGATTATGGAAAGACAAAGCTGTCCTAATTGCACAAGCACCAGGGCCCAGTTCAGCAGTAGCCCAACATGTATTCTCTTTGGTATCCCAATGTGAGAACCATGTAATGTCCTACGTAAATATTAATAATTCTTACAAATGGAGCAATAAATAAGTATACCACTACAAAAATAATAGTTGGACTAATAAATGCATTACATAGTACAATAGTAGATTATGACTAATGCAAATGGCATGCACTGTCTGTCCACCATAAGAAAGCAAGCAGAAGAATGTGTAATGTAATTATCTTTTCAGTATTTATGCTCGCCTTCTAGATATGATAAAGATGTTAGGTTTTTGAAAATACACAATGTTGTCACATAACTCACCCATACATAATACCAATCTATCACTGCAGTTATTGAAACAAGCATTAGATCTGACAGCATGGGTGACTCATATGCATACATTCATTTCGTAGTAAACATATCCACTAACAGAGCAGATAAACTGTTTAAGCCCCTCTCCCTCTTCAGGCCTAGCTTGTCTTCTTGTGGTGGGTAGACAGTACAAGAGCAGTTATTTTTATCCACTGCCAAGAAAGAATAAACCATAACACACATCTTAATTATTTTACATTATTTTTCATCAAATGATGCAAATATTTCAATTTCAAGACCTCAAAATATAACTGTCTTGTTAGTCCATTTCATGCAGTTTTCTTTTGATAGTGCAAATGTTATTAAAATGTGTTGTTACTAATCCATTGCAAATAAACTCCATGAAAGTGTTGCTACCAGCACTATAAGCCATGACACCATTGAATTTTCTAGTTATAAGACACTCAAATTAGTAAAGATTATTACATACCATCTGCTGTTGCTGCCTGCTGGTATGTGGCATCACTATCGAATGCGTTCTGCAGGGGTGTTGCAGTTGATGCAAGCATCTCTTTTAATTTGGGATGTACAACATTCATGCACCTCCTTTTTCCTCCTCCTGTTTTGTACACCTCCAATTTCTCATCTGCAATGTCTTTTCTTGCTTTTCTCTTTAAATTATTGTAGCACGTTCTTAATTTTGATGCATTTCTTTGTGTTACCCCTAAACCAAAAGCAATTTACTAAGACAAAAGCTGCAAAGCATGTCCCTCAGTATAATAATGGATATAAGTTACAAATTGTTGTTGAGAAGATGAAGTTGATAACCCTTTCTTCCGGTTTGGCAAGAGCAAGTTTGCTTTTGCATCAATAATCACAAATCCTTAAGTTAAAAATTAAATATTATTTTGTTTATTAACTATATCAATTGCCACAATGTATCAGCGTTGTCGGTGCACTAGAATTTTATTCCACAAGGCTCTTTGTACACGCAATATATAGGTAGTATTTCACGAACTCTTGATAAATAATTATAACTTTAACCAGAGGTTAGTTGCCGAGAATCATCTTCTAAAAACAACAGACTATTAAAATACTTCAGCCAAAATCATAATTTTGGAATAATGTAACATTTTTCGCTTACCTGGACTGCTGTTAAATTGTACGGCCAGCTGCTCCCACGTGGCCTCCTTCTGTTTTATCGTAACTCCGTCAGTTCTTTTATTTTCCATAACTTCTTTATAGTGAGACACCAAATCTAACAAAATGTCTACTTCAAAAGCAGAAAAGTTTGGAGTCCTGTTGCTAGTTGTTTCCATTATGGTTATATTCTGCTATAGCTGTTTAAGCACGTGCTTCTGCTTGGACAAATGCTAAGCGAAAAACAAACGACAAATGACGAACACAAAGCGATGAACTTCCGGGTGTGTTCGGTAGCCTTCTTAACAGTTACATTTGAAACGAGCGGTGCGCTCTACGGCACCGAGCGCCTGCCAGATAATCAATGCCAACTAACCGGCGATTGGCAATGGCGCACCAGGATGTAAGCTTTACCGCGATCAACTTTTAACTGCGTTTAGGCAAACGTCTCTTGTGGATTTGCTTAACGAGGTTGGTGCACACGGCCATAAGAATTTGAGAAATTTCTCCACTTTTCACCTTGCCCCACCAGCCTTCAACATTCCAGAATATAACCCGCAAAACCTTGCTCTACACAGATCCCTTTCTCTTGAACCTGAATTGCTGCACTTTGGCCTTAATCCTAGTTATTCTTTCCATCTTTTTTCTCTCCTCTTCATGGTCCAGTACTTGCATAATACTGCCTCCATCTGCAGATACAATGCTGAACCCGTTTCTCTTAATGCGTCTAAGCCTGCCACCGATGCAAGCGCATCACATCTCGCATCCTCAGTCAGCTGTTTCTCCGGCTGAATATGTTTGCTCGGTGATGTGCTGAATGACCCCTGCTTCCCGTCTCCTTCCTTGTGTTGTGATGTATTGGGTGACAATCGTTACTCCAGTTGCTTCTCCTCCTCTCAAACTCAGTGACGTATACGGTTCCTCTCTCCTGGCCATGGATACTGCTTGCCTTTGCTCTTCTATCCCTCGTCTAATATTTCGCTGATGCATATCCTGCTTCCTTCCATTTATCCACAAATCTAGACCTCTAACAAAAGCTTTCTCTCCTTTGGCCCTGGCATTCTTCATTTCTTGTAGTAACATATTTCTGGTTTCCCTATCTTTTTTCCTGTAATCTTGTTCAATGAATATTCTGGTACCTTTAAATTTTTTGGTATTTGATAAAATTGTCCATTTTATTTTCGTTGTAGCACACCTGACGATCACTAGTCGCTGATTACCTTTCCTCCCAATTCTAAATACATCGCTTATCTCCCATCCTTCTATTTTTAATACCATTTTATCCTTCAGAATCTCTTCAATGTGGTCCCAAACATGTTTTTCTCTTGATTCTTTAACTCCGAAAAGTATCACATTCGTTTTCCTTCTTCTATCTTCGGAGTTTTCCAAGAATATAATTCTTTGCTTGCATTCTGCTATTTCCCTGTCCACTTCATCTTCAAATCTCCCCCACATTTTTTTTTTAACTCTTCAAATTTTACATCCATCTTCTCGTCCGTTTTCTTTTCCATTCCTTTGATACTTGCATTTGTATTTGTTATATCCTCTGCAATTCCTTTCAACATGCTCATTATACTTTGTTTTGACTCTGGCACTGGGTTTTGCTCAACTCCGCCGATCACTAGTAGTACTAAAATTATACATACGAAACAGGCCATAGTTACCGATCTGTTTTCTGAATCTCCAGCTCCTGAGCTTATTCCGTATGCAGTAAATAGCTCGATTCTCGCTCTATAAACTTTGATTTGTATTCCCATTCTTGCCTTCTCACAAGCGCCTGTAAAACACATCGGTCTCCAGAGCACCTTCCGTCAGCAACTCTATTATTATTATTATTATTACTAGTGACAATAACACAAGGTTCAGCTCAAACTTCGTTGTCACCAAAATCGTTAGCCCTAAGCTTATGTACAATCACTTTCTCTTTTATACAAATACAGCTTCAACACATCTCTTTAATGTTTCTTTATGTCTTTGTTGCATATGCCAACTTGTGCTGCTGGTAATTCCTCTGACTTACACACAGGTTCACCTATTAGACAGAGCTGCACATGAATTTGAACACAACAATTCTCATACTTGCATGTGAACTACTGCACTGCCGGTTCACACTGTCCGCTGATTCCTCACTACGGAGCTTTGTCTCACTGCAGCCTTGAACTGCTTCAATGCATAGTTCCACTGCCTGCCAACATCTCACCATGGAGCTTGGAGTGCACCACACTACTCTACTCCGCTCTGCTCTGCTCTATTCACTGACAAAACTCAACTGACTGACTTGTAAACTGCTTCACTGTGCCGACTACTTACCAAGGAGCCACACTTGACTGACACTCAAAGCTTGAAACACACAAACACACTGCTCTGCCATGCCCTTGCAGTGGCTCTTACATAATCCTACTAGGGGCAAGATTGTTCCAATAATCTAATGTTCTTCAATTACATTCCCAGAACAGTATCAAACAGTATTTGCGCAATATAACATAGCTCACTTCTAGATTCATGATGCCAGCTTGTGGCTGCACCTTGAAAGCCGCACCCCACCCAGTAGTAGATGACTGAGGTGGAGCAATTCCCCTACTACAAATCAACTTCTCAGCAGGCCGATGTGCTATCGCCAATGTGCCAAAAATAAATTTAAGTGGGGCTCCTAAAATGCAGTATGTGATGGACCCTATTGTTTTCAGATATGAATCACCCATCTTTTGTTTATACAGGATCACAACAGTTTCATCTAAAAGAAAGAACAGTTCAAATTTGTTGTACAGGGAAAACAGTTATATTTAAGTTTCCAGCTAACTATACAGAATGTTAAAATACACAAATTACAAAAAATGAAAAGCAGCTTAGAAGATATTCACAATACATATGTACAGAATTGGTGTAAAGAATCAATCACAAAAAAATCTCTTGCTCTCTCTTATGTTAATTCCTCGGGGAGGTGAAAGTTTCCTGCAAACATAAAAAAATGCAATATCAAAATTTAACTTCTTAATATAGTATTAAAACCACCATACATAACAGTTGAACAGTCCTTATATGAAGTGACTGGATTGTTATTTATTGTTAAAAATTATTCTGTTTTAAGCAATGTATCTTCTGTCAATCGAAACAAGATAGTCTGGGGAAGTATTTATTAAAATGTTTTTATACATGTGTATGAATCACCTGTGTTCATACCTTTTCCTCATTCAAACAATTTTTTATTTTTCAATGTAGTCTCCATGTTCTAATACGATGCTACACTGATTCACACATTCAAGCAACTACAGTGAATGAATGAATGAATCAATCAATGACTTTTGTTTAAATGTTACATAAAATTTACACAATTTATTACTCCCATGAGTTGCTCCTGTGGAAGCAAGGGGAGGAAAAAAAGCTAAGTGACATGGCAACCACGAGGAAGAGATAAAAATGAAGAAGATAAAAACGGAAAGAGGAATGGAAAGTATGAACGACAACATGAGATACAATCAAATAATTTCCGGGGTGGAAGTGGGAACATTTAGAACTGGAAAATTGAATGGCAAAAGAAACATCTTGGTAAAATTCATTAGTACAGAATTGACAACAGAAATACTAAAACAATAAAAAAGTTAAGAGGAACATCTATTTATATTATTAAGGACCTCTCATACAAACAAAGATACAATGCATTAATAAGAAACTTTAAGCTGTGCTTATGTGTGATTGGAGGAATTTAGTAATAGTGATGTCAAAATTAATTTAAAAAAAAAAAAAAAAAAAAAACTATTTGTCATCAGTTTTTAGCATTTTGTCCCTTACATTTTTATATTATTGAGATACTAGTTTTGGAAGCCATTGCATCCATTATAGCTGGATCAAGGTTGAAAATGGATGCCACGGCTTCTGAAACTAGTTCCTCAAAAATATAAAAATGTAAGTGACGAAGTGTTAAAAACCGACTGCAAATAGTTTTCCTTTCTTCAATTTAAACTGTGGATTAATGGGTGAGTGGGAGAGGAAAAAAGTGACCTAGTGACAGTACGGAAACAACAGAATGAAACGAGGCAACGGACAGGAATGCAAATTTCAGCAGAAAACAAAATTGTCAGGGCAAAAACTGCAGTAACACACACGAGGCAGAAAAAGCTGATAACAAAGTGTGAGGGCTTCATCATTCAGAGGGAATGGCCAGAAATATGAGGAGAAAGCGCTAACAGAGGGGGGGGGGGGGATTCAGAAATAACGGTCAGTGGTACAAAATATATGAGTTAGGCACCTAAGTGGGAAATATTTACTGTGAATAGAATGCAGGCACCAGATGAAATACCTAAGGAAAAAGGGCAGGAAATAATTGAAAAAGGGCAAGTTTTAATAGAATAGCAGATGTTTAAAGTGATCACCATTTACTTATGGCTTGTTTTAAATTTAAAATTAAGAAACTAGAAAAAACGATGTGTAATTTAGAGAAAATAATATAACGCACAGAGACCCAAGAATGAAGATAAAGGAGAAGAACCCAGAATAGAACTGAAGAATAGATTTGAAATTTTACATAGGTCCCTAAACCCAAATAAGGTACTGAGATAACTTGGAAAAGAATTAAACATACCTGGGTACTAGTGAAAAAGTTTTAGAATACAAAAACAAAGAGAAAAAGGACTTGATGTAAGAAGAAATATGTAAGATAATTTAGGAACAGAGGAATCTTAAAGCAAAATTAAACCAGACCAAAACTAAACAACAAGCAACCGTGTAAACGCAGAAATCAGAAATGAATAGCAAAGTACAAAAAGGAGTGAAGAGAGATAAAAAGAAATGGAGAGATGAACAAACCTAGAGAGCGGAAGAAGTAGAAAGATGAGGCGACAAAAACCAGCTAGACAATATAACTAGAAAGCTATAAAAAGAGGTTTAAGAGAAATAAACCAATTACAAATAAACAAGGTGAACTTCTTGTAACACAAGAACTAAAACTGGAAAGATGGAGAGAACATTTCTTGGAGATCGCAAATAAACAACGAGGTCAAGACTAAGGAAAGTAAAACAAACCTCTGAAAGCAAAATAGACTTATTGACAGAAATGATTGACGGTATTTCAAAATTCATCATGTGATTGCTATGCTTGAAGATAAATATGTTCTTCCAACTATAAAGTCTATTGGTGCGCGTATGCACGCACACACGCAACCATTCACAAAAAATTTTCATTCATTTGATTTTGAAAATTACCACAGAAATTCCTATCACAGCACATTAAAAAAATATGAAGACATTTAGGTTCTCACCTAAGAAGTTTCAGATAAGATATTATGTTACATTTATTACTGTGATATAATGATAAATTGGTAGTACGACATGGCAAATTAAGATGAATTCAAAATGTTTTTTTACATGCATACAATAATACCTGGACTACACATTTAAGGGGCATACTTGTAACTCTGCTTAAAGTGCTTGGTAGCATGATTGTCTCTTGTACTCCTGTCTGCTTTCCCTCACAAGAAACCAACAATAATACCCCGTAATTACTGGGTCCTTATGACCTTAGCACCTCTTCTCCAGGATGGAAATGTCCTGATGAAATTGTTTCCCTTGTTCATCACTAACATTGCTCAGATTTTCTGGAAAAAATTCTGAATGTGAATGGAGGAAATGGATTTTCAAAGATATTCTACAACCCAAGCCTTTGTAGCATTTCAACAAATTTGAGACCAACGTTTTATAGTGGTTTTTTCCTTTTGTTTCCAAGAAAACTACAGAAAACTCTTGAAAATGATTGCCAAACTCTTAATTCCATCATTTTTCGAATGTCTCATCCTCCACAAGTTTTAGGTTTTGAGGTTCAACAAAAATTCCTTATTTCAATTTTGCCTAAGTTCACTGTGGACACTTGCCATGCAAACAGAACAGAATAGAATCTTTATTGTCAGATAATGTTTACATTGTGAGCCTAAGCTGGTAAACTGGTGACTCATCAAGTTAATTAAAATAAAATAGAAAACTAATTCTAATGTATAGATACTATAAGGTATTATTTATACAATATAAATTGTTAATTATAAGTAGTACAAGGTTTAGTAGTACTTATAATACTGTGTCTTTCGTGAGATCTTGTATGGATAAATATGTCTTATCTAATAACAATTATTTTAAACTTTTATTAAACAATTTTGAAGTCTTTATGCAAATCCATTACTGTCCTTGTTGAGTGTTTAACAAAATACTTCATCAGCGTATGGTTTATATGTAAGGGAGGGAGAAGAATCTTATCAGGCTGAACCAATGGTAATTGTTTTACATTATTCTTCCCTGGGACATATTCCCAATGCTTGCCCCATTGTTGTACCACATAATGTTTTTGCATATCACGGCTGTCCCACAAACACAAAAAAACCATATTTTGTGAATCCACACTATTATCGAAGCAGCAAACCAATTACTTTAAGTTAAATCATATATTTTCCAACAATGAACCCTAAATTTTAAAACACCTACTATCTGGCAATACTTTCATAACTTTTAAGACCTACAGAATAGAAAACCAGAGCAGATGGAAGTTCATTACCATTATTAAGTAACACAGCCTTTAAGCTGAACTTTGATGAATCTATAAACCATCACGAGTTATCAGGATTATGGAAGGGTAGAAACTTCAATGTCTTAGCCTGAACTTGAACCACAGATCTTCCAGTATCCATTTGGCTGCTCTTAACCATTGAGCTACCACAGCACTGTGCCAGCATGACTAAAATTTTCCAACTGACTTGTGTTTTTCCCGGTAAACCACTTGAAGTTCTCATAAACACATGAGACAACTACCTTAATGATGACTTACTGTGCCGTAAGTACTTTAAGGCCTGGACTTAATAGTTTGGACCACAATTAGGTCATTTAATAGAAATTAATTGTTTTTTCACACTAGCTGTGTATAGGATAAAGTATGGAAGGGTTTAAGTCCCAGCTATGGCATTGAAATTTTCAGTCTGACTCTACCCTTCCATACTTCGTCCTAAACACAGCTAGTGTGACAGAACAATTAATTTCCATCAGGATTATGTTCAATTTCTAGCTCACTCTTAAATTATATATTCTCTTCCATCAAAAAATGTTTTCCAAATTTCTGATATATATTTCAAAACTCCGTAATTTTTGTACCAGGTGCAAGCAATTTCCATTCTTGCAGCCTGGAACCTAGAAGTTCAGATTCTTCTTTAGAGAAGTTTAAGTTGCATGCCAAATCATTCAAGTCTACTTGTTCTAAAAAATGCTTTTAACTTTCAGAAATTTCTGGTTGAAGGTCAGGATATTTTGAAGCAGAGGCCTCTGACTCCTGGTACAACTCAGACTGAGAATCACTTTTTCCTTTCCCATTACTGTCACTACTCAATGTCACAGACAGTACAGGAACAGGTAATCTCTTACAATGTGGAACAGGAAGCATGGCGGAAGGAATATCTGGATACTGATTAACATTAATACAATTTTGAGTCGAACTAATCTCCACTCAAAATTTTATTAATTTTGTGTTTCATTGTATCATAGCCCTTAAACATTGGAACTAATTAACATTTCCTTTCTTGGAAGTGTTGAAAACAGTGTTGTTATAATAAATTAAATTTAAGTCTAGATATATTTGTCATGCAGAAGTAACAATCATTAACAGAGGCTTGGTTAAATTGTGCAGCATGTTTTTATCTTTTTGTAAGTACCTGCATAAGTCATTGTGTAAGCCAAGGTTGGCCAACTATGGCATGCATGATACTGGCTGGTACGTGACCTCATTTTCAATTATATCTAAAAATTATGACATGATGGGCCATTTTAAGGATCATTTTCAGAATCTACAAGTGAAAGTGGACTAAAAACATGTATTATCTCTCCAGAGGTATTTTTCATGTTGTGTAGTGTAATTTAACTTCTGGATTTATTTCATGGTTAAATGACCCACAATTATCTGCCACAGTTAATTTATCAATCTGTTTATACCTAATATTTCTTAAATGTTTATTCTGGTTTTCAAATTATGTTTGGTCCTTCCAATGCAAACCCAGGCTAAACAGCTAAAGTGATAAATGCCAGATTTATTCATTTGGGTAATTTTATCTTTTTTAGAAAAAATTAGTAATTTTTTATGTTATATTTATTTTTCTGAAACAAAATTATACCAAATTCTCAAAACCAAATTTTGAAATTTTTAGTAGACCAAGGATGGTAAGTAGATTTTTAAAAATTATAATAATCTTTTATTCTGTTAAGGATAGAAACATTTACAACTTTTTGATATTTTAATTTTTCATCTTTTTATATATAACATCTTTATTAAATCCATTATTTAAAGTAGTATTAATTATGTGTATATATTCTCTATTAAATTCCTCTCATTTAAGGGTATATTTATTAACGTGTAAATTGAACTATTACAAACAGCAAATTTAGGTAAAAGAGGGTTAAAACCTTTACTTTTTATTAATTATCAATGAGTGACTAACAATTTCAAATGTGTCGTTCATTTAGCTCTTGATAGCTATAAGAAATCACTCTGAACACAGAGAGAGTATAAATAACTAAAATACTGAGCCAAAACAGCTGCATAAGGCTATCAGAAACCTTGGTTGAGAAACACTGTAATATCAGATGCTGACAGGGAGTTTTCTTTCCAGTGTAATGCAACATATACTCGTATGATTATCGCTTGGTATAGCATAAATAAACTAAAAGCTAAAACCTTGAATCGGAGAAGTTGCTTGCGTAGCTACACATATACACATTCTTTCATATACACACAAAACAAAATGATTCAAATATTAGGCGCATTCGGCACAAAGAATGGCAGTAGTAGGGGACAGCGGTTTTTGGAACAGCCAATCCCTGTTTCAAAACCTGTTCAATGCATTTTAAATGGGAGAAATATTGTTCCAGAAACCTCTGATGGAATTTGGAACCATCGTATCGTTGTTTTTGAAAAGCCCTATGCTTGAGTTAGGCAGGAGTGGTGTTGCGCGGTGGAAAGGGGTCTTTGTGAACCATTGTGTAAGGGTGTGAGCAGGATACGACCCAATGTTATAAGAAATTAATACTAATGGTTATAATTGCATGTCATGACTTTTAAATTTTGACGAAGGATGAGTAGGTGTGTACACTTTTGTTTGAGGTCAAGTACATTTCCCCCTGGACATGTCCAAAGTGTTAAATGAAGCTCCTCTTATCTAAGTTGTATACATGTTAGGTTGTACAGTGAAAAAGGCTAGCAGGATAATTAATATCGATGACATAACTTTCTGTTAAGGACGGGCAGGGTTCTTCATGCAGGTCGTTAGGGCGATCCTCTAAAATCTCATGTATATAATTAACTTTCGGATGTAAGGAGAAACATTTTTGGAGGGCGGATCTTTCAATCCTAACGATGGGCTGAGAATGTGTCCACTATTTCGAGTCATGTTTAAAAAAATAGTAAAAAAAAAGGGTACATTTCCAGTTAAGGCGAGTTGACCCCACCGGACATGGTTCTTCCTGAGAGAGTTTGTAGGCATATTCTCTTGAATCTCATGTATATAATTAACTTTCGGATGTAAGGATGAACAATACAGAGGGCGAATCCTCCTATCTATAAGGTGGAATGAGGTAACTGTTAAGGCGTTGCATTATGAGAATGGGTCCACTATTTCGAGCAGCGTTTACAAAAATTATAAAAAAAAAGTACATTTACAGTTAAAGCGAGTTGCCCCCCTGCAATCTACCTGAAGTACCTTGAAGAAGGTAATGTGTATAAGTACAAAAAAGAATTATCCAATAGAAATAGATATGCATGTGCATAGAGAAAGTTTTCTGTATGGTGGTGGGGGGGAAGTTCCGCCTCCATATGGAAAAGACTTTCGAGTATAAAGATGCTGGTCTTAGTACCTTAGACTTTAGTATCAAATTTTGAAATGTAAGAGAGATATTAGGAAGAAACTGTAAACTATGGCCGGAGTAATTTTAAGTGTGTCAAGGCTAGTTCCGTAGGTAGTGGGGGATTTAACTGGTTAAATCCTGTAAATCTGATCTGCGTGTGTCATCATGTTTCTGTGAATATATAAGAAGCCTCGCCTGAAATGAAGCATCATTAATTCAACTGTGACCGCAGATATACATGGAAGGAACGAGCAATGGCTGGTAAGTACTTGAATATGTTATGTGTTTGAGAAGTATATTCATTTTGTATGTATATCATCTTTTTTCAATATTATAATAGCTTGTTTTTTCAAAAACATATACGTTCTGTTTCCCTTCTATATTAGCTTATTCATGCATGTGTTTCGTGAAAAAAAAGTGTTAATAATTGAAATTCCTTATATCTTTTTTGTAAGTTTCCAGTCATAAACTTTTCAATTATGATCGAAATTACCAACTTATTTAGTTTGATCTATATAAATGGAACCCTTTCAATTATTTTTTTGTCAATCATTGAACGGGAATCATGTTTAACCACTTATATCAGTATTCGAAGTCTTCAAAAATATGTTCTTAATATCTGTAAATTGGACTGTACATATATATTCTAGACTAAAAGAGTTTGTTTTAAATTGTTATGTTACAGATCAACTCATGCAAGAATTAAATGAATTGGCGGGAGGATCTAAGATTCTTCCAACACGAAAGCTGAGGGAAGTGGATCAAAATAAGCCATTTCGAAACAAGTCACTGAAAACAGTAGCGACCAAATATGGAGACAGGATAGTCTTAGAGCTAGACGAATTCCAAATATTTCTACCGGAACGCTTTAAGAATATGACTGATGTTCAGAAGAAGACAATAAATGAGGGAGGTGTTCAATTGGTCTATATGGGGCAAGAGGCCCTATCCACAGGATACAACAGGCATAGGATTACATTTTTACAAGCAAAGGTATGTGTTATGAAAAATAGCAGTTTTATATACAACACCTGTAAAACCATTGTTCAAAATTGCTAATAATGCATTTCATTATTTCAGACATCTCAGTAAAGTCAGACGGAGGAGTTTCACACAGCGTCACTGCAGTACCATCAGACCGTCAAGGTAATACAGCAATTATAAATCTACTTATCTATTGTTTTTTAAAAATTAACGTTATCTTTTTTTCACATTATTACTTTTTTTAAATTAAAAGTATGTTGCTTTCATTCAGTCTTATATAAATCATCTTAATACATAGTATATAAAAACAATAATTCTGTACTTAAAAACATATAAAGTTAGAAAATAGAAGGCATAATCAACATTACATATAAATGTATTAATTTTGATGTCTGTAATGAGCACAATTGTAGAAAAAATTTCCATTGAGATTTATTATTAATATTGATTATTATTTAAATTATTATCATTACTATTATTTCTGTTTATTATTGTTGTTGATGTTATTGTTGTCTTATATGCATTTGATAAAAAACATACAACATATATAATATGTGAAGTATAATATTATTAATTTTACAAATTTATCTTACCATAAAAAATTATTAAAAAGTTATAATGCATGCATACCTTATATATTTCAGCATGAAAAACAAGACATGTTACTGCATAATTCGCTTCTCTTTTATATATTAGGCAGGATAATAAATGTGTTTTAGAAAAGGTCATAATGCATGCATATCATATATATTCCAGCTTAAAAAAAAAAGACATGTTAATGAACAACGCGCTTTTCTTTACAGATTATAGTGGCTAGTAATGTCGGCATATACTAATAAGATTCGTATTATTTCAGACAGTGTTACGCAGGCTCCTCTTATGTCTGGAATGAAGAGAAAATCCTTGGAAACCGATAGGACCTCTGCAAAGATATCTAAAATGAAATCGGTGAGTGAGTAGAGAAAAAAAGGATTTGACATGTAAGATTATAGAATCAGCATTTAAAAATCGCATTTCCACAAGTCAGTTAAACAATACATTGAATATGATAGATCCTGAGTTATTTTTGAATGAATGTAAAGTTACCAATGAAATTAGGAATAATCTGACACGATACACTTCGGGAATAAAATGTTGTGGTACGTTAGTATGCCAGTATATAATACGGACTCCTGATGATGAAAAAATTGGAGGCATTTAATTTTCATAGCAAAATGGAAGCTATATTAAAGAGTACAGATATTACTGAATGGTATGAGAGTAAACTTAAAGAACCTATTCTTTCAAGTATCGATACATTCAAATAAAAAAGTAGTTCCAAATCTCTATATCAGATAAGCTCGTTAGTGCTAAATGCCCGTCAATATGATCCTTTAAATGCAGGATGTTATACAAAGCTTCCGGAATACATAAAGAACAAAAAGGCGGTAACTAATATAAAAAATGAAGATAACAAATGTTTCGGCTATTGTCTGCTTGCATCTAAATATCCTGCAAAGACTAATAAACATAGAGTTAGATCTTACTCTAAGTATAACATGTTTAAAGAATTTGATTTCAGTGGAATAACATTTCCTGTATCTCTTGATGATATTGAAAAATTCGAAAAGCAGTATCAAAATATATCTATTACAGTATACGGCCTAGACAACCATTCAATAATTTTGCTCTATCAAACCAGAGAAATAAAAAAAAATATCATGTAAACCTGTTAAGAATAGGTAATGATAGCAAATCACACTATTGTTTAATAAATGATATATCGCGACTGTTGTCTAAACAGATAAAAGCAAACATAAAATGTGTATATGTGAAAGCTGTTTGAGACATTTTTCAAATGAGACAAATTTAGCCAAACATAAGCTTAAATGCGAGAAATCTCAAGTTCTAACTATGCCTGAAATAGGTATAAATGACAGAATTGAATTCAATGCATATTCCAAGTGTACAGCGGTTCCATTCGTCATTTACGCAGATATTGAATCAATACTTAAAAAGGTTCACTCATGTCAGCCGTCTGATGACAGCAGTTGGACAAGAACAGTGCAGAGACAAGAAGCGATTTCAATATCGCTAAAATTAGTATGCGAGTATGATGATTCCTTATCAAAATTAAAAATTTTTAGATGCCACAATGCGATTCAAGATTTTTTCAAGGAACTTACTGTAATTGCTGATGATGTAATTGAGGTATATTCACATAAAAAAGAATTGAATATGTCCGATGAGGATGAAACCAATTTCCAAAATGCAAATCAGTGTTACCTATGTAAACATGACTTTGAGCCTAATGTGACAAAAGTCAGAGACCACTGTCACATTTCGGGTAAATATTTAGGGGCAGCACACAATTCTTGTAACTTGAACAGAAAACTACCAAACTTCATTCCAATTATTTTCCATTGTCTATCAAATTATGATGCCCATTTTCTTGTAAAAAATCTAGCTTACGATCAAGAGACTATAACCTGCATCTCGCAGACATCGGAGAACTATCTTTCGTTCAGTAAGAGATATACCTCAGGCGGGAAAACCATATATTTCAGATTTCTTGACAGTTACAGATTCTTAGATGATAAATTGAGCACCTTAGCTGACATGCTAAACCCGGAGGACTTTAAAATTATTAATGCAGAATACAAAAATCCTATACATCGAGAGTTGATGACGCGGAAGGGTATTTTTCCATACACCTATCTAGATTGTATAGAGAAATTGGATGAAAATGCATTACCAGATGAAATATTCTTTGACGACATAAGTCATGAAGATTACTTGCACGCTCAAACAGTATGGAGAACATTCAATATCCAAACTTTAGGAGAATATAGAGATTTATATCTTAAAACTGACACGTTATTGCTCGCAGACATTTTTTAACAATTCAGATCGTTATGTCTAAATTTATACGAGTTGGACCCTTGTCAATATTTTACGATACCGGGATTGGCATTCGATTCGATGCTTAAGACGACAGGCATTCAAATATCACTAATCACCGATAGAGAGATGATGGAATTTTTCAAATCTGGCATAAGGGGAGGATTATGTACAGTGTCTAAACGTTACTCTAAGGCAAATAACAAGTATATGACTAATTATAATCAGTCTTTACAGTCTAAATATTTTATACAGATTCAAATTCTTTATATGGATCTGTAATGATGAATGAAAATATACCTTATGGCAAACTTGAATGGTTAACTGAGGTAGAAATTAACGAGATCGATTTCTTACCAATACCAGAAGACGCTGAAATAGGATATGTATTAAGAGGTCGATCTGGAATATCCTAAAGAAATTCACGATGCACATAACGATCTACCACTATGTCCGAGGAGTGAGATTCATCCCAATGATAAATATAAAAAGTTGCTAGCTACGCTGGCAGATAAACAGAAATACGTTATACATTACCGCAATCTGCAACAGTGCATGCAATTGGGTTTGAAATTGAAATGCATACATAGAGCGGTAGCTTATAAGCAATCACATTGGTTGAAAAAGTATATTGATCTAAATGCTAAAAAACAAGCTGAGGAAAAGCCTAAATTTGGTCACAATCTATGGAAAAAAATGAGCAATTGTGTTTATGGGAAATTTATGGAGAACGTCTGTTCTTATAAGGACTTCAAGCTTGTTACGAGCTGGAAACAGGCGAGAAAGGTCATATCGCGCCAAACATTTCAAAGTTATATAATTTTTGATGAAAATCTTGTCGGAATCAGTTATTAAGAGAGGAAATTCATATATGTAAGCCTATATACATCGGTCAGGGGATTCTTGACTTATCCAAATTTATCATGTATGACTTTTATTATAATGTTCTGAAAAAGAACTTAAATGATTTAACTTTGAATTATATGGACACAGATGCATTTCTTTTTGAAACAAGTACTGATATCTATGAATTTATTAAAACTCACATACAGTATTTTGATACATCAAATTACCCGTCTGATAACGTATATGCAATACCTTTGGTAAACAAAAAAGTGCCCGGACTTTTTAAAGATGAACTCTCTGGTAGAGTAATGACTGAATATGCAGGATTACGATCAAAATTATACACTTTTCGTTATGACGGTCAGGTTGTTAAAAAATTGGAAGGAATTTCATAAATGGGAATGCGCTCAATTACATTTGAAGATTATTTGTCATGCCTACATGACATGAATGAAACACAATTCTCTAAACAAGTGTCTTTCAGGAGTTATAAGCATGACGTTCACACGGTAGAAATGAATAAAGTGGCTCTGAGAGGCTTAGACACGAAGCGTTATATGCTCAAACAATCTCATTCAACTTTAGCTTGGAATCATTATTCTATTGACACAAATACCTTTTCCTCTGAACATGACTGAGAGTATTAAGTTAAAAAAGAAATAAAGAAACAAGATATTTTATGTAAAAGGGAGATTATTTTTGAAAAATGTTTATAACCATTCATGAGTGGGAATGAAATTTTTGTGCAGCTTAAATATATATTGTCACAGTGAGGGGAGAGGACTTAAATAAAATGAGATAGAGAGAGGGAAATATTTACTCTTAAGTGAAAGATGCTGACACAGTCAGGGGAATAAATGTGTGTTACATGCTTAAACAATTTCATTCAACTTTATTAAATCCTTTTTCATCTGCTCACGACTAAGATATTGTAATGTACCTGTATGTGTGTGCGTGTGTGAATTTTGTAAAAAATTTGTGCACATTCAGTGAAAAATTGAATTTTTTGTAAAAAACTTAAATAAGTGTAGCTTTTATGCATCAAACAAAAGATGCTAGAGGGGAGGGGTGGATTAAAATAAAGAAAGAAAGAAAGAAATATTTTCTCTAAAGTGAAAGGTGTTCTTTTCACATTTAACACAGATGCTGTGTGCCATAGTTATGTTTTCAAGATTTGATACCATGAGGTTCTTTTTGTAAGCAAAAGATGATGCATGTGATGACCTTCAGTTTTATATTGCTTGTTTTGCAAAAAGGGGGGGGGGTGGGATTTAAATAAAAAGAGAGAAAGAATATTTTCTCTAAAGTGAAACAGTTTGTTTCACATTTTAACACTGAGATGCTGTGTGCCATAGTTTAACGTTTCTTCCTGATATGAGCTCTTACATGTCAAGATCTGATACTAAAACATGTACAAGTACTTTCATTTATATACATATCTTGTAAAGGTATAAATTATAGATTAATACAAGTACAAAATTGAATCGAGAATATATTGACACATTGCTTCACTCACACTGTTTATTCACAGGACATGTTTCAAGAGCTCTTGCTCCTATCCTCAGCTGATACTCGACTAGTGCAAGTTGTAGTGGTTTCTTCTTTCTCCGTATTGTCAATAGATGGCGTGATGTATTTGTCAAAGATGTCCGGTGGTGGAGTTTCAAAATTCATGACTCTATGACGATTTTTGTTAATGAAGATTTTTTCCCATACGGAAAGGTCTATGGGGTGATTAACGTATTTTATTAGAGATGTTTCCAAATTGATGTCATGTCTAGTATTCAAAAAATGAAAAGCCACTGCTGATTTTTCTGTTTCACCATTTTTAATGTTTCTCATATGTTCTTTAGTTCTGATGTTAATATTTCTTTTTGTTTTTCCTATATAAATTTTAGGGCAAGTTTCACATTTGATCTCATAGATTCCTGGTTTTTCTTTGGTATTGATTGAATTTTTGGGAGGGCCTTTTAACAAATTTCTGATATTAAACCTGTTTTGAGGTGCAAGAGTTATGTTGTGTTTTGAGAAGATTTTTTGGAATTTGTTATAGGCTGATGGGTGGAAGGTGAATTTTTTAAAAAGTTTTTTCTCTTTTTCTCCTGTAGGTTCTAGGGTGGTGGTTTCTTTTATTTTCTTAGCTTTGTTGAGTCTGTTAACAGTTTTGTCTATTAAATTTGGGTTGAAACCGTTGGATATAGCTACTTTTTTTATGTGTAGGTATTCTTCTTGATAATCTTCTCTGTTTAGTGGAAAGTTGATCATCCAAAAGATTAAACTGTTGAAAATGGCATGTTGGTGTTGTTTTGGGTTGAAACTGTTGTTCTTAATGTAATTATCTGTGTGTGTCGGTTTCCTGTAGATACCAAAAGTGAGTTTGTTGTTCAGTTTTTTGATCTTGATGTCCAAAAAGGGGAGCACACCATCCTCTTCTGTTTCCAATGTAAATTTTGTAGCTGGATTTTGTATATTCAAAAGTTTAAGACCATCTTGTATGAGTTTTTTAGGTACTATTGCAAAAATGTCGTCAACATAGCGATACCACACTTTGAAATAATTTGGAAAAGCTTTTGTGATATGTGTTTCAAAAGCACTCATGAATAAATCTGCCAAGAAGGGAGACAATGGGTTGCCCATAGCTAGGCCCGTTTTTTGTTTATAGATCTGTCCATTAAAGCTGAAAAAATTTTGATTGATACAAATTTCTGTAAGTTGTGAAAGTTCTTCTATTTCTTCAGGTGTTATTTGTATTGATTCCAGCCATTTTTTGAGAAGTGGAATAAGCTCATTGGTCGGTATACTTGGATATAAAGAAATGACGTCAAAGGAAACTAAAGCATCTGTAGAGTTGATCTTTGTGTCCTTCAGGAGATTTAACAATTCAAACGAGTTTTTGATACTTAAATTTTCAAATTTTGTGAAGGATCTGAAGATTTGAACCAGCCATTTTGATAGTTGGTAAGTGGGTGTATCAATGTTATTAATTATTGGTCTGAGGGTAATTTCAGGTTTATGTATTTTGGGTAAACCATATATGTATGGTGTTTTTGGACTGTCTATTTTATTGTTCAATTTATCTCTTTTAGTCATGATTTTACTGTTTTTAATTGCTAATTCCACAGATTTGCATGCTTTCTTTAATGGACTGTTTTCTAGTTTAACAAATTCTTTTCCGTTTAAAAGGCTGTCCATTTTTTTGCGATAGTCTTCTTCGTCCAATATTACTATTTTGTTACCCTTGTCTGCTTTTGTGTAGACTACCGGTTTCTCATTTAAATTTTTGATTAATTTTTTATATGAATATCTTTTTGAATTTGCATTTTGAATATGATCTAGAGTTTCTAAGAATACTAGACATGACATCAATTTGGAAACATCTCTAATAAAATACGTTAATCACCCCATAGACCTTTCCGTATGGGAAAAAATCTTCATTAACAAAAATCGTCATAGAGTCATGAATTTTGAAACTCCACCACCGGACATCTTTGACAAATACATCACGCCATCTATTGACAATACGGAGAAAGAAGAAACCACTACAACTTGCACTAGTCGAGTATCAGCTGAGGATAAGAGCAAGAGCTCTTGAAACATGTCCTGTGAATAAACAGTGTGAGTGAAGCAATGTGTCAATATATTCTCGATTCAATTTTGTACTAGTTTGTGCTTCACTGTCCCTACGCTTCTTTCAAGTTTATACTTATAGATTAATGTTTTATGTGGGGGAGGGATGTAAAGCAGTCAATGATGATTGTAGTTAATATTTCACGATGTGATGGTGGATGGGAATATGGGTAAAAATAAAATAAATTGAGTACAAGTACTTTCACTTTTCACAGATGATATATCATTTAATAATTGTAAAAGTATCAATTATAGATTAATACTTTCATGCAACGCTTTGAAAAAATTGTGCAACAATTAATGTTGATTATATTTTTGTGGAAATAAATAGTTAATATTCCTATGATGTGATGGGGTGGGGCTTCCAGTCATATTGTTTTCTAAACAGGGGGAGATAGGGTGGGAGGATTTTAATTAAAAGAGAGAAAGAACATTTTCTCTTAAGTGAAACAGTTTGTTTCACATTTTAACACTGAGATGCTGTGTGCCACATGAAATGAAATGTGTAGTGTTTAACGCCCGCTTTTACTATATACGGCACCGCAGGCGGTGACACTGATGATGCATGAGATGAAGATGGAGCACCGGTGGAATGAGATGGCGGGGGAAACCGGAGGTCCCAGAGAAAACCCACCCCAACGCCGTGTTGTCCACCACAAATCTCACTTTGCGGTCGCCTGGGATCGAACCCGGACCGCCTTGGTGAGAGCCCCAGCGGTCTAACCACTGAGCCACGGCATGGCCCTGTGTGCCACAGTTTAACGTTTCTTCCTAATATGATCTCTTACATGTCAAGATTTGATACTAAAACATGTATAAGTACTTTTATTTTTATAGATGATATATCATTTATTAATGATAATTTATAATGATTGTCAAGGTAAAATTATAGATTAATGTTTTATGCGATGGAGGAGGGGGAATGTAATTTTATTTTTTGGATATATATTAACATTTCCATGTTAGTTGGGAATGTGGGTAAAAAGAAAATAAAACTGAAGTTATTTGATCAATTATAGATTAATACTTTTATACAATGCTGTGTAAAAAATTGTACAACAATTAATGTTGATTATATTTTTTGGAAATATATAGTTAATATTCCTATGACATGATGGGGTGGGGCTTCCAGTCATATTGTTTTTTTAATATATTTGTAAAACAGGGGGAGATAGGGGTGGGAGGATTTTAATTAAAAGAGAGAAAGAATATTTTCTCTTAAGTGAAACAGTTTGCTTCACATTTTAACACTGAAATGCTGTGTGCCACAGTTTAACGTTTCTTGCTAATATGAGCTCTTACATGTCAAGATTTGATACTAAAACATGTATAAGTACTTTTACTTTTATAAATGATATATCATTTATTAATGATAATTTATAATGATTGTCAAGGTAAAATTATAGGTTAATGTTTTATGCGATGTGGAGGGGAAATGAAATTTTATTTTTTGGAAATATATTATTATTTCCATGGTGCTTGGGAATGTGGGTAAAAAGAAAATAAAACTGAGGTTTATTTGAATAACTTTTCTTTTTATTTCATCCCAAAGATCAAATATACAACACATCCTGAAATCCTTCATTTTTTACACAGCTTTTTTTTATTCCAGCTACAGTACAGCATCATGTTCTATCCACTCAGCTTTAGGGAAACCTAACCACTTAACAAGTAACTTATTCCCACGTCGGCGCACAACTTTTTCAATCAGATAGATATCAGGGTACTGAGTTTTTAATAATTCATGACCATAAACTCCGCCCTGTATTTCCACTCCATCACTGTCCTGAAAAACATAAGTAACTGGAATTGTATTCCTTATCCTAATAATACGAAATATTTCAGTGCTCCAATTGGGTGTGTACCCTTTCTCCAGTAAGCCCTTATGTCTAGATATTCTGACATAATCTCCGATGTTGAATTTCTTGGCATTCCTCTTCTCTTTACGGAAATTGTCACGATGATACACGGTGAGGAGCAGATCATTGTTGCTGACGTCGACAGGTCGCATTCTGATTGTCGAATGGTAAATATTGTTGTAGGTATTTATGATTCCGGGTAGGAGATCAAGCCATTTATGAGAACCTCTAGCCAAATTTTCTCTATGCATCATACCTTTAAGTGTTCGTATTAAACGCTCGACAGCATCAGCCTTTATGACACTGAATGTACTATAATGATTAATTCTATGTTTAGCCATTAATTGCCTGAAGTGTCTATTGTAAAATTCTTTGTCATTATCCGATTGGATATTCTTTGGTGCCGAATCCAATTCGGCTAATATATTACTCATTGCTTTTGTAACATTAATCCCACTCTTGTCCTTCAGAGGTCTTGCATAAGCCATTTTTGAATAAAAATTAATGTCAATAAGAATGTACTTATAGTTCCTATTTTCTTTTGCATATGGAATCATTTCTATAAGATCTATTTGCAATAAGTCATTAAGACCTTTACTACTATTTTTCTGTGAAGGAATCTCCGTCTGGCAGGGGAATGTAACTCGCCAGCGATGTTTCGTCTGATCATGCCATTATTTTTGTGGTTTTCAATTCCGTGATGATCTCTTGAATTTCAGACGAATGATTTAAATTGCCAGCCTGCTGCGATGCGATAAGTAATTTGAGTCTATTGACCAGAATGTTAGGGTCAGACCAGTACACATAATCCAGACCCCTATCGGGCACGTGTTCCTTCCATTTGAGACCCGAACCAGTCATACTAGCAATTAGACCTCGTATTATATTTTTATATCTATATACCTTGCTCGATCTCAGTCGATCGCTTCTGTTGTATCCCTGTCTGTGAACTAGAATTTTTTTCAAAATCTCTGAATATGTATCCAGATCATCTTCAGTATACGTTGAACTTCGAGGTACTCGCTTGAATAACAGCTCATACAACCCAGGGCTAGCCTCATAGGTCTCTTCTCCTATTTGAATAGTGTCGTCTACAAATATAATTCTTTTATTACCTAACTTATAGTCACCATCTTCGTAGCGTACACCATAGGTGGCATCTATATCGCTGGCACTAGCTGTACGAACCTTCTGCAAATACTTTAAGAGATCGTCGTCATCATCATCATAATCAGCAGCAGCATCATCATCTTTTTCTTTCGGATTTTGCTTCTCCTGATTCTTGATTATATTCTTTAGAGGATCGGTTACAGGCTGTAGCACCTCAGACATTATACACTGAGTTTCGAACTTGAGACCCTTTAGGGAACGTAACTTTTCCCTTATTGCCTTACTGTGTCGGGCGATGGATTGTTTGAGTCTGATACCTTCAGCATCCATCTTACAGTGAATGAATATTTATATATGTGATGTCAATTTATAGGAAATTTTTCGATTCAATACTTAGAATATGCCCATCTTTTGCATGATTGGGTGGAGCAGTGAAGCTTAATTTATCACCTATCTGAATGGGTGCTGGATAACTTTCAATAATTTCATCGTTTATTGAAAAAATCTTATCTGATCTCGTATAGGGATGGGGTGGAGATATACTGCAGTCGATCACCTCTCCATTTACAGAAGACTTGTAGTATTCAAGCCCTGAAGTTAACGTGTATCTTTGCGAACTTCCTCTATACGGTTTCGTTTGCAGTTTAATAATGAGCTATCCCCTCATTTGATCTAAAATAGCATTTATAACATTCACTTGTGATTTAAGCACACTGACACTATCCATTGTTGAGGTTATGTATTTATCCAGGGAGGACTGACGATTTACTAGAGACTCAATATTTTTGTCTACTGCCGAAGCAACATCATCAGCCATGGAAGATAGAGCTCTGTTTAATGCAGGCTGCGATTCATTTTGTTTCTTTACAACAAATTGTTTAACAAATTTTTTGGTTGCTGCGTCGCTATTGTCCACAGGATCGGCTATCTCCCTGATTCGTTTCTTTTGAAAAGAAACATTACCGTTCGAATCCTGAATGGGCGTTCTTGCATGTATATAATCTAGCATGTATTTTTTATTTGGAACATCATTGTCGTCAATTGGAGGCAGTAGTACCTTCATTCTTATCGTGTCCAGAATAACATTGTTTTCGGCATCACGTTTGAATGCATATTTACTTAGAAATTGCATTAGGTTTTCATATTGTGTATCGAGTGAGGTTTGCACATGGTTCCTAAGCATAGCTTCAAAGTCGCCCATGCGCTGATATGAAGTCTTTTCGGCGAAAGTTTGCATCCGAGTTTCAATGATAGCCGCAAGCGTATCCACATAGTGTTTAGTCGTTGCATCAGCGGCTTCCTCAGGAACCTGGATGTTGCACAATCGTTTCTTACTGAACTGATAGTTTCCTGACCCATCTCGACTTATGATATAGCGGTTAAGCACACCCCTAGAGGGTATGATTCTCCTAGATCCGAATCTATCGATACTCATAGCTGGAATGAATGACGCTACTTATTTATTCACTCTGATAAAGACGTCAAAACCGTGCCAGTATCGTCCTTCATTCAAAGGAAATTCAGGTACTATAACAATGAAAGGTCTTGAGTTCGATCCTTCATTACTCTCCCACACTTGCTTACACAGCTCTCTAAATTCTGTATAATTCATATCAGTATTTACGCAATCATCATATATATGCTTTAAGTTTAGATTGTCCTGTCTGAAGAGTACTATCATATTTGCATTATCCCTAATTAAGTGTTTGGGTACTTTTGCATATGACTGTGCCAGGTATACTGCATCGACGTTACGATGTCTACCCATGCTATAATACGATGCTATCTTACCCTGTTTCTCATTGATGACATCATTGAATACAAATATCGAATTTTCCTTAGCCTCAGAGGTTGGGAGCACTTTTTTGCCGCCCTCAAAAGTATATACTCCTATATCGGATATGGTTTTCAGTACTTCGAGTAGATATTGATATTTCGATTGATGCAACGATTTCGAGTAAATGTAGGCCATTCTCGTGGATTTACAGATTGAGTAGTACGTTCGTCTTCCTGGCATCTGAGCTCCCCAGTATGAGAGCTCTGACGTTGCTCGGGAAGAGTGATCCATGTCTTCCGACGCGGATATCATCGTCAAAATCCAGGACTTGTATAGGCAGCGAACACTTTTGCTTCACTACTTCCATCTTGCAACTAAGGTTATAAGCCATATCTAATGATTTTTATTTCATAGCATACGATGAACTCTGGACGAGTTCGGAAGTTTAGCAAAAAAGGTTCTGGGATATTTAATTCATTAATTAACTCTCTTCCATTTGAGGCTCATTTGCCAGGGTACAGACTCTGCGGTCCTGGAACAAAACTACAAAAGCGTTTACAACAAGGCACCGAACACCTTAACGGACTGGACACCGCCTGCCGCGAGCACGACTTGGCCTACGCTACACACCGGGACACCGGTTCGAGACATTCGGCTGATAAGGTTCTTATAGAGAAAGCTTGGAAGTGTGCACATTCCGCTGATGCTTCTTTGGGCGAAACGCTTGCTGCTCGATTTGTAACCGCCATCATGAAGGGAAAGCTAGCCTTAGGTGCAGGGTTGCGTAAGCGTCGAAAGAGGACACTGCCGCCAGCCGCTAGGGGAGGGTTTTTACCCTTACTCCCATTGCTGGCTGCCTTGGGTGCAGCGGGTAGCCTGGCTGGGGGTGCTGCTCAGATCGCTACATCTGTGAATAAGAAACGCGCTGTAGAGAAGCAGCTGAACGAGATGATTCGTCACCATCAGCAGATGGAGGCCTCAGCAAAGGGTAGAGGTCTTAAGCAAAGATGCAGGCGACTGAAGAAGAAGAGGATGGGTAAAGGACTCCATTTGCATCCAAAAAACTCGGGGCGAGGCCTGTACATATCCCAGAAAAAGCGTTAAGCAGAGCAGAAATTGAAGTCTATGCTAAACGTCTACATATTCCCAACTTTAGAGGTGTGTACATGCTAGATAAACTACCTGCTAGACCTAGACATACAGAGAAGATTGTCATTAACTTGGACACTTCGTATAATCCAGGAACTCACTGGGTTGCTATATGCAAGGAGGGAAATTTAGCATTTTATTTTGATAGTTTCGGCAATCTGAAGCCGCCGGCAGAAATTGAGTCATATCTCGCAGGTGTCAGAATCATGTATAACAGACAAAGGTATCAAGATTTCGATTCTGTAATTTGTGGTCACTTGTGCTTGCAGTTTCTGTCATAAAACGCTTTTGCTACAGTGCTTGCATTGTCAAAATGAGTTATACTATCACTGTGAGCGGTTCTGATTCCAGCCTCTCTACTTTTCTAAATCCACCACTCCATCTAGATCCTGATGATGTTTATGAGATTGCTCTTTTGAATTTTGAGACATTTTACTTGATACCGAATATTGATCAGAGTAATAACCTTTTTCATTTCGTTCTCGCTGGAAGGCTGGAGACCATAGTGATTCCACCTGGCACGTACGAACTGGATGATATAAACAGTTTACTCAAGGAAAGACTGGAGGTCGGCGATGACTTCATTCTACGCCCCAACAATAACACTATGAAAGCAGAGATTTGATGCCCTTACGCTATCGATTTTACTCAAGAGAAATCGATCGGTTCTATTCTTGGTTTCACCGGGGGACGAATGGTGGAGCCTCATATTCTGACAGTCTGATGAACTGGTGAACATCTTTAAGGTTAGCATAATACACATCGAGTGTAGCCTTGCAAGCGGTTCCTTCATCGATGGCAAAAGCGGTTACTCTCTTTACGAATTCTTCCCATCTGTTCCCCCAGGCTACCACATCTCGCAGGAACCATCCAATCCCATATATCTACCAATCATTGATACAAAACTCATTGATCATCTCAACATTCGAGTGGTAGATCAGAACGGTGATACCCTCGACTTTAGAAACGAGACTATTACCGTGAGACTACACATAAGACGGAATGGGACTAAATTTTAAGAGATCTTGCTATAATAAAAAGCTTCTCTCGAGGATGAAGCCTACTGCAAACTGCTAACATCATCTAATCTAACTATGCAGCTCTCAACATTCTGGATTCCAATCGTTTGCAGAACGCAGGTTGGACCCCTCCTGGAGACGATGTGGACATCATGAACGCATCGAATGGTATCTTCAACGCTATCGTTCCTCTTTCGATGCTTTTGGGTTTTGCCGATGATCACAGGGAAGTCATACTTAATAGCAAGTTTGAACTTGTTCTCATTAGATCGAAAAATTCTAATAATTGTATAGTGGGCAATGAACCGACTGTTATTAAACTAACCAGGATCGAATGGAGGATGCCAGTGCAGCGACTTTCAGATGCCGAGAGAGTGGAGAAACTTAAACTAGTCAAGTCGGATCAGCCTCTACACGTGGCCTTTCGAACAATGGACCTTCATACTCAACCTGCAGTACCGCAGACTAAAACTTTCACTTGGAACGTTGCAACAACAACAAAGCTTGAGAAACCTCGATTTGTCATAATTGGTGCCCAAATCGACAGATTAAATTATCTCGCTAAAGATAGCTCTCTCTTTGATCATTGTAATATCACAAACCTGAAACTTTATCTCAACAGTGAATGTTATCCCTATCATGACATGAATTTGGATTTCACAAATTCAAAGTTTGCTTCTCTATATGATCAGTATTCTAAATTTCAATACTCTTACTACGGTAAAGAGAATTATCCCCTTTTGAAGAGAAGTGACTTTCTGAAATATGCACCGTAATCGGCAAGGTTCACCCAGCGTGCATTGTCGCTCTCAATAGCACATTTGATTATTTCACTATTCATCTTGACGGCTCACAAGTAACAGTGCACACAATTCCATCATACTTTCACACATCAGACGTGGCTGGATGGGAGACGATTTAAAGATGATCATTCTTGCATCAAGGTAGGGATGGTGCGGAGGAGGACGTTCTCTGTACACGTGTATAACTTGATGACCTCCTTTTGTTGACCTTTTTTCGGGCACGGATTGCTCATAAGGCTATAACAGCAATTTGGATGGAATGGGAAAGGATTTGAACATGTTGATTTTTGCACTGGGGAACGGCAGTGTGTGGGGGCGATCTCAGTACACTGATATCTTTTCAACTGCTATTTCTCATGATCATACACACAGGCATATGTCTTCCTAAGAGATGATGATAATTCTTATTTTTTAACATATTTTTGTCATTCCTTACCCACATAAACCGATTTACACACTCTAGCATTGCAATGATTTTCATACAGATTAGCACAATTCTTTTCATTCACATTTCCATACTTTCAGTATTAGACTGATCCAACAACATATTGTCCCACCTACTCTAGCATAGGATTTTTTTTTCTCCAAAAACAACGATTCGACTGTTCCAAAATCCACCAGAGGATTCTGAAACAATGTTTCAGGCATCTGCGCATCGCTGTTCTGCCGTCCTCTCGCATAGGGTGTTTCAAAAACAACGCTACGACGGTTCCAAAATCCGTCAGAGGTTTCTGGAACAATATTTCTCCCATTTAAAATGCATTGAACGGGTTTTGGAACAGGGATTGGCTGTTCCAAAAACCGCTGTCCCCTACTACTAATGGGTTTTGCTACAGTGAAACAAAGAAGTGAAATTTGAACGATTTATTACTGTAGTCTCTACTTTTTTGTTACTGTAGATGTATACTGCCTTTAATGGGTTTTAAACCAGTTTTTGTTTCGATTAAATAACTTGATAAATACAAAAGATATGGAATTGTATTTATGATGCATTTTTACAAATGAAATGTGTAGTGTTTAACGCCCGCTTTTACTACATACGGCACCACAGGCGGTGACACTGGTGATACATGAGATGAAGATGGAGCACCGGTGGAATGAGATGGCGGGGGAAACCGGAGGTCCCGGAGAAAACCCGCCCCAATGCTGTGTTGTCCACCACAAATCTCACTTTGCGGTCGCCTGGGATCGAACTTGGGCCGCCTTGGTAAGAGCCAAGTGGTCTAACCACTGAGCCACGGCGCAAAAAAAGATTTAAAGAAAAAATTCTAAAGATTGCCAAATATGGTAGTGAAAATTGTGAAATTGGAATATGACATGGTTCACTGGGAGACTTTTGGGTTGCCATAGCTATGGCAAAACCAGTAACTTCGGACTAGTCAAATTTCGCGTTCTTCTGTGCAAAACTTCGTCGAGGACGGATACAATATGTTATTCGGTGCACAGACTTGCAAATAGACGCCAAAGAGAATATAGTATAATGGTAAAAAGGAATATCGATGCTTCCGAAAGTGTATATTAATTTGGTGTTACGACGAGTTTATGTAAACTACTTAAGTAATTAAAATTTGAATTTTAAGAAGAAAGTTAAAACAATTCTTTAATTTATTTAACAAATTACTCATCTCTGACCATTTGCGACCATGCCCAAGGCAAGATTTCATCTTTGTGTGAAGACTGGAGCTGCCGAGGTAACTACAAGAGAGAATATCGTAACCAGCCCCAAAGACAGGATGCTGCAATATCTCATCCTTGAGATCCAATCCACACGGAGCTCATCATCGCATCATAATTCCATTCACAAAATTATGTCAGTCTTCTTTCCCCTTTTTAGATCTTTAGTCCTGTTTATGCTCATTTTTATGATAGTCATATTTTGGGGATTATTCCAGTGTAGTCAGCAGCCATTAGAAATAATATAAACCAACATTATGTCTGTATAAAAGTCACCAGCAGCAATGCCTACTTGTTTTCCGAAGATTCCTTTAGCAGGTAGCAAACATACAGTTGGGCTGGGAGCAAAGTTTGAAGATTCTAAGCTGGAACTTTCCCCAGATGAATTAACTTTCTTCAAATATGCTACTATAACCTCATGTGATGTGAAACGTAGTTTCTCCACATATAACATTCTGTCTGACAATAGAAGAGGCTTGCAGTTAGACAACTTAAAAATGCACATTGTCATACATTGTAATTTTATTGTTGACGAAAACTAACCCCCAGGTATGACTATTTTATTTTTCTTAATTATTAAGTTATAATAATTATTCCTCTCTAATTTAGGACCTTTTAAACTCACAGAGTCCATAAAGGGCTGAATTAAGAAGTAAAGAAGTATTTCTTCTGCAGAAACAATTAAAAATGTTTATGCATGAACAATTAAATAAAATAAATAGGCAATCCATCCCTAAAGAGAAAGGCTTCTTGCAAGTGCAGGGTTTGGTGCTATGAGCTCATTAGGGTAAGCCTCATGCTTGCTTGTTGGTACCTCCTTATCTACTGTGATGACTACTAATGTTCGATATTTTATATACCTCAGATCTAGGTTACATTATTTTATATTCTATAACTTATGTTCCACTGAGCATAAGAGGATGGATCTGTGATATTTCTATAATTTGAACTCTCCTAAATTTGGTGATTCATCATCTTAAATTCCTTCTTCTGCAGCTTTATTTTTATAAATAACATTGATCCTGGATAGATAGACTCAAACTGAAAAATTCAATGCCATGGCCAGGACCACGGATCTCCTGGTTTCCGTCCAATCGCTCTTACCCATTGAGCTACCATGGCCAACACTAAATTTCCAATTGACTCAGATTTGCCCAGTAAACCACTAGGGGCTCTTGTACTCGAGAGAGAGCACGCACGCACGCACGCACCCCCCCCCCCTTGAATTTAAAGGGAGTCGATTAATGACACTAAACAACAGTAATGCCCGGTTTCACCAACAAATGTTAAGACATAACACGAGTTTAGCAATAGTTAAAACAAAAATTGCATTTCACCAACAAGTGTTAGAGTAACACAAGTGTTAAATCTCATGTTAACCTAACACACCGAATTTCTAATGTTAAGTCTTAACAATTGTAAATAGTCAAGATGGCGAGCATGAACTCAGCTGTTGATGTCGATTTGCTATATTTAAGACCGTCTAAATGGCATTCATAATAGAGTACGACCTATGAGGAGAAATGATTTTGAGGAACTATCCGAAGAAAACTGTTTTACGGAGGTATAGACTGTCGAAACATGTTGCTATGAAGGTTACTGCGGAAGTACAAGAGAGGTTAGAACATGCATCGAAAGAAATATGGCGATCTCGCCTTTGCTTCAAGTATTAACAACTTTGTGATTTTATAATTCACTGAATTATGTGGATAATACATTGTCCACTCCCGTCTTGAAACGTTCAAGTCACTTGCCCTTCTTCGCTCCTTGTTTTAAATTTACGTAATAATGAGTTAGAACATACATCGAAAGGAATATGCCGATCTCGCCTTTGCTTCAAGTATTAATAACTTTGCGATTTTATAATTCTATGAATTATATGGATAATACATTGTTCACCTCCCGTCTTGAAACATTTAAGGCACTTGTTCTTCGCACCTCGTTTTAAATTTAAGTAATACTGACAAGTTGTTTGGTGCTTGTAGTAGTGAAACATGCATTTGAATTAAATTTGTTTCCAATATTTTCCCCGCGACATCTTTCTCTTTTACATTCACTGCATCCGTCCTCTTATTTTCCACGATATCCTTACACTTCAATTAACAATTCTTTCTCCGCCGATGAAAAATTTGTCTCACGGTTTATTTATGATTTTGTTCATCCGCCATTTGTGCAGACGAAAATGAAAACAAAAAAACATCGGAGTACGTTCAGAAAATCATCCATAGCCATCTATAGCTGTGATATTTACAAGTTTCTTGGCGTTAACACAGGTTTGTTAACATTTTAAGAAAACAGGTTGGTGAAATGCAAGAAATTTAACATTAGTGTTAGCGCTGTGACAATTGTTACGTTACATTTGTTAACGTCAAATTTAACATCTGTTGGTGAAATCGGGCATAAGTGTTGTTTAGTGTCATTAATTGACCTTTAAATTCAAGGGGTGTGTGTCAACTCCCTATAAATTCAATTTATTACCACAATGTTTTCAACACTTCCATGAAAGAAATTACACACACTTCTGTTGCAAACTAGGAGGTGGTATATCTGTGGGTGGCTACTCTTTCCAGTTTTAATTGTTAAAGTTTAACTGTCAATTAATATAATATTATTAATAAATTCACAAAGTTATAAAGGTCATAGTTTTGTATTTTTACGTAAGCTATTTTTAGGTCATAAATGTATGCATGCTTTCCATTTTTTAGGTCATAGAAATCTGTCCCTTACTAATATGTATGGCATAAATAGGTTGCATTAGCATGACTTCTGTTGGCGATTTCAAAAACTTTTGATACCACCCTTTATTCAAAGAGTGACTCAATTCCATAATAATTAAGAACTTAAATAAAACAACTTTTACCTTGGTATTTTTGTTTTGAAAGACTCTTCTTCTGGATCCTTATTTTCATCAGAAGTACTGGAACTGCTACCATCAAATAGCTTGAACTGGTCCTGAAACCGAAATTTGCATGTCTTAAAACAGGAAACAAATTTGGCTTATGACTTTGATATGTGAATATGGACTTAAGAAAACATTTTTAGGTGGAAAAAATATCTTCAAAATATAACAAACTATTGGTTTGAACAACAAATGCTGCACAAATTGATGAAAAGCTGAAATTAACAATATTTTTTTTTTTTTTTTTTTTTTTAATTTTCTAAAAGAAGGTAAACTTATAAAGACATTTTCTGTTTGAGTGTGTGCAAGATCATCTCAGAAGCATTCAATTAATTTTGACAATTCTTTCACCACTGAAAGCCCTGTTCTTCCCAATAGATATGGTCTATAAGGCAGCTTGTAATTTCATCTTCTAAATGCTTAGGAATAAAAGGTACAGATATAATACATACTTTTTGGAGTCATAAAAGATATGCGATTATTTAATTCCAAGCATTCAAGCAATATATAAATACACACGAGAGATCTCAATTTAACAACTGACAAGAGGAGTATGGCTTTTTGTTCTTTGAAGTATTCTGCTTTATCCATGGGTATGTTGACAAGTCTGTGTGTTACACTGTTTATTATTGCATATTTATGTATAGTTGGGTTGTAGGTATTATTTTTTATGTAATTTTCTGACTCTGTTAGTTTCCTGTAAATTCCAAATAATGTGCATTTTCTGATGCAATGTCCCTCGATAATATAAAAATGTGACAAAGTGTCAATAAACCAATTACAAATAGTTTTTTCGATTAATTTTGACATCACTGTTACTAAATTCCTCCAATCACGCATAAAAAGAATGATACGCTTAACAAAATCAAATTATTAGTCCTTCATTTAAGGAGAGGCATCTGGAAAAATGATGAAATCCATAGTTTATTGGAAGTGCTTGGTATTTTGTCACTAAGTGGGCTATAAGAAATTTAGTTAAGCTGCCAAATTTCATCTTCAATAGTTTCTAGCAAAAAAGTATTCTTTCTTAATGCAATTTCTGAATGTCTGAGAATGTCATAAATAATGCTCCACTTCTTACAGTTTTTGTATTAAATAATTTAAATTTTAGATTCAGGTTTCTTTAAATAATAGGTATCAACGTTATGAGGGAAGTTTCAATAAGTTATGCAACACATGTTTTTTCTCAGCCAATTTTGGTTGGAAAAACCTGACATTTCTTGTGGAACATTTTCAAACATTCCCACTTCGTCTCAAAGTTTCATTGACTTCCGATAGGTGACTACACTATATGGAGCTATTAAAATGGCATCTGTAATGGAGGTGCGTTCCAAACAACGGGCAGTGATTTGAGTTTCTTTTCCTGGAAAACAGGGGCATCTCAGATATTTATAGGTGCTTGCAGGATGTCTACGGTGATCTGGCAGTGAACAAAAGCATGGTAAGTCGTTGGGCAAAGCGTGTGTCATCATCGCCGCAAGGTCAAGCAAAACTGTCTGATCTCCCACATGCTGGGCGGCCATGCACAGCTGTGATTCCTGCAATATTGGAGCATGCGAACAATCTCATTCAAGATGATCGCCGGATCTCGATCAAACACCTCAGTGCTCAGCTTGAGTCTCTGTTGGTAGTGTTGTCACAGTTGTTCACCAGTTGGGATATTCAAAGGTTTGTTCCTGCTGGGTCCCTTGATCTCTAACCGAAGACCATAAAGAGCAAAGAAGAACCATCTGTGCAGAATTGCTTGCTAGTCATGAGGCTGATGGTGACAGTCTTTTATCAAACCTTGTTACCGGTGATGAAACATGGGTTCATCATATCGAGATTTAACTGTATTGGAACACCACAGTGAAGCGAAATAATTATTAATTTTAGATGAGTCGTATTTATTACACATCTGCTTCACTTTCATACCTATTTTGAGGACATGTTTCGCAAATCATCGTTTGCATCTTCGGCTCTTATGCGACTAAAGGCATTTACAAGATTAAGTGTAAAGACTGTGAAAAAATTTACATAGGGAGGACAAAAAGAAACATAGGCACTAGAAAGAAAGAACACTTCAGGCACTTAAGATACAAAAATATTGATAAGTCCGCAATAGCAGCTCATTTCTGGTCTGAAAATCATGAAATTGAAGATAGCACCGAATTACTAAAATACGTACAAAAACATAGTGAACTCGTCATATGGGAGAGAATATACATAGAAAAACATAAAAACCAACTAATGAACTTTGAAATCCTGCCAGAAGAGAATCCCATATTTAAGTTCATCACTAAATCAACAGATGGCAGCAACAACTCCAGAATTACCCACACCACTGGATCAAGCTTTAGTCGCATAAGAGCTGAAGATGCAAATGATTTGCGAAACATGTCCTCAAAATCGGTACGAAAGTGAAACAGATGTGTAATAAATATGACTCATCTAAAATGAATAATGGGTTCATCACTTTGAACCCGAAACAAAATGGAAATCACTGGAGTGGCACCACACCCACTCCTCTGCCAAGAAAAAGTTTAAAGCCATACCCTCAGCCGGTAAAGTCATGGCTAAAGTCTTCTGGGATGCTGAAGGGGTTATTCTGTTTGATGTCCTTCCCCATGGTCAAACGATCAACCCTGAAGTGTGCTGTGCTACTCTTCAAAATTAAAGAAACGACTTCAGTGTGTTCGTAGGCACAAAATTCGGAACAAACTTCTTCTCCATGACAACACAAGACCTCACACAAGTCCTTGCACCCAAGAGGAGCTCATAAAACTTCAGTGGACTATTCTTCCACATCCTCCCTACAGCCCCGATCTAGCACCGTTGGATTTCCATAATGGCCCAATGAGGGACGCAATCCGTGGGATGTACTACGCGGATGATGAAGTTATTGATGGCGCCAACATCAACCAATGGAATGGTACCGTGCAGGCATACAGGCCCTCATTTCAAAGTGGCGTAAAGCTGTAGCATTGAAAGGAGATTATGTTGAAAAATAATGTTGTGTAGCTAAAAGATTGGGGAATAACGTGGTGTATTTGAATGTTGAAAAAAACACCTGTTTCAGAAAGAAAAAAAAATGTGTTGCATTACTTATTGAGCCGCCCTTGTAGTACACTCATTTATATATGCAGAGTAGTTTTAGATATGACTGAACATATTTTTTTTCTTAACTTTTTAACAATTTTGAAATTTAAAATTCAATAAGTAAATTGTTCAATCAAGAGTTCTAATAATATCAACATTTATTAAACATCTATTTAGGAATGTATATACATTTTCAAATAAATCCATCAAAAACTGCAGTGTCTATAGCATTTTGACCATACAAAAAGGTTGAAAAATTGAAAGCGAAAAAAAAAAAAATTGAAGTTGAAGCTGTATACAGAAATTACATTACTTTATTTGCTTTAAAATTCCTCTGCACCATATACAGCTCCATCAAATAGCTTATTAGTTTCTTTCTCTTAAAATTAGATTACTCTTAGTTTTTTTTTTTTAATAATTCTATTTAAAATTGTTAAAAAAAATATTGCATTTTTTTGCTGCAATTTCTATACATTAGGAAAAAATCCCATTCTTTACAATTTTTGTTGTAAATGATTTAAACTCTTGAACAAAATTAAAGATTACGTTAATTGATGGAAATTAATCAATTAATTAATTTGTAAGTCGCCGCAAATGGTATCTCAATACGAGGACCCCTACCGGTTTACTGGGAAAACATACGAGTAAATTGGAGAATTTAATGTTATGACAGCACATTGGCCATGGTAGCTCAAAGGTTAAGAGCGACCAGATGGAAACCGGGAGATGCGTGGTTCAAATCCTGGCCATGACATTGAATTTTTCAAGTCGATTCTATCTATCCAAAATAAAAGTTGTTTATAATTTAAAAATGTACTTATGGCTAACAAAAGCTTTACACATATTTTTAAAGACTATGAAATAATTTTAGTTTCTCAAAATAAATATAAAAAATCTAGCTCTTATAAGTTTAGATGTTTGGATTGTAATAGCACTTAGAATGGTAAAACTAAATGTTCTTTGGAAATTAAAATGAAAGAATATTTTATAGACATTAAATGTAAACAGACTGATAAATCAGCTGTAAAAGATCATTTTTGGTCATTTAATAGGGAAATAAATCCATATGTGAAATTATTAAAGCAATTAAATGGACTACAGATTTGATAATTTCTGAATATATATATATATATATATATATATATATATATATATATATATATATATATATATATATCAAAAATAAAGATTATATAATGAATTTTGAAATATTGCCAATAAATATCCTAGATAGAGACTGGGAGATCCTTGGTTCAAATCCTGGCTATGCCATTGAATTTTTCAGTCTGACTACAAAATTCAAACCATAGCCTACACATGGCTGGTGTGGAAAAATGATTAATTTTCATTGCCTATAAGATTCTATCAATAAATTTGTGGTCTACGCACACGTGCACGCGCCCGCGCACACACACACACACACACACACACACACACACACACACACACACACACTGTCAAATAGTGGCAGTAACAAGAATATCAACAATAAACAAACAGGTTGCTGCAAATGATGCAGCTGCAAAACTAGTCCTTTTACTCCTGTAATGATATATAATATCAAAGGTAAGTAAAGTTTAGTTACTAATTATTATAATTTGACAGACTAACATGTTGCTATTGGTTTCCTAGTTTGTCAGAGATGTGCAAAATACTAACCTCGGGTTTCAAATTATCACACACTTTATGGTTGCATTTACACGCTTTGGAGCATGTAGAACCGGCCTTTCGGCAGCCACACAGATTGTTTCTACAACCTCCTCTTCTGCATCCACAGATGACTTCATCACTGGAACGTCGCTTTTTACCTCTAGGCTGTATACTGGGCCGGTACTCTTTTGCCTGTATAAATAAAACAAAACACTCTCAGAAAATAATTGCAGCTGGTTTATTAATACTAGTCACTTACTTGTTGTCACAAATAATTGACAAGTATTAATAAACCAACTACAAATAGTTTCAGAGATTAATTTGACGCCAGTTACTAAATTATTCCAAACACATATATATAAAACACTAAATATTACTTGATGATCTTACATTAAAACACAAAATTAACAGGATAACTCTGAATTGAACAAACAAATTTAAAAACCCACAGTAGCATATCATTTTTGGGAAAAGAACAGTGACATAACAGAAAAAGTTCAATTGTTAAAAGTGTTCCTGGGGAGCATGGGGAATATTTCCTTTAAAAATTTGAAGGCTCTCTCATGAATTTTAACATTAATGTATTGATCTATCTGCCGTAGGAGTCAACCAGATTCATGACATCGTGAATAATACAGACAATAATATGAATTACATTATTGTTGAAAATATTACAATATAAAGTCTAATACAATTGTTAGTTAATAATAATAATTATTATTATTACAATAGACTGCAAAGCAGTTTCTGACATTGTCAGTTACAATTACAATGTTTACATACATATAACTTACAATACATATGCCATTAGAATTATAATTCATCAATCGTGTACATACAGAATTTGGCAGTTTATTGTATAAAATTAGTGCCATTACGTTTGGACCTTTAATACTACTATTTATACGAAAACCCAGTCTAAAAAAATCATTGTTGTGTCGTGTATTATAATTATGCATATTCCTATTTCTCAAGTTATCCTTTCCCAATCATAAATTATTACCCTATATACATATAATGAAAATATTGTAAAAATTTGTTTTTCCCTGAAGTACTGCCTACAAGAATCCCTGTAGTTTAGATGATACATTATTCTAACTGCTTTCTTTTGTAATCTTTCCATATTTGATTTTGCACTACACCCCCAAATTTCAATCCCATATACTAGCTGAGGAAATATGACACCATAGTAGATATTTTTTAATTCTTTTTCTTCCAGTAGATTAGAAAAGTGCCTAAGCAAGTAAAATGACTTACTACTGTGGAACTAATTGTGCTACAGAGTAATTGACCAACTTTGTATGACCCTCTCCGATTCAAGTGTATCCCATCCCTCCCAAAGTCCCGTGCATCCAACCATAAATTTCCATCAACATGAATGGTACATTCGATACCCTCGATAGTAAGTCGCCACAAACGGTGTATCTCGAATACGAGAGCCCCTAGTTGTTTACGAGGAAATTTATGAGTCAAATGGAGAATTTAATGTCAGGACGGCCTGTTGGTCATGGTAGCTCAAGGGTTAGAGCGACTGGATGGAAACCAGGAGATCCGTGGTTCAAATCCTGGCCATGGCATTAAATTTTTTATGTTGACTCTATCGATCAAAAACCTTAGCCTCTATATGGCTAGTGTGGAGAAATGAGAGGGTTACAAATTTAACCGCTTCGCCGATGGCCATTTAAACCCTTCGGGGGCCGGAAACGGATACCCAATAAACAGAACAAGACATTTAAATTGTTAAATGCTGTAAAAATGCATCATAAATACAATTCCGTATCTTCCATATTTATTAAGTTATTTAAATGAAACAAAAACGGGTTTAAAACCCATTGAAGGCAGCATACATCTACAGTAACAATAAAGTAGAGACTACATTAATAAATCGTCGAAATTTCACTACTTTGTTTCACTGTAGCAAAAGCCATTATTTGCGCCGAACGTGCCTAATATTTGAATCATTTAGTTTTGTGTGTATACGAACCAATGTATGTATTATTATTTTAATAATTTATACAGTTTAATAATTTATACAGTTGAATCTCAATGTATGTATGTTTAGCTAGGCAAGCGACTTCTCCGATTCAAGTTTAGTTTATTTATGCTATACCAAGCGATAGTCATACGAGTATATGTTGCATTACACTGAAAAGAAAACTGTCAGCATCTGTTATTACAGTGTTTCTCAACCAAGGTTTCTGGTAGCCTTATGCAGCTGTTTTCGTTCAGTATTTTAGTTATTTATACCCTCTCTGTGTTCAGAGTGATTTCTTATAGCTATCAACAGCTAAATGAATGACACATTTGAAATTGTTAAATTTCAATGTTAACCATGGCTTATCCCTGTAATGTAGCAAATAAATTACCTTGCGTATGATGTATACAGGCTTCTGATATTACTGTAGAAAATCTGGAATATTTGTTGTGCGATTATGGAGGAGATGTTTAGGATATAGGTAGCAGTGACGTGTACTGGTCTACAGATGGCATGTTAGCTACTCCATTGTTTGGGGGAAGTGGTGGGTCAAATATGGGTGATGTGGATCAGCTATTACTAGCTATCCCTCTTTACGAAAAACAGTTAAATGGTAAAAAAAGTATTTTTATACCACTGGATGTAACCATGCACAATTGTTTAGTAATTTTCAGAGCTGTAAATTCATGCAAGACATTCATCTACCTGTACTTGCGCGTATAAATAGCTTGTAACCTAATTGAGAATTATAATACTCAGAGGTAAGGGGTAAGAAATTCACCACGACATCACCCAACCAGAAATACAAAATTCTGTGCAACCATAGTTGACCAAATTTTTACTAATGCAAGTCAGTCGTACAAAAGTCACCCACTGAATATGGGTTACAGTGATTATAATGCTCAGTTAATATCAATAAATATGGAAAACAGTATAAATCCAAACCTTAAAAAACAAAATTTACCAGACAATTCAATGATTCAAATATACATTATTTCTTGCATCTACTAAAAAGCGAAATGTGGCATGAAGTGTATGATACATCTGATACTAATAAAAAATTTGAAACTTTTCAAAAAATATTTAAGCATTATTTTGATATAGCTTTCCCACTTGTACAAACAAAAGAATCATTCAGAGAAAAATCAAATTTGTGGATTACTAAAGGAATTATAACATCTTGCAAGCACAAACGAAAATTACATGAAATTCTGCAAACAGTGACTGTCACTCCACAATTCAGTGACTATGTTAAGAAATATAAAGCCACATTGAATAACGTTATAAAACAAGCAAAAAAGATGGCAAACGATAAATTCATCAAAAGTGACTAGAACAAAATGAAAGCCTCATGGAAAGTAATACAGAATGAAATAAAGCCCAATAAGAATGTAGATAATTTAGTACTGCAGAAGCATTCAAAAATAATAAACTCAGAGTTAATAGAAGAGACTTTTAATGATCACTTCATAAATCTTGCTGAAAATATTGTTTCACAAAAGAACTCCACAATGGGTACTTCAGTAAAAATAGAGCAAATATAGGTGAAACAACAATGTTCTTGTGCCCTACTGATTTCGAGGAAATCAGTTTCAGCAATATCCAAATTTAAATCTAAGTACTCTTCAGGTATTGATAACGTTCCTGATTTTTTGCTACAGAAATGTTCTATTCTTATTGCACACCCGTTAGCAGACGTATGTAATAGCTCACTTGAACATGCAGTGTTTCCAGAAGCTCTAAAAACTGCTGAAGTAAAGCCACTATACAAAAAAGGAGATAAAACTGATTTACTAAATTACAGGCCAATGTCACTCTTATCCAGCTTAAGTACTGGAAAAGATATTCTATAAAAGACTTATAGCCTTTATAGAGATGAATGATTTAATATCTAAAATGCAGCATGGGTTTTGTAAACAAAAATCAACAGAAGCTGCACTTTTTGATTTTGTAAACAGTGTAATAAATACTTTGGATAACAAAGACAAAATACTAGGTGCATTTTTCGACCTAACTAAAGCATTAGTCGATGTACTAAACCACAATTTACTATTCCAAAAATTAGAACATATGGGTATTAGAGGGCATGCATTGGAATGGATCATATCTAAAGGACAGGAAGCAAATAGTAGAAATTTCACATACAGAAAAAGATCACATTAAAGAATACCGATCAGACACAAAATATATTAAGTTTGGTGTAGCACAAGGTTCTATTTGGGTCCTATTCTTTTCGTTATTGTTTGTAAATGATTTACAGTAAAATATTACAGCTAAAACAATAGTTCAATATGCTGACGACAAAAATATATTAATTGAAAGCAATGCACTTAAAGAGCTATAAATCTTATCGAGCAGAATGTTCAATAATATTTCTAAATGGTTCAGCAATAATAATTTAATTGTAAACTTGGATAAGACACATGTAATTCATTTTCAGTTTTCTCAGAATAAGTCTCCTGTACAATCACAATTAATATGTAATAATAAAGTAATTAAGTATGTAAAAACTACTAAATTTCTTGGTCTTTGGATACAGAGTAACCTAAAGTGGGAGACATATGTTGATCATCTAATTAAAAAACTGAGTACAATTTGTTATAATTTCAGACAACTGGTACATATAGTTAACATAAAAACTCTCAGAAGCGTGTATTTTGCGTGTACTCCCTCCATTTTAAAATATGGCATAACATTATGGGGTAACTCACCACATTGTAAATCATTATTCTTAATGCAAAAACGGATTCTAAGAATACTTGGAGGAGTTAAATCAACATTTATGTGCAGACCATTATTTAAAATATTTAAAATCTTACCTCTACCATGTATTTTCATTTTTGAAATTTTAAATTCACAAAGACAAATTTAATGAAAGGAAATGGCCACTGTTCCTTTAATGACACAGTTCATAATCATAATACTAGACAGAGAATGGACATTCATGTGAATAGAAGTAACACAACAGCTCATCAAAACAGTGTAATAAACCTAGGAATCACTTTTTTTAATAAACTGCCTATAGCTAATAAAACCACTTGCAATTTTTCAGCATTTAAAAAGTAAATTTTGGCATACTTGCTAGACCACTGTTTTTATTCTGTTAGTGAATTTATGGAAAGTTTATAATATTGTTACATTTCTGAATTAATTGTGTATATTATCAAATTCTTGAGATATCTTTATAGAACATTTTGTACAAACACTGAGTTGTCCTTATTGGATGTGACCTGTTAATTTACAAGACTAGTTAATTGCACTGTAAATTCACAATTTGACGTGTCTTATATCATAGTACTCATGTACAATGTATGATTTACAAGATGAATAAATTATCTCTCTATCTATATCTTTCTCAATCAATCAATCAATCAATCAACCTACCGACCTATCTATTGTCACTTTGTGGGTTCATAGAATTAAAAGTCCAAGTTACAGAAATACAAATAGATCTTTATTTCCACCGAATTACAGTTAGTACACTCACAAATCGCGTACCACAGACAATTATGTAACACTCACAATTACGCAACTCTCACAATTGCGTAACACTCACAATTACGCTACTCAGCGTCTTGCAGTACAAATCTCTCTCTCGATCCGACTAAGAACTCCTCTGATACACGTATGCAATCCTCCAGTCTGTTCGCTAGTACTACGCTCTTCACTGCTACTCGCCAAGAACTGACTGACTCGTCCACTGCACCCCTTTATATAGACAGATTGCTGTATCTGGAAGTTTCGCAGCTCAGTGAATTATCATGGTTGTTCCAGAAGTCAGGGGGAGGGGAAAGGGTCGGTCCAGTGGCTTGTGGTAGTTTTCCCCCACCCCCTCAGCGAGCGCCGAGTCACAAGGGTAGACGTAGCCTGAATACTTTCTGTCCCCCCACCCTACCTGCTAGTTGGTCGTGCCTTCCGATAATTGGGTGACAATATGCATGCTATTACTATTTCAGCTACTGGTGCCTCTTACCGAAAGTTCAAAATGCTTCTCAACCCTTAAATTTAGCACCCCCTTTACTTCTTTGCACTTCATCTCTGCTCTTACAAATATTCCCAACCCTCCATGCACACTTATATCTCTGCAGAATACTGATTGCAATTTAAAGTTATTTATTTTTACACAATCAATACTTCGCTTATTTAGCCAGTGTTCTGTAATACAAAGAATATCTACCTCCTTTAAATCTGATAGCAACAATACCTCTAGTTCAGTTATTTTATTAAATAAGCTTTGAATATTTAAATGGCAAATTACTAAATTATCCTTACCTTTGGTCAGTCCTATTTCACATTTTTTAAATGGTTCATTAAGATTATCCACTTTCAGAGCAGTTTCCCCCTCTAGTTGATTCCCTGCAACACTTGCATTTGAATTTGCATCCATCACCTGCATCCTTAGTTTTCCTTAAGCACTCAAGTTATGACATTTAACAAATTTCCAAATTTTCTGGATCCTCTTTGATTTAAATGTACCCCATCCCTAGCAAAGTCATTCTCCAGAGCCAGAAGTTCCCATCTACCATTAAACAGTTCCTCTTAGCACAGCACCAGTCTAGTTCATCATTTATCCTCATAATTCTTCTGTTAGTAACATCGTATCGCCAGAGAACACCACTTACAATGATTTTTGGTTCCGGCACCTGTGTCCTAGTGCTGCTTACTACGTCCATAGTTTCCCCCATTATCTCCTCAGCCCTTACCCCACTTTCTTCTTGTCTATTGTCTTTTCCCTGCTTTTGGACTTTTTGTCTTCCTTTTCTCTGCTTCCAGCATTGTCTTCTTTCAGGACTTAAAAACAATTTTGTGTCAGCACAGTTTGATCTCGGCCCTGTTTCGGTATTGTTTCCGAGTGTCCCTTTCTTGTCACCGTAGAGTACTTTGATTTCATACAGTCACACATTTCCTTCTTCCTTAGCTCTTCTATTTCCTTTCATAGCTCACTGGCTTCACTTTGTGCCTTTATTACATCCCTGTTTAACAGATTTATTACCATGTGTAGTGACGCTATTGTTTCCACGACTGTAATAGGCTGCTGCGCCACGTACACATTTTCCAGATCGAAACTTTCTGTATTCCCGTTTTTCATCTTGCCACTTTTATCTGCACTTGAATATGTTGTCATATTCCTTTCTGCGCTCACTTGTGATGCTGATTCACTGTCATTTTCATTAATTACGTATGAAAAACTCTGCTTGCTTGAATGCGTCTGCACACCTACCACCGCCATCTTGATGTGAAATGCTGGCATGTTGCCATGGGAATTCAACAGTTAAGAGCAACCAGAAGAAGATCAGGAGATCTGTGGTTTGAATCCTGGTTATAGCATTGAATTTTTCAGTCTGACTCTACCCTTTGAAAAACTAAATGCTCACTTTGTGAAATGATGAATAATAATATAACATATCTGAAAACTCCATCTCCCTCTATCTCTGGTTGAAACCCGCATACTCAGGACATCTTGGGCAAAGTGCAGAAACAGAGGCAGCATGTACGAAATATGCAATATACCCTCAACATGCCATTTACTACAGAAGGATTCCCGTACCTCAACCAACTCTTATTCGCAAAGTGGTACCTCTACTGGCCCTAAGGACCAGAGTGCATCCCTTTACAAACCCTCTCCCAACAGGAGAAAAATTTTTACGTTGATAAACAATTTTCTTCAAAACAATGTTTAGACAATTGAACCGGATCAGATAAGTATTGTATTGTATTTATTTCATCTTTTGGAACATAATACATATGTTATAGGACACGTCAGTTAAAGATACAAAGATAAATATAAAAAGTTACATAAGACTAACAACTGTAACAGATACAGGATCCAACAAAAGTCTACAATAGAAAAAGCAAATAAATATAAACTATATAAAGACCATAGAGAAATGCTATATAAAAGTAATTGTTCACAAATGTGGCGTTTACTCTACTTCATGATTTAATTCAATTCAATTTAATTTGTCCTTTTGATTGATATCAGACACGTCATAGTATAAAAAATTACATTAATTGCCACTGTCATTATTTACAATCACTTAAAACTAATTAACATTTAAAAACTCATTTACAGAATAAAATGAATGTTGCAGTAAAAAGAGTTTTACTCATTTTTTAAAATGTATAAGGCTCTTCATTTGTTTAATATTTTCTGGTAGCCTGTTGTATAATCTTATACCTTTATTGATAGCACTAGACCTGAAGATTTCTGTTCTACAACTTTGAATGTGAAAGTCATCTTTCTGACGTGTATTGTATTTGTGAATATTGGTATTTTTGTAATTTTGTATTTGTAGTTTATTTTGTTTTACATGGATCACTAATTCCAAAATATACATACATGCTAGAGGTAATATTTGATGTTTTTTGAATAATGGCCTGCAAGATGTTCTGTTATCCACCCCACTTAGTATCCTTATCGCTCTTTTTTTAAGTTTAAAGACTATCTGCCTTTCCCCCTCCAGAACACTATCCCATATTGTAACTGACTGTGAAAGTAACCATAATATATATTTCTCAATGCTGCTAAATTTATTAAGCTTTTCAAATGTTTAAGCAAATAACAAATGGAACTCAGTTTATTTATTAAATGTTGAATATGTGTGGTCCATTTCATGTTCTCATTCATATGTAATTGCTAAAATTTTGTTTCATTATTGTAGCTAATCGCTGTTTTATCAAATACTATTGGAGGTTTGACCACATTTCTATTTTGGCAAGTATGGAATGAAATGGCAATAGTCTTATCCTTAACTTTATCATAAGTTAATTTATCATAACAACACTGTTTTCAACACTTCCAAGAAAGGAATTGAAGTCTTATCCTTATTTATAATTAGTTTATTTGTCTGAAACCATGTGTGCAGTTTACATAGAGTATCATTGAGTTTGGTCTGTACGCTTTCTTGATTGTTTCCTTTTATTAGGATGTTAGTGTCATCTGCAAATAAAATAACATCTGTGGAATTAATGGCAGTTGGCAAATCATTTATGTACAACGAGAATAACAAGGGGCCCAGGACTGATCCTTGTAGAACTCCTCGCCTAACTTCTCTCACTTTGGACTGAACTGTATTTAATTTTCCTTTATTTTCAAACTGAAGTTCTACAAACTGTTTTCTATCGCTTAAATAGGATTTAACCCAATTATTCATAATACCCCTAAAACCATATTTATTTAATTTCCTGAGTAGTATTTCATGATCTAAAACATTGTATGCTTTCGCTAAGTCTAAAAATAAACCCACAACTACTAATTTTTTATCAATAGCTTCTTGAATTTTATTTATTGAACTGTCCATGGCTGTTATGGTAGAGCTGTTTTTTCTAAATCCGTTTTGAGTCTCTGAAAGAATATTGTATTTTGAGATGAATGATATCATTCTATTATGAACCATTTTTCAAATATTTTAGAAAATGATGATACAATTGATATTGGTCTGTAATTTTCTCTTTTATTCTTCTCCCCTTTTTTATATAAGTGGCTTAATTTTTTATACTTTTAACTTATCTGGAAATACACCCGATTGCAATGATGCATTATAGAGACTGACTAGTGGCTTAGCTATTTGATGTATAACTTTTTTAATGATAACATCTGGTACTTCATCAACTCCAGATGAATATTTGGCTTTCATACCCTGGACTACACCTTCTAATTCCAATTCCGTGACAGGCAATATAAAAATTGATTGACTGCATTGCTTTATGTTGTCACCATTCTCAATAGGCTACAGTTTTTGTCCAGGCTAGAAAAACATGGACAAGTAAATAATGAGACCAAAGAGTATATCAATAAGTACCGAAAGATCTATAAAACCATTATAACTGAATAATCTATTCTTGGGCTTGGCCTAAGTATTTTTGTTCATGCAGACCTCTATAATGCTCCTTTGCGGATCCTTAATGGAAAATCTTTGAGCAGTCTCGTCAAAGAAGGTATGCAATGTAGGTAATAGTAGTAGTCCTGGTCACTCTGCCAAGAAGCATAGGGCCTTAATAAGAGCATGCCATCAAATTCTGTTGCTTGCCAATGCTTTAATCTTATTTCAGCTTTTCCCTGCCTGTTAGCTTCATCTCTGATCTTTCCCAAGGTCTTCCTCTACGTCTACTCAGTCCCTGTGGGTTCCAATCAATTGCCATTTTTGTGGTCATTTTCTCTCCTCAAAACATGCCCGATCCACTTCCACTTTCTAAATTTCTTTATAGATTTCATGGTGATCCGCTCTTTTCCATAGTTCTATGTTAGTTATAATCTCTAGCCACCTGATACTCATGGCATTTCTCAGGCAATGGTTTACAAAGAGTTGTAATTTTTTCTAATTTGCTTAGTTGCTTTCCAAGTTTCACAACCATATAATAAATTTAACATTTAAATCAAATAATCTTAATTTAAGCCTTAAGGAAACTTGCTTTGACCGCCATATTAATTTCATTGGGATGAAGGCATACCTAGCTTTCTTTATTCTGGCACTCACATCTTCATTCAAGCCGCCATTCAGAGATTATACTGCCTATACCTTGTTTCATGTAAGCTTGCCCCATAATCTCTTAACGGTCACGTGACCTCATCTCCTCTCATTGGCTGCTGTTGTGGTACAGACTGTTTTGCGGTAAAAATTAGTTCGTTATTTAACATGGTAATATATCTTTATATATAGAATAAAAAGAAGTATTTCAGAAAGTGGAGTGCCATTGTTACTAAAATTAGGCAAGTGAGTCAACCTTATATATACTTTTCTCCACTTACAAGTTTTTTGATGAAGACTAGTTTCTGGGGACTTCTCCCCTATCGTCAGTTCTGTGACTGACTCACGTGAAGTTGAGAAAACAGGAAAACTTACCACTCCAGGCAAATGCAGGAATAAAGAAAAGAGCATGCTCGGAGAATGCGATGAGTTCGTTAAAACTGCTGTACGTCGTCATGTGCATAGTGTTTTCTTTAGAAACGAACTTCCTAACATAAATAAAATTTTGTCTGCTGTAAATGAGGATGCAGATTTACCAAATTTCAGCAGATCTAGTCTGTATAGATTGCTTATACAGCTGGGATTTGTGAATGAAAAAAGGGGAAGAAAAATGTGCTGAGAGACAGAGGCGATATTGCTTTGTGGCGAAGACGTTATTTAAGGACAATCAGAGAGTACCGGGATACAAATCGCAAAATATACTACCTTGACGAGACTTGGGTGAATGAAGGGCTTACGACAAGTAAAGTATGGCATGATACAACTATTAAGACTGAAAGACAAGCATTTTTGCAAGGTATGTGTTCTGGTTTAAAAAATCCCAGTGGAAAAGGCCGAAGACTGATTGTCACTCATATAGGAAGTGATAGTGGTTTCGTGGAAGATGGTCTACTACTGTTTGAGTCAAAGAAAACCAGTGATTACCATGAGGATATGAATGGAGATGTGTTTCAGCAGTGGTTTGCAAGTGTGTTAGCAAAACTGGAACCAAGCAGCATAATTGTGATGGACAATGCTCCTTACCACAGCGTTCGTGTCGAAAAGAAACCAAATACATCCTGGAAGAAACAAGACATTATTGAGTGGCTGCGTGCAAAAAATGAAGATGTAAATGAATCCCTTATTAAGGCAGAACTACTGGAACTTGTAGTAAAGCATGCCAGCGATTGTGATAAATACGTACTCGATGAAATGGCAAGGTCAGCTGGTCATGAGGTACTCAGGCTTCCACCATATCACTGGATTTTAAATCCAGTTGAGCTTATTTGGAGACAAATTAAAGGATTCATAGTGAGAAACAATAGAACATTTAAGTTGCACGATATCAGGCCATTGCTTGCCACAGCGTTTTCGGAGATCAACGGCGAAACATGGAAAAAGGCTATTCATCATGTGCTCAAAGAAGAAAAGAAAATGTGGGAGCTGGATGGCATTGTCGACAATGTAATAGAGAGCATAATTATAAACCCTACAGAGAGTTCCGACAGCGAAACTGTTACTGCAGAATCAGAATCCGAATCCGAGATGGAGGGGATTACTCCATTACCAGATTCTCCATTACGCGTGAGTTCAGTTTCACTATAAACTTGTATTTTTGCATGCCTTCATATCCTTATTTGCATGATTTTAGCTATCTTCCTGGCAATTATGACGTTTACCGCAGGTTTAAATGTAACGGGAAGGCACCGCCTATGGCCTATGGCGCAAAAGCATTAGCCAACTAGGATGAGGGGGAAGGTAGATGAATTAATTTGTACCTTCTCTTTCTTCTTGTTATAACATAAGAGCGGAATCAACCCTATTATTAATTCTCATTTATTTTGTTTTGTGCTTATTTAATTCCAATCCAGCATTGGATGCAAATTAATGTAGATCTTGAAGTTTACCACTTATATTTGTGAATATAGTGCTACTAGACAAACATTATCTGCATTCCATTCTTGGAAGTGTTGAAAACAGTGTTGTTATGATAAATTAAATTTAAAAGGAGTCGATTAATGACACTAAACAAGAAAACAAGAACTATCCACATGGGAACAAATCTTCATTTCAAAAAAATAGGAACAAAGTATTCAATTTCGACATCCCCCAGAAAGATTTGTTCAGCAAGTTCTTTGAACCGCCACCAGAGGAGACCAGTGACAACATATTGTCAACTACATCAATGAGAACCAGTCAATGGCCAGCTGAGGATAGAGGCAAAGTCTCTGAAACATGTTCCGGAAAAATTTAAAAGTGTTGTTTAGTGTCATTAATCGACTCCCTTTAAATTTAATTATCTGCATATTCTAAACTTTCTAGCCTCACATTTAACCCCCATTATATACCATGATGCCTGTTATGACTTACACTATTCATTATATCACCCATAACCAAAATAAACAAAAATGGAAATAACAAGCAACCCTGTTTAACTCCTCTTTTATTAGTAAAAGAGTCAGAAAGTTTCCTGTTATGTGAAACGCAAGAAATACTATTATTGTAAAGGTCTTTAACAGTATTAATAATTTTGCATGGGATTCTGATCTTGTTTAACCGTTTCCAAATTGATTCTCTATACAGCAGATCAAAGCCGCTGACAAAATCAACAAATATCCGGTAAAGTAGATTATTCCACTCTGAGGATTGCTTCATTATTATTCACAAGGTGTTTTTGAGATCAGTGCAAGATTTCCTTGGTCTAAAACCATACTATGATTTCCTCATTTAGTTTCTATCGCATCTTTTATTCAAGAGGATTCTGGTGAAAATTTAACTTGGAGTGAACAGTAAGGTTATATCACGCCAGTTATCACAGCTAGTTTGATAGCTTTTTCTTTTTTTCTTTGGGGTATTTTTATAATTACTCGTTTACCTCAATCCTTCAGTATTATCTATATAGTCCAAAAGAGAGGATATAAGATCTCTCATGACTAGTCTGAATCTATCTTCAGCATTTCCGCATTTATATTGTCAAAACCAGGAGCTTTGCCACTTTTGGTTTTTTCAACAGCTTTTTAAATTTCATTTTTATTTATGAGGTTGATGTGAATATTTAAACTGCCTGCAGCTTCTACTGTTCAAAGATATATCGATTCCAAAACATTAACTGGAGATCGCCAATATGGAATTCTATTTTCCTTTAAATTTAAGAGCACTTCTTCAAATAGTTTTATTTAATGCTATTGAATGTGAGTTCTGCAGAGTATACCCAACAAAATACTTACCTTTAGCTTCTGAAGCCGTTTAAACATTGGTGTTTTTCGCCAATCTGGATCATTGACATCGTCATCAACTTCCTCTTCAATTGATGTATCTAATTCATGCACAAATTCACGAGAAGCAGTAGTCTGAAATTAAATAATGTAACATTCCAGACTTAGTAAATACATAACCTAAGTTAAAATTATCAATTTCATAATGTGAAAATGATTTCAAAGTAATCAAAATATTATACTGAAATTTCTTTTGGAAAAACAGCAATGCTTTATGTATCTACTAATTCTGTTAAAATGTGTAACTAGATTTCTATGTTGCAGATAGGATGCACGTTGACTGTTTCGAAGACCCAGGTCGGGAAGCCAGATATAACAGGGTTACTTCGTTGTAGTTTGAATTGTTTCTTGATTATTGTGTCTCCTTAAATAAGAGTCATGAGATCTCTCATTTTCAGGTGTGGTTTCGAGTGAAATAAATAAAATTTTGGATAAGTCCAATTTTGTAATATATAATTTAATTGTATAATCTGGATTACATTTTACTCAAATTTTCTTTCCTAGTCAATCATTGCAGGTTACCTCCAGCATATCGATAAATCCTTACTTCCTTAATAAATAGTTTCCGTTAATTACATAAAATTGCGCACTCCTGCATGTCCACTCATCACTATCAATACTTTTTATCTTCCCCGTGTCGTCTTTCCACTATCAAGATTACAGAGCATATTTTTTTTGAAGATTATTGATCTTCTTTTACTATGCAAAACTTTTATATTCACCGCAACATTTTTCCATCATCATGAAACAACTCTTCTCCTAGCAACCAATTTTTTTTTTTTTTTAATATTGTCATTACATGGCCCACTAATAGTCATATCAGAAAACAAGAATTTCCAACTGGATATTCATATAAAAACTTCCAAATAAAACGTACCGTTACAAATGCTCCTCTTCGAAATATATGGAAAATAACAAAATAAACTCATTAACAATATATTTCCATATGTTACAAAGAGTGCCCCAAATTAACAATTTTGTTTACAGCAACAATACATAACTCAAATATAACAATAAATAAACATTGAATGAAATATAACAATAAATGAACATTTAACAACTTGGCATTACTATAACACATTTTTTAAAATATATATCTTTGTTTTCATGTGGGGGTGTGCCCTGCCCCAAATTTGCATTAAAGTATTATTATAATTACCACTTTTAAATTATTCACAATGAACGAAACATAATAAAACAATATAAAGAATATATATATTTTTTACTAATATAACAATTTGTAAACAAGTATATAATTAAATATATTTTAACCTGAATTTAACCAATTTTTATATAATACACAATTTATATACAAAAGAACTCTCTGTTTTGTGATTCATGTTGGGTGATTTGCCCACGTAATTAATTTTTCAAGTTGTCCCGTATCAATGGCAAGGTTTATTACAATTTCATGGTTCGTACTTGTGACTTTTGAATAGTTAGTGTGATAAATTTTACTCAGTTGGCTAACCTGAGTGTTGCAAGCATCCAGAACTTGGTAAATCCGTCTTCTGTTTTTAGTATATTATAACGCTGTTTAAAGGTTAGGTTAGTGTTGTGTTTAATTCTTTGACAAAACTTTAGCAAAATTATTTCGTGTGGTGTATGATATGAGACCATTGTGACCTTCATGTGTATTTGCATTTGTGAGAACATTTAGTGTACATATACATTACAGTTCACATCAAAATACTGATTGTTTGAATCTACAACATACATCTTCCGATAACCATCTGTATTATAACATTCATTGTTTGGTAGGTCAACATTTGTTTCATTTTTGTATTTAATTACATTTAGAGCTTTTTTTCCATTATTTTCTTTTTAAAAATTCTCTTGCACAAGTTTTATTTGTGAAATTACTCCTTCATTTAACTTCATCATACTTTAACTTTAATTCATCACATTGTGATTGCATTTCAGTACCAATTACTTTTACATCATTTTTAATACTATTCACCTCCTTGATAATATTACTCTACATATTTACCGTTTTCTCATGGTTTTTCCTAGAACTCTCTGACAATACCTCACTTATCTCTTGCTTCATCCTATTTTCTAATTCTCCCATTTCTATTCTCTGTGTTTCTACAAACTCATTCTGTTGTTTAAGGACATCTACTTCCTTAGCTATTTCACATTTTATATCTTTCACTACATTTTCTTGTACTATCTTAATTTCCTGAAACAGCTCTCTTAACCTAACAACTTCACTTTCATTTGATTATATTTTCTGTTGTAATGATCTGATACCTTCCCTACATTCTTCTCCCCTTTCTCAATTTCCTGTGTTATTTCACCTTTCAATTCCTGTTTCAACTCTACCCTAAAATCACTTAAACTTTGTGTTATCCTCCCTTCAAAATTACTTAAATCTTGATTCATCTCCTGCCTTAAACTAAGCTCAAAATTCTCCATTTTAGACTCCACGTTACTCATACCATGTCTCAAATCATTTGAATCTTTATCTACTCTCTGTTTTAAATCACCCATATCCTGTCTTAAATTACCCTTAACATTGTCCATTTTCTGTTTTAAATCACCCATATCTTTTGCTAACTGCTTCAATATCTCCATCACTGACTCATTTTCAAGATCTTTTCCCATTTCCTTCCTAACTTCTTCCCTTACTTCTGCTCTCTCATCTTTACTCTTGTCAGCTGCTTCTTTACTAATTCCATCTTGCTAACTATTTTTCTACTCCTCACCAACGTAAGTTATATAACCACTTCTACACAGCAAATATCTACTTTTTGTTAGTATAGTCTTTTAAATGTTCTCACTTGAAACCTTTTTCTTCTCTCCTCTTTCCTCTTTCTTGTTAACTGTTACCTGTCCTCCACACTTGATTAATTCTCCCACGATGTAATGTTCTATTCTCGCTCCGATTCAAGCCCACAGTTGTCACGCCATATGTAGCGGTTGCTTAATATGTTTGGAGGTAGAGATGATGTCTTCGAAGCACACATTGGTAACCCATATGTAACGGAATTTTATTCTGCTTTCACTCTTTATTTGAGTCCCACAACGGGCGCCATATGTAGAAAATTTCTATTCATTGTAGATTGAATATTGTGTACCACTTTTTCAACACAATCTTTTCTCATCTCGTCTCAGTTTGTGCGACTATCAGTTTCTTCAGGTCACCAATTCATCTGGATTTTAAAGCGGACTTCCTTTCTTCATAAAAAATATGAGCAATGTATATAGAGTTAATAATAATTACTGAGAAATATCAGATAAGCTAATGCAATTGTGATAAATGCATAATTTGATTGTTTAATGTTGATTGAATTTTGCTTGAACTTTCTTTCCTAGTCAATCATTGCAGGTTACCTCCAGCATATCGATAAATCCTTACTTCCTTAATAAATAGTTTCCGTTAATTACATAAAATTGTGCACTCCTGCACGTCCACTCATCACTATCAAAAGTTTCTCTTCCCCACATCGTCTTTCCACCATCAAGATTACAGAGCATATTTTTTTTGCAGATTATTGATTTTCTGTTACTAAACTTTTATATTCACCGCAGCATTTTTCCATCATCATGAAACAAGATTACTGATTTTCTTCTCCTAGCAACCATTCAATTGTTTTTATATTGTCATTACATGGCCCACTAATAGATCAGAAAACAAGAATTTCCAAATGCATATTCATATAAAAAGTTCCAACTAAAATGTACCGTTACAAATGTAACTTTATAAAAAAATGTTTCAATATTTTCACATCTTTGTTTGCACCAAGACATATTAAAGAATTAACATGAGGACTTTCTGAACCTCTTTAAATGCACATCACAGTAACACCCTTCTTTTGTAATAGTGTTGTGAGCATTTAGCAAAACTTCCTTACATGGAATTTCTGAACTTTTTGCAAGAAAAACAGTGCTAATTTTGACAGTCTTATCTTTACTTTTTAATATGTACATCATTTAATTAACTGATGTTTAGTAACAGTAACATTCAAATTATAATTGATGTTTGTGGACTTGGCTTTTTAACACAAAGTCGCTTACCCTTTAATTTAAAACGACTTTATTACTATGGACACTGGCCGCCAAAGCCTACGCAGTGAATTTACGAAGGATTTACTTTGGAGGCTGTTGCATTCATTTTCAATTTTGGAGTCCAACTGTCCAGGTGCAATGGCAGTCAGCTCCAGGATTGAAAATGGAAGCAATAACTCCTAAAGCTGGTCCTTAGTCCTTATAAGTTAATGCATAAGTGACTTAGTGCTAAAAAACTGACCCCGCGAATATCCAAATAATAAATTACTCACTTAAATAACAGGAGAAGGCTTATGTTTGCTTCAGATGTATTGTTACACCAAAGAAGGCAAGCTGGGAATGAAGGGGAGGGGAATTTGATCTGTTTATCTGCTCTGTTAGTGGATTTGTTTACTACAAAAGTAGTGTATGAGAGTGCATATGAGTCACCTGTGCTGCCAGATCCAATGTTTGTTTCAGTAACTGCAGTGATAGGTATTGTGCATGGGTGAGATATGTGACACTGTATTTTGCATGAACCTAGCATCCGTATAATATCCGGAAGGTGAGTGTAAACACAGCAAAAGTGATACGTTACACATTACTCTGCCTTGCCTCCGTGTCCTTGGCAGACAGTACAGAGTTGAGCAAAAAGTGAAAAATTATTTCCCTAATTAAATAAAGGTGTTTGCCAATTACAACACAATACTGGGAGTGATGAATGGAAGTGCTTTGGAATTATTAAAAAAAAAACAACAACAACAATTTTAAGTATAAGTACAACCATTTTGTAAAGTATTATTATATACCAAACTCAAAGAAATGGAAATAATGAACATATGGGCCCCAGAACTCCAAAAAACCAAAGTATTCAAGATATTCAAAACATGAGAAATTCAAAGAAACTGTAGCTGGTTTGCAGCTACAAACTCTCTCTTCTGCAATATGGTATATGTTCTTTTATACATTTTTGTTTTCTTAAATTATGTTACCTATTTCTTGTAATTACTATTACTTTGGTTTATTTTGTATCTTGTATTTTGTTAATGTTTGTTAATGTTATTCTGTAAGTATAGTGCTTGATGTGTCCATTATCTCGTACCAGATACCAAGGATGAATAAAGATGAATATGAATACAAGAGCAGCAGACATTCCAGTGCATGGAGTCCTTTTAAGGGGAAAATCGTTACAGATGGCCAACAAAAAACTAGACAACCTAACCTATAAAACCATCTGGAAAGTCATTGCAGTTAATGATCATACTATAAAAGAGTGGATCAGTGGAAAATTGCAGGAGCTTACCAGGAAATACAAATGTTGGGGCACACTTAATTGTAATGAAACTGGGTCATTTTTAGTGCGTTGTCCAGCAAAACTAACAAAGGTGATGACTGCAATGGTGAGAAGCATAGTAAGATTAAGTAAAAAAAAAAAATTTTTCAGAGCCAATGCAGCATAGAAACCTGAATAAAAGAACACAAAAGCAATTGCTGGCTTGGACAAATGGAAAAATCGGTCGTAGCTGAGCACACATTGCTGATGGGCCATGACATCAAGTTTGAAGAAACTACGATTTTCGACAGCACTGCCCAATATCATGCCAGGCTCTATCGAGAAGCCATCAAAATTCAAAAACATAAAAACAATTTCAACAGGAAGAAATATAATGTCTTCAAAAAGCGTGGATACCGGTATTACAAGACACAAAAGTAAAGCCATAGAGATCAAACCGGACAAATAGCAGCACACACTCAGTCGCATGGAGATTGGCTGATAAAGGACCATTGGCAGGCAAGTAGGCGTGGACAGACCAGACTATATATTGACGAGGCCTCGTGCCGAACGACATTCCAGCAAGTACCGAGCTAAAATCATCCTCTGAAGATGCTCGTCAGTTATGAGCGAAACGTCAGGAGAAGTTTCATCCTTTGGACCACGGCCCACAAGCCCGGGAAATACATTCAATTGGAATATAACTTGATTCACGGAGCATTTCCTTGGTTGACATGTTCTAGTAGAGTTTCCTAATTTATTTAATAAATAACTTCTTTGGTTCAAAATAGGAGGAAACATAAAATATGGTCAACATATACGATTCATTATTAATTTTTAGATGAGTCATATTTATTACACTTCTGCTTCACTTTCGTACCTATTTTGAGGACATTATTAATAATTATTTCGCTTCGCTGTGGTGTTCCAATACAGTTAAATCTCGATATATTGAAGTGACGTCAAGTCAAGAGGAACACGCGAAAGTTAGATCCAGGAAATATGTCCTCAAAATAGGTACGAAAGTGAAGCAGATGTGTAATAAATACGACTCATCTAAAAATTAATAATTATTTCGCTTCACTGTGGTGTTCCAATACAGTTAAATCTCGATATACGATTCAGTTCTCTCTAAATTTTAAACCAAACCACAAACTTCAAGAGTATGTGGTCTGTGAAGATAACTGAAAAAGTATATAAGAAAAGCAAATTATAAAATTGCATTATAAAATAACTATGTCATTTCAACTTACATTATTTTCCACGATATTCTCTAGTGTCCTTTCCTTTAAGGGTGCAGAAGGTGTCCTTAACTGCTTCAGATCTGCAATCTCCTTGTCCTGCTTGTCTATCATACTCAACAGCTCTTCCATCCTTTCAATTTCTGCCATCTGTTTCTGATTCCATTCATCCTCATGTTCATCTTTCTTATTTTCATACACCTGCTTCAGTAGCACCAGCATCTGGTAAAATTAACAATAAAAAAGCAAATAAATTTGCGTGAATCGATTGAATGCTGTCAGTCAGAAAAATCTGATGTGTTGCATACACATGAGTTTCAACTCATTCTTCTACACACAATTTTTACTTAACCTTATTTTTCTTGTTGCGATAACTTTCAATACAGATTTATAAACATTTTGTTGAAGGTGTAACCAGAATAATGTAGGATAAAGCAATAGTCAGATTTTGAAAATGCAGATCACTATGGCATAGCTTTGAAAAACCATGATCTCTGCATAACCACGAGAAAATAGTAAATAGCATTTTGTGAAAAATTAAAGCTGCTGACAGTGAAGCAATCCAAATGTTATGTCGCGAACCCATTATTATGATAATGCGGCAGACGCACACAAAGAGACAGATAGTGCAGCGCAGAGATAAGGGTCAGATAATGCAGCGCAGAGATAAGGGACAGATAATGCAACGCGGAGATAAAAGGGCTTCCAAAACAGATAAGAGTTAGATGACTGAAAGGTTTCATCTGGTAATTTCTGGAACAGTGAATAGAGAACATTCCACAAACATCTAGAAATATAAGTGAGCTATAAAAAGGAGTAGCGATCGCCAGTGAGAGTTGAGAGAGTTGAAATGGAAGTTGAGAAACGTGCACGTACAGCTGTGTTTTGAAAGTGAACTATTTTGTTTGTGGTCAACAATCTTGTTGATTGTATTTGTGCATGTTATGTAAGAGTTGACCAAGGTGTATTTCTACGGAAATAAAGAACATTTGGAATTTTTGCAAATTGTACTTTTAATTCTACGAACCCACAAAGTCACAATTATAAAGACACTAACTACGACACTTGGTAACCAACTTCACTTATCTGTTTTAAAGTAGTTGAGTCCTCCAGGACTGGTTTTGTGATGTTTTCATCACATCCTCAGCTGGTAGACTGATTAAGTTTTTGGTCACTTCCGATAGATGACAAATCAGTCTACTGGCTGAGGATGTGATGTAAACACCATGAAACCAGTCTCAGAGGATTCGACAACTTTAAAACAGATAAGTGAAGATGGTTACCAAGTGTTAGTATATTTACAATAAATAGCAACCTACCACTTGAAAACAGAAAAAGGATTTCACATAAATTGTGTGTTTGAGAAGATATACATTTTTTTGTGTAGAGAGATTTTGTAAATGTCTTAAAAGTTTACCAGTTATACAAAATTCATTCAGAATGATGGGGACTTACAGGGTATTTGCATAAAATTCTGAAATACGTTGTTCTTCCTGCAAACATCTTTACATATGGTGTTACTTAAATGCCAAGTTCGACATTCATCCTACATTTATTTGTATTCTCTACACCCAAATGTTTAATATACAGGCTACACCAGATATACAGTTGCCGAGACCCCTGAATGAATGAATGAATGAATGAATGAATGAATGAATGAGGAAGAGAAGCTTTTTAAAACAAGTTCCATGTGTTTATGGGTGTGTGTTTCTGAAAATGAAACTCAAAAACAAAGGATGGATTAATACCAAACTTGCTGATGATGCAAACAATGGATTTGCAAAACAAGTTTTGTTATAATAATGTAGACACTAATATCCAGATAAGTGAAGTTTAGTCACTCAGCTTTTCACTTTTATTTATCAAACCTACTTTTTTCTAAATTCATTGTCTTACAACAATGCAACAGAAAGTAATGATTTTTATTAATAATTCCATATGTTTAAGATATTTTCATGGATTTTCTGCAAATAGCTTTTGAAGTCCTCTTCATTCTGAATTACTTTTGCATAACCAGTGAACTATATCATGTAGGCAAATTCTTACCACTAACAAAATGTATATCTTGTTAAAACACATAATTTATATTCAAAGATCTTTATGTGGAGTTAACTATTTTTATGACATTCCTTGTTATCAGTTTGAATTTTCCAATACCTTTTTTAAAGACTAGAGCAGCTAGAGAAAGTTATGTGAACATAACAAATCAGTTATGCGTGATTGGAGGAATTAAGTAACAGTGACGTCATAATTAATCGGAAAAACTATTTGTATTCGGTTTTATATTATTGAGGGACTAGTTTCGAAAGCCATTGCCTCCATTTTCAATCTCTCTCCAACTAGCGTCTGTTGTCTGCTCTCCTCTCTCTGGTGGTGGAACTATGAACTTCTTTGTCAAATTGTCTACTGGAGGGATTTCAAAGTTCATTATGCGGTCCTTATTTTTCCACATGAATATGTTCTCCCATGTCAGTTTATTTTGGTTTATCACTCCGAAACTAGTTTTAGAAACTAGTCCCTCGATATTGTCACGCGAGCATCGGAACACCCTATAGAGTGGGCGACAGGAGACGGGTCGGCGTTCGCCCCGCCCCCTCGTTTGTCTTATAGCGTTAAGAAGGGATGGTTAGGAGAGGGATGTCGGGCCCCTGAGCCGTCTCTTTACCCTTCTCCTAGGTTCTGGAAACTCGGGACATTCAATCTAATCGAGAACCTTCTAGATTGGCAAGCGGACCCTATATAAGCAACATGTCGTGCAAGGGTGAGTCAGTCAGTTAGTGCTTGACGTGCTAGTGAAGTAGCGCCGTGTTAGTGGAAGAGAGAACCGTGCAACGGAAGAAATTACGTAATTGTGTGCGTGCATCGGAACGATAACGGACGAACTGTTGAATCGTAATTGTGTGCATTACGTAATTTTGTGTAATTGGCAAGTGTTTAACTGTAAGTCGGTGGAAATAAAGAACATTTTTGAGTGGTGAAATTGGACTTTTCATTTCACGAACCCACAAAGTCACAATATTATAAAAATGTAAGTGACGAAGTGTCAATAAACCGACTACAAATAGTTTTCCCAAATTACAAATCAGATTTTTTAAATTTGTCTACCACATACATAATAGGTAGAAAAGTTTTGCATTTCAACCACAAATTTGATAAGATTTCACTAGAAAAAAAATGGTTTGAGAGGCCCTGAATAAAAAAATTAAAAAGCCTCTAAAAAAGATACATGTGTATGTCAGAACAGCCTAACTCATAAACGAAAAGACGATTAAATATCAAACTTGGTATTTAAGTTCAGCATCTTCCAAGGATTCTATGCAAAGATTTTAGAGAAGTTCATCCCCATTCCAAACTATCCTTTACTGGGAAGATTTTAAGAAGTTTAAGTTTTCTCAAAAGTGGTCTAAAAATTTTGATTAAAATACTGTATATTGTCACACTGGCGAGAATTAACACAGCTTTCAAGGACAGCCAGCTAATCAGACTGACCATGAGAAATTAATGCATCTCCTGACACCACTAGCTGATGTATGTAGCTGGAACATGCCTCGGTAGTGTAGATGGCAGCTTGTCTGCCTCACGTTCAGCAGGTCCTAAGTTCAAATCTCAGTCAGGGGAGTTACCTGGATAAAGTTTTTTCCAGGATTTTCCCTTAACGTTAAAGACATATGTTGGGTAACTCTAAGCTCCATGGACAATGCACTCATTTGAGCATCATTTCACCCACTGTCAAACACGACAATGTTAGAAGATGTAAAAACAAAAAAGGTAGCCAGAAGCTAGCCATATTATCCTGAACGACACCTCGATCCTAACTTGAGAACATTATCACTAGAACCTTCTCCCTGCACCTGGCAGACTACAAAAAGCCAATACTTAGCCAAGCAGAGGAGTGTGTTTCTGGTTTCCAGTTTCAGTAACTTGAGTTGATTTCCAGTTCCATGTGAGGGGTAGATGGGCAGTGAGAAGCACAGTGAAGCAGTTCACTAGCAAATATTGGACTTGTGCCAAGAGTCAGTAAGCAGACAATGTATGAGATAAACTTGTGTGTACAACAGAGAAATTACCAGCAGCAGAAATTGGTTTGTGCAAAAGAGACCTAAAAGAACATTAAGGAGATGTGTTGAAGTGTATGTGTAAAAAGCAGTTAGCATTGGGGTAAAGACTTTGGTAACACTAAAGAAAGTTAAGATGAACTTTGTTTTGTCTTGTTTTCATCACAATATTTAAGATGTATTTAGGACAAATGAAATGTGCATCTTGAATTTTCAGGGAAGTCCTCTGAAGTACTCTTTATTCTGGATGCACAACTGATAAACCGAAGAGATACATACATCTTACTACATATAAAATATAGATCTTAAAGCACACAATTTATGTCAAATACATTTGGTAGAAATAATCATTTTCAAGATATTCCATGGTATTTGTGTGAATTCTCAAATAGCTATACTTTTCTGAAAATAGGAAGTTGTTTTATTCTTGTCCTGGCCATAGAAAGAGAATAGTGTCAAAACAATCACATAACAAGTAGCTTTTAAAAGGTTTGACTATCACTTAAACATGTGTATACACCCATTCCCAATGCACCTTTATTACATATATATCCTCATTACTTACAAGGAAATATCTAATAACTCTTTCCAGAAATATCTTAACATTAAATAGGAGAATAAGAGCTTTTAAGAATAGTTTGTACTTCAGTGAGTAGAGTAAGCCATGCAGGTGCATATGCCCATTTTTATTTCTCAAAAAATGGTTTTGGATTCAGGTGCTTCAAAACGTGCACTTTTGGATTGGATTATCGTTCGGAGGGCATTTGGCACTGCAACCAGATTTGATCTATTGTACTTATGCCCAAAGTGGGGCAACCCTGGAAGGAAGGATGAGACAAGAGGAGACAGAGGGCAGCCGGCACGAGGAGTCACGACAGTGCAGAGGGCAGGGTCCTTTACACCTTAACAGTTGGAAACTCCCTGGCAGGCCAGCACAAACAGCAGCTCACTTGACTACAGTACAGAAATGGCTCCACCATATTGGACTCGGAGACCAGAGACTGCCCTACTAGAGGAGGTGGTGTTTACCAGGAGCATATCATCTTCCCATGCAGAGCCGAGACTCCTGCCGACACTTCTACCTTGAAAGAGACCATCAGAGAGATGATGTGAAATGATAATGGAGATATAATGGAGGGACAGGAAATTTGGAAGATGTAATTAACCCAGCATTCGCTTGGCGAACCAGGAAAACAACTGAAAAAAAAAAAAAACATGGATCAGGTATGTCAGCCACAGGAATTGAACCTGGACCTTCCGAATGCGTGCCACAGATGAAACCGCATGAGCCATCCTGCTCAGTTATACTTCTGGTAAAATCTTGATAGTGAATTTTCAAGCAGAATTCAATACAAACTATGTATTAGTAGTAGAGAATATAAAGAAAGTATCTACTGTAAAATTCTTTTATGAACTTCTAAGTAAGCAATTCATTTCTGTAATGAGATGTACGCATGAATTATAATTAAATGGCTTTAAATTAATTTCAAGTGTTAAATGACTTCATTTATTTTTAATTCTTTTGAATATCTTAATTACACATTCAGCTGGTTAAAAGATTGACTTATTTTTTCACCTGTTCAAAATAACAGTATTTCATTGCTATAACAAGGCATGCTTTTTTAATATTGTGAATCACATATAAATGGGTGAAATGTGGTCATCTTAAGTGGCAAGAGCATCAGTACAGAGCTGAAGGTACAAAGTTTAGACTCATTCAACTTTCCAACTTAAGTCTAAATTCAATATGTAAGAGCTAATATCACTAAGGATATGGAATAGTTTACTGTGAAGCAAGAACATTAAAACATGAAATGAGTTCATGCCAGTAAAAGAAAATTCTGGCATATATTGCATTGATTGCAAACAATATACACAGGAACGTCTTCTGTATAGGCCTGTCTCTCATCATACAGGAGATGAGAGAAGAGCATTTCAATCCGTATTTCCAGGGCTTTTTGGTTGACCCAAATTTTTTTCCTTTGGGAGAGAGTCTCAAACTATTGTGATTAATCTGGTGCTGTAGGGTTTGTCAGTGAGCATACCACTCCCCTCTTTTTGTGAGTTTTTGAACATCCATAATATTGCACTGCTGCCTACTATGGCTTTCAAATGGGATGATGTATGTCCTTGAACGCTACTAGGGTAGCAACTATTCGGAGCCTTGGGTATTATCATATTGCATTCCGCATAAGTGTGGTGTGAACAGGGACAAGTGAATCTATATCTAATAAATACTATTTGCACTAAAACAAAAATTCAAATTTTGCAAATAGTGATCTACAAGGAAGGTAGAGGGTAGTCTTTCTAACAAAATAGTGAAAACCCCGTTTTAGCTCAAATAGTTTTCCTAATACAAATAAATAAGTACCAATATATTATAACAATGCATCACCACATAAGCACTGTAATGAACATCATTATTGGTTTGCATGTATGCATGTACGTACATTTGTAATTAGTCAGAACTGAAATGCAAACTTTCTGAAATACTTCTTTTTATTCTATATAATGAAATGTAAATGTTTGACATAAAGTGAAAAAATAATTACTTTGAATAAACTAACGTGTTTGTTAAATTTGAGAGAGCGCAAACAGCACACTTCCTGCTGGCTTGTAGAATGCTGAATCTCAATGTGAATCATCACATTATATGTTTGTTTATGAATGGTTCGTAATCTCTATTTACTCTAAATAGTTCAAAGCAGTATTATTCAGTTCTTTTGTTTAAAAACCAGGGAAAAATGTATCAGCTGGATCAACTTGCAACTGAAATGAGACATGAAGTAATCTGCCTTCCCCCTTACCACTGCCAGTACAATCCAATTGAGTTAATGTTGCAAACAGAAATAATACTTTTAAACTGACTGACGTTTAATGACTTATTCACGTAGAAGTTGACAAAGTAACACAAGACTGGGAAAACTGTAGGAGACATGCAGATAAACTACAAAAAGACGACTTTTGGAAAGAAATATCACGTGACAGATTTTGGAGCCAATATTCATAAATTTGCAATACTTGGATGATGAAGGCAGTGACAACGAATTGTCTCTTGACATGACATTCACAGCTATATGGATGAGCCACTGGCAGTTCTGTTGGATTAGAAAAACAGGAGATTCATAAAGTATAATTAGAATTATAGTATTTAAAACATGTGCATAATATGTGAATATGTTGTTGTTTTCAAATGCTAGGCTTTGGCAATGAAGCCATTAGCTCTCTTGCTCTCCAATATTTCTGTGTAGTGGGTCCAGCACGTAGGGCTTCACAGGTTAAAAGATGTTCTTCAGTCATTTCCTCTTTATTGCACAGAGAACAATTTGGACTTGTATAAATTCCTATTCTGTGTGTTTGGCCAAATAATCATGTTCCATAGGTAATCTAAAATTTGCTACTGCAGCTTTACGTGGGATTTCTGGAATAATTTCTGAATTTTAAATTAAAATGTCCCATTTTTTATCTTTGGCTTTGTTAGATATAGATTGGTTTTGTTTGTTTTTATATTTTCTTTTGATTAATCTTTTTATGGATGTAAAGGGTAGGTTTTTACTTTTGTTCTGAATTAAATTTGCACCCTTTTTGGCAAGAAAATCAGCTGATTCATTTCCAGCAATTCCACAATGTGCAGGTGTCCACTGTAATATAATTCTTTTCTGTAATTTTTGAAGTTGTTGGATCATTTTGTGACATTCTTTAATTTGGATTGACCTCATTTTATATGAACTTATTGCACATAATGGTGCTTTAGAATCAGAAAGTATGACAGCATTTTTTAATTTATCTGTTCTGTATAGAAAGTGTTGGAGTGAAATATGAATAGCCATTACTTCTGCATCAAAATTTGTTGTGTGGTATCCTGCTGGTTGATAGAATGAGAACAGTGCACACTTAATTCCCGCTCCTGAGTTGTTGTCCAAGTTAGATCCATCTGTGCAGATATGTAACCATTCTTCAGGTGGGTATATATTGTTCACAGTTTCTAATGCTAGTTCTTTTAGTACAGGTTTGGAAGTTTCAGATTTTGTAACCATTTGTTGTAAATCTAATTGAATATTAATTGGTTCAAAAGTCAGTGGGTTTTCTTTGATTAAAATGTTTTCTTTAGAATTAGGAAGATTCAGATCTGTTCTTAATTCCGCAACTTTGTGTAGGAAACTTGTTTGTGTTTTCATCTTGATTGGCATAGTTCTAGGTGATTTGTGTTAAAACTGTTTGCTGTAACTATTACCTCTGCATTATAAGGAAGTATTGGCTTGATGAATGTTTTGTATGTGGTGTTCAGTGTCTCCCGATTACTGCCCCACTTGACTCCAGCAAATCTTTTCAAAATTGAAAATTTTTTTGTTTATTTGTTTACTACTGCTTCAATATAATGTCTCCAAGATAATTTTGAATAAAAAATTGTTCCTAAATATTTTGTTTCATATGCTTCTTTCAGGTTTGTTTTCTTGAACTGCAGATTTAGCTTATGGATTTTCTTTTTTAAGCTAAATATTTGGAATGTTTTATCAGTACTTATTTTCATCAAATTGTTGTCAGTCCACTTTTCCAATAGTATCAGAGCCTTTTCCATTGAAGTTTTGGATTTCTCTATTTGTGGGGAAGATGTCCACATGATCATGTCATCTGCAAAAAGTGTTTGCTTTATTTCTGTGTTTGATACAGCCGCAGGAAGATCATTGATGTAGATGTTGAACAAGGTTGTACTCAGTACTGCACCTTGTGGTAGGCCCATTTTTATTTGTCAGAATTTGGAAGTACTGTCATTGTATTTTACAGCACAGAAACGTTGAGAGAGAAACTGAGTGATCCAATTTAACATATCTTGAATGCCTAGTTTGGAAAGTTTCTCAAGAAGTTTATGCCTCCATACTGAATCGTATGCTTTTTCAAAATCAATGAAAACTGACAGTGTATCTTGATTTTTGTTGAAAGATTCTTTGACATCTTGGTATAGTTGAATTGTATTTTCTTTAGTACATAAGTGTTGTCTGAATCCTGTTTGAGCAGTTGTTAACATATTACTTTCTAAGAACCAATTTAGCCTTGCTGAAATCATACGTTCTGCTGTTTTTGCAATGACACTTGTTAAGGAAATTGGTCTGTAATTATTTATTTTGTCGGGTGCTTTGGCTCTTTTTAGAATAGGAATAATTATTGCTTTTTTCCACTCAGTAGGTACAGTAGAGGTCCATGATATATTAAATAATTTCAATAGTACCTTTCTTCCCTTTGATCCTAGGTGTTTCAGAAATTCAGCATGTATTTTATCTGGTCCAGGAGACTTTTTATCTTTCAACTCATGGATGGCATGATTTAGTTCCCTTATGGTGAATTCTTTGCTGAATATGTCATTTGTTTGTTCTGGGCACTTTTTAAATTTTTTGAGATCTTTTTTAATCTGCCTTTGTTTTATTTTTGCTTCAGAGGAAAGTTTATGCTGAGAGCTGTAATACTTATTAAAGGCTTCATAATTGGAGTAATTTGAAGTGTTTTCCTAGTTAGTTTGAGTGGTTTTTTTTTTTTTTTTTTTTTTGTAATATGAATTTCTTTTTACCTTACTATGTCCCTTTCTTCTTTTAACTTTGATAGTTCTGTATTCCAAAAGGGTTTGTAATTTTTAGTTTTTCCTCTTGGGATCCATTTTTTTGCTGCCTCAAGAATTATATTTGTTATTGTTTTATTGAGTTTGTCTACAGATGCTTCATGTTGAGCAGAGTAAAGATTTTGTTCAGTTTCCTCAGAAAATTTTGTCCAATTTGCTTTTCTAAAATTCCAAGAGTATTTCAACTTTGGCCTGCTAATATTTTGTTTGTCATGAAGTATTATGGATGCAATAACTGCTCTATGATCAGATGATAATATGTGAATATCAATGTTGCAATTATGTTTCAACAGCTGCATTATTATACAGGATTGGAAAATTCAGTTTGGGTTCCCCTGCCAGAGACCCACATGGTCTAGGATTGTGTGTGTGTGAGAGAGGGAAATATGAAGAGTGTGGGTAACGATGCAGCAATGATGAGCTCGCTAACGCTTCTAATTTGATGCCATGCAGAACTCTTTCCATTTGAAAAACATAACATTTTCAATTTTCAACAATCTCGGTTTGCTCAATATAGCATGTAGCATATTTATTTTCACCATATGTATAATGTGTTTTAACTTTCCTGTCCGTAAACAGGTTTCTGCACCATGTTTAATAACTGATTCTCCTTTGCTTTTATAAACATTAATTTTATTTTCAGTGTTAAGATATTTATTCTTTAATAATGACACCCCTTAGGTAATCTAATAATCTGGAAGTCTCAGAAGCTGGTCTCTCTTACTTCTCTTATTACATCAAAATGATTAGTTATATCTGTAAATCCAAACTATTTTATCTTGTGTGGTTCCATGAGCAATATGATCCAGGAAGTTGGTCAGGGTGAATTACCTGGATAAGGGTTTTCCGGGGTTTTCCCTTATCTTTAAAGACAAATGTTGGCTAGCTCTAAGCTCCATGGACACCAGACTCATTTGAGCATCATTTCACCCAATAATTCATAATCCGATATGACTTAACATTGGAGGACGTAAATTACAAAAAACAGGAAGTTGCTGCTGGAGGATGGCCAGAGATCCAGTTCTAGTTTTCCACCATGCTCCAACAGTTGATTTTATACCTTTCCAGCCAAGTGAGTTTGTGAAACTTCTACATTTTGGGAGCATGCATCTCTCCCATCTTCAGAATGCTAAAGAATATGCTTGTACATATGTTTGTTGACAGAAAAGCTTCAGCTTATATTACCCTGTGCTTGTTAAAGTGTATCATTTCAAGAGTTAATGCAAAGATCACATGTGTTATCACTTGAGTTGCCTTTAAACATCAATAATAAAGGTATCATAATGTTCAAACAAACTTTGAACACATTCAAAACTATAATTTTTTCATTACTTTTAAGAAAGTGATTAATTACATTTAATTACACTGCTGTAATCTATCATACATTCAGTGTTCAGCACTAGTCACAAGACAAACAATACCAATTGCATGATAATTGCTTCACTTCATTAAATACTGATAGCATATCTGTTGCTTTACTCCAAAACAACAACATGGAAATACAGATGGTTATATGTCCATGGTAAATACAAACTAATTATTCAAGTTAAAGTTCAAATGAAATGCAAGTAAAATATTATCAAAAGAACTGATAATATATGCAGTGCAATGATAATGGTTTTCATTTGCTTGAAAGGTGTGCGGCAGTGATAGCACATACATTTGTTTACACAAGAACCCTTCTTGAGTGGATAAAGCATAGCTGAGGATGCACAAAATATCCTTAAACAATTTATTCATAAAATTAACTTATTTAATCTTCTAACCACCAAGAATGTTTAATTTCAAATCTAAGTCATTTTGCTTACTGGATGCTATTTTTGAAGGAGCAGTTTAAACATTTTAAAACTTTGGAAAATCACAACAAAGCTCAATAAACATAGCTTACACAAAATACTAAAAGGAAATGAACTTATTCCATTCACAAGGAAGACCACATGCTGCAGCAACAGTTATTCCAATGGGTATAAAAATACTGTATGAACATAGCTTTTTTTTAAAAAAAAAAAAAAAATTACGTCCTCCAATGTTAAGTCACCTCAGACATGAATGAAATGGGTGAAATGGTCAAATGAGCTCAGAGTTACCCAGCATTCATCTTTAGGATAAGGGAAAACCCCCAAAAAACCTTATCAAGGTAACTCATCCTGACCGAGATTTGAACTCAAGAGCTCTTGAATGCGAGGTAGACACACTACAGAGGCGGGCAAATAGTTTCTAGTGTAGTTTTGACTGGTGCAAAGCAAAAAAGAATGTTGTAAAATATACTACAAATTTTACTTTATTAGTCTAGCTGATAACTGGATATTTCAGGTTGCATTTAAAAAAACCTAGCCAACATAAAATCTTTAGTAGTCTTACCTTTCCTTGATGGTCCTTTTCTAGCAATGTTATCTCCTGTTTGTGACGGTCAGAAATTTCTTGTAATTGTTTTTCATAGTTTCCTATTTTACCTTCGGCCTCTTCACAGGCTTCCTGTAAAGCAAATGCACAAATAATCTTCAACTTGTATACTGAATATAACTCATAAAAAACAAACCTCACAATTGCAGACCATATTTTCAAAATTCGATAAATGCAACACATGAAGTTTTCATAAAATTAGTTTCTTTTATTTTTAACTAGGTAGATATGTCATAAAATATTTATTTTCACATGATTTCTAGATTTTACAGAAATAAATGTGTTGTAATGAAATATATTAAAATTTAATTTTTTGACGGTATATAAGGGTTTGATTTTTCCAGTTTTTTTCAAAACTCGATATATGCATATATAATCTTTGCTGGTGTCAAGTTATTTTGTCTATTTTAGTTCCATGATGCATTCTAATTTTGATCTGGAAATAAATGTTTTTAATTTCTTTAGTCTTTATTACATATGTGCATTGTAATATGGTGATAGCGGGCTTCCCATAGCTAGTCCTGAAATTTGTTTATAATATTTTCCATCGAAGACAAAATAATTTTGATGTATACACCATTTTTGGCCAATCTATACATGAGCTTTTTTGAAACACATATAACTAAAGCCTTCCCTTATATTTTTAAAACATGGTACAGATACGTAGACGACATCTTTGCAATAGTGCCCTACAAACAAATAGATGATGCTTTGAAACTACTCAACCTGCAAGAGCCCAGCATACAATTCACAGTGGAAACTGAAGAGGACTGTACTCTACCTTTTTTGGACCTTAAAATCACAAAAAGCAATGAAAAACTAGAATTTGGTATCCATAGAAAAACAACACACACAGATAATTACATCAAAGCAAATAGTTTCAACCCGATTCCACACAAACATGCCACCATCAACAGTCTCACACACAGATTAGTAAATCTACCCCTCAGCCAGCAAGAATATCAAAACGAATACCATCAAATCTTAAAAACTGCAATTAAAACTGGATATGGAAAAAACCTTGTAGATAAAAAACTAAAATCATTCAAACTTCAAAAGAGATTAAAACAGATCACAGCTCTCACACCAATAAAACAAGAAATTATATTTGCTAAATTTACTTACCATCCCTGGGCCACAAAAAAGTTCCAAAAAATATTCAAGAAATACAATATAACATTGGCACCAAAAAACAATTACAACATTAAAAAACTACTTCACAGTAATAATACCGATAAGATAAAACCAGAGGAAAAGTCAGGCATTTACAAGATTAAGTGTAAAGACTGTGAAAAAATTTACATAGGGAGGACAAAAAGAAACATAGGCACTAGAAAGAAAGAACACTTCAGGAACTTAAGATACAAAAATACTGATAAGTCCGCAATAGCAGCTCATTTCTGGTCTGAAAATCATGAAATTGAAGACAGAAGAGAATTACTAAAATACGTACAAAAACATAGTGAACTCGTCATATGGGAGAGAATATACCTAGAAAATCATAAAAACCAACTAATGAACTTTGAAATCCCGCCAGAAGAGAATCCCACATTTAAGTTCATCACTAAATCAACAGATGGCAGCAGCAACTCCAGAATTACCCACACCACTGGATCAAGCTTTAGTCGCATAAGAGCAGAAGATGCAAACGATGATTTGCGAAACATGTCCTCAAAAAGGTACGAAAGTGAAGCAGATGTGTAATAAATACGACTCATCTAAAAATTAATAATCATTTTGCTTCACTGTGGTGTTCCAATAGTTAAATCTCGATATACTTTTCAAAGTTGGTAAATATGTCACTTAGCAAACCTAGTACAAGTGTCCCTCATAGTGAATGCAAGAAAACTCCTAAGATATTATATAAGCAGGTTAGAAATATTTTTCATGTGTATTCGTTTTTCAGTTATCAACTGAAAAAGTTTATGAACATACCAATTTCAATCAAAGTTGAGATTTAATGGTACAAGCTTGTTGCAGTCAGTGCGCATTCTTTGACAAACATTGTTATAAAAAGCAAATAGTTCACTAAATTAGGATAAGTTTCCATATTTAGGTCTTCTGGAAAACATCGAGCAGAGAAAAAAAGCATGCTACCAGCTTATGAAAATTTTTGGAAGTGTGTTTTACTTAGAACAATTTATCACTTATGTGACAAAGGTGAATATCCAACTGCCAAAAGGCTGACCAATTTAATGAGGGAGAAAATAGAATATACGGGTTTTGTATCTCCTATGTATAACATTTTGAAATCTCTTGGGTTCAAATATACGAGAAACAATGATGATTGCAAATTTCTGCATAAAAGAAGTGATATTGTTGCTGCAAGACTAAGTTTCTGCACAAAACGCACAACTTTAAAAGTACAGGTGATTCCAGGCTAATCTTTTATTTGAATGAAACTGGGTTAATCAAAATTAACTGCAGGAAGAATTATGCTTGAATAGTTCATGTATTTGGCTTTCATACTGTTCTTTATTGAGAAATTAAGGATATGTAAAAAAATAGAAGCTAGCAATAGTGAAGCAGCAAATACTACACAAAATATAATTTGTAACAAAATTTCATGTATCTTTTAAGAGAATTTTCATAAATTTCCTTAAAAGATAAGTGAAGTTTTGTTACAAATACTTATATTTTATGTAATATTTAAGGATATATTTGTATTGTAACTTCAACACATCAGAGTGATAACGCAGCTCAGTTTCCCACCTAGGCAGATTCAGTGAGACAAAGACAGATATCTTCTGCTTCCGTCGCCCACTCGCTGTAGAAATGGCAATGCCAAGAGAGCATAATCACTGTATTGCTTAAGCCAATGTTCATTCTTGTTTTGTAGCTACTTCAGAAAAGGAAAGATTTGAAAACAATGCTGCAGTCAAACAGTATGGTTGCAATTGACCAATGGGGCAGCTCTTCTTTTTTCCATGAAAGGATGAGAAAGCTTCCTATATAATGGAGAAAATTGTTGAAGGAAATGAAGAAAAATAAGGCATTCCATTTATATTTTATACATCTCCAATAGAGCTGTGTTAAAAAGATCTAGTTTATATTTGAATGACACTCGTACAACTGAGCAATGTATTACTTGCGAAAATGTTTTATCCAAACAGAGAAAATTATTCAGTAACTGTTCCATGACAGTTTAAGTCATCTAGGTTACGACGACACACAGAATGTCTCAACACTTCATAGACTTATGAAAAACTTGTAACAGTCAGAATTAAAACTTATGGGCTTTTCTGTTCTGCTGAAAACATTACAGTGGTTTGAGACACTGTGAATGTTGATCCAATAAAACTGGTTTGTTGTTATTTAAGTTAATTGATGGAAAATAATGATTTCTTCACACTAGCCGTACATAGGCTAAGGTTTTGGATAGATAGAGTCAACTTGAAAAATTCAATGCCATGGCCGGGATTTGAACCACGGATCTCCTGGTTTCCATCCAGTTGCTCTTATTTCTTAAATCCTCAAGAAATATTTAATATAAAACACATTTACAGCATTGAAGAGTTTTTAGTATAATACAACATATAATCAGAGAGTGTAATATAGATGTAATATAGAATGAATGTCTTTTTCTTCTTCTTCTTTAACTACCCTCTTATACCACTATATGGTGTCAGGGTATTCTTGTTCCTCTTAACCAATATGCGAGTTGAGGAACGGAATCTCTGGATTAGTGAGAGAGAATCCAGGAAGCATGATCAGCCCAATGCCTGGTATGAGAGTGAGAGAAGTGGATGACAGAATGAAGGCGAGATGAAATGATAGGAAAGATGCTGGCGGGGAAAAACGGAGGACCTGGAGAAAACCCGCCATAGCCCTGTATTGTCCACCACAAATCTCACTTTGCAGTCTTCTGGGATTGAACCCGGGCCATCTTAGTGAGAGCCAAACAGTAACCAATTGACCAAAGAGCGGTCTTTAGAAAGAATGTCAATATTGTAGACATATTTTTGTAATAGGAAATGCAATTAGTTGTGTTGAGGCATAGGCACAATCTCTGAGCACCCAAATCAGTGCACTTTGGCAACTTTTGCCACTCTTTGATACAGCTGCAATGCGAGAAAATAACAGGCGACATTTATGGGTGCAAGAATCTTGAACTCACAGATGACATGACAATGACATGTTACATTAATATGAAATGAACTTTCATTGTAGTTTCCAGGATTTGCCAGGTATTTCACAATTTTTAAGATGAAATACATTTAATAAAATTGATTTATTGCAGTATTATTGATGTTGAAATATTGAGCAATTTTTTTTTTGAGGTCATGTGCTCCATCCTTTAATGAGAACTGTCACTGGAAGATTGTAAGAAATACAATTATATATATATATATATATATATATATATATATATATAGTTTTACATTGTTTCATGTATAAGGAGAATCAGCAAGTTGTTTGTTCTAACACACAAACTGTGTGTAGATCAACTTTAGAAGGTTAGGATCAGAACTGAAAAATGACAGCATAATTACTTTGCTTTTGTTCAGTTTGGAATATGTGTAAGAGACCCCTATCAAACTTTCATGGACCTGACTGAAATATTGGTGCCAGGAGTTTAATGAAGAACATGAATGTGTCGAAAGCATTGCCTACTCACTCCAGAGAATATCCAACCTGTTTGAGATATCACTGAAGCAGTTTGCCAAATCCCAGTGCTTGATATTTATTGGAAACTTCTCATAAGCTATGGGTGCATCTAATCATCTTTTGGCAGGAGCTGATTCCAAAAAGTGTCAGCACATTGGGTTCTACAGTTGCTCACTGTAGAGCAGAAAGCAGAGAGTTCAAATGATTTGCACACTTCCTCTTACAAAGAGAAAGATTATGCCTTTTTGCATGGAATCACCATTATACCTCAAATCAAAGAGGGCAAATATGGAGTGGAGGAGAATTAGAGAGCAACTGCCAATGTGATAGCAGTTGCTCTCAGCCAAATCATGGCTGTCTTCAGGGAGTTTTGGTAAGTGTTCTGGGACAGGAAAAGACAAGTTTTTTGTTTGTTGCTGTTCAGAAATAGGACATTCCCAGTGATTTCTGAGAAATGATCTTCATTAGTAGCTTACAAAATTCGGTTAATGCAGCTACTAATTAAGAGAAGAGGAGAGATTTTGTTGATGGATTTTGAGAGGACAACAGGAGGACAGCAAATCATCTCCAGCGACAAGCATAGTTCAACTTAAATTGATTTATGAATAAACAAAATTGCCATACCTGGTATAAGACAACCCTTATTTGACTATGAAAGGAGAATGCATCCCAGTGAGTGGCAGTTTGATTGCATTTCAGTAAGATGGTATCAAGTGTCACACTTCTGGCAAAACAATTGCGCTGCTTCATCAGGGTTCCTGACTGGCTCATCTCAGGTAATGGTGAGCACCAAAGGCTACCAAGTGTATGTGATTTGTTCCCTTAAGATCTTTTTCGTTAAGAGTTATTTATTGGCCTATATCAATAAAATCAAAATATTCACAACTTAAACAAGGAAATTAGCTTGAGCATAATCAACTGTAATCTTTACACTACTGTAGTGCCAACATTACAATCACATCCATTCATATGCATTTTCAAAGGAACCACAAATTTTCATGGTGTGGAAAAAATCTCCATAAACTGGCTATTTGGATTAACCCTTTCACCGATATGGACGTCATATGATGTCCAAGTTAAAATGCCCCAAACCGATATGGACGTGTATAGACGTCCTGCGCATACATGCATTTAATGCTCATTTAACGCTTATTATTTTAATCTTGCTGTTTTACAATAAATTTAAATTAGTTCTATAAGGAATGTAAACGTATCCTTAAAGGTTTCTTTTTGAATTGTACACCTCCAAACCTGGATAAACACCCAAGCGCATATATGCAGATTCACACCAAATAATATTGGTTTCCTTGCGAACTTCTTTTTCGCAACACACTACACATTTTCGAAATGGTTACAAGTATTTTGGGTGTGGGTGGTATACTTTGAGGAAAGTGTTTTCTCTCAAGTATGAGGGATGATGTGGTGAATTTTGCTATCCCCTAGTATAAAGAGGCCTCTGAGTATTATAATACTCAATTAGGTTACGAGCTCTTTATACGCGCAAGTACAGGTAGATGAATGTCTTTTACAGCTCTGAAAATTACTAAACAACTGTGCATAGTTACATCCAGTGGTATAAAAATACTTTTTTTTACCATTTAACTGTTTTCCGTAAAGAGGGATAGCCAGTAATAGCTGATCCGCATCACCCATATTTGACCCGCCATTTCCCCAAACAATGGAGTAGCTAACATGCCAGCTGTAGACCAGTACACGTCACTGCTACGTATGTCCTAAAGATCTCCTTCATAATCGTACAACAAATCTTCCAGATTTTCTACAGTAATATCAGAAGCCTGTACACATCATACCCAAGCTAATTTATTTGCTACATTACGGAATTAAGCCATGGTTAACATTGAAATTTAACAATTTCAAATGTGCCATTCATTTAGCTCTTGATAGCTACAAGAAATCACTCTGAACACAGAGAGAGTATAAATAACTAAAATACAGAGCGAAAACTGCTGCATAAGGCTACTAGAAACCTTGGTTGAGAAACACTGTAATAACAGATGCTGACAGAGAGTTTTCATTCCAGTGTGTGAGTGTGTGACGCAACATATTCTCGTCATATTATCGCTTGGTATAGCATAAATAAACTAAACTTGAACCTGAGAAGTCGCCTGCGTAGCTAAACATACATACTATGGATCGTATACACACAAAACAAAATGATTCACATATTAGGCGCGTTCGGCACAAAGAATGGCTTTTGCTACAGTGAAACAAAGTAGTGAAATCTCAACAATTTATTAATGTAGTCTCTACTTTATTGTTACTGTAGATTTATACTGCCTTTAATGAGTTTTAAACCAGTTTTTGTTTCGTTTAAATAACTTAATAAATACGGAAGATACGGAATTGTATGTATGATGCATTTTTACAGCATTTAACAATTTAAATGTCCTGTTCTGTTTATTGGGTATCCGTTTCCGGCCCCTGGAGGGTTTAAATGGCCATCGGCGAAGCGGTTAATGAGCACCAGGTAAATGAGGTGGTTGTGTACTATCTCTGTCACAAATGCTGAAGTTCTGTCTAGTTCCAAAAGAAACACATATTAAAGCAAACATCACCACCCTCTAGGCTATACACAGGTTTCAAGTCCATATTTTTATGACGCGCACACACACTGCGCTCTACCCTCCTCCGTACCTCCTTGTTGTGTTTGCTGTATCCATTCTTCAGCAAAATATCTTGCAAGTACTGAAGTTATTGTTCAGTTCTTGTTCAGTAGCTGAGAGATACTTTGATACAGCGATGACAACAAGGAGGAGCAAAGAAAGGTAGGGTACAGTAGGAAGAACCCTCCACGCCCTACTCAAAGGATGAATAGTTGGCAGAACAAAGCTTTTATACCTTTCTATGGTTCCATCTTGAACAAGATTTCCTGCATCCTTGCAAGATTCAACATCAAGTTCTTCTTCACGGCCCCAAAGAATATCCAGCAATATTCTAAGACCAATAAAAGACCCATTTCTGCTAAAGGTCCCAAGAAGTGTATAGGATTCCTTGTGAATGTGGAAAGGTGTATGTAGGACAAACAGTACACACAACTGAAGAAAGGTGTAAGGACACCAACGCAATATTCGACTTCTACAACCAGGGAAGTCAGCAATGGCCTAACACTGTTTAGAGAATGACCACAAAATAAACTTAGAAGACATCAAAGTTCTAGAACACAGTGGCAAATACTGGGACAGACTGATTAAGGAAGACATCAAATTAAACTATATCCACACAACTACAATAGAAACTACAGACTTCAACTAAGCCCTGTTTGGGAAACAGCCATTAAAAACACCTGCAACTGCAACACCAGTCACCCTGGACAAAGCACGGACCCCTAAGAAAACACAGTAGGCAATGGCAAACATGCCACTAATCAGCCAGCCAAATCACAGATCGTCCACCCACTCAGGGCAATGCTAGCCTCATCCACCAAATAATAGTATATGAGGGTTGTTTGGTAAGTCTGGTAAAAAACCAAGAATAATTCTTTCTTCTGTTGTGTGTGTGTGTGTGTGTGTGTGAGAGAGAGAGAGAGAGAGAGAGAGAGAGAGAGAGAGAGAGAGAGAGAGAACATCTCACTTTATTTCTCACATAGTTTCCATTGATGGCTATAAACTTGGCCGAGCGATGTTCCAGCTTTTTCATCTCGTAAAAATAGGTTCAATCAAGGTCTGCAAAAAACTCAGACGGCGACTATCACTTCTTTAACATTTCTTGTCAAAAACTCTGGTGAATAAGGTGGATGAGGAACCAATTCAAAGCCCAACTCATGCACTTTCATAACTGCGATTTCTAATGTGTGTGATGGTGCATTATCCTAATGAAAAAACACTGTTGCATTTCAATCTCTCTTTTTAGTCAACTCATGTTGCAAACGATCCAACAATGAAGCATAATAGGCTCCAGTTATGGTTCTGCCTTTTTCCAAGTAGTCTGAGGTTTATTTCTTGAGAATCCCAAAAAAGTGGCCATCACCTTACCAGCTGACAAAATGGTCCTTGCTTTTTTGGTGCACTTTCACCAGCCTTTGTCTATTGTTTTGACTCTAGTGTGTAATGATGGATCCAAGTTTCATCCACAATCACAAATCGGCGCAAAACGTCTTGTGGATTGCGATTAAACATTGCCAGACACTTGGTGGAAGTGATCTTCTGGATGGGCTTTTGGTTGACTGTGAGCAATCATGGCACCCATCTTGCACACAGCTTTTTCATTGCCAATTTTTCATGCAGGATGTGCACTTGCTCAGTTGAGATGCCTCCAGCCTCAGCAATCTTGCAAATTTTGATTTGGTGGTCATACATAACCAGATCATGGATTCTTTTCAATGGTGTCATGTGTGGACCATGTATAAAATCATTGATCCGGAAGTAAGTAAATGGGCTTCAATGTAGATGCAGAGGCCGCATGAATTTCATCCAATTTAGTTTTGACTTGTGTGGCAGTCCAGCCCTTCAAATGCTTAATAACAGTACAAAACTCTGTTTTTTCCATTTTCAATCGCAGCTATCACACTGACCAGTTCAGATGGCTGTCAACAATGAACTGTCTATTGTAGCACATTCAAATTTTCTGTACAATCTTTTGAATAATCAAGCTTACCACCCACATAGTTGCAACAAAAAATTTCCATACCTTCATGGAAATTTACCAGACTTATCAAACAACCCTCATAAATAGAACAATATACACATTTCACTCAGAAACTGAAGGAGGCCATGGAGCACAAAATGGCCAAAAGCTCAACGTTCATAAACCTGACACGGCTAATCACCCGCGAAGACTTTATTAATTTTTTGAGATACACCTGTTCTTAATGAAACAACTACAGTAGAAGCCCGAAATAGCATGGTCCGAAATAATGTGGATTTGGATTTACCACTGGTAAAAATATGTCCACGTTAACAATTTTTTTTTTTTAAATATATTTTGGTGGAAAAGTTGATAAAAGTATTCCGCTAACGGAAGTTCTACAGTGTAATTTTCACCACCACCCCTGTTTATTGACACTAGCCATGGCATTCCAGGAAATTAATGAATGATACCACCAATCTTCGCCTTGTCTTTTTCATCAGTTCATATAACTTTGTTGAATGAAATCACACACTACAGGTGGGGAGGGAAGGGGGAATGTAGTGATGTCGTCTGTATCCTAGACACAATCCGTGCTAATTTTTGTGCAGTGTGCTATTGAAGACATAATTAAAGTTTTGCGATAAGTATAGTGAATTTGTCAGTAATTGCATAAATTAATTATGCGATCAGTGTACTTTGTAAATTAGGATCCAAAACATTACACAGTCAGAGTCGAGAAATTGTTTCAAATGTATGAGCATACATGAAGAAAGAAGCTAAAAGCAAAGAACTGATTACATCAGAAAATTGTTTTAAAAGATTTTAAAAGCTATATTGCATATGAGATGACACAGGAGTGTCAGAAAGAACAGTAAGTTGTCAGGGCAGTAAGTTGTCCTTAAAACAGAATAGTGAGAACTGATTTTTAAATGGAAAAATACAAAAATAAACAGAAAATGCTTGTAGAAAAGAAAGACATTCGTTCTAAATGTCCCCGGTGAAGAAGATAGTCTATGTGGTTTTGAACAATTTAAATAATTTCATTTACAAAATCTGCAATTATGCCTGCATTAATACGAACAGATTTGCATAACTAATTCAGCGAGGTAAATTGTGTGGACATTTTTCTGCAAAGACTGTACCACTTTTCTAACAAGTATGTTATTTAAGTAGCATATAAAGCGGATGCAACAATTCGCTTAATGCTGTCCACGACAAGAATGGCAATGAAGATGATAGTGGTGAAAATGACGTGGAGGCAGAAAAAAACATTCTGAATGTTAGTGAAGTGACAACTCTTTTTAAACAATGTGATTCTGTGATGGATAGGCAAAATGAATCAAACAGCTTTCATCTCTTCCATCTTGCCACAATATTGGAGAGAAAACGTGGTGCATCACTGCATCAAACAAAACACTGATTTTTTAAAACACAGAAAAATTAGATAGGTGTAAAATATGTACAGTGGAATATAAATCAAGTTTGGTTACAGGCTGGAATACATCTTGCAGCATAACTGGTGAGTAATTTTGAAAGTACTGTAATATGGATAGAGTCAACTAACCAGGAGATCCCTGGTTCAAATCCCGGCCATGGCATTGAATTTTTCATGTGACTCTATCCATCAAAAACCTTAGCCTATAATCGGCTAGTGTGGTGAAATGATTAATTTCCATCAATTAACTAAAAGTACTGTAATATTTATACCTTATATACGAGAGTTAATACTATTCTGTAATATATTATTACATGCGTATTTCCCTCCTACAACTGGACAGGATTGATTTTTGTCCCTTCTAGTGTTGCATCTCTATATACAGCAGTAAGGTTATAATGCGGGGGATAAAGGATGTCCCCAACAACCACAATACTTCGGGTTTCTACTGTAACTGGAAAAGCTGTATGCCTCACAGCCCCCCAAAAATTAACAGTTCATAATAAGATTGGTTAATTGAGGACCAGTTAGGTTTACAGTATACCTCACTTATAAAACTTGGACATGTTTCGGAAAACATTGTTCCAAATTATGAATTATATGAGGTACATTCAAGCTATAACACCTCCCATTTTTTCTCTGAACTGGAAAAAGATAGAAACTTGCATTAAATTTAAAGGGAGTCGATTAATGACACTAAACAACACTTACTTTTAAATTTTTCTGGAACATGTTTCAGAGACTTTGCCTCTATCCTCAGCCGGCCATCGACTGGTTCTCATTGGTGTAGTTGACGATATTTTGTCACAGGTCTCCTCTGGTGGCGGTTCAAGGAACGTGCTGAACAAATCTTTCTGGGGGATGTCGAAATTGAATACTTTGTTCCTATTTTTTGAAATGAAGATTTGTTCCCATGTGGATAATTCTTGTTTTCCTGATGTATGTTCCAAGAAAGGAATTAGAAACTTGCAGTTTGTTTTAAAGTAAGGAGGCACTCTTTGTGAATGTGTCACAGAGATGGCACTACTGTATGGACACAGAATCTCTTGTGGTAACAGTGACAGTGAAGATTGTATTGCATACTTCATTATATGATCAGCATGTAATCATTTTCTATCTCCATTTGCATGGTGTGACACTGACTTAAGTTCATCACCAGCTAAGCGAGACATGTGGTGATGTCATGGATGTGTCTAATAAGTATTTCTGGGTTCAACAGTTCAAAGAAGGCAGAATGTCGTGTGACAACCCTTGGACAAGCCAGTCTGATGACATGATTAAGTGGGTGGTGAAATGTGTTTTGCAGGATCGCTGAATGACTGAACAGATTGCCTCCAAAGTTGGGATTTCCCTGTGATCGGTGCACACAATCCTGCATGACGAGCTGAAAATGCAGAAAGTGTCCTCCAGGTGGGTGCCACTAATGCTTACAGAGGCTGCGCGCGTAGCCAAGCAATGCTGATGCAAGATGAAGGCATGAATGGCACTTTCTCTTTGTCACATGTGGCAATGGATGAGACGTGGATACCTTTCTCAATCCAGAAATGAAGTGCCAGTCTGCTCAATGGAAGTACACAGATTCACCACCACTAAAGAATTTCAGGTAAGTGCCAGTGCTGAAAAAATTATGGTGGCCATTTCTGGGACTGCGTAGGTGTAATCCTTACTCATTGGGTTCAAAGGGAATCAGGGTGATAGGTGCACCTTATGAAGATGTTTTGAAAAAAGAAACTCTTTCCTGCATTGCAGCCAAAAAAAGGCTGCAGATGTGCTTCTTCACCAAGACAATGCACCAGCAGATTGGGCGAACATGATACAGCAGTTTCTTTGTACAAACAACTTTGAAGTCATTCCTCATGCTCCATAATCACTTGACCTGGTCATAGTGACTTTTGGCTGTTTGCAACGATCAAAGATACTGTGACTTTGTGGGTTGGTAGAATTAAAAGTCTAGTTTGCAGAAATTCAAAATGCTCTTTCATTCAAGTAAAAAAGACGTTTTGTACAGCCCTTTGCAACAGCAGAATTACGTAACACACACAAACGTGACCTTCAAGATCGTCTGCCACACGTCCACACAGCTGCACTCTCAGTTCACAGCTCCATTAACACTGCTGGCAAAAGCTCACACTGCCGCATTTATACCCGAGCCGCTGTTTCTCGAAAGCTGCCAAAGTCACACGATCTTTCATGGCATAGCGAGAGCACAATGGAACTATCTGTCTCTTTCTTTCCCTGCTTCTCTATCTCTCTCTCTCTGCATTCGCCTGTGTGCAGGCAGCCATTATCAAAACAATGCCTGACGACAATACTCTTCATGGCTGCACATTCACCAGGCGTGCTGCTATTGCATCAGCAATTTTCCAGTGATCAAAACAGACTCCTGAACAAGCGTTCACAGCAGCCATGGAAACATGGTGCCAAGTTGTGAAAAAAATGTGTATGGCTGCAGGGAGATTATGTCGAGAAGTGACACAGGTTTCATAATTTTTCTGCAATTAGTAAGAAAAAATTTGGAGGCTTTATAACTTGAATGCAGCTTGTAAACCATCGGACCAACTCAGTATCATATAACTATCACCGAAGACCTTAAACATCAAGAGAACCAAGATGGCACAACTGTGCTAGATTAAAAGCTGCAAATAGGAACAAATTTTCCCAAAACAAAATTTATGTAACTGAGGTATTGTAACTCTAACCAACCCTCAATTAATTGGAGTAACCTTGCATACTTTCCAGTTATTAGTAACAAAATTTGTATTTATAAGTTTTATACACAGTTAACTGTAGTAATAATTATGACTGTTCAGTTGATTGCTTAAACTAAACAGTTCAGGTTTGGCATGTTCTTCGAGTTTACCCTACAATTTGTGAAATGGTGAACAAGAGTTGCTAAACATAGCAAGAAACCAACAGCAGGGGACAGCTCTCCAACTATAACAATAACAATTCATGGGTTTTCAGGTAATTGATCAAATATTAAACACTCTAAAATCACATAACCTAAGAACAGAATACGTTAAGAAAAACAAATGGCTGCAAATAGCAGCCAACAAAGAATGTTAATCACACAGACATGCTAAATCAACTGACAGTAACAAACCCAAAGAATGTAAACAGAAGAGATTCCACTACAGTAATGACAACAAATCACAAAGATATTACATCTCAGCAAATAAAATACTCAAAGGCACTACAAACACCACCCAACAGAGGACTAGCAATTGTTATTGAATCTCGAGAGAGCATTTCAATTAAAGATTATGTTCTAGCGGTAAGAAAACTTATGGACCCAGCAAACCTAAGATTTATATCAAGAATATCAAATGGACGACTTTGCCTTTATTTAGCAAACAAGAAAGTAATAGAGGAACTTACGACCAAGCATCAATACATAAACAACGAATCATTGTACCTCAGACCTCTACTGACAAAAAATAAGAGAATCACCCTATCCAATGTGTGTACTGTTATCACAAACAAGTCCATAGAAGAAAGCTTACTAAAACTAGATGTAAATATAGCATCGACTATTGAGTACATACAAGCAGGTATCTCTATACCAGGATTCTCCCACATCATGAGCTTTCGTCGCCAATTATACGTAAATCCGAAGACCTTGAGAAACTCCTAGAAAGCATCTTGATACCTTATGAAGGAGTTAATTATTGGATATATATTTCCACAGACAACCCTACCTGCTTTCTTTGTAAACAAGAAGGTCACCTTGCAAGACAATATAAAATTAATAATATATTACCCGCAGTAAACTCTATCATATCTACTGACGACAATACATCACAAACATCAGATAACAATGCTCCAGAAATGAATGAAGAAATTCCTTCCAAGAAAGAAGAAATACAAGATAAAATACACAGTACAGATAACACTCTCTACACCACAGACCAACCAATAATAACACAGCAAACAGATCACAATACCGAAGAGAACCTAGTTGACTCTCAGCTGGAAAACAACCTTGAACTTGACTTTTATGAAGAACAGATGAAATAGGAGTTTCTTCCATTACTTGCAACAGGATATTTCAAAGTAAACAAAACAAAAAGACCAAAATCATCATCTGACTCTGCAAGCCAAGGAAAAGATGAACCAGATCTAGAAACCACAAATCAAAGCTCAGATGAGAAAGTAGGTATGCAAAATCAAAATGAAATTAATAAATCAAAATCTCCTAAAAAGAAACAAAAAACATAGGTTAGCCAACATAATGTTGATGACTTCTTGGCTCATATAAAACCACACTTAAAATCTAAGCCCAACAAATTTCCTTTCAACTATGAACATTTGAAAAGCTTTTACCAAAATGCACTGGGAGCTACAGATATCATAAATGTAGCGAAGTCACATACAAATGACTTAGAAAGTTTCACTAGAGGCTTACAGAAAATACATCATTTCCTAAAATCCCAGGGCATGAAAACCAAAATAAAAAAAAAAAAAAACAATTGAAAAACAAGGATAAGAGAACAAAAGAAGGTGTCATCACCAAGGAAAACTGAAAAAAAAAAAAAAAAAAAAAAAGCTCTTTAAAACTACAAAATGAGCACATTTCTCCTTCAGTGGAATTTGAATAGCTTTCGACCCAGTACTAATACCTAACACACTTAATTGCCTCATAGCAACCAGATATGTCTGCATGAAACTAATTTTAAATATGAATATATTGCAAATATTAAAGGATACTTTTCTCACCATAAAAATCCTACCAACGCAAACATAGCAAGTGGGGGCGTTGCCACTTATGTCCAAAGAAACATACCGTTCCAAAAAATACAACTCAATACACACCTTGAAGCCACTGCAGTACAACTACTAAATACACATTCAATATGTATATGTAATATATACTTGCCTAACAGTCAGTATATATGTGTTTCTGACTTATACACACTGATAGATTAAATACCAAAGCCTTTCATTCTTCTAGGTGACTAATTCTCAAACACAGCATGGGGAAGTACCTACACTAACCATAGAGGGAAAATGGTGGAATCACAAACAAACAAAACAGATTTAGTAATATTAAATAGCAGTAAACCAACACACTATAGTATCAGACATAATAGTTTTAAATATTAAAAGTGAAGTATTCTTCATTTTTGAGTTTGATTTATGAGTCACTATGTTTACACTCAAACTTCACTTACTTGTCGTTGTTTAACTGAAACGTTTTCAAGATCATTCGATCTCATCCTCAGCTGTTTGGTGACTAAATTTTTAGTGGTTAGTAAGAAAATTAAAATCATATGACAAATTTCAAAGTTTGGGAATAAAGAACTCCTTAGAATTGATAAATCACCTACAGAAGTACAACATCCCAGAAAATCACATACTAGTTTCTTTTGATGTTAAGGCAATTTTTACAAGCATTCCAGTAGAAAAAATACCTACACTCCTCAAAAAATGGCTAACACAGACTACAACGGACCCCACAGAAATAGATGACATTATCAATCTTACAGATTTATGCATAAGGAATAGTTACTTCATGTTTAACCAAAAATTCTACAGACAATCAAAAGGATTAGCTATGGGGAGCCCACTTTCGCCTATTTTAGCAGACCTATACATGAACTATTTTGAAACACATAGCAAAGGCCTTACCACAGATTTACAAATTTTGGCAGAGATATGTTGATGTTTTTGCTATCATTCCGGAAAAACTTAAAGAAGATTCTCTAAAATTACTAAACCTGCAAGATAATCATATCCAGTGTACAATGGAAGTAGAAAGAGACAACACCCTACCCTTTTTGGACCTCAAGATAACTAGAAATCGTCATGGTGTAGATTTTGGAATATACAGGAAGCCCACACACATAGATAATTACATAAAGAAAAATGAATACAACCCAGTTTCACATCAACTAGCTGCCTTTTAGGAGTCTAATTCACCGGCTATACAACATCCCACTGAGTAAGGAGGAGTTTTTGAAAGAACAACACATGAAAATTTGAACGAATCTTCAAAAGACTAAACTTAAAACCAGCACCCCAAAACAAATTCAGTCTGAGGAACCTGCTAAATAAACCACTAAAAAATTCAATCCCCAACACTTTGAAATCAGGAATTTATCAGATAAATTGTGAATCCTGTGAAAAAAGCTACAAAGGAAAAACTAAGAGAAACTTGTTAACCACGCAAAAAGAACACCAGAGGAACATTAAGTTGAAACAAACAGAAAAATATGCAGTGTCACACCATTTTTGGACAGAAAACCATAACATTGGCTACAACATTAAACTGTTAAAATCTTTAAGTACACCCATAAGAATTGGATATTTGGGAAACAATATTCATAACCAAAAACCGTGATAAAGTTATAAATTTTGAAATCCCGGCATTAAATGAAGTATTAAAACTTAGTGCCCCTAACACCAGATGGCAGAGGGATCAGAGTAGTAGTAGTAGTAGTGGAAGAAGAGGAATGTTCATTTAGTCACCAAACAGCTGAGGATGAGATCGAATGATCTTGAAAACGTTTCAGTTAAACGACAAGTGAGTGAAGTTTGAGTGTAAACACAGTGACTCATAAATCAAACTCAAAAATAACAATTAATTTTTAGATGAGTCGTATTTATTACACATCTGCTTCACTTTTGTACCTATTTTGAGGACATGTTTCGCAAATCATCGTTTGCATCTTCGGCTCTTATGCGACTCACATAAGAGTCACAGAGTCGCATAAGAGCCGAAGATGCAAACGATGATTTGCGAAACATGTCCTCAAAATAGGTACGAAAGTGAAGCAGATGTGTAATAAATACGACTCATCTAAAAATTAATAATTATTTCGCTTCACTGTGGTGTTCCAATACAGTTAAATCTCGATATATTGAAGTGACGTCAAGTCAAGAGGAACACGCAAAAGTTAGATCCAGCCAATTTTAAAAACCGGACAACATAAGAGTCGCATAAGAGCCGAAGATGCAAACGATGATTTGCGAAACATGTCCTCAAAATAGGTACGAAAGTGAAGCAGATGTGTAATAAATACGACTCATCTAAAAATTAATAATTATTTCGCTTCACTGTGGTGTTCCAATACAGTTAAATCTCGATATATAAAAAATAACAGTTTTAGTTATATAGACCTCTGCCTTAGCACGCCAGATGTAGCACTATAGTAAAACTGGCATGTTTTTGAAACCCTATTAGGTAGTGATCATTTCCCAATTGTACTGAAAAAAGAAGCGACGCACCAAAGTAATTTGATAATAAACAAATGGAACTCTCAAAAAGGAAACTGCTCAAAATATAGATCAGAATATGTTAAAAATATACCTAAGCTCATAACTAATAATGAACTCCATGCTTGTACTATACCATAATAGATCAACTTACAAATGTAATCATCAACTCTGCAAAAAGGAGCATCCCTAAATACAGTGTTAAAGGTAACAAGAAAACAACACCCTGGTGGAATGAAAACTGCAAAATCACAATTAAAAATAAAAACAAAGCTTTCTACAAATACAAACAAAATCCAAACACAGAAAATAAAATAAATTTCCAGAAATGCAGGGCCTTAGCAAGAAAAACTGTAAAAGCCAAAAGATATTGTTGCTATTCTTTTTGTCCTCTTTCTCTCACCAAACACCACAAAATATAATTTGGAAGAAACTGCAAAAGATACATACTAATAAACTGACATCTTCTATATCTTCACTTTTAAAAACTGATACCAATTCTTAGTTGGAAAACCCATAGGATATCGCTATCTTGCTGAAACCTTTTCAGAGATTTCAAGTGACTCCAGCTATGATGAAGATTTCTTGAAACTTAAGAACTCCTCTGATACAGATATAAAGTGATTACACCAGACAAAATATTGAGTGCTTCAACGAAAAGCTAACTCTAGATGAACTTATCCTAGCAATAAGTAATAGTAGTACGAGTAGTCCGGGACCTGACAACATTCCCTGTGAGTTCTTAAAACAATTACCCACAGAAGGAAAGATTTACCTATTTGAAATTTTTACTCTCATCTGGGTAAAAATGTATTTCCCAACCAATGGTGCAAAGCCATCATAATTCCAATTGCTAAACCAAACAAAGATGAACGAATTCCAACAAACTATAGACCAATTGCGCTCACTTGCTCAATGTGCAAAAGTGCTTGAAAAAATTATAAACAGAAGATTAAGATGGTACCTAGAAAAGACATCTTTCTTCACTCCAGAACAAAATGGTTTTCAAAACACCATTCAACAAATGACAGCCTTATTAATATAGAAACTGAAATCCAAGAAGCATTCCTAAACAGCATCTCATAGCAGTGAGCCTTAATCTACATAAAGCATATGACATGGTCTGGCACAACCACGTCCTAAAAACCTTAGTTAAAAATAATATCAGTGGAAATATGTTATTCATCCAAAACTTCCTAAAAGATTGAATAATTCAATTAAGAACAACAAATGCCATATCGAAAGAAGTCCCCATGACAAATGGGGTTCCACAAGGATCAATAATCAGTGTAACACTCTTCCTGGTAGCTATAAATAGTATATAACCTCCAAAATTAGACTCCTAGTGAAAGCATCTCTTTTCGCTGACGATTTCCTATTCAACTGTAGAAGCAAAACCCAACAACAACAACAACAACAACAACAACAACAACAACAACAAAGGAAATGTTACAAGATGCACTTGATAAAACAGTGATCTGGTGCAAACAAACTGGATTTAAACTTTCATCAATGAAATGCAAACATATAACATTCTCAAGAAACAAAAGAACAAATCTCCCATAAAGCTCCTCATAGACAAAACATAATACAAAATGTAAACACGATTAAATTTCTGGGAGTATTGACCAAAAATTGACGTGGTTAACCCATCTTAAGGCTCTGAAAGATGTCTGCTTACGTCATAATAACATTCTTAAAATACTGTCTGCAAATAACTGGGGAGTGGATCAACATATGCTAATGTGCACCTATAAGTCTATCATAAGCACCAAACTGGATTATAGAGCTACTGTCTATAACTCAGCAAAGCCAACAGTACATAGAATGCTAGACAAAGTACAAAATTCTGCTTTGTAAATCATTTTGGGAGCTTACAGAACTAGCCCCACCACTAGCTTACAAATAGAGGCCAATGCACTCCCACTACAACTTCGAAGGAAACAACTAAGTATAACCTATGCTCTTAAGAGGGTCGCAACTCCAAATTCAAGAACCTATAAGTATGTATTTTCAAAATATCAACAAGAATAAAAGTTACTGTCTTCAAGCCACACAATAGCCTTTTCCCTAAGGGTGAAACAATATCTCAACGAAAACAATATCTCCCTCCCGAAATTATCACCTAATATTAATACTAACAGATATACCACCATGGAAGATCAGAACCAGTCAATAATGAATTAAGAAAGTATCCTAAAAAGCTCAACTCCCAGAACTATATATCAACAACTCTTCACGGAGATTTGCGCCGAATAACCAGACTACACATATATTTACACTGATGGTTCAAAAAATGAAACTGGATGTGCTTGTGCAGAAGTCTATCCCGAACATACAATGTTATATACCTTACCTAAACTTTACACAGTCTTCTTCTCTGAAGTCTATGCTATCAAACAATCATTTGAAGATGTTAAAAACAATGAAAGTGACTCTCAGTATCTAAATCTGACTATGACTCGCAATCTTTCATAATGGCCCTACAAATACAAAACAGTAAAAACCCCATAATATGAGAAATCCAAAATCTGCACATGCAAATTCTATCGGAATTAAAAAGTGTTACCTTAATGTGGATACCATCGCATCAAGGCATCCCCGGAAATGAACAAGTTGACGCTGCAGCAAAAGAAGCAACTCATCTACCAATACAAGCAACAGACATCAGTTCTCCATATACCGACCTAATCACATACCTCAAGAGAACAATACACCTCAACTGGTATTTCACCTGGTTAGACTTCCACCAGCAAACTCCAAGAACTTAAATCATCTTACAGAGAATCATATCCAGTAACAAAGCTTAAACGCCAACAAATCCTCATTAAACGTTTTCATATTGGACACACTAAACTTACCCATAGCTTAAATTAAATTTAAAGGGAGTCGATTAAGTGTTGTTTAGTGTCATTAATCGACTCCCTTTAAATTTAATTTATCATAACAACACTGTTTTCAACACTTCCAAGAAAGGAATTATCCATAGCTACTTACTCAGCAAAGCCCCACCTCCTGTCTGCAACATTTGTAATGTGACCATCACTGTCAAACACATCATAGAAGAGTGCAAGAAATACCAACAGCAGCGAATAGAAGCCAATGTTCCCAGTAAAATAACAGAAGAACTTTGAAACCATATATAGGTATGTTGTAAAACAATGTTGTACTTCTGTAACATTATGGAACTCTGTAAAAACATTTAATATAAATGCTAATATTAAGTAACTTCAATGTTAAGATGTCGCAATATGACATGTAAGTTATAGTGACAAAAAATAAACCCAATAAAAAACAATTACAATTTTATTCATATTGTCATTGTTAAGGAGTCAGATTGGCATGGAACCACCAACTGTACTTTTCTCTCAAATGAAGCCATGCTAATTATTTTTACTCCTGAAAAAAAATCCATTGTTCTGGTTTGAATCCAGAACTTCAGAACCAGAGACTAACATGCTACCCCTTGACTGTGGAGAATAACTAAGGCAACCCTGATTACATATTTAGATTGTGTATATGCCACAACAATGAATAGCTGGAAATGTCTTGTGTTTCAAAATCAGGTAATAATATCTACATACCAAACTCTGTAGTTTAACTTGAAAAAACTGCAGATTTTTGAAAGCCATCTAGTAAGATTCTAAAGCTTATGTTGGCAATATTATTTATTATGTTGATCATATTTAAATATTTTTCACTAATTACATTATGACAGCCTTATACATACCTGGAGCTCTCTTATTTTATGCATGTTATGTGAAGTTTCTCGCTTCATATCTGCAGCCAAGTTAAACAAATACTTTAGAGCACATTTTGCTTCCACCATAGACTGTATTGCATCCCATCTGGTTCTTGATTTATTTTCTGGAAAAAAATGAAACGTGCTTTACAAATATAAAATACACAATTAATCAGGTGTGAACAAGATGAAAAAGATTCCATATTTTGGGCCAAAATAAACTCTTGATAGTCATATTGTTTCTCTATTAAAACTGTATCACATAGTAACAGGTGACACAAGTCAAGCGATTGTCTATATTCTTGCAGTCTCTTGATAAACATTCTGATACTGACACTTGAAAGACTGTTGAGCTGGATTTATAACACTAATCTCATATAAAATAAAATTCAAAACATGTTTAAGACACCATTGCTTCCATCCTCAGTCTTGGTCTTTGATCATTTAAAGTTATTATTCCAATTTACTGTTTCCAACTTCTATCCACAAAAATCAACCTAATACTTAGTTTGTATTGATTGTAATATTTCTTATGCATTGCATAATTAAAACAAAATTCTGTTTGTGATATAGTCATATAACCTTCACTACAAATGACAAATTCACACATGTCTGTTAAACATTATAGTATGCATATAAAGAGAGATCATTTATCCATACTATTAACTCTCAATGTATTTCTTGCTTAGGAATGATCCTAAATTAAGCAATACATGACTAGTTACAACCTGTGAAAACAATATACAAAGCTTATTTCACAATTGCAATGGCTTTGATCCAAAATTTATTAAAAAAATGATAAACAAGCATAAAAGACGGAAAACCATCAAGGACGTTAGCACTTTAAAAGCTGATGACACAAAGAAAGTATATTGCAAATTTACGTATCACCCTAAGGCATTTAATAAATTCAAAAACATTTTCCGTCAATTTCAGATATAACTAGCACCACATAACAAATATTACATGAGAAACATGCTGAATCACCCGCTAAAAACACAAGTCCAACCAACAAACTATCCGGAATTTATAGCGTAAGATGTGAGGATTGCCACGAAATCTATATCGGAAAAATAAAGAGAAACCTAGAAACAAAGATGAAAGAACATATGTGATGTATTAAATACAAAGACAGATATATCGGCCATGGCCCATCACTTCTGGTCAAAAAATCACAACATTTCCAAAGACATAAAACTTTTGGTACCGGCAAAAAAGTATTGGGAATTACAGTTTGGGAAAATATACACATTGTGAAGAACAAAAAGAGAGCAATGAACTTCGAAATTCCAATAGTAGATGACGTCATTCAACTCACTGAACAGCGCCAGCAGAGGGAGGCAGTCACCTGAAGAACCAGTAGAACATCAGCTGATGATTGGGACGCTGTGTCCTTGAAACATGTCCTAATTTCAAAAGTAAGTGGAGCTTAAGTGTTTTTACAGTTCGAGAATTGGTTTAAAAAGTGTTTTGATTGATGAAGCTCCACTGTTTATAAATACTTCTATTTATAGTTTCATAATTGACCAATATGTTTATTATTATTATGTGTTTCAATGGGATGATGTTTGTCCCTTGAATGCTACTAGATGAGCAACCAATTGGAGTCCTGCAGTGTTGTCATATTGCATTCCTCGTAAGTGGGGAGTGACAAGTGGCAGCTGAATCCATCTCTAATAAATACTATTTATGCTGAGACGAAAATTCATATTTTGCAAAAAGTGATACATGAGAAAGCTAGAGAGTAAAGTGTCTAACATAACTGTAAAACATCCACATTTTTAGCTCAAATAGCTTTCCTAATACAAATAAAGTACCAATAAATTATAACAATGCATTGCAATGTAAACAATGTAATGAACATCATTATTGGTTGGAATGGATGCACGTAGGTATATTTGTAATTATGTGTGTTTGGAGAAATTTAGTAACAGTAACGTCAAAATTAATTGTAAAAACTATTTGTAGTTGGTTTATTGACGCTCGTCACTTACTTTTTTATATTATTAAGGGACTAGTTTCAAAGGCTGTTGAAAATGGAAGCAACAGCCTTTGAAACTTTGTTGAAAATGGAAGCAACAGCCTTTGAAACTAGTCCTCAATAACATAAAAATGTAAGTGACGAGTGTCAATAACCCAACTACAAATAGTTTTTACGATTATATTTGCAATTTCTCAGAACTGAAATGTAAATGTTTGACATGACGTGATAAAAGAATTAATTTGAATAAACCAAGGTATTTGTTAAATTTTAGAGCAAACAGCACACTTCCTACTGGACTGGCTGAACGTGAGTCGTTACATGTTTATGAATGGTTTGTAATCTCTATTTATTCGAGAGAGTTCAGAGAGGTATTATTCAGTTATTCTTCAGTTTAAAAGCCAGGAAAAAGTGTATCAGTTCGATCAACTTCCAACTGAAATAAGACATGATGTAGTCCACCTTTCCCCTTACCACTGACAGTACAATCAATTGAGTTAATGTGAGCTAAAATTATATTGCAAACAGAAATAATACTTCTAAAACTTACTGACATTAAACGACTTATCCAAGACTGGGAAAACTGTGTGAGACATGCATATAAAATACATGAAGATGACTTTCAGAAAGAAATAGCACGTGACGAGATTGTGGAGCCTATCATCATAAATTTATAATACTTGGACGATGAAGACATCACAATGACAAACTGTCCCTTCATGTAAGTGACATTCACAGCTATATGGATGTGCCACTGGCAGTTCTGTTGGATTGGAAAAATAGGCAAATTCATTAACTACAATTACAACTATAGCACTTCAAACATGTGCATAATATGCGAATATCCATGTTGCAATTGTGATTTCAACAACTGAATTATTATAAATGTTTGGGTTTCCTTACGTTTAGCACCAAGGAGACCCTCATGGCCTAGTGTGTGTGGGAGAGTGGGAAATAAATGTTTATTTGGAACTATTGCATTTAGTTGCATTAAAACTACTCAATCTGCAAGAAAAACCTGTAAATTCACAACAGAAAAGGAAGTCAATGGACAACTCTCTTTCTTGGATCTAAATATCAACAGGAATGACACAAAAATAATGGAATTTACAGGAAGCCAACACAGTCAGAAAATTACATGAAAAACCATAGCTATAACCCAATTATACACAAGCATGCAATAATAGTGTTATACACAAACTAGTCAACATACCCATGGATAAAGCAGAATACTTCAAAGAATAAAAAAGCCATACTGCACATAGCAGAAAAAAAAAATGGATACAAGTCTGGTGTTTAAGAAAATTAAAAAGGCTAAACTAAAGAAAATCATTAAGGAAGCAACCACATTCACTAAAGAAAAAGAAAGTAACAGCATATTATAAGTGGTGAGAATTGTGAAAAATGCTACATACATAAGTCCACCCGCCTCGGTAGTGTGGTGGTAGCATGTCTGCCTCACGTTCAAGAGGTCACGAGTTCGAATCTCGGTCAGGGTGAGCTACCTGGATAAGGTTTTTTCCAGGGTATTCCCTTACCCTCAAAGGCGAATGTTGGGTAACTCTAAGCTCTATGGACCCTGGGCTCATTTGAGCATCATTCCACCCATTCCATTCATCGTCTGATATGACTTAACATTGGAGGACATAAATAGCAAAAAAACATAAGTCAATCTGAAAGAAACCTAAAAACCAGAATCAAAGAGCACTTTAGAAATATCAAATTGAAACAAGAAAATGAATCAGCAGTAGCATTTCAGTTTTGGAATGAAAACCACGACACTGACCCAAATTAAAAATTACTAAAAGGAGAGAGAAACCAAAATAAAACTGACAACATGGGAGAACATTAACTTTAAAGAGAGTCGATTAAAGACACTAGACAACACTTACTTTTAAATTTTTCCAAAACATGTTTCTGAGGCTTTGCCTCTATCATCAGCCGGCTCACGACTTCGTGCGATCAGGTGGTATGATTTTCACTTCTTAAAGACTTGTTAGCCCAATATTGCAATTCCTTTCTTGGAAGTGTTGAAAACAGTGTTGTTATGTTAAATTAACTTTAAAGAGAGTCGATTAAAGACACTAGACAACACTTACTTTTAAATTTTTCCGGAACATGTTTCTGAGGCTTTGCCTCTATCATCGGCCGGCTCTCGACTTCGTGCGATCAGGTGGTATGATTTTCACTTCTTAAAGACTTGTTAGCCCAATATTGCAATTCCTTTCTTGGAAGTGTTGTAAACAGTGTTATGTTAAATTAACTTTAAAGAGAGTCGATTAAAGACACTAGACAACACTTACTTTTAAATTTTTCCGGAACATGTTTCTGAGGCTTTGCCTCTATCATCGGCCGGCTCTCGACTCGAGAGCCGGCCGATGATAGAGGCAAAGCCTCAGAAACATGTTCCGGAAAAATTTAAAAGTAAGTGTTGTCTAGTGTCTTTAATCGACTCTCTTTAAAGTTAATTTAACATAACAACACTGTTTTCAACACTTCCAAGAAAGGAATGGGAGAACATATTCATATGGAAAAATAAGGACAGAGTAATGAACTTTGAAATTCTACCAGTAGATTATTTGACAAAGAAGTTCATAGTTCTGCCACCAGAGAAGAGGGAGCAGATGACAATGGACGATAGAGGTTGAAAATGGAAGCAATGGCTCCCGAAACTAGTCCCTCAATAATATAAAAATGTAAGTGACAAAGTGTCAAAAATGCCTACAAATAGTTTTTTTCACATAATAGATTGTTATTTATTTTGTATTTGCAGTGTCACACTTATTTTTTCTTTGCCTTTCTCCCTCCACTTTCTTTTATTGTTTTATGTTACTCTAATGGTCCAGGTTGAAATTAGTATTGACTCACCTTGGTCTGAATCTAAAATCTTTTGCTGCAGATCTGCAATTTGTATATTGCGTAATTCTAGGTCTTTGTCAAGCTGTGTCACATTTTGTTCCAACTTTTGTCTTTCTTCTTCAGTCATGTTGCACTCAGGTTGAGACTGTGGGCATGAATAAATTATTTTGTTTATATGTAAATTTATTACATTTCAGCCTATAACTAGTTTTCACTTATATAGAATAAAAAGAAGTATTTCAGAAAGTGGAGTGCCATTGTTACTAAAATTAGGCAAATGAGTCAACCTTGTATATACTTTTCTCCACTTACAAGTCTTTTTGATGAAGACTAGTTTCTGGGAACCTCTTCTCTATCGTCAGTTCTGTGGTTGACTGATGATGCATCTGGTGTCTGCATCTGGCTTGGTGTCGTGCTGCCATCTAATGTTCTGGTAAGTTTGATGACGTCATCTACGGCGGGAATTTCAAAATTCATCAAGAGGTCCTGTTTCTTTGTAATAAATATGTTTTCCCAAATCTGTAGTTCCAGAGGTTTCTTTGCCTGTTTGATCAGTTCTATTTCTTGTTTTATGTTGTGATTCTCAGACCAAAAGTGATGTGCTACGGCCGACTTGTCCATGTGTTTGAATTTAATGTTTCTGAAGAGTTCTTTCATTCTTGTTCCTAGATTCCTTTTGGTCTTACCAATGTATATCTTGTCACAATCTTGGCAGCTCATTTGGTAAATGGTAAGACCAAAAGGAATCTAGGAACAAGAATGAAAGAACTCTTCAGAAACATTAAATTCAAACACATGGACAAGTCGGCCGTAGCACATCACTTTTGGTCTGAGAATCACAACATAAAACAAGAAATAGAACTGATCAAACAGGCAAAGAAACCTCTGGAACTACAGATTTGGGAAAACATATTTATTACAAAGAAACAGGACCTCTTGCTGAATTTTGAAATTCCTGCCGTAGATGACATCATCAAACTTACCAGGACATTAGATGGCAGCACGACACCAAGCCAGATGCAGACACCGGATGCATCATCAGTCAACCACAGAACTGACGATAGGGAAGAGGTTCCCAGAAACTAGTCTTCATCAAAAAACTTGTAAGTGGAGAAAAGTATATACAAGGTTGACTCATTTGCCTAATTTTAGTTTTCACTTATGTTACTCCATGTCAGTCAACCCATGTGCTTACCATCTACTGGATACACAATAGATTATTTCAGGATAAATAAGTTGTGAAGCTTAAACCTGCCCCCACAAATTTGAAGAATACCAAAAAACTTGCATTTTTGGTACACAATAAATAACTCCCTGGATACAATGACTGATATGTACATTAATGCAATGGTCTAAAACATCATTTATCATCTCTAATGTTTAGACCTGCATCATTAATGGAGGGTCACAAGATCTTGGTTAATATGTAGTTTACTGCTTGGAGCTCACTTGTGAGGTTTTCTGATATTGTGCGTAATCGATACATTAAAGTATCCATTGGTACTCCTTACTTCAAACATTACCATTACAACATTGAGATGAAAAAGGCACATGATCTTGATTAATATGTAGTTTACTGCTTGGAGCTCACTTGTGAATTTAACTACTAGTGTATACAGTATTAAAATATGCATTACTGGTGCCATGGTGATATTAAATTCACTGAAAATATTTTGAAGTTTTCTGAATTTAACATCACCCTGGCACCAGTAAACAAATTCAATATCAGAAACCTCATAAAAAAAAAAAAAAAATAGACAAAATTCCTCTGGTAAACAAATCTGACATTTATAGAATTGCTGAGATTGCAATAAGATATACATTGGACAGATGAAACTTAACATTGGAACCTGATTAAAAGAACACTTTAAGAACATCAAGCAAAAATAAACAAATAAATTTGCAATAGCACATTTCTAGGATCACAACCACAACTTAGAACATACGAAGGTTATTCATAAAGTAAGGTCCATTAATTTTTATAAATTAAACCATCATAGATATGTGCAAAAAAAAAAAAAAAAAAAAAAAAGAAAAAAAAAAACAAAGGATTCCTTGCATCTTTCTCTGTTTTTCTACATAGTTGCTATATTTGTTAAAACATTTGTCATAACGTTGTACAGGCTTCAGTATACTGACGCCATGCATGTCTGCTGCCTGTGAGGATAACCAGTCTTTAGCTGCTTCTTTCACCTTGTCATCTGTGCGGAAGCGCTTGCCACCAAGAAACTCCTTTAGGTAGCGGAACAAATGAAAATCACTCGGCACCAGGTCTGGACTGCATGGTGGAGTTCAATTTGTTCGCATTCAAAAGAGCAGATGAGATCTTGGGTTCGCCTGGCAGAATGTGGTCTGGCATTGTCATGCAGCAGCAACAGTCCAGATGTCAGAAGGCCACGTCGCTTATTCTGTATTGCACGTCGGAGGTTAGTCAGAGTAGCGCAGTAAGCATCTGCATTGATGGTTGTCCCTCGTTTAGTAAACTCGACTAGCAACACTCCATGTCTATCCCAAAAAATGGATGCCATCACTCTTCGTGTTGACATTGTCTGCTTGACCTTGACTGCTGATGTGTGGCGCCATTCCATCAATTGACGTTTTGACTCAGGAATCAAGCGAGAAACCCATGTCTCGTCCGTCCCCAGTAACAATTTGAGCCAATATCATGACGAAGGAGATCAACTATTGGTACACAAAGTTCAGTGCACAAGCCATTCTTGTCATTTTGTGTTCCTCAGTAAGCAACCTTGGAACCCAACAGGAACACAGCTGGCACAATTGCAAATTTTCAGAGACAATTTTGTACAGAGTTGTTCTACCCACATCCAGAAATTTCATTGCTAAAGTGGAAATTGTGAATCACCAGTTTTCACTGATCTTTTCATCCATGGCATTGACCAAATCTTCTGTGATCACTGATGGCCGGCCTGATTGCGGTTCATTATGGACATTGTGGCATCCGCCTTTGAAAGCTTGAATCCACTTATGCACTTTGCTGTCACTCATCGCATTGGGGCCGTACACTTCACTGATCTGTCGATGAATGTACGCTGCTGAAATGTTCCTTGCTGTCAAAAACCGAATCACAGACTGTATTTCAGTCGGTGAGCTGCTCGATTTTTTGAAACATTTTTAACTGTCACTGTTAGCAGCACACTGCACCGCTACCAATGCAAATGGTATCGTTTATGTGCAAGGCATGCCAGGAGTTGGTCTTCATGCACGTTTCAATGTTGATGCGAAATTCGATGAGCTATGGCGAATCAGACCTTACTTTACAAATAACCTCGTAAAACCCAACTACTAAATCAGTTCACTTGAATCAAGAATTTAACATCTGAGAAAACATTTATATAAAGAAATTCAAAATACATTTAATGAATTTTGACATTCCATTGGAAGAAAATATTTTACTTAGTCTCATATGATTGCTGCCAGATGTCTGGTCTCCGCAGAACCATGATCAACTGGGACACGAAAGCTCTAGCCAGTTGACAATTTCTTGATAATGCTTTCAAGTGGAGGTAAAATGCTTTGAAAGAAAATTAGTGGTATGTGAAGTACAGTGTCTCAGTTGACTCATAGTATAATTTTAATTATACACTACAGTGTTTACAAAGACCAAAAAAATCAGCAAATTTTTTTCTCTTCTCTTCTTCTCACAACATTTGCGGTCAATTATATCGTGCCATTATTTGGCAATTGTTGGTGCTGAGTCATTGCTTTGAAGCAGTTATTTTAGATCAAATCTCATTAAAAAAAAAGTTGTCAATATTTTAATTTTATTTTACATTTATTGAGAAAGGAATTGCTTGGAAATTATTTTAAAAAAAAATTATAGTAGAAAGAGAACAAGATTAAGAAGAACAATTGAGGGTAAAATAGTAATTGAACAGGTGGAAGCAAAGGAAAATGGATATTCTTAATGCGTTTAACAATAAAATTGAAGCTGCTGACAGTGAAGTAAACTATTATGGGTGCATTATAAGTTGGTGATTGACAGTTGAAGGAGTGGGGAAAGAGAGGGGATAGCACCGTTGCCACTTTACTGTCCCTCTCCACATGCTAGGCAACGAAGATGACGGGCAGAGGGGAGGCGAAAGTTCGGCTGCAGTAATGCAGACGCACATATTCCTAGAAATTTGCATACTGCAGTATTAATCGTACGACTGCCATAAGACTGTCTACACGTTTAAGTGAGCAGTTACCTAATTACAGCATACGAAATCTTCAGAATGAACAAAAAATAAATGGATAGCTACAGTTAGTAATTAGTAATTTATTTCCTTTTACATCAACAAATGGAAATACAAAATCAAAATTACAATTATAAAATCCATACTGAAATATGCCATATATTCCTAAATCCTGAAAATCCTATCATGTTATCATGTTGCCCACCATTGAATAGTAATTCAGCCCCCATACACCTAACCCTAGGTTTTTGTGTAATGGAGGCCCTCTGCTCCTTTTTACACTTTCTGCCATTTCACCTATCTCACTCTACATTTTTCTCTTAATTGTACTTAGCCATCTCTCTTTAACTTTCCCTAAATAATTCCCTATATTTCTCCTGTTCTTTTCTCCTTTTACTGACAACATTTTTCTAATTACTACTTCACCCCCCAAACTGTCCCATTTACGTAGCCAAGCCTGCTGTCTACATATCTTTGTTTGACTACAATTTAATATACAATGGAAATCTGCATTCCCTTCTCCACACAATGGACATTTATCTAGCTACCTCTCTTGACCTATACCTTTCAAGTTTCTCACTCCTGTTCTCACCCAAGCAAAACCTTCTCGCCCTAACTTACTACATATATCTATATATCCTTCCTTCCCCCAGGTTATTTTTATTTCTCTATATAATCTTAGTGAGCTTTTGTCACTTATATTGGCAAAAATATCTTGTCTGTCAATATCTTCTAATCTTAGCTTAACCTCTTTCCAGAAGCCTCTATACCCATACTCTGCATTTATCCAAGAATGACCCATACCTATCTGCTTCAACAAGTCATACATTTTATGTGCCCAAGACCCATCCCAGTTACTTCTCTAGCTACAGTTAAGATTTAGAGAAACAAAAGTGCCATACCTGCACAGAATTATGCATTCTAATCCAACGGGAATATGCCGCTTATCTCAGAGTCGCTGCTGTCATTGCTACTGCTTTTCTGATGATCGTCGTCGTTGTCCACGCTGCCGCCGTCGTCATCAGAGCTACTGCAACCTCCCACAGATATTATGAGTTCTTCCACACTTTCTTCCCAAACGCCTTCGTTTTCCCATGCTGCCACTATAACTTTTTTGTGTGACAAACAGCATCTTCCCAATTTTTAGCACTTATTTTTGCTATTGCTTCTTCTGTTAGTTTTATAATAGATGTTATACTGAAATCTGTTTGCTTTTACCAGTTCAAGAGATTCATACTTTTTTAAATGGTCTTGAACACGCAAATTGTTGCGAAAAAGCCATCCCAAAATAACACTCTTCCTGGATGCCACTTTTGGAGCTTTGTCTAAAATAACAGAGTGATATTTTGCATTATCCATGACAATTATGGAACGCCTCTCCAAATTGACTAATAACTGCTCTTTGAACCATTTAAGAAATTTAGAATGGTTCATTTCTTCATGATAGTCTCCTGTTTTCTTAGAGTTTAAGAGGAGGCAACAGTTGGGAATAAATCCAAAAGAGTTTCCCGTGTGAAGGAGGATTATTCTTTCGCCTTTACCTAATGGCACCCGCATTGTTGCTCCCAAGGTATCATCAGTCCAGCCATTGTTAATGCAATGATTAGCATTCACCCATGTTTCAGCAATCCATACAATATTCTGAAAATCACAAGAAATAGTTTCTCGTAAGAACCTACAGCACCAGGCACATATGTCCGGGTTTTCCAGCAAGATCTTACGGCCATTTAGCTTTTTATAGAGAAATCCTAAAGTTTTAACCATTTTTCGAAATTGAGGTCTTGCCACCTGTAAAAAGATCATCCATTTGTAGAGATGAGTGCAGTTTTGAAAGTGTAGGATATTGCTTCCTGGTATAATACGCATAAATATGGCGGCGAATGGCATCTTGTTGAATTCGGTCCAGGTTAGTGACCGGGTTATGTTGCTTCCTCTTCTTCCCTGGAGTTTGTATCCGTGATGTACATGCCTGAGTTTCTTCACTAGCATATTTCTCTTTCCCTACTCTAAGGTATTCTTACTTACACCAACAACAGCTGAGGTTCTGTCCAGTACTTTTGAAACGGGAATTATTGGACCCCCACTGTCTCTTTCAACCTCAAAATATTTTCGTACAGAACATAATTTCCCTTGCTTGTCCTTTAATTGGGATTCCGTGCCCAAAAACATTTTTTGTGCTCTTCACAGATAGTTTATTTCTGTCTGTTTCTGTATCACAAGTGTTTGCGGTAGCCATGAGTAATGATAATTAGCTAAATATTAAAGTTGCACTGAAACACTGAAGTTGATCACTGAAACACAAGTTGATCACTGAAACACTAAAGTTGATCACTGAAACACTAAAGTTGATCACTGAAACACTAAAGTTGACCACTGAAACACTAAAGTTGATCACTGAAACACACAAATTATATTGCAAAAATGTAAAGCTGTTTACACCCTGTGAAACACTCACTACCTGAAGCAGTACACTCTTAGTTTGGCAGTGATGACAGGGAGAAATACCCTAAGTACCGTAAGGGTTATTCATGTTAGAACTGGACCGGACAAAGGCAGGTAAGAAGGGTTGGTCATTAAACTGTAAAGGTTGGTCATTGACCCAGAAAACGTCATAAGATATTCCTTGAAACTAAATCCACACCTGTTCCCTTCCAACAATGCATACCATCTCATACTAAAGGGCAACGAGCGACGGCGGTATTGTGATACCGCTGATTCATAAGCAAAGCAACAATAGTAGCAGTAATTAATACAATTTTGAGTCGAACTAATACTCAATGCTCCATTTATTGCTAGTATTTACCTAGAACGCGTTTCGTTAGGATCTTCCTAACATCATCAGCTGTTGTCGACTAATGGATGCCGGTTCAGTGAACTCCTCGGAGGTGATAGGCATCCATTAGTCAACAACAGCTGATGATGTTAGGAAGATCCTAACGAAACGCGTTCTAGGTAAATACTAGCAATAAATGGAGCATTGAGTATTAGTTCGACTCAAAATTGTATTAATTTTGTGCTTCATTGTATCATAGTCCTTAAACAACAGAATAGTAGCAGTGTCTGTTTACTGAAAACCTCAACATGCTGATAGACTAGAGTCATGCATAAAGCACGTGGTGTAGTGCGATAGAATTCGCAACATAGGATAAGCATCCCTGGTTGCTATGGCAACAGTTTACTTTTGATTGGTGGATTGCTGTTTGCTAGGGGACCACAATGACGTGTCAGTAACGTGTTTATCCCCTCTCCTTGTTTTCGCAGCTGAACAGCACGTGGAGGCAAAACACCAATCACCAACTTACGATGCGGCAACAATAAGTATTAAGAATAACTAAACACTATAGCAATTCACTATTACTTATCTTATTTACAATCCTTTTGGACCGTTTTTGAAGCAACTCTGCTTTGCCCATGGATAATACGTACATTTTTAAAAAATATAATCTTAAAAAAGTTAAAAATGATTATATTTTCAAAAATTTACTTATCCATGGGCAAATAAAAAATTCCAAAAATGTTTCAAAGAAGTTGGTATAATACTGGCACCTCAAAATAAATACAGCACAAAGAAACTTACCACAATTTTCCAAAAAACAAACTTTCAGATAACAAAAAATCTGGTATTTATCAAGTTAACTATTTAGAATGCAATAAGATTTACATTGGTAGGACCAAACGTAATTTAGAAATCAGAGCGGAGGAACATTTCAGAAATATTAAATGTAAACAGACAGAAATTGGCAGTGGCTGATCATTTTTGGTCATCTAAACATGAAATAAACCCAGAAGTTAGTGTATTGAAACAATTGAACGAACCGATAGATTTAATGGTTTGGGAGAAAATATTTATTTTGGAAGCAGTGATCTTTTTTATTCATATATCACCTATCTGATACAGTCATGGTCAATGAATTTCTGGGAAGCCAAGTATTAATGTGTTTGACAAGATCTTCAGTTGTTGCCTTGACCATGGTAAATGTCTTTAAATGGCTTGATTCTACCTAATTACTGGAATGTGAACATGTGACCACTACCTGGGTTATCTTTTTATCAAGATTGTTAGAAATTTCATAATACTGATTGTGTAACACGGTGGTTGAAGTACATCTAAGACAACCTTTTCTTTGCAATATGGTCCAGGGCCATTTGTTATTAACCCTCTTGCTGCCATGCCATTAAATGGTCTATCGGACCATTTAATTGTTTTAATAATTTAACTTCAGGATTTATTTCATGGTTAAATGACCGAACATGATCTGCTACGGCCAATTGATCAGTTTGTTTATACTGATTATTGTTTTATTGTTTGTCTCAATCGGCCATAGTAGATCATTTTTGGTCATTTAACCATGAAATAAATCCTGAAGTTAAATTATTAAAACAATTAAATGGTCCGATAGATTTAATAGTTTTGGAAAAAATATTTATTTTAAAAAACAATCATGTAATGAATTTTGAAATATCAGCAGTTGATTCTGTTTTTAGGTTTGTTTTGTTTTCAGATTTTAGTAATACTGGAAAAACCATAGTAACAACTAGAGCCCCTAGTGGTTTACCGGGCAAATATATGAGTCAATTGGAGAATTTAATGTCATGACGACAAGTTGTCCATGGTAGCTAAAAGGGTAAGAGCGACTGGACAGAAACCAGGAGATCCGTGGTTCAAATCCCGGCCATGACACTGAATTTTTCAAGTTGACTCTATCTATCCAAAACCTTAGCCTATATACGGCTAGTGTGAAGAAATTATTAATTTCCATAGACTTAAACTGATAGTATCGTTGATGACAAAGTTGTTTATTAACTGAAGATGTGGACAAATGTTTACGAAATCGATCTCCTCAATTAATAAGAAACATATACATCATTTTCTTAAGATAAGTGAAGTTGTTGTTGCAAATAGTTATATTTGTGTAATTCTATTGAGTTAAATTTTGCATATATTTTATGTAACATAACACAGTCATTAAGATGTGTTTATAATAATATATAAATATAAAGATATATATATATATATATATATATATATATATATATATATATATACAAGGAGCGTCCAGAAAGTCTGTTCTGTTTCAATTTATCTCCGCTACAGCGCTGCGATCGCAGTTCCACACATGCGCGGTAGACGCTCTGTATCAAGGCGAAGAAACGTGCGCCATTGTGAGATCGCTATCAGACACGTACGCTTTGTTGTGCTTGTTTACAATGTCAGTGTTGATTGAAAATCCTGCCGCTTGTGAAATCAGATCTGTGATTCGTTTTCTGAATGCTAGGATTGCGCAGCACAATACAGAATATGCGCCGAGGAATGCTGTCAAAAGGTGTTGTGATTTTTCACGACAATGCACGACCACACACTGCAAATGTGAAGAAAAACATTCTACAGGGATTTGGCTGGGATGTGTTTGACCACCCCCTGTGCAGCCCTGACCTCGCTCCTAGCGACTTTCATCTGTTTTTGCATCTCAAATCTTTCCTTGGCGGTCAACACTTCAACAACGACGAAGAGCTGAAAGAAAATGTTTCCAACTGGTTGAAGACATAGGCAGCAAACTTCTATGAAGAAGGTATACAAAAACTTGTGCCTCGCTATGACAAATGCCTGCAAAATTTCGGCAGTAATGTGGAAAAGTAGTTTAAGAGTTGTAGAATTTTGTGCAATAAATAATTTTTCTGTATCTGTAAACAATTTAATTTTATTACCAAACAGAACTTACTTTCTGAACGTACCTCGTGTGTGTGTGCGCGTGTGCGTGTGCGTGTGTGTGTGTGTGTGTTTAAGATAACAAAATGTTCGGAAATAAACAATTTCTGAACCTGTGTTCATGTAACATTTTTTTATGCACTATATGCAAGAAATGTTTTCCCAAAGTTTTGACATACCTTTCTGTTACACCTGTATCTGCTTAACTGTCAATAGCTTCAATTTTTTTACTTTTATCTGTACATGTGTTTGTTGCATTTCAATCACGACTTGCATGTCTTCTGTTGGACTCATTCTCCATATGCTAAGAAAGTCAAGCTTATGGCATGACTGGCTTTAGTCAATCAGAGAAGTTACATTTGGCATTTTAAGTGTGTACATTGAATCATTTGTATTTTAAAACTAAAATGAAAATAACTTGACAGTTAATAGTACTTGTTTTAAATATTTATAATTTGGTACTTACAGTTACAGTAACGTTACCAACCTGCAAGTTTTTTAGCTGCTCATTTAGAAGCGCTCTGTCCTCCATGAGCTGTTCTAATGTTCTCTCTGCAACCACAGTACTAACCAGCACTTCCAGCTCCTGGTCTATCCATGTCTGCACCTTATGTGTCATACCATATTGCAACTTTCTATCCTGTGCAGACTTTTGTAATGCAAGAGCATCCTACAACAAAATATATACATAAGTGCAATCCTCACATCAGTTTGATAACTGAATACTGTAATTTAAAAAGCACCCATGAACTAAAAAAGAATGGGATTTTTGGAGTTTGCAGCCAGTATTTTTTAGAATACACTATTGATGGAACTAGTGTACACAACTTCAGGGGTGCAAACGTAGCCCAGTGTTATTAAATCTATTTATAGACAATATTATAGAAGAGATAGGAAAATTTAATAAGCATTCATCAGTCATTAATACGAAAATAGCAGGGTTAATGTTTGCAGATGACCTAGTTGCAGGTTCTATTTCAGTTGTAGGTCTAAGCAAACCTATTGAAGTAATTGATAAATTCTGTAAAGATTGGAGGCTGAAAATTAACAACCAAAAATCGAAAATGATGATCTTTAAGAGAGGATGTAAACTAAGTAAGTACGAGAAATGGTATTGGAATGTTACAAAAAATTGTTTACTTAGGGACAAGGCTCAATAGCAAAGGAGTTTGGGGTAAACACAAGAAAAAAGTATTAGCAAAGGTAAACAGTCAATACAGGTAATAAGAGCATGAGTGAACAAAATACCAGAAATGCAAATTACATGTCTAGAAGGGATTTATAGCATGGTAGTAGAAGACGGGATGTTATATGTAGCAAAGATAGGTGGATGGAAAAAGGTTGGGAAAATGTAAAAGGAATAACACAAGAGTTTTTACAAAATAACCCAGTGTTACCACAAGTTTCAACAAATGAAGTAGCAGAATCAGAACTAAGGAGAATGGGAGAAAAAGTAAAACAGCAGAAAGAGTAGTCAAATACTGCTTCAGAATAAATCTATTAGAGGAAAATGACAGATTAGAACAATGCATGGTTATAGAGCAGAAAATGGGGAAAAAAGAAACTTGAGTGCATAAGATAGAGATAACATTGGAAGAAATAGGAATGGGAATGGGAGAAACATGGGCAGCAAGAAACAATAAAAGAAAGGGTTTCTGGAAATAAATCAGAACAAGAGTCGAGAATATTGAAGAGCAAGAAATTCCAAGAAGTTTTAATGAAAAAAGATAATTAATACATTACAGATAATTAAAAATGAAATGGAAAGAAAAATATGTCAAGGTATGTAATAAAGAAGCTAGAATGGGGTATCCATGAGCAAGGACAGGTATAATGAATTTAAGTGGTTTTAGGGGAGGGAATGGTGGGGAGAGGTCAATAAATGTAATAAACTGACAAGGGAACTATCACTATTTTCATACCTGTAATCACTTGAGAGTTTGATGGCATCATCTCTGCTCTATGTGGGGCCTGTAAGCGAAAAATCAGATGCGGAGTATAGCTGGAAGTACCTGAAAATGAGTCCAGATTACGTAGGAACATATAGGCATAATAACACAGTACTATACGGGAAGGATTGTTTATCCCTGCAGGCAGCAGTCTACAGAACAGAGATGATGCCATCAAACTCTCAAGCCCATAAAAGTATGAGCATAGTCATAGTTCCCTTTGAGTTATGATTGACATTACATTCTGGAATGTAATCTTATCAAGAAACTACAACAGATGGGAATTAAAGATAATATGCTTCACTGGATATCAGAATTTGTCTCAGAAAGATATTGCGCATCTTCTTATGGTTCATCATTATCAAGATTCAAAAAAATCCATCTAGGTTTACCTCAAGGAGCAGTACTTACCACTACTCTATTCAATATCTACACTCCTGGAAATTGAAATAAGAACACCGTGAATTCATTGTCCCAGGAAGGGGAAACTTTATTGACACATTCCTGGGGTCAGATACATCACATGATCACAATGACAGAACCATAGGCACACAGACACAGGCAACAGAGCATGTACAATTTCGGCACTAGTACCGTGTATATCCACCTTTCGCAGCAATGTAGGCTGCTATTCTCCCATGGAGACGATCGTAGAGATGCTGGATGTAGTCCTGTGAAACGGCTTGCCATGCCATTTCCAGCTGGCACCTCAGTTGGACCAGCGTTCGTGCTGGACGTGCAGACCGCGTAAGACGACGTTTCATCCAGTCCCAAACATGATCAATGGGGGACAGATCCGGAGATCTTGCTGGCCAGGGTAGTTTACTTACACCTTCTAGAGCACGTTGGGTGGTACGGGATACATGCGGACGTGCATTGTCCTGTTTGAAACGCAAGTTCCCTTGCCGGTCTAGGAATGGTAGAACGATGGGTTCGATGACGGTTTGGATGTACCGTGCACTATTCAGTGTCCCCTCGATGATCACCAGAGGTGTACGGCTAGTGTAGGAGATCGCTCCCCACACCATGATGCCGGGTGTAGGCCCTGTGCCTCGGTCGTATGCAATCCTGATTGTGGCGCTCACCTGCACGGCGCCAAACACGCATACGACCATCATTGGCACTAGGGCAGAAGCGACTCTCATCGCTGAAGACGACACGTCCCCATTCGTCCCTCCATTCACGCCTGTCGTGACACCACTGGAGGCGGGCTGCACGATGTTGGCGCGTGAGCGAAAGACGGCATAACGGAGCGCGGGACCGTAGCCCAGCTTCATGGAGACGGTTGCGAATGGTCCTCGCCGATACCCCAGGAGCAACAGTATCCCTAATTTGCTAAGAAGTAGCGGTGCGGTCCCCTACGGCACTGCGTAGGATCCGACGGTCTTGGCGTGCATCCGTGCGTCGCTGCGGTCCGGTCCCAGGTAGACGGGCACGTGCACCTTCCGCCGACCACTGGCGACAACATCGATGTACTGTGGAGACCTCACGCCCCACGTGTTGAGCAATTCGGCGGTACGTCCACCCAGCCTCCCGCATGCCCACTATACGCCCTCGCTCAAAGTCCGTCAACTGCACATACGGTTCACGTCCACGCTGTCACCGCGGTCTACCAGTGTTAAAGACTGCGATGGAGCTGCGTATGCCACGGCAAACTGGCTGACATTGACGGCGGCGGTGCCCAAACGCTGCGCAGCTAGCGCCATTTGACGGCCAACACCGCGGTTCCTGGTGTTTCCGCTGTGCCGTGCGTGTGATCATTGCTTGTACAGCCCTCTCGCAGTATCCGGAGCAAGTATGGTGGGTCTGACACACCGGCGTCAATGTGTTCTTATTTCCATTTCCAGGAGTGTATATAAATGATCTGCCCAAACAACTTCAACAAACAGGCATCAACACTGCATTGTATGCAGATGACTTAGTAATTTGGAAATCAGGCAAACTTGAAATTCTAAAGACAAATATTCAAAATTCTTTGAACACCCTTAAACAATGGTGTTCTAAAAACCTCATGGAAGTAAACACTGTGAAAAGTAACTATCAGCTCTTCTCTCTAAGAAAGAAACAACCCAGTATTACCTTAAGTTATGATAATATCAAATTAACCAGAACAGAAAATGCTAAATATCTTGGAATATTGTTTGACAAAAAAAACTTGGAAAAAACATATTGAAAAAATTAGAGATAAAGCAATTAACCGTTTTAAGATATTAAAAAGACTTGCAGGAACAAAATGGGGTTGTTCAAGATCTACATTAAATACTACATATAATACATATTGATACCGAAATTATGGTTTGCCAGAAGCAAAGAATCATGATAGATGTCAAAGGAATGTTGGTTCTTTGTTATGACCAGGGCAAGGCCAGTTGAGTTGGGGAAAGTGTATAACAAAGCCGTGTAAGAAACAGTGTCCTTAGAAGATTTCTAAAGGAAATAGAATGAATAGGGAATTCTTTGGTTCGTTTACAATGGCGACCAAAACAGCCACAAAGGGACTTTGTATGAAAAAGAGTTTTGAGAGTGAAAGTTAGAGATATATACATGCGCAGCTGTGGTTAGAGGGCACTCTTCGGCGTGAAACCGATTTGGCTAGTTCGCGGCTAGGAAGCCATTATAAACAGTCTTCGGCGTGAAGCCGATCAGAGGAGTCTTCGGCGTGAAGCTGATCAGAGGAGTCTTCGGCGTGCAGCCGATAAGAGAGCAGTCTGAGACGTGAAGCCTATTAGAGCGGTCAACTTGTTCTGTCTTGAATATTTGTCGGGTCATCAAAATTTATCGAGGAATTAACGATTAGCATTCAGTAACTCTAAACTGAGATTGGTAGCCCTCGGTTGGCAACTTCCATTTCGATGTTTGAAAAGAAGAAGCAGTGAATAAATAATTTGGAGACGGGCATTCCAGTGTTGTGAAAATCTCCTTCTCACACCCATCCACGCATACCCTGAGAGAAACCTCATTGCTCGCCAATCATATTTGCATCAAATTGGCGTTCCAACGTGGAACTTGTGTACACCCATAAACATTATTGCTTCAAACTGGCGCACAACGTGGAGTTTTGGTAACCTTTGTATGCCCCATAAGTTTGCTACAAATTGGCGCGCCAACGTGCGGCTCGATACGAGGAGGAGGTTCGGCTCGATACGAGAAGGAGGTGTGACACGAGCAGCAGATTCAACCCGTGAAGGAGGTTCAACCCTAGAAGGAGTTTCAACCCGACGACGAGGTTCAACAGGAGGAGGTTCAACCTGAGGGGGAGGTTCAACCGAGAACGAGTTTCAAACCGACGAGGTGCAACAGGAGGAGGTTCGACACGAGGACGTTTGAGAAGTAGCTCTACAGCAGTCCTAACTGGAAAGAAGAAAGGAGGCCGACATCATCAGAGACATCAGGAGCCAGTAAAAACAATCAAACGTACAGAGTGTAAAATTATATACTAGACTATGGTGGATTTATATGAGGAGTGAAAAACAAGATTTTAAGTAAAATTTGTAGAAAACATGGAAGTTCAAGAGGTTTATAGTAATAGCAGTATGCAGAAAGTAGTCGAAGTAGCAGAGTGTGGTATAACTGTTCCAAATAGTGTAGAAATGGAAGCAAGTATGTTCGAGGAAATTAGAGGAATGTTCGAAAGTTTAAGGAAAATGATAGATGATAGGTATCAAAGTTTAAGTGAAAACATAGGTAATAATCATCAAAGTTTGAGTGGGGAAATAGACAGTAGCAATCAAACGTTTCAGCAGATAGGAGAAAAGATAAATGATGGTGTTGAGAAGTTAGAGGTAGGAGAAGTAGAACTAGGAAAAAAGACAGAACGAACAAGCGTTAGAGAATGTCAGGAACGATAGTCAAGAAAGAGGGAATGTAAGAGAAAAAGCTGGACAGGTAACAGACAATGTAGGAAAAGATGTTAGTGAGCAGACGGAGAATGCTGAAAATGAAGTTATGAATCTAACTAATGTAAGGTCAGATAGTGAAAACAGAAAACTGAGGGAAGAAATAGCACAGAAATTAGAGAAAGAAAGAGAACTAGCTAGGAAAGAGAAGTAACTAGGAGTAGATTGGTAGTATCAGAATGGGAAAATAGAAAACAGACGAGGGATTTGGAGAAAACCACAAGGGAAATTAGTGAGGTAACAATAGAGATCATGGCGACGAAAGAAACATTGAAAAACATTCAAAATCGAGGGAGAAACAAAAGAGAAATATTAAAATATTTTGGGCAAGGGGCACAGTTCCATCAGAATATGTGTAGAAAAGATAGGACAAGATATCGATGTACAATACCTAAGCTAGATATGGAGAAATCATGGGGATGTAGAATAAATAAGTCCTTTGTACATGGAAAAGTCCGCAAAATTCTCTTGTATTTTCAAAGTACGTTGTGAGATGATGAATTTTCTTGTAAATGGTGGGAACTTAGGCTAAAGTATTTAAAATTGCCATAACAAATTGTAAAAGGAGAAAAAACAAACTTGTAAATTGTATAGGTTAAGTATGAACAGTGTAGTGTAAAATGTATAGGTTAAGTATAAACAGTGTCGTGACAGTGCAGTGAAACTTAAAACTAAACGAGAGAGAAAAAATATATATATAAATGAAAATCAGAAAACTTAGACTTTTGAAAATAATATTTATATAGAATCCTAAAGAAGTATTTGGAAATCTTTAAAAAAAAAAAAAAAAAAAAAAAAAAAAAAAAACAGTTAAAAAAAATCAGAACAATGACAGACTTTTGAAAAGAATATTTATATAGAATCCAGAAGAAGAACTCAGAAATGTTGTATACAAATATAATATTATTAATGTACCATTGATTTAAACATGGGAGTGTATATTTAGGAATTGTTTCAAGTGTAACAACAATATGAATTAATTTTAAGTAGATCAGATGGAAAAAAAAGAAGATGTAGATTGAAATAATTTTTGAGTAATATTTAAAAGTTGAAAATTGCAGATCAGAATGTTGGTAAATTCTAAATGAACTGTTGTTATGTAACCATGTGAATAATTTTTAGGAAATGTCATGTAAAAATTAATGTTGTGAAAAGAAATTGTAAAACGAATTGGAAGTTGCTGACAAAGGTATAATATTTTACGTTATATTCGGACAAGACATATATATTATTTCATTATGGGATAATAAAATAATATCTATGGGGGCATTTGATACCGAAATTATGGTTTGCCAGAAGCAAAGAATCATGATAGATGTCAAAGGAATGTTGGTTCTTTGTTATGACCAGGGCAAGGCCAGTTGAGTTGGGGAAAGTGTATAACAAAGCCGTGTAAGAAACAGTGTCCTTAGAAGATTTTTAAAGGAAATAGAATGAATAGGGAATTCTTTGGTTCGTTTACAATGGCGACCAAAACAGCCACAAAGGGACTTTGTTTGAAAAAGAGTTTTGAGAGTGAAAGTTAGAGATATATACACGCGCAGCTGTGGTTAGAGAGCACTCTTCGGCATGAAGCCGATTTGGCTAGTTCGCGGCTAGGAAGCCATTATAAACCGTCTTCGGCGTGAAGCCGATCAGAGGAGTCTTCGGTGTGCAGCCGATAAGAGAGGAGTCTGAGACGTGAAGCCTATTAGAGCGGTCAACTTGTTCTGTCTTGAATATTTGTCGGGTCATCAAAATTTATCGAGGAATAAACGATTAGCATTCAGTAACTCTAAACCGAGATTGGTAACCCTTGGTCGGCAACTTCCATTTCGATGTTTGAAAAGCAGAAGCAGTGAATAAATAATTTGGAGATGGGCATTCCAGTGTTGTGAAAATCTCCTTCTCACACCCATCCACGCATACCCTGAGAGAAACCTCATTGCTCGCCAATCATATTTGTCATTATTCGACATACACAATTTAGTATCAATATATAAGGCCAGTTCTTAGTTACTGTGGAGAAGTACTGATAACATCATCACCTTCAACTTTCATGATACTGGAGCGCACACAAAATCAAGCTCTTAGGTTAATTACTGGAGCTATAAAAACTACTCCTATAATAACCTTACAAGCATTTACATGTAACAGACCCATAATGACAGATTTAGAAATGCAAGCCCTTTTAACATATGAAAAGCTCTTAAGAATTCCAGAGAATAATAAATGGGTAAAACATCACACATCCACCTTCAGTTTGACAACTCAATTAGGCTTCATACAGAAAGTTCAACAACTAAGAAATAAACTAAATTACCCATCCAAAATAGAACCTTTCATGTCTCTTAATAACCCACTGAACATCATTGAATTAGAATACTACCTAGATTTACTTGCAGATTTTAAAAAGAACGAATACTCATCTACAGAAGCTAAAGCATATGCCCTTGAAACCATAAATGTAAGATATCCAGTTGACAAATGGACACACATCTATACACATGGCTCTCTTTACAATCAAGAAGATGGAGCAGGAGCAGGAGCTACCTGTAAATTCTTTTCTTTCTATAAGCATGTTGGAATTTACTTAACAAGTTTTGATGGAGAAATTGATGCAATTTATACTTCCTTACAAAATCTATTTGCCTGGACAAATAAGCTTTCCAACATAGTTTTCTTAACGGATTCTAAAGCAGCTATTCAGGTTATTATTTCAAATGACAGCCCAAAAACCGAAAAGATAAATGAAATTCATAATATGATTAAACATCTTCAAAATTTAAATATACGTATAGTTTTCCAATGGATACCATCTCACTGTGGAATCTCTGGCAATGAGCAAGCAGATATGTTGGCCAAGAAGGGTTCCAAAATATCTCAAACAACGAAACAAAATATCCCCTATGAAACAGTTAAAAGATTAATCAAAAACATCTTCACAAAACTATATAACAACTATCTAGTTTCCTCTGAAAAACTTAATTGGAAAGATCTCCAAAACAAACTAAAGATAATTCCAGAACTACCTCGAAAATCTTCAGTAGCAATGTTCAGATTAATCACAGGCCACAATTGTTTGAATGGACATTTATTCAAGGTTGGATTAACAACTTCTCCACAGTGTTGTTTATGTGGTAAAGACGATTTAATGAACATTGATCATCTAACTGTATGTGAAACTCTCCAAAATCAAGATCTAGTCTCCAAATATTGGGAAGCAAGAAGAAAAATTTTATCATCAAATTCTGAGCATTGCACGCACGCACGTGCACCCACACGCACACTCTGGAATGCAATGATACTGAAAAAGGGAAGGAGAACTTAAATATTAGAGAAATGGAAAGATTTTCTAACAGAACTGAAACTTAGGAAGAGTTCCAAGTCAAGATCAATTAATATAATTTTGAGTCAAACTACTATCTGTTTCAAATGGGATGATGTTTGTCCTTGAGCACTGCTAGGCGAGTAACCAACAGGAGTCCTGCAGTGTTGTCATATTGCACTCCAAGTGGTGTGTGACGAGCGCCAACCTAATCAATCTATATTAAATACTATTCGCACTAAAACAAAACTTCAGATTGTGCCACAACTGATCCTTGAGGAAGGTAGAGAGTAATGTATCTAACATAAACTTAAAAACACCCATATTTTTAATTGAAATAGTTTTCCTAATACAAATAAATAAAACACTATTATATAACAATGAATCGCAACATAAGCACCCTAAAATGAATAGCATTATTGGTTGGCATATATGCATGTATGTATATTTGTAATTACTCAGAACTGAAACGAAAACATTTGACATGACGTGATAAAATAATTACTTTGAATAAGCCATGGTGATTGTTAAATTCGAGTGAGAGTAAACGGTACACTTCCTCCTGGCCTGGCAGAACGTGCCTGGTTGCATATCTTTGCTTATGAATGGTTCGTAATCTCTATTTACTCTAGAGTGTTCAAAGCAGTATTATTCAGTTGTTCTTCAGTTTAAAAACCATGTAAAAACGTATCAGCTCAAATAGTTTTTGTAATATAAACAAATAAATATCAATATATTGACTTTGTGGGTTCCTAATTTAAGAGTCTTATTGGCATAAATTTAAAATGCTCTTTATTACTAGTTAAAACACGTTTTGTACAACCCTGCCAGCAGCAGAATGACATAACACACAAACGCAGTCCTCAAGGCCGTCTGCACACTGCTCAATTAGCAGTTCTCGACTGCTCACTGGCAACTAACTCGCGACTTGCTGTCTCTCATCTTTTGTAACAGAACCACAATTTCTCGAAAGTTGCCGAAACAACACGATCTTTCATGGCGTAGCAAGACAAGGGGAGAATCATCCAGACATCTCTCTGTCTCTTTCTCCCTCTGTCTCTCTCTCTCTCTCTCTCTCTCTCTCTCTCGGAAAGTGCCTAAGCACTCATCGGCTTCAGGGGTGTGGCTTGGGCACTATCTGTCTCTTTCACTCCCTGCATCTCTCTCTCTCTCTCTCTCTCTCGCCAAATAACAAGCTCCTCGCAACAATATTTACCGACGCATCATGAGGTAAAGCACTGTCCTTATTAGTTAATTTGTATATGTGTACACATACTAGTAATTACCCAAAACTGAAAGCTATACTATTGATAAGACGTGATAAAAGAATTACTCTGAATAAGCCAAGGTGTTAAATTTGAGAAATAGCAAACCGTTCATGTCCTGTTAGCCTGCAGAATGTTGTGTGTTTATATTTATGAATGAATGCTGAATAAGCAGTGTTTATTAACTCTGGAGAGTTCAAATTAATAGCATTCAGTTGTATTATTATTTTTCAATATTATTCTTCAAAACTTTTTGAACTATTCAGTGCAATATTATTCTTTAGACAACAGTAGAGTAAGAGTTAAATAGTGGAATGGCTTCTTGCAGTGAATTTAGTGAGTCATAGAGGCAGGTGTTGTGAAGTCAGACTCGAAGTATTATTTTTAAGGTTACACGTTCTTCAAGAAATTGAGCAATGAAGAATATGGGAATCATCTTGATTTTAAAAAATACTCAACGGCTTACTGCTGAAGCATGTGGTGTAGGTAAAGTGTGTCCCGCATTTCTGGAGGGGCAAGAAAATCTGTTCTCAGTGGTGCCCAAATGTTGCCCACAAAACATGTTGGTCCTCTGAAGAGGGTTACAAATTTAACCGCTTCACCGATGGCCATTTAAACCCTTCAGGGGCCGGAAACGGATACCCAATAAACAGAACAGGACATTTAAATTGTTAAATGCTGTAAGAATGCATCATACATACAATTCCGTATCTTCCGTATTTATTAAGTTATTTAAACGAAACAAAAACTGGTTTAAAACTCATTAAAGGCAGTATAAATCTACAGTAACAATAAAGTAGAGACTACATTAATAAATTGTTGAAATTTCACTACTTTGTTTCACTGTAGCAAAAGCCATTCTTTGTGCCGAACGCGCCTAATATGTGAATCATTTTGTTTTGTGTGTATACGAGCCATAGTATGTATGTATAGCTACGCAAGCGACTTCTCAGGTTCAAGTTTAGTTTATTTATGCTATACCAAGCGATAATCATACGAGAATATATTGTGTTACACACTTACACACTATAAAGAAAACTCTCTGTCAGCATCTGTTATTACAGTGTTTATCAACCAAGGTTTCTAGTAGCCTTATGCAGCAGTTTTCGCTCTGTATTTTAGTTATTTATACTCTCTCTGTGTTCAGAGTGATTTCTTGTAGCTATCAAGAGCTAAATGAATGGCACATTTGAAATTGTTAAATTTCAATGTTAACCATGGCTTAATTCCGTAATGTAGCAAATAAATTAGCTTGGGTATGATGTGTACAGGCTTCTGATATTACTGTAGAAAATCTGGAAGATTTGTTGTACGATTATGAAGGAGATCTTTAGGACATACGTAGCAGTGACGTATACTGGTCTACAGATGGCATGTTAGCTACTCCATTGTTTGGGGAAATGGCGGGTCAAATGTGTGTGTGTGTGTGTGTGTGTGTGTGTGTGTGTGTGTGTGTGTGTGTGTGTGTGTGTGTGTGCGTGTGCGTGTGTGTGTGGTGTTTAACGCCCGCTTTTACTACATATGGCACCACAGGCGGTGACACTGATGATACATGAGATGAATATGGAGCACCGGTGGAATGAGATGGCGGGGGAAACCGGAGGTCCCGGAGAAAACCCGCCCCAATGCCGTGTTGTCCACCACAAATCTCACTTTGCGGTCGCCTGGGATCGAACCCGGGCCGCCTTGGTGAGAGCCAAGTGGTCTAACCACTGAGCCACGGCGTGGCCATCAAATATGGGTGATGCGGATCAGCTATTACTAGCTATCCCTCTTTACAGAAAACAGTTAAATGGTAAAAAAAAAGTATTTTTATACCACTGGATGTAACTATGCACAGTTGTTTAGTAATTTTCAGAGCTGTAAAAGACATTCATCTACCTGTACTTGCGCGTATAAAGAGCTCGTAACCTAATTGAGTATTATAATACTCAGAGGCCTCTTTATACTAGGGGGTAGGAAATTCACCACATCATCCCTCATACTTGAGAGAAAACACTTTCCTAAAAGTATACCACCCACAACCAAAAAACTTGAAACCATTTCGAAAATGTGTAGTGTGTTGCGAAAAAGAAGTTCGCAAGGAAACCAATATTACTTGGTGTCAATCTGCAGATGTGCCCTTGGGTGTTTATCCAGGTTTGGAGGTGTACAATTCAAAAAGAAACCTTTAAGGATACACAAATTATTTGTGGTTGGTTTATTGACACTCGTCACTTACTTTTTCATATATTTATGAGAGACTAGTTTCAAAGGCCCTGGCCTCCATTTTCAATCTCTTTCCAACTGGCTTTGTGGTTGGTTTATTGGCACTCGTCACTTACTTTTTCATATATTTATGAGAGACTAGTTTCAAAGGCCCTGGCCTCCATTTTCAATCTCTTTCCAACTCTTTAAGGATACGTTTACATTCCTTATAGAATTTAAATTTATTGTAAAATAGCAAGGTTAAAATAATTGGCATTAAATGAGCATTAAATGCATGTATGCGCAGGACGTTTATACACATCCATATCGGTTTGGGGCATTTTAACTTGGACGTCATATGACGTCCATATCGGTGAAAGGGTTAAGTGACTTTGACAAGGACGTTGTACGTAGAACTGTGTTCAAGTTTTATGACCAAGGTGAATTTCTAACTATACAGAAAATAACTTGTGCTCTTACTGCGTGAGACATGCAGAAAACCTACAAGAAGACGATTTCAAGAAAGAAATAGCATGTGATGAGATTTTGGAACCTATAATCCTACATTTGCAAGAATCAGACAATGAAGACAGTAACAATGACAAATTGTTTCTTGACATGACATTGACAGCAATATAGATGAGCCATTGGCAGTTCCCTTAGATTAGAAAAACAGTAATAAACTATAATTATAATTATAGCATTTCAAAATATACATAATTTGCAAAATTGCTTTTTCCAATTTTGATTTTGGCAACTGCATCAATATAAAAGTTTAGAAAATTTAGTTTGGTTACCCTTACATCTAGCGCCAAGCGCACCTGCACATTGTATGACAGCGTCTTGCTGTAGTAGGCTATCACCCGCTTGTGGCCATCCTGGACTTGGGATAGGATGCCTCCAATGCAATGGTCGCTGGCGTCGGTGTTCACAATGAAGGCGCTGCCTGGTTGTGAGAATCCCAAAATAGGAACACTGCAAAGTGTCTGCTTCAGCTGCTGGAAAGCGCCTTTGGCGTCCTCCGTCCACACATAAGGTCAGTGTTCTTCTGTCAGGTGAGTGAGGGGCTTGGCGATGTTGGAGAAGCTCTTTATGAAGCAGCGGTAGTAACTGCACAGCCCAAGAAACTGCATAATTCTTGCTTATCCTTCGGGCAAGGCCAATCTCTCATGGCCTGCATCTTCTCCGGGTCTGTGGCCACTCCGGTTGGTGAGACAATGTGGCCCAAGTAGTTGACTTCCTTGTGGAAGAGCTGGCACTTCTTCACGTTCAGCAACACCAAGTCCCTGAATGCCATGGTGGAGGACATCGTCGGCAGAAGACTGAAAGATCTGAAGGTCGACGTGCCGGAATACAACACAATATCTGTGTGCATCAAACCACTGAAGTACAACGGCACGTTAACTTTTGAAGTCTTCTGTCGCCAATTCGACACAGTGGCCAAGCAACAAGTGGTTGCCAGAGGAAGAAATATAAATATAAAAATATACGGAAAAGGGAAACAAAAAGAGTAGGGGTAACATGCTGGCAATGCTGAGTGCTCTAACGCATCTGATTAGCTGGACTGCAGAACTCTTCCCATTTGAAACACATAATAGTAGCCCATGCTCCATATATTAATAGTGTTTATCTAGAACGTGTTTCATTAGGAACTTCCTAACATCCTCAGCTAATGCCCAATTTTGATTTGGTGAACTCCTTGGAGGCAATTGGGACGTCTCTGTTCGTATCTTGATGAACTGGAAGTTTGGGTTCTCTTCAAAGGTGGTTTTGAAATTGAAGAATTTTTCTTTATATGATACTGCTGATTTGTCTATTTCTTTGTTTATGATGTTCATAAAATGCTGTCACTAGCAATATAAGAAGCATGGAGTACTAGTTCAACTCAAAATTATATTAATTTTGTGCTTCATTGTATCATAGTCCTTATTCATTAAGAAATCAAGATCAGATAATTGATTATATAGAGAATTCAGAAACATACTGTGGAAAAATAAGGTTAAAATGGTTAAAAGAAATATGAAGAAAAGCAGAGAAAATACAAAAAATGGGTACAACTGTTGTATATGTAATAAGTAATAGACCTTTCCATTATATATAAAACATGTTTCGGACGCTACTTTCCTCCAAAACATGTTCTGGGAAATTTAAAAGTAAATGGTGTTTAGCGTCATTAATCGACTCACACTTTAATTTATTACAACACTGTTTTCAACACTTCCATGAAAGGAGATTATAACCGTTTTCTTCTTGGACAAGTATCTTTGATATGTTTCTGTTGTTTAAATTTTGTAATTTTCTTGCTGATTTTTACTCTGTTGAAACTGTTGTTTTGGGCTGTTTACTATATGTTCATATTCTAGATATGGTTTGACATGATTTACTGAGTACTAAAACAAATACATCTTGAGCTACCACTGAGCTGGGTGCTGGCCCTTTCGCTAATAGGGCAGCCCTTCTACACAATTTCCTACTTTATATGTGTTTATCCCTTTTAATAGTTATTGCTTTTCATTTAATTTCTAAGCTGCGCTAGATTTTTAATGTCTGCCAAATTTTTGTCCATCTCTGTAAATTATTACACTCATTTCTGCTTCATATTTTTATTGTTTCACTGTAACGTCACTTTTCAATGCTTCTCACTTACACATTGCCCCATTTACGTCCCCTATCCCTATTGCTAATTATTTAATTTCACTAGCAGCTTTCCACAATTTGTGCAGCCGTATCACATCTGTTCAAATCTGTTCCTATACCTCTCACGACACCATTCTCTTTCTTTCTTTCTACAATTTACCCATAAAAGCCTTATTTATGCCTTGCTGATATGTTCCTTAATCTCAATATTCCCTGCCTCAATTTTGCCACTGTTCTAACCCCTTGTATCCCCACACTTGTTTCACTCATTTTCTTAATCACCTTGATTCTTATACTTATTTCACTCTGTACTCAACATAATGCAATTACATGTTTTATTTTCTTCTTTGCTCCGCCAACCGCCATTTCTGAGAATTTCCCCCTCTTCTCCACCATTTACATTGTTCATCACTTTCCTTCCATCAATGTACACTTCATTTAATCCATGTGCAATCTGGACATTCGCACCAGATACTAAAGTCAGCTTGCTTAAGTCTGCTGCATCAAGAACATTCGTATGCTCTGCATCTTGGATGTTCCTTATGCCGCTTTTCTGCTCAGCCACCTGCCCATCAATCCACAGTTTGCCTTTTCGTATAAATGCATTGGAACCTTGATTTCTCAGCATCATCCTTTCTTCAATCTATTCCTCCTTTGTTCTCTTTGTTCGTAAGAAAAATTCTTATTAATACAGAGAGATGTTCCTCTTAGCTTTTTTATTTGTTTTAACACTTGCGTTACAAATTCTGTATTGCTGAATTTCACAATATATTTCTTTTGCCTTTCAATTTCCCAATTCTAAATGTGTCCCGCAGTTCAAAGCCTCTCATTTTCATCCCTAGCCTCTTCATTAATAATTCTCGCATCTCTTGAAATGCCCCAATTCCTTTTCGTTCTTCTATCCCAGAAATTAAGTTGTATCTTCTCATGAAGTCTTCCACACTTTCCATTTTTTTCCATCTTGGATTTTACCTTCTCCAACGCTATATTATCCCACTTCCTCCATTCTTGCTTAATCCTCATTGCCAAATCATTATTTCTTATAATTTCTCCCATCTGCTTTGCAGCTGCCATGTCATTTAGTTTCTTTTTCTTCACTTCCGCAGGAACAACTATACTGCATGTCTGTTCTGCTCCGTTGCTAGTTTAGTATTCCCATATTTTAGATGATATTGTTTGTGCAGGGGAGTGTACAGCAGTCTGTGTGTTAAGCTGTGTAGTATTGCATGTTTATATGTTAGGGGATTGAAACTGTTGTTCTTTATGTAATTAACTGAATGCAAAGGTTTCCTATATATACCAAAGGTTGCATATTCTTCTCAGATTATTTTTATATCTAAGAAGCATAACATTGTGAATTTTATTGAGAGATTTTGTAAGCTGAGTAACTTAAGGGGGTTTTGTATGAACCTGTAGCAAACTATGGTAAAGATGTCAACATATCAGTACCAAACTTTGAAAATATATGGAAAGGAAGTTATCTGTATTTTCAGGTAGCTCATTAATAATTCTGCAAGCAACTGTGAGAGCAGATTTTCCACTGTTAGACCTGTTGGTTGTTGGTAGACTTTCTGATTGAAACAAATGCTGTTTTCTATATCGAAATTTAACTGTATTGGAACACCACAGTGAAGCGAAACAATTATTAAATTATAGATGAGTCATATTTGTTACACATCAGCTTCACTTACGTACCAATATTAAGGACATGTTTCGCCGATGATGCGAACGATAATTCGCAAAACATGTCCTCAATATAGGTATGTAAGTGCAGCTGATGTGTAATAAATGTGACTCGTCTATAATTTAATAAAAGCTTTTTTGTATGATGCACAAGTTGGTTAATAGGCCTTAATAGGTCTTCTATTTTGTACTTAGAAATAGTACTTTGATGGAACCATTTCTTTAGTTGGCACTGGAATTGACCTGTTGATAATACTTGGAAACAATGCAGCAACCTGAAAAGAAACCACTCTATCTGCTGGTTGAACTCCAAGTTCAACAAGATACCGACAGAGACACCCATATCGCCTCCAAGTAGTTCATCAAACCCACATTCAATAGTCAACATTAGCTGAGGATGTTAGGAAGGTCCTAACAAAGTGCAATCTAGGTAAACACTAGCAAAAAATGAAGCATAGAGTACTAGTTCGACTCAAAATTACATTAATTTTAAGCGTCATTGTATCATAGTCCTTACTCATAGGAATTAATTTCCTTTCCAAAGTACAATCACCTGACTTAGAAGATGGGTGCTATGACTGCAGCAGCATACATAGGTATTACAAATAGTCAGGAACAAATCCAATATAACATGTCAAGGGAAAAACTGGTTAGAAGTATACTCGTTCCAGCCTTAGAATGGGTCAGAATGTCACCATTACGCCACAGCACAACTGTTGGCATAAGTGAAATAGTTTGTTACTACATTCCATATAATTGTGTATTTGATGCATTAAAAATGAACGAGGTATAACAGGGTATTGCAGGGCGACCCGAAAAGCCTGATACTATTTAACGTACTCATGCCTGATGTCATAGCAGCAGTGACAAAAGAAACGCATGAGGTAGCAGTATGTATGCATGCAGATAATATGGTGATCACATTAAGAAACAAAGTGGGGCTACAGAAAGCAATGGACACACTAGCAGTATCGGCAGAAAGAAACGCACTCACCATAAACGAAGATAAGACGAAGCATGTACTTTTCCAGAAAGGAGGCAGACTAGAAACAAACACAGAAATCTATTACAAAGGGCAGCCGCTGAGGAAAGCCAATTCCTGTAAATATTTAGGAATCACAATACAAATAAGTGGGAAATCTCAGAAACTATTACTTAACTTATAACTAACTACTTAACTTATTTGCATTTGAAACACAAATTAAAAAGTCCCTCCCATTGATCTTCAAAGTTTGGTATAGATATTTGACGACATCTTTGCAATTGTACCAAATAAACATTTAGAAGATGAATTAAAATTACTCAATCTGCAAGAAAGGACTATAAAATTCACTATAGAAAAGGAAACCAATGGGCAACTCTCTTTCTTGGATCTAAATATCATCAGGAATGACACAAAAATAAAATTTGGAATTTACAGGAAACCAACACATTCAGAAAATTACATTAAAAAATAATAGCCACAACCCAATTACACATAAACATGCAATAATAAACAGCCTTACACACAGACTAGTCAACATACCCATGGAAAAAGAAGAATATTTCAAAGAACAAAAAACAATACTACACATAGCAGAAGAAAATGGATACAACAAAAGTTTGGTGTTGAAGAAAATTAGAAAAGCTAAACTAAAGAAAACCATTAAGGAAGCAACCACATTTACAAAAGAAAAAGAAAGCAATAGCATAATCAGTTCATTCACATATCACCCAAAAACATTTAATAAATTTAAAAAGATCTTCAAGGAACAAAATATCACCTTGGCACCTACTAATAGACACTCAATTTTAAAATTGCTAAATTCAAAAACAAAAGATGAAATCCCATCAGTTAACAGATCCGGAATATACCAGATAAGTTGTAAGAATTGTGAAAAATGCTACATAGGTCAAACTAAAAGAAGTCTAAAAACAAGTCAAAGAGCACTTTAGAAACATCAGATTGAAACAAGAAGATAAGTCAGCAGTAGCATTTCACTTTTGGAATGAAAACCATGACATTGATCCAAATTAAAAGGAGTGATAAACCAAAATAAATTGACAACATAGGAGAACATATTCATATGGAAAAATAAGGATCGCGTAATGAACTTTGAAATCCCACCAGTAGATAATTTGACAAAGAAGTTCAAAGTTCCACCACCAGAGAGAGAGCGGACAACAGATGCCAGTTCGAGAGAGACTGAAAATGGAGGCGAATGCCTTTCAAACTAGTCTCTCATAAATATAAACAAGTAAGTGACGAGTATTAATAAACCAACTACAAATAGTTTCTGAGATTAATTTTAACATCACTGTTACTAAATTCCTCCAAACATATATAAGTGGGAAATCATTCACGGTGCACATGAAATGGAGACTGATAGAAGCAGTGAAAGCCATAAACAACGTAATGAACATACAAAACTTGTCCCTCAAAGCAGTAATGAGGCTATTTAAGTACAAAATACTACCAGCTGCAACCTACGGGCTGGAAATAATATGGCAATGCTAACTGAGAGACAACTAGAAAGCCTGGAAAACTTGAAGGCCAGATAACTAAAAGGGGTAATAGAACCCTCGAAATGTACCCCATCCAGAAAGATGTATGTGATGGCTAGAGAAACCTTCTTGCTACAAGATCTGATGCTGAGAAATTTGCTACGCACAAAACAGACAGCAGAGAAAGTGTTACGCAGGAGGAAGAGGAAACAAGATGGGATGAGTTTTACACCACATAGGTCAATACAAATGACAGCTGGATGACAGCAAACTATGAGTTGTGATACCTGGTGACACAATGGTCTTATGTGGGTTCCACGAGAGAATATGCACCAAACAGAGGACACTGTGTATGTGTGTGTGTGTGTGTGTGTGTGTGTGTGTGTGTGTGTGTGTGTGTGTGTGTGTGTGTGTGTGTGTGTGTGTGTGTGCGCATGTGAACAGATGCGACCACTATTACAATACAGTGTGAAAAAAGGAAGCATTCCCCATGTGAATATGCATGAAAAATATGAAACAATACACAGTGTGTAAACATTCTAATTATTAAAAAAGGAATGGGGTGAATAAACACAATGATTCAACTTTCAGAGCATTTAACCATGAGTTTCAATGTTTTACTTCTATTTATTGGAACAGGATAATCGGTACTTCCTTAATTGCATTGGTTTGGTGCCCATCCTCTTAGTGATGTGCATGCCAGAGTGTACAAAAACATAAGTGGCAAGAATCTAAAAAGTGCTGAAAGGTCAATTGTATTAAATAATTTTAGTTAATTGATGGAAATTAATCATTTCTCTACACTAGCTGTATATAGGCTAAGGTTTTTGATAGAGTCAACATGAAAAATTCAATGCCATGGCCGGGATTTGAACCACGGATCTCCTGGTTTCCGTCCAGTCGCTCTTACCCTTTGAGCTACCATGGCCAACGTGCCGTCCTGACATTAAATTCTCCAATTGACTTGTATATTTCCCCAGTAAACCACTAGGGGCTCTCGCATTCGAGCTACACCATTTGTGGCAACTGACTATCGTAAGTATTTGAGTCCCAGGCTTCATCATTTAACTCTTATTATTTTAGTTAATAGATGGAAATTAATCATTTCTTCACACTAGCTGTATATAGGCTAGGAAGGAAATATACGAGGAATATACTGAGGAAATATAAACTGGGGAAATATATACTGGAGAAATATACGAGTCATTTGGAGAATTTAATGTCAGGACGGCACGTTGGCCATGGTAGCTCAAAGGGTAAGAGCGACTGGATGGAAACCAGGAGATCCGTGGTTCAAATCCCGGCCATGGCATTGAATTTTTTATGTTGACTCTATGTATTAAATAAGTTTAACTTTTTCTTCAACATTATGACACTCTGGCTAAGATATATGTAAGCAAGTTGACACTAGAAGCAAATGGTGTATTAGTAAAAAGTGTTTTCAATGTGAAAATGGAAATGAAAGAAATGGGAGCTCTAAAAACCCTCTTAAAGAAAAGGGAAAAGTCATATGGTGTTTCGGGACAAGTGGATGTTTTTGTTAAAAGTGCATAATTTCTTTTTAAACCATAAGCAGTATTCCTTTAAGTGATACAACTATTTCTAAACCTGAGCTCAGTTTTGTGGTTCAATACTTTTTTTGTTGTTGTAATTTTACGTTCTCCAACGTTAAGTCACATCGGACGATGAATGGAATGGATGAAATGATGCTCAAATGAGCCCAGGGTCCATAGAGCTTAGAGTTACCCGACATTTGTCTTTCAGGATAAGGGAAAACCCTGGAAAAAACCTTATCCAGGTAACTCACCCTGACCGAGATTCGAACTCGGGACTCAGTCAGGGTGAGTTACCTGGATAATATGCCGACTCAAACTAATGTAATGTAATATTTCATAAATTTTCTCCTCCATTCCTTGAAGTAGTTAATTTAGTATAAGTTGAATGCTGATGCAGTGAAAGATAACATGCTGTTACAATAAGCTTGAGTGAGATGTAAGCAGCTGAACAAGATGATTATCCTCTTGCATCTAAGGAAGCGAAAAACAACACGTGTTTGTTGGCAGTGATGCAACTGCCATGTTTAAGAGCATGCATTTGTGACAGTGTTTTAATAAATAGTATTAATACAATAGATTCTTATCTCACATTTTTGTGTGGTTTAAATACACGGTCATTTTTTGAGATTCTATTATTTATTAGATCTCAAATAAATATTCATGTGCCACAATGTTTAAAAACATGTTGCCTTTTCGAGATTTAACTGTATTGGAACACCACAGTGAAGCAAAATAATTATTAATTTTTAGATGAGTCGTATTTATCACACATCTGCTTCACTTTCGTACCTATTGTGGTTAAATTTTACTATTTTTCTTACAAATTTTGGAGAAATGTTTTGTTTTAGGCAATTGCAACAGCAACTCCAGAATTACCCACACCACTGGATCAAGCTTTAGTCGCATAAGAGCAGAAGATGCAAACGATGATTTGCAAAAAAAAAAGGTACGAAAGTGAAGCAGATGTGTAATAAATACGACTCATCTAAAAATTAATAATGTTGCCTTTTGTTCCTCTGGGCAGGCAGGCAGAAATATGACATCTCATTCTAAATCTTACTTGCCATCACTATGGGAATAAGCCAAAAAGAGAAGCATAGGGTTGAGTGGAAGAAAAGAAAGTGGGGGGATGGGGAGTGTTTTGGCAAATTTTGCTTTCTATTTTGCCTGTCTTAAGTTATAAGACACTAAGTCGAAACCTGAAAGAGTTGTGTAAGAAAGTTATGTAAGTATAAAAACATTATTGCTTACAAAACTTGCTCAAGGATAAATATTAAGCAGTCCATTTTTTAACATTATACTTGTTAGAGGTGTCACACTTGCCTCATTTTGAAAACATGAACATGCTTTGTTCGTACCTTTAAGCGTTTGTTCACAGCTGCAGCCTCTTCCACTTTCCTTCTCAATACATTTTGCTGTTTAGTATGACGGATCTCCATGCGTGTCATCTCATCCTGTCTTTTTCTGTCTTGTGTGCGAAGTTTAATTAATTCCCGTTCCCTTTCCTGCTTCCAGATTCGGAACCTTTCATTCTCTGTTCGCATCTGCCGTATCATACGAACTTTAGCTTGTTTCATTCCCTGTAAAAACGATGATTTCAGTTCACAACTAAATGACTCCTATTCTTTAATTACAAATGCATCAGATAAATACAACTTACCTTTATTTCCTCATCCAGTTTCTTCATTTTTTCTTCATTTTTCTCTTTCATTTTTATAACTTTAGCTTGCTCTATGATTTTCTTCTGAAGTACTGTTATCTTCTGCTCTAACTCCTGCAGCTGTTTTTTTCTTTGGTCTGACAAACTGATGAAAAACATTTCAGTTTAAATTTTAAAATATTTAGAACATTTAAACTAAAACCTTTTAAATTAAATTTTAAAATAAGTTTGTTCTCTTCTGCTTATTGCAGTTACATATGTGCATAGAACTATTATGTGTTTCAAATGGGAAGGTATTTGTCCTCGAGTGCTACTAGGTGAGCAACCAATCGGAGTCCTGCGGTGTTGTCCTATTGCATTCCCCCTAAGTGGTGTGTGACGAGCAGCAACCTAATCAATCTCTAATAAATATTATTCGCGCTAAGACAAAAATTCCGATTTTGCCAAAACTGATCCAGGTGGAAGATAGAGAGTAATGTAACTAACATAACCATGGAAACCCCATATGTTTAGCTCAAATAGTTTTTCTAATACAAGTAAATAAAGCACTATTACCTGTATTATAACAATACATCGTGACGTAAGCACTATAATGAATGGCATTATTGGTTGGCATATATGCATGTACGTATATTTGTAATTACTCAGAACTGAAACATAAATGTTTGACATGACGTGATAAAATAATTACTTTGATAAGCCAAGGTGTTACATTTGAGTGAGAGGAAACAGTAAACAAATTTCAGAACTAGCTATGGGAAGCCCGCTATCACCATTTTTGGCCAATTTATACATGAGCTTTTCGAAACACATATAATTAAAGCCTTCCCTCATATTTTTAAAACATGGTACAGATACATAGACGACATCTTTGTAATAGTGCCCTACAAACAAATAGATGATGCTTTGAAACTACTCAACCTGCAAGAACCAAGCATACAATTCACAGTAGAAACTGAAGAGGATTGTGATCTACCTTTTTTGGACCTTAAAATCACAAAAAGCAATGAAAAACTAGAATTTGGTATCCATAGAAAAGCAACACACACAGATAATTACATCAAAGTAAATAGTTTCAACCCAATTCCACACAAACATGCCACCATCAACAGTCTCACACACAGATTAGTAAATCTACCCCTCAGCCAGCAAGAATATAAAAAAGAATACCATCAAATCTTAAAAACTGCAATTAAAAATGGATATGGAAAAAACCTTGTAGATAAAAAACTAAAATCATTCAAACTTCAAAGGAGATTAAAACAGATCACAGCTCTCACACCAATAAAACAAGAAATTAGATTTGCTAAATTTACTTACCACCCCTGGGCCACAAAAAAGTTCCAAAAAATATTCAAGAAATACAATATAACATTGGCACCAAAAAAACAATTACAACATTAAAAACCTACTTAACAGTAATAATACTGATAAGATAAAACCAGAGGAAATGTCAGGCATTTATAAGATTAAGTGTAAAGACTGTGAAAAAAATTTACATAGGGAGGACAAAAAGAAACATAGGCACTAGAAAGAAAGAACACTTCAGGCACTTAAGATACAAAAATATTGATAAGTCCGCAATAGCAGATCATTTCTGGTCTGAAAATCATGAAATTGAAGATAGCACCGAAATACTAAAATACGTTCAAAAACATAGAGAACTCATCATATGGGAGAGAATATACATAGAAAAACATAAAAACCAACTAATGAACTTTGAAATCCCGCCAGAAGAGAATCCCACATTTAAGTTCATCACTAAATCAACAGATGGCAGCAGCAACTCCAGAATTACCCACACCACTGGATCAAGCTTTAGTCGCATAAGAGCAGAAGATGCAAATGATGATTTGCAAAACATGTCCTCAAAATAGGTATGTAAGTGAAGCAGATGCGTAATAAATACGACTCATCTATAAATTAATAGTAAACTTCCTGTTCTGGCAGAACGTGTCTGGTCACATTATATCTTTGTTTATGAATGGTCCGTAATCTCTATGTACTTTGAATAAGTCAAGGTGTTAAATTCCAGAAAGAGCAAATACTTCATTTCCTGTTAGCCTGTGGAATACTGCATGCTTATGTTTAAGAATCAATGCTGGATAAGAAGTGTTTATTAACTCTGGAGAGTTCAGATCAATATTATTCAGTTGTTCTTTATACAACAGTAGAGTAAGAGTTAAATAGCGCAATGGCTTCTTGCGGTAAATTAAGTGGCGAGTCAAAACGGCAGATATTGCGAAGTCAGGCTCGAAGTATTATTTCTAAGGTGTGCATGTTCTTCAAAAAATTGGGCAGTAAGGAATATAGAAATCAGCTCGATTTCAAAAATGTTCATTGGCTTACTGCTGAAGGGTGTGGTGTAGGTAAAACAATTGTGTCCCGCATTTGTGGAGAGGCAAGAAAATTTGATCCCAGTGGTGCCAAGGTGTTTGTGTCCGCCCAGAAAACACGTTGGTCCTCCAAAGAGGGTTACAAATTTAAGTGACTTTGACAAGGACGTTGTATGTAGAACTGTGTTCGGGTTTTATGACTGAGGTGAATTTCCAACTATACAAAAAAATAACTTGCGCTCTTAGAGCTAAAATTTCATATACTGGGTCAAAACCATCGACTCTCAGAATTTTGAGGGGATTAGGGTTCAGAAACAGAAAGAGCAATGATGGGCGTCAATTTTTAATGGAGAGGAGTGACATTGTTGCAGCAAGATTAAAATTCTTACACAAAATGCATGAAATTAGACATCTTGGTGATGCGAGATCTATCTTTTACTTAGACGAGACATGGGTAAATGAAAACCACACTCGAAAGTGCCTGCCAAGACTCCTCAAAAAAGGGTGGCCTAAAGGTACCTGTTGGAAAAGGCAGTCGACTCATCATTTGTCATGCTGGATCTGCCAAGACAGGGTTCCTGCCAGAAAGCAAATGGATTTTTATCTCCAAAAGTACCTCAGACTATCACGAAGAGATGACAGCTAATACATTTAAACAATGGTTTAACAGATTCTTAAATTATTTAGAAGGGGATAATGGATAATGCACCATATCATTCGGTCATTGCAAATAAAATACCAAATTCTGCCAGCAGAAAGAACAAAATTGTTGAATGGTTACAAAAAAGGGGGCTTAAATTTTCGGAAACAGAAACTAAAAAATGTTATTGCAAAGGATACTTCTGTTTAAAAACATGGAGAAAGTGTATCAGCGGGATCAACTTGCAATTGAAATGGGACATGAGTTAATATGCCTCCCACCTTACCACTGCCAATATAATACAATTGAGTTGGTGTAAGCTCAAATAAAAAGGGGGGGTTGCAAACAGAAATAATACTTTTAAACTGACAGACGTTGAACGACTTGTTCACAAAAAAATTGACAAGGTAACACAACGGACTGGGAAAACTGCGTAAGGCATGCAGAAAATCTTCAAGAAGACGATTTTAAGAAAGAAATAGCACCTGAAGAGACTTTGGACCTATTTTCATAAATTTGCAAGACTCAGACGATGAAGACAGTGATAATGATGAATTGTCTCTTGACGTAAGTGACATTGACAGCAATATGGATGTGCCACTGGCAGTTCCATTGCATTAGAAAAAAAGGTAATTCATAAACTACTATTATAGTTATAGTATTTAAAAATATATATATAATTTGCGAAAATGCTTTTTCCGATTTTGATTTTGACAACTGCATCATTGTAAAAGTTTGTAAAATATAATTTGCTTAGCCTTACGTCTAGTGCCAAGCAGACCTGCATGTTGTATGAGTGTGCGAGAGGAAGGGAAATATAAAAGGAGTGGGGTAACAAGCTGGCAATGCTGAGTGTGATACGGCATCTGATTAGCTGGACTCCAGAACTCTTCCCATTTGAAATACATAATAAACATATGTAACACAAATCAGTGGCAATTCAGGGTACTGTGGCAAAATATAATAGCAAAAATGATCAAACTCAAATCTGAATTTAGAAATCAAATTGAAAGAATAAAGAGATGCATAAAATACAGACCCACAAATCCAACTTAGTTAACCATGTCACCTCTGGTTTATCAATTAAATCAAATCAAATTAAATGTAATATTGTTACAACCAGCTAAATATGCAGTTGAACTATATACAGAGTACATTTTTCAACACTAACAAAACGCAATTGACACATTGCTTCACTCACACTGTTTATTCACAGGACATGTTTCAAGAGCTTTTGCTCTTATCAGCTGGCACTCGATTAGTGCAAGTTGTAGTGGTTTCCTCTTTCTCCATATCGTCAATAGATGGCGTGATGTACTTGTCAAAGATGTCCGGTGGTGGAGTTTCAAAATTCATGACTCTATGACGATTTTTGTTAATGAAGATTTTTTCCCATACAGAAAGATCTATGGGGTGATTAAGTTTTTTATTAGAGATGTTTCCAAGTTGACGTCATGTCTAGAATTCAAAAAATGAAAAGCCACTGCTGATCTTTCTGTTTCACCATTTTTAATGTTTCTTATATGTTCTTTAGTTCTGATGTTAATATTTCCTTTTGTTTTTCCTATATAAATTTTAGGGCAAGTTTCACATTTGATCTCAAAGATTCCTGGTTTCTCTTTGGTAGTGATTAAATTTTTGGGAGGGCCTGCAGACGGTTGGGATAGCGCTGGCCTGAGGAGGGAGCAGCTGGCGGACGCCGACTTGGGGCCACTCTTGAGAGAAGTGGACGCACAGACGAGACCGACCTGGGAGGACATCGCACCCAGAAGTGCTGCGTACAAGTCGTACTGGGCCCAATGGGAGTCTTGAAGACCAAAGAGGGTGTGCTGTTCTGGGTATGGGAATCACCCAATGGGAAGATGCACAGAGAGCAGTTGGTGCTTCCCTGGAGTAAGGTCCTGGAAATCTTGGAGAAAGTGCACACTGGTACTTCAGGAGGACACCTGGGAGCAAACCGAACGATCGACAAACTGCGGTAGCGCTACTACAGGCTCAGACTCTGAGAGGACGCTGAGAGATGGTGCCGTCAATGTCACATGTGCACGGCGAGTCACAGCCCCCAGACTAGGAGCTGGGGTCGCATGCACAAGTACAACGTCGGAGCACCATTCGAACGGATCGCTGTCGACATAGCTGGACCATTCCCAGTGTCCAACAGAGGCAACACATGATGGTGGTCGTGGACTGCTTCACCAAGTGGCCAGAGGTCTATGCCATCCTGAACCACGAGGCGAAGACCATCACAGACTGCCTCGTGGAGCAAGTGTTCTGCTGTTTTGGGGTGCCGTTAGAGCTCCACAGTGACCAGGGCACCAATTTTCAGTCTAAACTGATGAAGGAGGCACTGGAAAGAGTTGGGGTGAACAAGACCCGCACAACACCTCTACACCTGCAGTCGGACGGCATGGTCGAGAGGTACATCAAGAACCTACATCTGAGGAAGGTCGTGGCCAGCCATCAGCAAGACTGAGATGATGCCAGCCAGCTTAATGTTTGGCCGAGAGTTATGCCTCCCTTGGAACCTGGCTTTTGGGAGCCCCCCCCCCCCCCGGGAGGCGAAGCAGCCAGCAACCAAGTATGTGGAGAACCTGGTGGACCGTCTCCACGACATGGCTCGTCAGAACATCCAGAAGGCGAATGACCGCATGAAGACCCGATACGACAGACAAGCCATCAGCCAGAGGTTCCAGCAAGATGACCTGGTCTGGTTGTACCGTCCTACCCAGACCAAGGGATGGTGCCCGAAGCTTCAGCAACCATGGCAAGGACCGTACCAGGTGGTAAAGAGAATCAACGAGGTGGTCTACTGCATCCAAAAGGTGCCCCGAAGAAAGATGTTGGTGGTACACCTGGATTGTCTGGCCCGCTACGATGGGGCTGTTCGGGACGACCAGCCTTTAGGAGGGAGCAGTGTTGCGAGCCCATTGTTGATCAAGGCGGCGCCGGTGACTAGTTCAAAGAGACAAACGTACAGTGTGTAGATGAAAGCTCGCCGAAACGGCGGGGGGAAAGAGACGGGTTTCTTGAGAGTTCTAGTTCTCTGTTCTAACCACATCTTGGTTGTTTGAGAAATTTCGGGAATATGAGTAATCTATAAAAAGGCAGCCCGCCCGCCACAGTCAGTCAGTCGGTAATTGAACGCATGCGCAAAAACAGCTGTGTTTGTTGTGGTCGTTGACCTTGCAAATTGTATTGTGTATGTGTACGAAGCATGTTCCTACGGAAATAAAGTGCAATTTTTGGTGTTTGTAACCTGGACTTTTGATCTCACGAGCCCACGAAGTCATAATATGGTATGGTGCCAAGTAGCTTCTTTAACCATTTCCTAAAATGGATTTTTTTTTTTCCAAGTAATACTGTAACTTTGAATACTTTTTCAAATTTCTTGAAAGAACAAGGATGGTATATAAATTCCTTATAATTCCAACTTGTATCCTCTAACTTGAAAAGGTAAATTTGTATTAACACTGTGAAGTAATGTAATACTTAAAATTACATTATGAGTCAACTGAGACACTCTGTACTTCACATTGCACAAATTTTCTTTCAGTGCGTTTCGCCTCTACTTGAAGACATCAAGAAACTGTTGAATGGATAGAACTTTGGTGTTCCAGCTGATCATGGTTCTTCGGAGACGAGATATCTGGCGATGATCCAATAAGGGTAAGTGTAAAATTTTCTTCCAATGGAATGTCAAAATTCATTAAATGTGTTTTGATTTTCTTTACATAAATGTTTTCCCACATGTTTAATTCTTGATTCCAATGAACTCATTTTACTAGTTGGATTTTATTTTCTATGTTGTGAATATGATCCCAGAAATGTGGGATGATCCAATAAGGGTAAGTGTAAAATTTTCTTCCAATGGAATGTCAAAATTCATTAAATGTGTTTTGATTTTCTTTACATAAATGTTTTCCCACATGTTTAATTCTTGATTCCAATGAACTCATTTTACTAGTTGGATTTTATTTTCTATGTTGTGAATATGATCCCAGAAATGTGTTGCTACTAGCTGAGGTTGACTTTGGGGCATAGCATATTAAGTCCATGGTGGTTTCTCACAAAGGTAACTGAGAATGTGATGCTTTGTCTGAATGCCATAGGGAGCCATGAGACAATGGTGGATTCGGCCCGAGGATACTATGAGATGGACGGAACCAGTTAACGCTCCGAAGTCCCAAAGAACGTTGTGAGGTTTGCAAAGTAACCCTCTCATAGGCTACGGCTGGATCCACCGGGAGTGAGAATGTGGAGAGGCGCACCAAGAGGGCCAACATTCATAGAACCCTGTGGAAATGAAATGTGTAGTGTTTAACGCCCGCTTTTACTACATACGGCACCGCAGGCGGTGACACTGATGATACATGAGATGAAGATGGAGCACCGGTGGAATGAGATGGCGGGGGAAACCGGAGGTCCCGGAGAAAACCCGCCCCAGCGCCGTGTTGTCCACCACAAATCTCACTTTGCGGTCACCTGGGATCGAACCCGGGTCGCCTTGGTGAGAGCCAAGCAGTCTAACCACTAAGCCACGGCGCGGCCCAAACCCTGTGGAATGTCAGGTATCAAGCCATCAGAGAGAGATTCGACATGACCCACAATCCTACAAAGTAGTTTCCAGTAGAAAGGCATGAGCAGTTCCCCAAGCTCCAACCAGTAAATCAAGGACTGCAGTACATAGAATGGTGGATCAAAGGTGATTTCTATAATGTCCAGAGGTTGTTGCAATCAAAGATGCACACGGTCCAAGGTTGATAAGGAGGACCAGACCCGAGGGAGCAGTGGCACATTGGCAATCGCATGTGCCTGCTGTAAGAATGAACACAGCTTTCAAGGACAGTCACTAGCTGATGTCACGAAGGTAGAAGTTAGCCATATCATTACTCAGAAATTTTTCAAGACCGTTCTAATAACGTTACATGAGAACATTCTACTATTAGAATGATCTGTGCCCGGCAGGGTATGAAAGAGCCAGTGCAAAATTTAACGAAGTGAGTTTCAAATTTCAGTGAGTTGAGTTGACGAGTCAACTCTATGGTGAGGAGTCGGTAGGCAGTGTGAACAGTGCAGTGGAGCAGTTCACCCCAGCAAATATCTAACAAGTGTCAAGAGTCGGCAAGAGACAGGTAAGACAATTTGTGTGTACTCAGAGAGATTACTAGCAGTGCAAGTTCGTGCATGAAAGAGAGGCATGAAGGGACATCAAAGAAACGTTTTGATGCTGTGCATTTGTTAAAAAGAGCTGATTAAGTTAGCTTTGGGCTAATAATTTTAGTGACAAAGACTTCAGGCGAAACACATCTTGTGTCAGTTTTGTCCCAATATTTTACAAACAGGTGCAAAAATATCAAGGAATCGATCCTCATCCAAACTTTTTCAAAAAAGAAGGTAAAATATGGCTATGGAACTGTTCTTCATAGCTATTCAAGGAACTGTTTGCTATGGGCACTTTGAACAAGAAAGATAAAATAAGGGATTGCCCATCTTGAGAGAATCACTGCTGCATAAAAATCAATGTTAAGACAGTGTTTAAAATTGTGAAAGAGAAGAGTAACCAACTATATTTGCTGCTAGGAAGCACAGGAAAGAAATGGGACTATAAGGAAGAAGTCACAGATTGTTCCATTTAGTAAATTGTAGTTTACAACGCATGATTTTAATGTAGTAGTTTTTCAATTACGAGAGTTTAGTTATTATATATCTGTTTGAAAAGACAATTAAGGATCAAAAACTTTTTATTTGAAAATTAATGTGTTTTGTTTATAGATGCCGATAAACTGAATGGCACATTGAGGGAGCAAACAGCAACACAGTACATGTGTGCTGCAGCCTGGCACTGGCAGTCCAAATGGACTTCAATCAGACTATAATAACAATGTAAATATTAATGAAAATTTTGCCTTTATATAACTAAACTGTTGGGTTTCAATAAACTATATAATATATAATGTTATATGTTAAACATAATGATATACAAAAAAGTCCCAAAAAACGTACGTAATGGTTTTCTTCTATATCAATCAAATTTAAGATATTTATCAATTCCAAAACATCTTTTAAATTATGGGGAACTATGCTAAAACTATCCACATGCCTATACCCCAGCTGCTAAAACGTTGCAATTGACATCTGTATGGTTTCACGTAACACTGGCTATATTGTGGTTCAAGTTATATGAATCAAATACATAAACACCAACAATAAATCTATAACACAATAAACACAAATATAAATTAACAATGAACTGATAGGTTGCAATGAACAATTCAAGGCACATGCCAGAGATTCACATTGAAACATGTTGGAAATACAGGGTCATCGAAAAGAGTTGCAGCAATTTCTCAAAATAACAGCTCCTGTTGTAATTGATTAAAGTTAATAGTTTGACCTACAAACTAAATGGGAACTCAAAGTTTTTTTTAAATGTGACTGTATTCCGCCCATGACCTTCAGCCGATATGCAGAATGAGTGCGATCACATCACATTGTTAAAGTAGAGAGTGTGATTGCAATGGCAACAGTTCAGCAGAAAGCACAGTGCCTGTTGTGGTTAACGGAATTTAATCTGTTACATCTGTTCAGCGCACTTTCTGACGTGTTTATGGTGGTGATCCCCCCCCCTCATGCTAATGCATTAGACAGTGGTATTAACATTTTCAGGAAATTGGTAGCGTTGAGATGCAGAAGCGCACAGGATGCCCTAGAACGAGTGATGAAACAGTGGAGCGTATACGGCGAGTTGTGTTCGAAGTCCAAAAAAATCAACTGCAAAGCGAAGTGTGCAACTTGGAATACCTAAGTCAACAATTCAAAATGTGTTACACAAGCGGTTATGTATTCAAGCTTACAAAATTCAGCAAGATTACCTAATCGGTGGATTGGTAGGGCTGGTCTTATTCAATTGTGTCCTAGAAGCCCTGACTTGACATCCCTAAACTTTTTATGGGGATAAGTAAAAAACACTATGTACGTTAATCTGATCAGAGATCTGCAACATTTAAGGCAGAGGATCACCAAAACTGTTGCAACAATCATGCCTGAAATGATCCAGCACCCTTGGGTCAAAATTGACTGTTGGTTTGATGTTTGCAGGGCAACCAATGGAGCACACATAGACACATTCTAAGGTAAGAAAAAGAACTTTTTCAGTTGATTAATTGAAAAAAAAAAAAAAAAAAAAAACTCAGTTTAATATCTCAAACACTTCCTGAGCTATGATTTTTTTAAATTGCTGCAGCCGATTTCAGTTACACTTCTGCTTTGTCATCCGCCACCTGGAATGCTGACTTGTGACTGGTTCGGGAAGGCTAAAGGGCGACACTTAATCTTTCTTTTTCTCTTTTTCTTTTTGTGAGAGTACCAACTTAATTGCTAGCTGTCAAGTGAAACGTTTCACCAGCCAGTATATACGTATATTTTGATTTAATTTACGTCCTACGTTAAGTCATAAAGGATGAGGCCAGGGTATAAATCATTGTTGAAAACTGTGAGGAAAGGCTTAAGTTATATGCATTTCTATACTGCTCATATATAAGTATGAGCTAACATAGGTGATAACGGATTACCTATAGTCGAAACTAGTGCCTCTTTGTACAATTTTCTATTAAATGTGAAGAAATTCAAGTGTATGCATAACACTGTCAGTTGCAATATTCGTTCTATTTCTGTGGTATCCATATCACTCAATTTAGCCAATTCTTTAACATATTTGGAAGGTCTCCAAAAACTTCCTTGATGTAAGTGAAGCTTTAAGCATGTAAACTGACTCTTTCATATTTTAAAATTAAAATATACAAAATATGTCAGAGTAGGTTTCCACTGTGCACTTATTTTACAGGAAGCAGATGAATTGTTTTTTTTTTTTTTTTTTTTGTAATTTACATCCTCCAACGTTAAGTCACACCAGACAATGAATGGAATGGGCGAAATGATGCTCAAATGAGTCCGGGGTCCACAGAGCTTAGAGTTACCCGACATTCGTCCTTCAGGTTAAGGGAAAACCCCGGAAAAAACCATATTGCAGGTAACTCACTCTGACCAAGATTCGAACTCGGGATCTCTTGAACATGAGGCAGACATGCGACCAAGGCGGGCGAATTGGTTGATTGAAGTTAGGAGGTTGTATACATGCTGAACCTACAGGAATTGTATAGCAAGCTTTAACTCCTAAAAAACAAATCATTTGGCAAATAGCCTAGCAGAATTCACAAGTTTAAACAGCTTAATTTATTATAAGCAGTAACCAGGAATCATATTTCACTGTAAACTTTAACATAAAAATTACCAAAATTCAAGAAATGTTAAGAGCTACAGAAACTTACTTATTACTGCCAGTGCTGACTGCTGCAGATGAAATAGCTTTAAGCAGGTCTTCCTTCTCTTTCTGTAGTGTTGCAATTTGCTCCTCCATTTCTTTAAGGTTTGTATCATTGTCCACCTTAATATGCATCATGTGATCCATATTAATCTTTATTTTGGAGGCCAGCTCTTCTTTCAGAGCTAGCTGCTGGTTTAGTTCCTAAAGACAAAAGTATATAGTGCTTATAAAATGGGAACACATTTATGTAATTTTTCTTATCGATAAAAGATTGTTGTCACTAAAGACAGAAATTATGAAACCTACACATCTCAATTTCTATACCTTTATATTTATTCTATGTAATTTGCTTACTGCCGCACCTATAAAGGGTAGTCCCTAGCTAGAGCAGTATGTTCATTAGGGCCTTCTATGTAAATAACTTTAAAAAGTTAAAATATTTACATAAATACTTTAATTTTGCTAAAGATACATAGTTTGTTGAATTAACTTTAAGTCTTATAAAAGTGAATGCAAATTCAGTACTGTCACCCGAACGTCGGAACTCCCTATAGAACTGGCCAGCAGGAGGGTCAGACATGAAGTATTCAGGGCCACACCCACCCATTAATCTCAGTCACTAACTGAGGGGATGATTAGGGAAGTGTCACTTGTCGCTGGCTGCCTCTTCCCCCTTCCATTGCCGTCTGGAACCTCCGCGGTGATTCACTGAAACCAGAGACTTCTAGAAAACAGTGATATTCCTATAAAAAGGGCTGCAATGAGTGAGGACAGTTAGTTCTTGGCGAGCTGTGAGGAGCGCCCAGTGAGGGGACAGACTGCGTATGTGCGTTGGAGGAGTTTACGTAATTGCGAGTGCAAGTGGAACTGTAACGGACGAACTGGTGAATAGTAATTGTGTGCATTACGTAATTCTGTGTAATTGACAACTGTTCAACTGTAAGTCGGTGGAAATAAAGAACATTTTTGAGTGGTGCAATTGGACTTTTCATTTCACGAACCCACAAAGTCACACTGGTGTCAGGAAGCGGGACGACAACATCACCGAACATTACAACCATGGACGCGGCATTGGAAAAGGTTTTGGAGAAGATGATGGAAATGAAGGCCGAACTGACCTCGGAAATGAAAGCAGCAAATGACAACCTCGCTGCGAAAACAGAAGCGGCAAATAACAACCTGGCCGCGGAACTAACAGCAAAGACGGAGGCGGTAAATAACAACCTGGCCGCAAAATTGGAAGAAATGAAGACGGCTAACGATAACCTCACGGAGAAGATGGAAGAAATGAAGGTTGCGAACGAGGCCCTCGGCACCAAACTTGAGGAACAGCTGGCCGGCGTGAGGGAGGACGTCACGGGGCTCGGCAAGCGGATCGGCCAAATGGACGAACGCTTCGGAGACCTGGCAAACCGCGTTAATGAGCTGGAAGGAAAGGCCGACAGCAGCGTCAAGTCCCTGAACGCCATGGTGGAGGACGTCGTCGGCAGGAGGTTGAAGGATTTGAAGGCCGACGCACCGGGACGCGACACAACAGCGGCGCGCGTCAAACCTCCGAAATATGACGGCGCGTCAACGTTTGAGGTCTTCCGCCGCCAATTCGACGCAGTGGCCAAGCACAACAAATGGTCACCAGAGGAGGAGGCCACACAGTTAATAGCCAGCCTCCAGGGACGGGCCGCGGAGGTCCTAAACGCGGTGCAGACAACGGCGGCGCCCAAGGACATCTGGGAGGCCCTGGAGAATCGTTTCGGAAACCACCGCTTAGCCGCAGCGTACCGCAGCCAGCTAAAGGCAAGGTCACAGCAGCCAGGAGAGACGCTGCAGGAGTTCGCCCTGGCAGTTCAACTGGCTAGCAAGGCCCTAGTCGACCTCCCACCATAGTTCGTATCTCGGGAAGCTGCCTACACATTCGTGGACGGGGTACGAGATACGGAGATTCCTCAGCGCCTAATGCTCGGCGATTATAAAACCATCCACGAGGCGCTGACAGCAGCATTAAGGACGGAGGCGGCCAAGGTAACATCTATCCCGACGTCGACGACGAGGTGTGTCCGCTACAACGGAGACAGAAGATCAGCCGAGGGACGCCGGCGAACACCTAGTGGCCTGTGTTGGGGGTGTGGAATGTGTAGTGTTTAACGCCCGCTTTTACTACATACGGCACCGCAGGCGGTGACACTGATGATACATGAGATGAAGATGGAGCACCGGTGGAACGAGATGGCGGGGGAAACCGGAGGTCCCGGAGAAAACCCGAGCTAGCGCCTTGTTGTCCACCACAAATCTCACTTTGCGGTCGCCTGGTGGGGGTGCGGACAACCCGGACACCTGCAAAGAGACTGCCCACACCAGGAAGAGCAGCCGGAAAACGAGTAAGGGCCGTCGTGGGGAGGGGCACGTCGGCGCCATCATCACCATCCCCTCGAGTAACACTGCGCGCAGTCAGCCGGCGTATGGATGACAGCCTCATCGCGGACGGTTGGGTAAGAGGGAAGCCATGCAGCGTGCTGGTAGACACCGGGGCGGCCGTGACTATCATCAGACCTGACGTGGCGAAGGGTTTGCCGACAAGGAAGCCGAGCCGACCATACCAGCTTGTCACGGCATCGGGCGACACCTTGCCTGTGGAGAAGGAGGTCCTGCTGAAGCTGACCTTGGGAAGGAGCACCGTACGTCTGTGGGTGTTCGTCGCGAAAGTGGCTGAGGAGGTGATACTGGGATTGGATGCCCTCAGGAGCCACGAGGCGACGGTCGACGTCGGCAAGAAGGTCCTGCGGCTCAATGGAGAAGAGGTTATACTCCGTCAACCAGAAGAGAGCCTTGGAATTTGCAGGGTCGTCTTGGACGGTGGTGGTGGTGGTGGTGGTGGCGGCGGCGGCGGCGGGGGCGGCGGGGGCGGCGGCGGTGGTGGTGGTGGTGGTGGTGGTGGTGGTGGTGGTGGTGGTGGTGGTGGTGGTGGTGGTGGTGGTGGTGGTGGTGGTGGTGGTGGTGGTGGTGGTGGTGGTGGTGGTGGTGGTGGTGGTGGTGGTGGTGGTGGTGGTGGTGGTGGTGGTGGTGGTGGTGGTGGTGGTGGTGGTGGTGGTGGTGGTGGTGGTGGTGGTGGTGGTGGTGGTGGTGGTGGTGGTGGTGGTGGTGGTGGTGGTGGTGGTGGTGGTGGTGGTGGTGGTGGTGGTGGTGGTGGTGGTGGTGGTGGTGGTGGTGGTGGTGGTGGTGGTGGTGGTGGTGGTGGTGGTGGTGGTGGTGGTGGTGGTGGTGGTGGTGGTGGTGGTGGTGGTGGTGGTGGTGGTGGTGGTGGTGGTGGTGGTGGTGGTGGTGGTGGTGGTGGTGGTGGTGGTGGTGGTGGTGGTGGTGGTGGTGGTGGTGGTGGTGGTGGTGGTGGTGGTGGTGGTGGTGGTGGTGGTGGTGGTGGTGGTGGTGGTGGTGGTGGTGGTGGTGGTGGTGGTGGTGGTGGTGGTGGTGGTGGTGGTGGTGGTGGTGGTGGTGGTGGTGGTGGTGGTGGTGGTGGTGGTGGTGGTGGTGGTGGTGGTGGTGGTGGTGGTGGTGGTGGTGGTGGTGGTGGTGGTGGTGGTGGTGGTGGTGGTGGTAGGATAGATAGGGCACTTGGAAGTAGGTATGCAGTGTATTTTATAAAGGTGTTCTGCAAGACAATCATGGCCAGTTTCCATTCTAAATAGATCCACTGCAGTTTTTCTGTCCAATGTTTTAAATAATCAAGCTTACCCCCACAAAGTTGCAACAAAAAAGTCAATCCCTTCATGGAAATTTACCAGACCTATCACACTACCCTTGTATGCTTCATAACATCAAGTATAAACAAAATCTGTCGGAAAAATGGGAAACTTATATCCTACAGTTATAGAATACACAGAGTTAAACAATTTGTAAGAGGGAGTTGACTTTACAATTCAAGTTGTCCATTACTGAATGTTTGCAATGGACTAGAAATCATTAATAATGCAATAAAATTTTAATTCCATGTGCTATGCATTTCATTGCAGCACAGTAATGGTGGACCATGATCATGATGAAACTAATAATTATTTTACTAACAATATATGAAAACCAATTAGAAATGAGACCTACCTCAAGTTCCTTGTTACGTTTTACTTGTTGCAAAGTATGGAACTGATGTTTCTCATCAATCTCATTGTGATGAACAGGCATGTTAGCTTCATCTTCAGTAGTCAGCTCTGTGTCTGTTACAGTTTCCTTAGCACTGGTCAGCTCGTGGTCCAAAATCTCATTATTGGTAGCTTTCTGCTCCACCTGTATTTAAAATGGCAAGTTTTAACATTGAATACCTACATTTCCATTATAGTTTCCACTAAGAAAGAACTACAGAAATGTTAACATTTAAAGAAACAAATTTAACCAATTCATTACAGCATGGCACTATAATGCCTTGACACAACATCCAAACTTAATTAAGATTTATAGGCTTCCCAAAATCCATCAACTATAAGTTTCCTTACAGCCTATCCAATAGGAATCTGAATCGCTATGCAGAAATTGCCATTTTTGCAACTTTTAAGTACTAGAATCTTATTCAAACTGGTAGCAAAACGAAAAAGTGGATCATCTGATTATACTACACTTTTATCTGGCAAGAGCTTCCTGTTTCTTAGTACACCACAGGAAAAGTTAACAAGTGGTTCCACACTATTTAGTGGTAAACATCAACCAGGAAAACTACACAGCAAACATCTGCAATGAACACACACATTTGTATTCCAAAATTGCATTTGCATACACGACAGAAGTTGAGTTTTGTTAAAAACCACATCAGTAAATTATTCCCTTATATGTTCAGGTTTTCTATTAGGTACATAAGTGGACGACATCTTTCCTATCAGTGGAAAGACATAGAGCTGATAACTTAGAGTGGGTTGTATAGTCCTCATGAGCTTACAGTTAACTATGCACCAGCAATGCTTAGGTTCTACTATATCATACCTTCCTATGTATATTGGCAAACTTCCCAATAAGCTGTATGTTGTATTTATTTCATCTATGGAAACATAATATATAAATTATAGGACACATCAACCCAAAACACAAAAGAAAAATATATCAAGAATCATACATGAATACAAATGCAGAAGTATGTGATTTTGTGGGTTCGTGAAATTAACAGTTCAGTTGCACAAACTCAAAATGTTCTTTATTTCCACCGAATCACATTTGGTACACTTACAGATCACAGCAGAATTACGTATCACACACAATTACGCAACACTCACAATTACGTAACACTTGCTACTCGGCACCTTGCCGTACAACTCTCTAGAGCTGACTAAAAACTGGCTGAATCGTCCACTGCATCGCTTATATAGTCAGATTGCCGTTTCTGAAACTTTCTGCCCACGAAGTTGTCCCAGTGTTACGCGATCTTTCTAGGCGAGCAGAGTAGGGGGAAACCAGTGATTACGGTTTGCTTCCCTCCCCACGCCATCTCTCCTTGGCGCGTCATTGGCACTGTGCGTTGGTGTAGGTGTGGTTTTTACGCTGTCCATCTCTCTTACTCCCAGTAAGAGCCATTCGGTCACACATGTGGGCGTGGCCTCGATACAAGAGTCCTCCTCTATTGGGCAGCCCTTCCTGCTAGCTGATTTTAAGTACAATGATTGGGTAACAATAAGATTTAATGCAAATTTAAAATACAAAGAGAACACCAAGATATGTAAAAGACTACATTGTAGAGATTTTAGTTATAAAAAAAATAATTTACAAATGTACAATTTACCTTACTTCATGACATAGGAATTCATCTACACTATAAAAGCTATAAGCCAATAAGCTAAATTAAACCTTTTCAAATTTATGTCAGGATTCAATATCCTTTATACAGTATATAACATATGGTACAAAATTGGTCAGAGGGTGCATGGCTCATGTTACCTTCACTGCATTTCCCTATGCCCACATCCTACATCCATTCTAGTCAGTACATGTGAGTCAGTCTTGTTTTAATTCAGTTCAAAAGTAAATAATATTAGGAGTTATGCATTTTTCCGATTAACGTTAGAACATTAACAAATTTAGTGTACAACACCTTTTGAAATCACATAATACAAAGGAGATACCCAGAGACAAAAAAATCAGGTGTGTACCGGATAAACTGCAAAGGCTGTGACTTTTACATTGGAAAAACTAAAAGGAACTTGAACATTATGCTTAAAGAGCATTTTAGGAACATCAGGAACAAAGAAATAGATAAATCGGCGGTAGCTTACCATTTTTGGAAGGAGAATCATGATATAGAACGAGAAATCCACTTATTAAAAGTGTCCAAGGTCCAGCTGCATTAACCACGTGGGAAAAAATCTTCATAAAGAAATATGAAAGAAAATTGTTTAATATCGAGACTACCTTTGAAGAAAATTCAAACTTCAAGTTCATCAAGATACCGACAAAGACGCATCTATCGCCTCCAAAGAGTTCACCAAACCAACATTCATTAGTCTACAACAGCTGATGTTAGGAAGATCCTAACGAAAAACGTTCTAGGTAAATACTAGCAGTAAGTGGAGCATTGAGTATTAGTTCTGACTCAAAATTATATTAATATTACAAGTGTTTAGTTTTGTTTGAAGTTTTTTAAAATGCCTCGATTGCAGTATATCAACTTAAAAGCGCACAAATGTGCATTGTTCAATGATTGATATTTCTTTGCATAACCTCCAATTGTTAAGTATTTCTGTACATAACTCTATGTGGTACTTTTCACAGGTTTCACCGCACAATTCACATACACAGTATGTGGAACATCAAAGAGTGCTTATGTATATGTGCTTGCATCATTTTGTTGAGAATTTGTACAGCAATTTGAAACTAAATTTCTTGGCTGCATGTGCCAAGTAGAGAGGGCATTCGTTTGCTTGTAAATAAATTAGGGAGATGGATTATATTCATGATAGGAAAACATAGGTAAAAAGGCATATACTTGCAGAGCAGAAATTAAATGAAATTGGACAAAGGTTAAAATGGTCACCTCAAAAATCACTTAGGTGCCATACACAAGAAACTGACATTTTAAAAGCTTCAGCATATAAAGCAACAAAACTTTTAAAACTCAGGTCATACAAGATTACTGTTGTCCAGGAATTACTACCATGTGGTCACCAGAGTTGGGTAAATCCTGTAACTGGATTTTCAGGAATGATAATGATGGAATAATTGGTCCACAGTTAATATTGTTCAGCGATGAAGCATGGTTTCATTTACATGGTCGAGTCACCATAACACAACCAAACCCAATTACCTTCATGAAACTCTCTTGCATGATCAAAAATCTGGGTATAGTGCACAATAAATGAATACAGAATAATAGGACTTACTCTTTACAAGTGTACCCAAATACAGAAAGATGCAGAAATAATACACTGAAACTATTTTTTGAATAGCTAACAGACAATGAATGTTGATCTGGATATTCCCAGCAAAACTCTGCCACCATGCCTACAGCTGATGAGTCATTCACAGTTTATTGCAGAAATTTTTGAAGATATAATCATTATTACAGGTTTATGGCCCACTCTGCCCACTAATCTTACGGCATACAATTTTTATTTATGGGGAAACTTAAAAAAAAAGTATACAAAACTTATCTCCACACATTAATTAAAACAAAATATCAGGACAGAAATTGATGCTATTTTGGAAGCTGAACTAATGTGTGAATAGAAATTTCCTCAGAAAATGCCATAGATGAATTGATGCAGATGGACAGCATTTCCAACATCTCCTATGATAAGGTGTGTTTTGTGTTTATTCTGCTAATTGTTATTGGGATTTGATTTAACATGCACGCATGTATGACCAGAAGATGAGCAGTGCAACACCCAGGCAAGTCATACAGTAAGTAACAGGGAGATAGGCCCCTCCCAGCCAAGTTTTGTAGCATATTTACTGTATATTGGGGTAGTCTGTTCTATAAATGTAGACCAGCATAGGTTAAGTTAGTCATAGTTTGGTTCTGTGTGAATTTACAAAAAGTAGTTTTGCTTACTCTGGTGCCACGTGAATGAACTTCAGCATTTGTTATGAGGGAATTTAAGTTTTTCTTATGCATAGTTTAGTATTTCATATACCAGGGCAAATCAAAAAGTCTTTGCCTCTAAATTGTTTTTCCTGGTAAAATAAAATACATACAGCCAACTAAACATGTAGATATTATTACTTGTACCTTTCACTACTTTTTCCACACAGTCCCCATGTTGGTTCAGACATTTGTACCATAGCAGCACTAATTTTGCGATGCCACTGCAGTAAAGGTTGGCTGTCTGACTATAGAACCACTGTCACATGATTGTCTTGACTTCATCGACGCACGCTCATTGTCATGCAGGTTTTCATTGCCGGCCCATGGAAGGAAAAAAAAAGGGGGGGCAAAGAATTTTTTATTTGCCCTCATATAAACATGCACAGGGGAAGGTATAAAATTTTATATTTGTTTAAATATGGCTTACAAGTTAGTTTTATTGGAGACATCAGCCACAATTCTTATTACTTTCTTTAGCATTCTGAAAACCTTAATGCTGTTTCTCGAACTCTCCAAGAAGATTATGCTATATGCTAGCAAATATGTATGTATGCAAAATAAACTACCCTAAGACTATATATACAAGGTATAAATTTCAATTTGCATTTATCAATAAGCATTGCCCAACTTAAATTTTTATTTAATAACAAACTCAAAAATGTGTTTTTCTCATACTTTATCTCGTTGTGCCCTAATTTAATTTTTGGACATATATTTTCTTATTAAGTTTATTATGGAAGCTTAGAGCTGTGATTTTCTCTTTACCTAACATAAAATTAAACAATTTTTTAATATACTCTAGAATTTGCATATATGATTAGCATTGTTTTCACCTGGCTCCATTATAAAAATGCTTGTCATTTGCAAAAAGTGTACTTGCATATCCATCAGGCTATCTATGTACATGTGAAGTGTTAAGTTGCTCATTCCATCTTAACTTTTAGTTCTATGATGGGTGACTCTATAAACTATAAATTTTGAGTAACTTCTCCAACGTGCTTTTTGAAGACTATTTGTCCTCAATGATCTAAGGATAATATGCTAGCCTCCTGTCCACAAGGGCACAGGTTTAAATCTGGTGGAGGGGGATGGATCTTTTCAGTGGCCTTGGCATCTTTCAGATGGTAAGTAAAACTGGTGGTCCTGTGACATAGATTTGTGCCATGTAAAAGAACCTCAAGCCTAATAGAGGCCTCCCAGCAAAACTGAGCAGCCCTTCATGCCCAATATACAAGGGACATTCAATAAGTAATACAGCACATTTTTTTCTCTGCCAATTTTGGTTGAAAATATTGAAATTTTGTGTAGGACATCTTTAAATATTCACACTTGACCTCATATAGTTTCATTAATTTGCGATTGCTGGCAGCGCTGTAATTAGCCTTCAAAATGGTGTCTGTAACAGAGGTGTGTTCCAAACATAGAGCAGTTATTATTTCTTTTAATGAAAAAGCAGAGCATCACAGGTATTCATAGGCACTTGCAGAATGTCTACTAAGACCGTGCAGTGCACAGAAACACAGTGAGACGTTGGGCGAAGTGTCTGTCATTACCTATCACAACAAGGTCGAGCAAACCTCTCATCTCACACGTGCCAGCCGGGGCACACAGCTGTGACTACCTGTGTGTTGGAACATGTAGACTCTCTTATCTGAGGTGAGCAATGGATCACAAACACCTCGCTGCTGAACTTGGCATTTCTATTGGTAGTGCTGACACACTAGTCTACCAATTAGGGTACTCAAAGGTTTGTTCTCGCTGGGTTCCTCAAAGCCTAACTGTGGACCAAAAAGATCACAGAAGGACCACCTTTACAGAGTCGTTTGCTCATGAGACTGTCAAATATTGTCATAGATGATGAAACATGGGTTCATCACTTCGAACTCAAAACAAAACGGCAATGCATGGACCAACTCTCCTTCAAAGGAAACATTCAAAGTCATACCCTCAGCTTTCATGGTATGCTTTTCTGGGACTTCAAAGTGGTTATTCTGTTCGATGTCCTCCCTCATAGTCAAACGATCAACTCTGAAGTATATATTGATACTCTAACGAAACTGAAGAAACAAGTTCAGCATGTTTATAGACACAAAAATGCAAATGAACTTCTCATCCTGTGTGATAATGAAAGGCCTCACACAAATCTGCACACCCAAGAGGAGCTCACAAAACTTCAGTGGACTGTTCTTCCTCATCCACTTTAGAGCCTGGATCTCACACCTTCCAACTTCCACCTGTTAAGCAGAATGAAGGATGCACTCTGTAGGAAGCACTACGTTGATATAGAAGTTATTGATGCAGCAAGACGTTGGTTCTGACACAGACCACATGCTTCCAGCTACTTCACGAGTGAAATATCACTGCATACAACTTGTGAAATGATGGATGTTACCATAAGTGCCAATTTTTCACATGTTATCAGTTTAAAAATATTTTGCTATAAAATATGCAAACAACACAAAATTAAATATTGGTCTTTCACATGAAATAGTTTCTGAAGTTGATTATACTTACGTAAAAGTCACAAAATTGTATATTACTGTTTCAAATAAAATAGCCTCTAAAGCTGACATTTGTTTTGAGAGACATCTTGACCTCTATGCAAATAAGGTAAAACATTACATACTTTCTACACACATTTTACATATTTTCATGGAACACTGTAAGAAATTGGTTTATCGTATTTCACGCACTTGTATGCCGTCATTCTATTTAGCATGATGGGTCAGTAACAACGTTTTTTCTCTTTTCTAGCTTGTCGTTTCTTGCTATTTTTGCTGGAGAATCATTTCTATGCTCTTCACCCAGAATGTCCGAAATGATTTTCCTGAGATCATCCGTTAAATTTGGAATCTGGAGCCATCTCTGCATATGCCCTCTGATTAGATTTATTCCTATGCTATTTATGAACTCAAATCTTTACATCTTACCTTTGTGGAGATATATAACATAGGTATTAGAGCAGCTCAAAGATATTAGAAAGTAAAATATTGCGAGTAGCTACCTCCTTGTTCTTCGGATAACCGAGTAATGGGTACACTTCATGTCTAGAGCACCTACTCCAGATTTTGTGGCATTATATGAAACAGTTCATCTTGCCATGATAAATTCTGTCAATTTCGGCGTCATCACTTTCCCTATTCTGAATAGTCAACATGCCTTCAATTTTGGATAAGTTGAAAATCTATTTCGGAAACTCTAATGGTCTGAATCTAATACGTGATCTTCTTCAGGAACATAAGAATCCTCTGAATGAGTCATCAATGCTCTCACTGAGCTCCTCTAAAGCCAAAGGCACCATTTGTCTGCTTCTTTATGACACGTGAGGTATCCCTCTACTAGTAGCCATCAATAAATAACTAAATATTTGAAAAGTAAGATATATAACACATGAAAACTTACTTGTTTAAAGTAATATACATCTACCAGATGGAGACAGGAATCCTACCTTTACAGTAATATCCGCCTGTGAAACGATGTGCGTGACGCGTGCACACGAATAAAACAATACTTACATGGAATTAAACAATGATTTTTTTTTTGAGTTTGATTTATGAGTCACTATGTTTACACTCAAACTTCACTTACTTGTTGCTGTATAATTGAAACGTTTTCAAGATCATTCGATCTCATCCTCAGCTGTTTGGTGACTAAATGAACATTCCTCTTCTTCCACTACTACGGAGCTCCGATCACTCTGCCATCTGGTGTTGGGGGCACTAAGTTTTAATACTTCATTTAATGCCGGGATTTCAAAATTTATAACTTTATCACGGTTTTTGTTTATGAATATTTTTTCCCAAATATCCAATTCTATGGGTGTACTTAAAAGATTTTAACAGTTTAATGTTGTGGCCAATGTTGTGGTTTTCTGTCCAAAAACGGTGTGAAACTGCAGATTTTTCTGTTTGTTTCAACTTAATGTTCCTCTGGTGTTCTTTTTGCCTGGTTAACAAGTTTCTCTTAGTTTTTCCTATGTAGCTTGATATTTTTGTGCTGGTGTAAAGGCTTATTTCTTGAGCTAATAGTAATACTTGGAGGGATTATTAATTAAATTATTGATGGTGTCATTTATTAACAATCATATCAGATCACAATCAGTACCGCTGGTAAGCAGGAATTACTTCCATAAGAGTTTTTTTTTTTTACATGTGTATAAATCTACTGACACAAAGCTGTTGTTTTACCCAATCTTGTGAGTGAGTGTGTGGTGTTTTAGGGCCCGTCGACAACAAGGTCATTTGAGCCCAAAGTCAACACTAAAACCTAAAAGCTACACTAATTAAGCTAAAAAAATAAAATAAAATAAAAACACTCAACTATTAAAAGTACATAAAAAACCCATCCCAAGACTAATAATTTAAAATCTCTAAAATTAACAAATATAAAATGCAAGTTAGACTTGTTTATTAAAACCAATTTCGGCAACAAACCGCAGTGCCTTAACCACGGCCACTGGGTCGTCCCCTAAAACACCCAGCAAGTTAGTCCCCAAGCCTACTGACTGGCGAACGCGGGCGTACTGCGGGCACTCGAGCAATACATGCCGCACAGTGAGGCGTACTGCACACGGAGCACACACAGGGGCTGGTTCCCCTCTTAACAGATGGCCATGAGTCGCTCGTGTGTGCCCAATTCTCAGCCGGGTGAGTGTCACCTCAGCCCGCCAGTTATCCCTGCAGGAAGTTGGCCAGGGTTGTACGCTCTCCTTTATCGCCCGGAGTTGTGTGCCTTCCAAAGCTGTCCAGGATTGCTGCCAAGCAGATAGGAGTTGGCGACGGAAAAAACGTTGCACATCCTGGTATGGCACCGTAGTTGTTAAACTCCGGGGCAAACGGCAAGCGGACTTAGCAGCCGCGTCCGCCTCCTCGTTCCCGGAAATCCCCAGATGGCCTGGGGTCCAAGTAAAAACAAAATGGTATCCGCGACTGAGCATTTGCGAGATCTGGGCCTGTATTTTTAAAACAAGGGTGTGAGCGGCAGTGTGCTGTTGCAAGGCCTGAAGAGCACTTAGAGAGTCAGTGCAAACAATAAAAGAGCCAGGAGCTAACTTGCAAATAAAAAGGAGCAAATAGAAGATGGCATACAGCTCTGCTGAGAAGACCAAAGTGGAGTCCAGAAGGCGAAATTTATGAGCCTCGCCGTTAATGAAGAACGCGCAACCCGTAGTGCTACCTAACTGAGAACCATCTGTAAAGACCGGAACATAGTTAGGGTAACGGCCCAGTAGTTCGGCAAAAAGTTGTTGGAACACCGAATGTGGAGTAGCGAGTCTAGAGTTGCTTGAAAGAGCGAGATCAAACCGCGCACGATTGAGCTGCCATGTAGGATAAGGGCAGATGGACGACCTCTCCACGCGAGGCATTCGGAGGCCATGCGAATGTAGGAGATCCCGAAATCTTATTCCCATAGGGCGTGTCTGAGAAACAGGGCGCATATAATGGTGGAGTAAATCTGGACACAGAACTGGTTTGAAACAAGGATGATTGGGATAACTTGCCAACTTTGAGACGTATGAGCAGAGTAACAGCGAGCGACGAATATGGAGTGGAGGTTCGCCTGAGTCTGCATACAGGCAGTCGACTTGACTGGTGTGGAAAGCTCCTGTGGCAAGGCGGATGCCAGTATGATGCACGGTGTCTAAAAGGCGAAGTTTAGAGGCGGTCGCTGCACCATAAATAAAACAGCCATAGTCCAGCTTGGATCGGACCAGGGAGCGATACAGCCTCAACATCACTGTCCGATCGCCCCCCCCCCCCCCCCCCCCCAAGATACCACAGATAAAATCTTGAGCACCCGGAGGGAACGATCACACGAGGCTCGGAGGTGTCAAATATGATGCTCCCAGGTCAATTTTCTGTCCAAATAGAGGCCTAAAAATTTCAAGTGCGGGACAAACGGCAGGGGTGTGCCGTTCAAGTGAAGGTCAGGTGGAGGGTGAATACCCCGTAGACGATGGAAGTGGACACATTGTGTCTTCGCAGGCAAAAAACGGAAGCTGGTTCGAAGCGCCCAGCTGCCAGCTGGTTGATGGTCAATTGCAGTTGACGCTCTATATGATCTAAGTTACAAGAATGATAATATATAGCGAAGTCGTCAACATACAGGGACGATGGAATTCCACCGCGAACGACACTAGTAATGCCGTTAATAGCCAAAGCAAAAAGGGCGACGATGAGAATCATCCCTTGAGGTACACCATTCTCCTGGATCCGCTCCCTTGATATTCTGTTCCCTATATGGACACGAAAATGACGTAGTGCTAAAAAGTTAAATAAAAATTCCGGTAAATGGCCTCGCATACCGTAACTATGCAGGTTACGTAGTATGCCATACCGCCAAGTGGTGTCATAGGCCTTCTCCAGGTCAAAGAAAACTCCCACCACATGCTGCTGCAGTAGAAAGGCATCATGAATGTAAGCCTCAATGTGTGTTAGATTGTCAACACTAGAGCGATGGCGACGAAAACCGCATTGAAGGTTGGACAGCTGGTTATTGATTTCGAGCCACCACACCAACCGAGAGTTTACCATTTGCTCTAAGGTCTTACAGACGACACTCGTCAGGCAAATGGGGCGGTAGCTAGATGGAAGTGTGCGGTCCTTTCCGGGTCGAGGGATGGGGATGACAATACCCTCTTGCCAGAAGATGGAAAGACTTGCTCATGCCAGATGCGGTTATACATGCCTAAAAGGAAAGACATTGCATCGGGTGGACGATTTAGCAGCATCTGTCTGTGGATGTCATCGTGACCGGGAGAAGAGTCCTTAGCTAGGGCTAAAGAATGTGCAAGCTTGACAGCGGTAAAAGGTTGGTTGTACGGCTCATTACATTTGCTATTAAAATTAAGTTTTATTCGCTCCGCAGCTTCCTTAACAGAAAGGAAGAGGGCGTCGTAACTAGCCGTTTGACTAGTAGCAGCGAATGAAGTGGCAAGGGCTTCGGCTATATCTTGCTCGGTAGTGCAGATGGAACCGTTGAGGGCAAGTCCGTGAATGACTGTTCGGCGATACTTGCCATACATCTGCCGAACAGCTGACCATACCTGCTTGGCGGAGCTGCGACGAGAAAGGGAGGACACGTAGGCTTCCCAGAATCTTTGTTTCGCATTGCGAAGCACAAAACGTGCCCTAGCTTGAGAACGTTTAAAAGCAACGAAGTTCTTTTCTATCGGGTGCAACTGAAAAAGCCGCAAAGCATGTTTGCGTGCTTTTATAGCCACACGGCATTCCTCAGACCACCAGGGTACAGGGGTATGACGTGGGGTAGAAGAACCTCGAGGAATGATGGATTCAGAGGCGAGCAGGACGGAACATGTAAAATATTCCACCATTTCATCGACGGTGTCAAAACCATCGTCGGTGAGGTGTATACGGGAATGAAACTTTTCCCAGTCAGCCTTGGAAATAATCCAGCGAGGATGTCGCGAAGGCGCATGGTGGCGGCCGGATAAATGGATGTTAATTGGGTAATGATCACTCCCAAAGAGGTCGGAAAGCAGAGACCAATCAAGGAGTGGAACTAATACCGGGCTGCAGAATGAGACGTCTAGTAGCGAGTGCTTACCATAAGGGGATGACAAAAATGTCGGGTCACCAGTGTTCAGCAAAATCAGGTCATACAAATCGAACGCGTCTACTATGAGGCAGCCACGAGCATCATCAATGTCGGAGCCCCAGAGCGTGTGTTTGGCATTCAGATCTCCCAAGATGAGTAACGGTGAGGGGAGCTGAGCCAAAACAGCCTGAAGATCCTGCTTTTGAATTACACAGAGCGGAGGCAGATAAATGTTGCAGATGGTAAAAGAGATGCTCTCCCGCTGTATACGAACAGCGACAGCTTGCAACGGCGTGGTTAATGGTATATTGGTGGCAGAGATATTAGGCACCACTAAAGTAGCAACGCCACCGCTTGCTCGTGTGCCTGCAACGGAGTCTCCCCTAAATGCAGAAAATGAGGTTAGCTGTAATGAGTGATAGTGATGCAAATGGGTTTCTTGGAGACAAATAACTGATGGTGACCGTTGAGAAACTAAAAACTGTAGGTCTTGAACTCGAGCTCGGAAACCATTGACGTTCGACTGGATTATTTCCATAAAGAGATTTTAACGGGCCGTTTTAACTTTTTTCTTGACTTTGGCTGACTTGGGCCCTACGATTCGAAAATCGTTAGCCTCCTGTGACTCCGCTGATGTTCGGGAGTCAGAACTCCTATGGCTCGTAGAACGAGACCGGGATCTAATAGAAGGCGAGCGACTTCGCGATCTATGTTGTGGCCGGGATCGGTTTTTCACATTTACTACGGGATTGTTGTTACTCGCTGATGGCTTGGTGGCTGGAGTCTGTACGGCTGAAGCGGAGGTAGTGCTGGTGGATATACAAGCAGTCTGAGACGTGGGTGTAACGGCTAGAAAGTCAGTCTGTGTGGAGGCGTGGGCGACAGGGACGTGTTGAACAGCAACAGTGGTATTAGGAGTACGGCGAGCTGCTAATGCATATCCAATAGTAATAGTAGCAGGCTTTAGTTTTTCAAAGCGCCGTCGTGCCTCTGGAAAAGTCAGGCGTTCCTTTACACGTAGCTATGGAATACTTTTTTCGTCCATGAATCTAGGGCACTGTCGCGAACTGGAGGGATGACTGCCACCACAGTTCACGCAACAAGATGTTCGACTGCAGTTTGAGTTGTCGTGTGTCGGTAGGCCACATTGCTCACAAAGAGCAGGATTGGTACACGTGACCTTAGTATATCCGAATCGCTGACATTGGAAACAGCGCATTGGGTTCGGGACATACTGGCGGACGCTCGCACGTTCATAGCCGCAATAGATGTACTCGGGTGACTTAGTCCCGGCGAAAGTAAGAAAAACCGTACGTAATGGGTACTCCTTGCCGTCTTGTTTTCGTGTTAGCCGGTACGCCTGACAAACAAGCTGATCAGAGAGGCAACTTACTATTTCTTCATTCGCAAGACCATCTAAGCTGAAGGTGGTGACTACTCCTCTACAGGTGTTAAGGGTTTTGTGTGGGGCTACCCGGATAGGGTAGGAGCCCAACAAAGTCGCTTTTTGCAACCTGTGAGATTGGTCTGCACTGGTGCTTTCTAATAGTAAGCTGCCGTCTCGGAGACGCATAGCATTTTTGACCGGGCCGCTGATTTTGTCAAGTTCGCGCTTTATGTAAAACGGACTAACATCTTTGAAAGTTTTCCCATCGCAAGTCAGTGTCATTACTAAGTAAGGGTCAGTGAAAGAGGTTTTGTGCGGAGACATTTTGATATGGACCCCCATCCGGTACCGTCGGCGTCAGCCTGCCATCCGGGGGTTAAACAAAGAAAGACACCGAATCTTCACGGTCTGTGCCGTCATGGGGACCCCACCCATGACCGATCTCATTTGTACCTCAGAAAAGCTACCCTTCCACATCCATTGCTTGTCCGTATGGGTAAACCGTTCACCACGCACACCCCGGCTTTAAGCCCCTACCACAGGAATAACCGCCTGTGGCTCCCCACTTTAGGCCGCGCTGTGTATAAAAGGCACACGCGGATTCAGGGGACTTGTGGTTGATTACACCGGGGTTCTGCCAGCGGTAACACGTCCGGTGTCTGATACTAACCCAATGGCACACGACCGTCGGGAGATTAACACAGACCGGGCCCTCAAGGAGCTACGTGGGTGTACTTGACGGTGTGGACGGGCTCCGCACCTAAGGCTACACATAGGGGCAGTGCGAAGGGTCCGCTCAACCTTCACTTTTGAGACCTCAGGAGAGCACACATGTTGGAAGCCGCGCTCAAAACCGTGGGACAGAACCAGGGAGATAGGAGAGATCCCTGCTGGTGAGACAGAAGTTATAAACCTAAGACCTTACGTGCTAATAATAATAATAAAAAACTAGAAGAGGAAGAATATGATGCTTACTGACCAGCAGTAGCTCAACGTGGCGCAGTTGATGGAGATGAAGGGGATGAATTGAGGGTGAGTGGCTAGGGACCACGGGATCGCCAATCCCGTACCTACCGTAATAGGTCCCTGGGGAAAAATACCAGAGCCTCTTCTGCCAGTTTTCGGGGTTACTGAAGGGCCTTCTCGGCAGCCGTAGCGGTCTTGGGGAAAACCAAGTCCCCGCCATACATCGCCCCATCAGTCAATCCCCTACTTCCTGTTGCCCACCCCTCGGGACGAGGACCACAGATTTACCCAATCTTAAAATCACCACTCTGGGACTCTGTTCAGGTTAAAAATTAAACTTGTAAGACCAGCGCTTAATTAGATAGGCACACAGACTAAGATTATATATAGGAAAAAATTGTGATTTTCATGCTTACGTTTTTCTACATGTATCTCAAGGAATCATGAAATCGATTGCTTGGAGACTTCCGGTGTTTCCAACGTTGAAAATTAAACTGCAGACCAATAAATATTAATGGTTTGTGGAAAATTTTACAGAAATGCCTTTATTAAAGTAGGTACGAAAATTCTTTTCATGGTGCCGTAATTGCTGAAACTCTGAATGAACAGGAAACGCTTACTAAAAAGCTGTGCTTTATTATTTGTTTAGTCTACAATGGGGCATTTAGGCTTTTTATAACAAAAACTAGGATTCTATAGATTTAGCTTTTAATTAATTTTTGTTCTGTGCTTTGTATCTTTCTGACATATTATGACATCATTTAAAGTGATATTAAGCTTGCTGTGGTGAGCTTCAGAATTTCTTATCTTTCCAACAATCGTTTCTATTAAGGAGACACATGTGTGTAAATTGGCCAAAAACTTACAACAATCCCAAATTTAGTTTATTTGTCTTAAAATTAATATAGACATACTTCAATAATATAAAGTTTTTTTTCTAGTAGCACTACAGAAAACATCACATGACTATTTAAATAACCCTACACCTGTATTGTAGCTGCTATTATGTAATTTTAACTTCAGATTTCACAGATTCCACATTTTCTACATTTTCCTAATTTCAAAATGTTCCACAGGATGCAGTTTCCTATCAATCTGTATGAAATTCTAAACATGTCTGTAAGAGTAACTGCACATTAAGTGTACCCATTTGCATTTGTTGTGTTTTTGTTACTTGTATTGAAAAGGATTATAATCTTACTTCTTACTGAAAAAGCTTAGGAAAATAAAAATTGTTAAATAGGTATGATTATTTTTTCCCCTTCATTGATATGGCGAAATATTTCACATAGTTACAGGCCATCAATAGATTTAAATGGGTGCAGAAACTTATACCCCAAGCATTAATTTTTAAATTTACAATATGTGGAACATTCTGAAACTCGCCTGTAATTTAGACATAAACTGTTAATTCATCAGAAACTATTGTAACTAGAAAGCTGAAACTTGGTATTATTCCATTCTTGACCAATCACAAAAATAAATGGTATAAATTTGAAACAAATCTAACAAAAGCTTCAGATATTTCAACCTTAAGCCCCCCCCCCCCCTTAAACCCATGTTTTTGTTTTTTGACATAGTTAATTACTTCACACCTTTCTGCACATTATGGTTCTTACTTAGTGAAGTGGATTTATATGTATTTTAATGATACGACAATATGTTATTTTAACTTGCTATGGAGCCATTTATAAAATTTGGAATAAATGTAGAACTATTTCGCCTAGGGAACTGCAAAATAGTATGTGTTTAGCGAATTTGTTGAAACATATGTTGTGATGGTCATTTTGTTATAGTGCATTTATAGTGTATTTTATAGCCATTTTACTAAACTTATGTATTTCAAAGTGTTTACTTAGCAAATTTTTAGTGCCTATTTAGACCATTTTTAGTGCATTTTTCCTGCTGATTTCACACTTTTTAGTGCCTATATATCCACTCCCTAGTCATGACAGCAAGTTGGCCATGGTAGCTCAATGGGTCAGGGCGACTGGAGATGGAAACCAGGAAATTCGTGGTTCAAATCCCGAACCGTGGCATTGAATTTTTCATGTTGACTATCAAAAACCTTAGCCTATGTACACCTAGTGTGAAGAAATGATTAATTTCCATCAATTAACTAAAACTTTATAGCTCACTTGCATTCCAACTTGGTCTGTACAGAACAGACATCTTTAAGTGATCGCATTGCACTATTTGAACTGGCGCGGTGAGAGCAGTGGAAAAACAAAACACGCCTGCAAAGCATATGAATTTGCGATGAGTCGCTCAGATGCTTAAGAACATGGTTGAGAAGATCCATCGCCGTAACAAGCATGGTTACAGAGTATGAAAACCTGCCATACTTGTTAGCGCTCAGTTGTTAGCCGTAACAATAACTGTTACCAGTAATCTTAACCAGAAGTTACAGAATAGCCCTGATAATGATTTATAAATATAAGAAAATATACTGTTTTTAGGGTAGGACATAATTTTTAGTAAATATAGTCTTATATGAACTAAGCATTTTAAACTTCTATTTGTTTGGTATATCAATGATTTATTGTAAAGCAATACAACAAATAACTTATTTGTACTTCTTGAAGTACTAATAGCATAATTAAAATTGGATTTTGTATTTTCATAGTAATAGTCTCCAACCAGTACTGGAATGAAGTATAAGCTCTAGGACACCTTAAGCATGAACTTTCTACTTTTATACGTTCTGCTTAGCTTAAAAAAGGTAGATCATTTTACAAAAATTTTAATAATTGTGCGCCATATAAAGGATGCTTTTCTCCATTAGGAATTAGCATAATTCGTCAGAGATTAGGTTAGGAAATTCTTCCGCTCAAGCATACTGTGGTAGGATGTTATATTCACACTTAGCATATGCACATATTGTTTCACTTTACCCGAATTATTGTTTAAGCAATGGTCGCAAAGTAATGCAAACCCAAAGTAACAGCGAAATATTTGAAATTCTTTGCATTTAATAGCACTGTCCTGCGACTTTCCCAGTTTTGACGAAATATGAATGAACCGCAACCATGGTATACTTTCAAAGAGGTAGTTAATAAGTTTTTTTTATAAACTATGTGCGATACGAAAACATTGAGAAATATACTACAAAAGCTCTCCGTAGGGGAGGGGATCCGTCCCCTTCAGCTGCTGTGGTGCAGGTGCTGTGGACCCTTAGCACTCGTGGTACCTCTGACGTTACTAGAGGAACCTGGGGCCCAACTGCCGAGCCCCTCCCGTCGGGGAGTTGTTAGGATTGGGTTGGACTCAGGGGGCAGTGTGTTCCCGACACCCACGGGGAATTGGGTACCTCCGGCCAGGCTATGGCCACCCAGAGGGGGTAGAGGGTTGCCTCATAAGTCCCGGGTACTAGCCTGCAGATCTAGTAGAAGGTGTGCTAGATCACCAGGTGGTTCCACCGAGGTTTTTGGTAGTCTTCCCTGTGGGGTTGACGCGCGTAAGTGGCATATCCGCTTCCATCCCGTCTTGACGTTGTGCTCAGCCGGGGAGCTTTTTAAGAAATCAGATATTGCCCTATGGAAAGAGCCCCAGAGTTATCCATCGCTCCCGGGTAGGAGGAGGCCCAGGTCCTTGGACCTACGGGTCCAGGACTAATGGGAGTAGAACCTCTGCGCTTAAAATACTACAAAAGCTGAGCTTCAGGACGAAATATGAGTAAAGCTTTACTACTTGTATTCTCAGCTAAACTATTTTCTTGATAATTTTGGAACCTTCAGAAATGAACAAGGTGAATGATTTCAGCAAGAAATCAACGAGATGTACAGGAGATATCAGGGTCGATCATACAATCTGGACTACTGTTGTTACTTGAAAACAGTAGTTCCTTAATCACGACTTAAAACGTAAATCAGTGCAGCAGACTTTCCGGCCAGAGGAAATATAACTTCATACCTTATTTTACAGATATATAGGTATTTCTATATATTTATTACTCAGAAAGTTTTATTTTTGTATTCATTTTGTAACGCACGATCTTAACATAAAAACACCACTTTCAAATTATTATTTGTGATTTGTGAGAAAACCTTATGTCATAGAGAAAAATGGACAGCATGGTTCAATTTAGTGCACCGAAATTAGTTGACATCTCCTTTCAGTCGGAAACCAGCAAACAAAAAAAAAAATTATATTTTGCAGGAAAGTATAATTTCTTATAATAATCTGTAATCAATACTGAAATGAAATACGAGTTCTGGTGATTTCGTAATATACATGTTCTATCTTCTGCATTTAATTTTAAAGAAACTGCTTTAATTTTGGATATTTGTTTGCTTTCGAATCAGCTGCTAAAGAAATGTGGAAGCTATAGTTTGTAGGATTTTCTAACCCAAAACAGCATTTCAAAGGTTACACGGCAGAAAATTAAATGTAAATGCTTGATTACAAGATAATTCTGATGGAGAAATAAATCTCAGAGTAAACATTTCTTCGATATGTTCTTTACCACCGAGTAAATGACAAGAAGTCAGAAGTGAGGTTAGGAAACTCTTTACTTATTTCTCGTGTAAGCATACACTTTTCATTATTTTCACACAAAAATTTATGGTTTCACTTTACGATGTACGAAAAGCATAAGGTTATCTATCTCCTGCGGTGTTCTTCATTCCTTTGTACTTCTAAATCAATTTCCAGCCAGGAAAAAGTAGTATTGCTGGTGCTAACAACACTGTCTTGCCTCTTGTTATCCTTAACCATAACTTTCCTCCCCTCAACAAGATGTTATGGTTATGATGTAACATAATAACAAATGGCGTGTAGCCAGTGGTTAGCCGCTTTAACAAGTGGTTCAGCTTCAGCCATATTGTACAGAATAGCTCTGAATCTGTGGCACTGGTTACTGGAGGACTACGACAAACAAGTTGCAAACCAACCATATTCCAGACATGTTTGATAAGCAACATGTCAGGTGAATGTCAGGGAAGCAATAGTACTTGTTGCTCTTCGAATAAGGCTTGTACATTCCTCATATGTAGCCAGCCATTAGTGGGCTCAAATATCACATACAAACTGTGTGGAAGGAGATACCCCAGAAACCTATTCAGAATCTTTGATTTCATGCCATGGCATACATCACCTCCAGTTGCATGAGGGGTATACACCAAATACTGAACATTCAGGCTCAAAGGTCATGCACAAATTTGAAAAGTTGAGCATTTGTTTATTGTGATGTACTAAATTCATTGCATACACATGTTTCCCTCTTGATGTTGCCATTTGCATAGCACTAAAAATCTCGTTAGATACAGAAATCCTAATTGCCTCAGGAAAAAAAGTTAAGAAATCTACCAGATCCAATGTAAAAAATGAAGGCATGCATCGGAAAAATGTAAAGAAACATAGGCCTCCACTTCAAGGAACCTCCTTGTTGTGTTGCACCAAATACAAATAAATTGAAAAATGGGCAACTGCTTCACACTTCTAGACCCAAAACCATATAATAGTTAATAAAAAAAAAAATCCAAGTTATTGAAGCCCACAAACTAGAAATATTGGAGAATATTTACATAATAAATTTGAAAACTGATAACTTAGATTATTATTAATACGTTACTAATAACAATGGCATTCCGCTTTATGAAATGCTTCTTTTTATTCTATATTACAATAACTTAGATTTTTCAGAAGCAGACAACTCCTTATTCAACCAATAGGCCATCTGAGGACACCATAGGTTACCAACAAAATGATATGAGAATTACTCTGGCAATAAACAAAGAGCTGACAAAGTGAGTTCAAACTCATGATATAAGTACTGCAAAATAAATAGGAGAGTGAAGCTGTAAAGGTGTTCAAATTGACCCCACTGTTAAGTGTTTCTTAACGAACCTTACTACATTAACGTCCTAACAATTTATAGCTAAAGCACAAGGACGAGTTAATAAAGGCTGAGAGTTTTTTTTTTAAATATATACTGTGCATAACAAAAGGCACACTTTGGAAACAATTTTGCATGCCAATGGATCAGCTCTGATTATTAGTGGACATAAGTACACACTGGCTTGCGCATGCATCTGTACACTGGAGACAAACTAAGTAGGTCAATTCCCCAGCTGCCTACAGAGGAAATGGAGGTGTTATGAGAAAAACAATACACTGCATTTAAGTTTTGCTTTCGCTTGCAGAAATCCGGTACGGAAGCTTACAGAATGATGATGTTTTCAAATGCTAGGCTTTGGCAATGAAGCTATTAGCTAATGCTTAGAGAATGTTGCAGGAGGCAAATGGTGATGTTCTGGCACAGTCCACAGCACTTAGATGGTTCAAAAAATCCAAGGAGAGCTGTGTTTCAATAAGAAAGCAAAAAAGGCCAGGTGCAACGTTAATAACCAAAACCATGATTAACACAGCTCGCATCATTGTTCTTGAAGACCAACAGATACGTCACAAATTTCCCATGGCAGTGTTTTTTCAATTCTGCATAATGACTTAAACATTAGGCGTGTTGGTGTGAAGTGAGTGCCAAGATTAATGACTCCTGAACAGAAGTTGATATGGGTGGAAGTGTGTATGGAACTGCAACATCTGGTTGAGATGCATGGGGGATGCATACTTGAAAACAGAACTAAGGGGGGAGCGTTTTGCTACTTGGAGGACGTTGTGAAAGCTGTGATGGTTATAAAGATGTCAAAAGATGGCTTCCAGCACCTGTTCCAGGACTGGCAGAAGCATTGGTCAAAATACATTCAACTCAATGGAGAATACTTTGAAAAAGACCGCACCAATTTGGACAGAGACTAGTGTATTTTATGTATTAAAAAACCATTCTCAGTCTTCATTGATTCACCCTCATATAATAGGAGGGAGTCTACTTACCTGTAGAACCTTAATTTTTTCTTGCAAGTTTCTGAGACATTTCAGTTGTTCAGAAAGCGTAACTGGACAGTTTTCTTGTAGCACTGTTTGACTAAGACTGTCGATAGCAACATCATACTCTGCTTCCAACTCTGCAAGTTTAAGGCTTATTTTATCTCTAGCATTTTCTGCCATAATAGCTTTTTCATACATGTTTGTAGTGGAGCTAACAGCTTGGCTAAGCTCATATGTTAACATTCTGTTCTTATTGATTAGCTCTTTGTTCTGCTCAACCAGTTCTTGGTGTTCTGGAGGACAGCCAATGTTGCCTTTTCCTTCTGCTAGGAGTTCCAGCTGCAACTCCTGTATTGTCTGCTTTAGTTTGGCAATCTCTGCAGATTTTGCATCCTGATTAACAACTGGTTTGTTCTTTATTCTTTTTGTTCTGTCTGCATACCTTAATGTACTTAAGGTTTCGTCTAAGTTATAATCTGCAGGACTGACGCAAGCTATCATCAGAGTCATTGAATTGCCTCCAAGTGAGTCTGCAATCAAAGAAAGAATGCATCTTTATTTCCCTAATTGTTTTATCAAGCACTGCAATTAAGGGACTCAGAATAAGAAGAGGGATGGTTTTAGTCCTGGGCAGCCTAAAATATTTTCTTGTATCTAAAATTTTATAAGTATCCTAAAATTTTCACAAAGTACTAAGTTAAAATGTACAAATCATTGACCAGGGTCCTCTTAGATTACAAATGCTTGTAAACTCTGTTTCATAATAGAAGTTTAATTTGAGTTTTGAGGAACTTTACCAATCCTGATAAACAACTGACAAATTTAAATATCATGCACATTCTAATTCCCATTTCAAGAAGTTGTGAACTGGCTAGAACTCTGGTGTTCCAGCTGAATATGGTTTTCCAGAGACAAGATATCTGACAGTGATTCAATGAAGCTGAGTAAGATATTTTCTTCTGATGGAATGTCAAAATGTATTAAATGTATTTCAAATTTCTTTATGTAAGTGTTCTCCCAGATGTTCTCATGAATTAAGCATTGGAGTCCTGTGTTAATGCTATTATTATTGTTGTTAACAGTCTGTGAAATACTTATGCATCTTCAGGATTTTGAATTTTATGTTTATTACCACTACTAAGAGCAACATAATATATGCTCCTTTGCAACATGACCCTGAAGAAAAATTCATCTACCAGATGAGGTAGAATTCTCACGTCTGAGCAAAATTCTACTCTGTTAATTTAAAAACTTCAAATTGGAATTAACACTGAAGTAATGCAATAATTAAAATTATATAATGAATTGACTGAGATACTCTGTACTTCATATACCACAAATATTCTTTCAAAGCATTTTGCCTCCACTCGAAGACATCAAGAATTGTCCAATTTTTTGATAATGCCTTCAAGTGGAGACAAAATGTGTTGAAAGAAAATTTGTGGTATGTGAAGTACAGAGTGTCTCAGTTAACTCACTGTATAATTTTAATTAATTCTACTCTATTGTAGCCTGTAACAATCACAGGGCAACACTGAATTGCTTCTAACTTCAGAGAACTACAGGGCTATGAATCTCCAATTTGATAACATAATTATTGAAATACTGATACACAAAACCCAATTGAGCAAAGGATCCTTGAGAGGTATTTCGACCCTCAACCTAGCATCATCCTGGTACCCAACACCATGGCATCCATATGCCATATACACATCATGTTGAGTGATACAGTGAGTTTGTAATTAACATTACATTTACAGTGCTTTTCAAAACTCCTGATGATTTTCTGTTAGTTAAGGAAATGTTTTTCAAAAAAAAAAAAAAAAAAAAAAAAAAAAAAAAAAAACCAATCAAGACATGTAAAACTATATTTTAAGACACTTATCAACAGAAACATATTCTTAATATCACTGTTATGCAAACTGTGACATAGGAAGCATTTTCAAATGACACCTATATTTACTTGTATACCATCTCAAAGAATTTACTATTGTCTATCATTATACAAGGTATCAACTGTTTTATACAACAAACATGGCTGTGGTAACCAAATAAATAGTTGAACTTCCTGGTGTTATTGGTCGTGCAATGATTCTTGAACACTGAAATATTAAAATGAGAGCTTTTAAGCGAGTCCCTTACTTTTTTCCCCTCTTTTAATGGCAACAGTATGTAATGCAATGACTTCACCCTCTCAAGTATCACTGGATTGTTTATTTTATGCATCGCTATTTAGGGAAGCTGTACAGTATCTTAACACATTAAATAGTTACAGAAAGGTTTTTCATTTACACATAATAACTTATCACAGAGTTAAACAATTTTGCCTTTAATCATATTTTAATTCTTCTACGCATGATATATTTTTCTTGAGTCATTATCATCCTTGTAACTACTTTGCATTCCATTGTCTTCAATTACAATTTTTTCAGTTCTTTCTTCTATTAGTGCATCTTTTTCCCAGTTCTATTCCATGGCTTACAATTCGTCCAATCGTTGGCAGCACAACATTTCAATGTCTTTCATTTTAACGGTTACTTTACTGTAAGCAACCTATTATTTGACATCTACCCATATTAGTTCTATAGGATTCAGATCTAGATGGTAGGAAGAGGTCTTAAATTGCATGGTTATATTCCGACAATATTTGGTCAAACAAAAAGTTCCTCTGAGTTGGCATGTTGGTTAGAATTAAATCATACAATTTCTTTTTTTTTTTTGGGTGCTATTCTCATCAAAGCGTATATTGTGATTTTGTAACCAAGAAAGCATATCTCCTCTTTGAAGACGAAAGAGGCTTATCTAGTCGCATATTATTGTCGCAAGCTCATTGTTGATCGAGGCGGCGCGGCGAGGCATTCAGAGGGACGGGCCATGTAGTGTGTAGATAAAAGTATGGCAAAATGGTGGGGGGGAAAGAGACAGATTTCTCGAGAGTTCTAGTTCTTTGTTCTAGCTGTCTCGATTATTGGAGAATATTCTGGAATGTGAGTAATCTATAAAAAAGGGAGTCCACCCGCCAAAGTGAGTCAGTTGTTAATTGAACTCACGTGCATGAACAGCTGTTTGTGGTCGATGACCTTGCAAGTTGTATTGTATATGTGATGTAATTCTGGACTGTTGTGTACAAAGTGTGTTTCTACGGAAAAAAAGTGCAATTTTGGTGCTTGTACTGGACTTTTAATTTCACGAACCCAGAGTCACAACTGGTGTCAGGAGTGAGACATACCACCATGGAGGCTGCATTGGAAAAGATTCTACAGGAACTGAAAGAAATAAAGACGGCTAATGACAACCTCACCGCTGAGATGAAAGAAATAAAGACAGCGAATTACAACCACGCTGTGAAGACAGAGGCAGCAAATAACTTGGCCGCGACGATGGAAACGGCTAATAGCAACCTGGCCGTGACGATGACCACGAAGATGGACAAATTGACCACGGAAATGAAGGCTGTGAACGAAGCCCTCGCCGCCAAATTTCAGCAGCTGGCCGGCGTAAAGGAGCACGTCACAGAGTTGGGAGAGCTTGTCGAAGACCTGGTGAGCCACGTTAACATAGAGGGACAGGCCGACAACACTAAGTCCCTGAATGCCATGGTGGACATCGTCGGCAGAAGGATGAAGGGCTTGAAGGGATGCGACACATCTTTGCACGTCACATCGCCGAAGTACGACGGCACGTCCACGCTCGAAGTCTTCCGCCGCTAATTCCACACTGTGGCCTAGCACAAGTGGTCACCAGAGGAGGCCACACAGCTAATAGCCATCCTCCAGGGACGGGCCGCAGAAGTTCTGAACGCGGTGTAGACAGCGGCAGCGCCCAAGAACATCTGGGAGGCCCTGGAGAACCGCTTCGGGAACCACCGCTTGGCCGCAGCCTACCGCAGCCAACTGAAGTCATGAATGCAGTAGCCAGGGGAGACGCTGCAGGAGTTCGTCCTGGCTATTGAACAGCTGGCCAGCAAAGTCTTGGTCGACCTCCCACCTGAATTCGTATCCCAGGAAGCTGCCTACATGTTCGTTGACGGGGTACGAGACGTCGAGATACGTCAGTGCTTAATGCTTCGCAACAACAAAATTGTCCACGAGGCACTAACAGCAGCATTGAGGATGGAGGCAGCCAAGGTAACGGCTGCTTCGACGTCGAGAACACGGAGTATCCGCTACACTGGAGACCGGAGACCAGCTGAGGGACGCCGGCGACGACCAAGTGGCGTGTGTTGGGGTGTGGCCAGCCAGGACACCTGGAGAGGGACTGCCCACACCAGGGAGAGCAGCTGGAAAACGAGTAAAGGCCGTCGTGGCGAGGGGCACGTCGGCGCCATCATCACCATCCCCTCAAGTGACACTGCGCGCCATCAGCCGACGGATGAATGACAGCCTCATTGCAACCGGTTGAGTGAGAGGGAAGCCGTGACGCAAGCTCGTAGACACCGGGGCAGCCGTGACCGTCGCTCAGACCTGACGTGGCCAGGGGTTTGCCAACGATGAAGCCGAGCCGAGCCGAGCCGACCATACCAGCTTGTGACGGCATCAGGTGACACATTGTCTGTAGAGAGGGAGGCTCTGCTGCAGTTGACCTTGGGGCGAAGTGCCGTACGTCAGTGGGTGTTCGTCGTGGAGGTGGCTGAGGAAGTGACACTGGGACTGGATGCCCTCAGGAGCCACAAGGCGACGGTCGAAGTCGGCAGGAAGGTTCTGCGGTTCAATGAAGAAGAGGTCATACTCTGGCAACCCGAAGAACGCCTGGGAATTTGCAAGGTCGTCCTGAGGGAAGATGTGGTTGTCCCCGCGAGAAGCGAGGTGGTGGTGACGGCGCGACTGGAAGGCCAGCAGACGAAGAACTTGATGCTGGACCAGAAGACGCCTGTGCACGTACTTTGTGTGGCCAGGACATTGTTGCCGTGTCGAGAGGAGGTGCCGGTGAGGCTGCTCAATCCAACAGACACCGATCACGAAGTCCAGGCTGGGATGAAGTTGGGGACGTGCGAGCCCGTGGTCGGCATAACACCGATCGATCAGACCCAGGAGGTGCCGACACAACACCTGGGGCCCCGGCTGAAAGGATTATTGGTGAGGGCGGCCGAGCACCTTACCGCAGAACAGCTCCAGAAGGTTCGGCAACTGCTGAGACGGTACTAGCACGTATTCAGCCAAGGCGACAGCGACTACGGCTGCACGGACCGAGTGCTTCACCGCATCGACACTGGGGACGTCCGGCCTATTTGGCAACCACCTAGACGCGTCCCGCTAGCAAAACAAGCGGCGGTACGAGACATGCTGGAGGACATGAGATCCAGGGGAGTGATTGAAGAGTTTGACAGCCCTTGGTGTCCCCCTGTAGTCTTGGTGATGAAGAACGGTGAGCTATGCTTCTGCGTGGACTACAGGAAGTTGAACGCTGTCACCCAGAAGGACTGTTTCCCCTTATCCCGGATTAATGACACCCTGGACACGCTAGCTGGTGCACAGTGGTTCTCAACCCTGGACCTGAAGTCTGGTTACTGGCAGGTGCTCTGGACCTGAGAGACAAGAAGAAAACCGCATTCTCGACAGGCTAAGGGCTTTGGCAGTTCACAGTTATGCCCTTTGGCCTCTGCAACTCACCAGCTACCTTCCAACGCCTCGTGGAGTCAGTGATGAGAGGATTGACTTATGATGCCTGCCTGCTATACCTGGACATCATCGGCAAGATCTTCGAAAACCTTCTCGAAAACCTGAGCATGATGCTACAGAGATTGCAGGCGACTAACCTGAAGCTAAACGCAAAAAAGTGCCAGCTCTTCTGCAAGGAAGTCAACTACTTGGGCCACATAGTCTCACCAACCGGAGTGGTCAGACCCGGAGAAGACACAGGCCGTGAGAGATTGGCCTCGGCCAAAAGATAAGAGAGAATTACGAAGTTTCCTGGGGCTGTGCAGTTACTACTGCCATTTCACCTATTTTACAGCCTTTAGAGCTACTCCAACATCGCCAGGCCCCTCACCCACCTGACAGAAGAACACTGACCATATGTGTGGACGGAGGACGCCGAAGTCGCTTTCCAGCACCTGAAGAAGACACTGTGCAGAGCTCCTATTTTGTGATTCCCAGAACCAGGTGACGCCCTCATTGTGGACACCGATGCCAGCGACCATTGCATTGGAGGCGTCCTATCGCAAGTGCAGGATGGCCACGAGCGGGTGATAGCTTACTACAGAAAAACGCGGTCCAAGGCAGAGATCTACTGCGTCACACAGTGAGAGTTACTGGCCGTAGTAAAGACCTTGGAGCACTTCCACAAGTACCTGTACGGTCAGTCATCCCACCTGAGGACTGACCATTCCGCCCTCACCTAGCTACTTAGCTTTAGGAACCTGGAAGGCCAGACAGCACATTGGGTCCAGAGGCTACAGGAGTACGACTTCACCTCTGAACATAGTAGAGGTAAGAGCCACGGCAAGGCAGAAGCCATGTCCCAAAGACCCTGCCTAGAAGAGTGTGGCCAGTGCACAAGAGTAGAAGAAAAGGAGCGTGCCGCAGATGTCAGAGTGGTCACGGCAGTGCCTACAGACGGCTGGGATAGCGCAGGCCTGAGGAGGTAGCAGCTGGCAGATGCCGACTTGGGGCCACTCTTGAGAGAAGTGGAGGCAGGGACGAGATCGACCTGGGAGGTCATCGCACCCAGAAGCGCTGTGTACAAGTCATACTGGGCCCAATGGGAGTCACTGAAGACCAAAGAGAGTGTGCTGTTTCGGGTATGGAAATCACCCGATGGGAAGACACACAGAGAGCAGTTGGTGCTTCCCCGGAATAAGGCACTGAAAGTCTTGGAGGAAGTGCATGCCGGTACTTCAGGAGGACACCTGGGAGCAAACCGTGCGATCGACAAACTGCAGCAGCGCTACTACTGGTTCAGGCTCCGAGCAGACGCTGAGAGATGGTGCCGTGAATGTAACGTGTGCGCAGCGAGTCGCGGCCCCCAGACTAGGAGCCAGGGTTGCATATAACAGTACGTCGGAGCACCATTCAAACGCATCATTGTCGACATAGCTGGACCATTCCCAGTGTCCGACAGAGGCAACAAATACCTGATGGTGGTCGTGGACTATTTCACCAAGTGGCCGGAGGTGTACGCCATCCCGAACCAGGAGGCGAAGACCATCACAAACTGCCTCGTGGAGCAAGTGTTCTACCGTTTTGGGGTGCCGTTAGAGCTCCACAGCGACCAGGGTACCAATTTTGAGTCTAACCTGATGAAGGAGGCACTGGAGAGACTTGGGGTGAACAAGACCCACACAACACCCCTACACCCCAGTCGGATGGCATGATCGAGAGGTACATCAAGACCCTAGAAGAACATCTGAGGAAGGTCGTGGCCAGCCATCAGCGAGACTGGGACGTCAAGGTGCCGCTGTTCGTACTGGCCTACCGCTCGTCAACACACAATACCACTGGGATGACTGCAGCCAGCTTAATGTTCGGCCGAGAGTTACGCCTCCCTTCTGACCTGGCATTTGGGAGACCTCGGATGCAAAACAGCCAGCAACCGAGTATGTGGAGAACCTGGTGGACCATATCCACAATATGCATGAGATGGCTCGTCAGAACATCCGGATGGCGAGTGACCGCATGAAGACCCGATACGACAGGCAAGCCAACAGCCAAGGGTTCCAGCAAGGTGACTTAGTCTGGTTGTACTGCCCAACCCGGACGCTGCCCAAAGCTTCAGCAGCCATGGCAAGGACCGTACCGGGTGGTAAAGAGGATTAATGACGTAGTCTACCACATCCAGAAGGTGCCCGAGGAAAATTGTTGGTGGTACACCTGGATTGTCTGGCCTGCTACGATGGTTCTGTTCGACACGACCAGCCTTGAGGAGGGAGCAGTGTCGCGAGTCCATTGTTGATCAAGTCGGCGAGGCATTCAAAGGGACGGGCCATGTAGTGTGTAGATAAAAGCTTGCCGAAATGGTGGGGGGAAAGAGACGGATTTCTAGAGAGTTCTCGTTCTTTGTTCTAGCCGTCTCGATTGTTGAAGAACATTCTGGAATGTGAGTAATCTATAAAAAAAGGTAGCCCACCCGTCAAAGTGAGTCAGTTGTTAATTGAACTCGCGTGCGTGAACAGCTGTTTGTGGTCGATGACCTTGCAGATTGTATTGTGTATGGGACGTAATTCTGGCCTGCTGTGTACGAAGTGTGTTTCTACAGAAATAAAGTGCAATTTTTGGTGGTGCTTGTAACTTGGACTTTTAATTTCATGAACCCACAGTCACATTATGGTAAGAGGCATTATCTAATTACTGGTACTAAGTTAGGGGGTAAATTTGGGATTAACATTGTGCATAACCATTTAAGATTATTTTCAGTATTCCTTTCTCTATGAAAATCTGTAGTTTTCTGTTGCAATTTATATTTTACATGAATGAACAATTGTAAGTCACTCCCCTTTTGATATCAGAGCTGCCGCCATTGGGTGATGTTTTGGGAACTGAGTGCATATGGATGTAGGCCTAATCTTTTTAAACTATTGGGTGCCTTCTGCTCTGTATTTTTGAAGACTTGAGATAATTCTGATGCAGAGAGCATATGTTGTGTCTTTCAATTAGTACATGCCTGTTGCTTCTGGTCTTTTTCCATTTTAAGCCTAATTTCTTTACTGTGGGGCAAAGGCTGATATATCCACCTTGAAAATTGATTACAGTGAGTAGTTTCTGTAGAAATCATCTTATTGTTGGTGTGGTCTTCTCTTGAGCGTCTTCTTGTGGTCTTCTCTTTCTCTAGAAATGATATGTGGTGTGTTGAATACACACTTGTCAAAATTGTCAATTTCTATTACTCTTTTCATGACAAAGTGGATTTCTACCAGGAGTTCCAAAATTTGTTCCTTCCTCTGTCTTTTTGCTTTTCTTGCAAAATTCTGCAAACAGAACTATAGGAGATATCGGTGGCTGCAGCAACTCTTTCTTGCACTTTCTGAATTATTCTGAAATGCTCAGGAGAATAGTGATCCTTAGGCATTGCCTCTTCCTTAAAGTATTCATGTACATTAGAAATCATCTGATAAGTTTGGCTTTAAAAAATCTTCCTTTAAACTTTGAAATTACAGGAGGAATTATCAGGAAGTCAACTCAACACATGTAAAGGATCATTTAATATATGTATGACTGTCACAGTATTTCATAGTCAACTATACTCAGAGGGCAGCAATTCATATGACATATTGCATCCAGTAACAGGAGCAACAAGTTCGCTTAATATAGGAGTAAGAAGACAGAAGATAAAGAAGGTTACATCTTGGCTTGCTGACTGTTCTCTGGATGAAGGTCAATGTTCTAGAACCAATGTGCAACTTATACTGATGGAGTTTATATGTAAAAGTTACCACTGGATGAACTGGGACTTATATGATGATTGTATATCAAGATAAGAAACATATTAAAGACGAGATACATTTTTCAATTAAACATTTACTCAATTAAACATTTACTGAATTGAACATTTGTATTTGTAACTTATTTTAATGTCAGCAATGTTACTGTTTGGTTAACTTTCATAAATAAAGGTTCTCATTTTAAGTAATTATTTGTTACCAAGACAATGTTTGTACAGTTTAATCTAACACTATAAGAGTGTTATTTAAAAATGCTGATGACATTGAACTTCTACAATGATAACAATGATATATACAAATATAATAATTTGTAACTTTAAAACTTCACTTATCTTATAAGAAATGACAATTCTTATAAATTCTCCAGGATCGCAATTTCATGTATATTTATACACATCTTCAGCTGGAAAACAAAGCTGTCGCCATCGTTACTAAACGATAGATGTTGATATGTTCATGTTAGTACCACCAAAATTAAACCCAGTTATTAAAAATAATAAACATAATGTTAATTTATCAAAATGTAACCTTAATGAAAAAGAGTTAAATTTTTTAAGTCAAGGTTTAAAAACGTGTGTAGATTTTTCAAAAAATATAGATGATTATATTGCAGATATAGAAATTGCTAGTCAAGATTTAAGTGAAAATAATAAATCATTGATTAAATTGAAATGTAGCAAAATATTACAAAATTTAGATAAATACCAACCTAAGAGAAATAATAATAATAATAAACACATTATTAAATCATTAAAACAAAAAGATTTAATTTTCACTAAAGCAGATAAAGGTAATAGAATTATAATTTTAGATAAATCCGGTTATATTAGAGTAAAACTTTACTTCAAGGTGAAGATTACATAAAAATTAATAAAGACCCTTTAAAATCTCTTATTTCAAATTGTAATAAAATGCTTAATGAATTCAAAATTATATCAAATAAAGAAAAACATTTAGTAAAAGTTAGTAACCCTATTTTACCTAGAATTTATGCTCTTCCTAAAATTCATAAACCTGGAAATAAAATGAGACCTATTGTAAATTGTATAAATTCACCAACATATAATTTAGCTAAATTGTTACATAAAAAATTTAGTAATCTTGATAAATTTGAGAGTTTAAGTATTAAAAATTATTTTGAATTAGTTAAAAAGATTGACAATGTTATATTATCTAAAACTGATCAACTTGTTTCTTTTGATGTAACTGCCTTATATCCTAGTATTCATAGAGAAAAACTTTTAACTTATTTAAAAAATTGGTTGAATTCAATAAATTTACATGAGGACTTAATAGTTGATTTTGTTAAACTTACTGAATTTTGTTTAGATCATTTTTTTTTTTTTTTTTTTTTTTTTTTTTTTTTTTTTTTTTTTTTTTTTTTTTTTTTTACTTTTAATGGTGAATTTTTTTTCAACAAACTTCTGGCTTAGCAATGGGTTAACCTCTTTCACCTTTTCTTGCTGATCTTTTTAAGAGTTTTTTCGAAATGCAAGTCACTAAAGCATTCCCTTTAATTTTTAAAGTTTGGTATAAATATAGATAGTCAACATGAAAAATTCAATGCCATGGCCGGGATTTGAACCACGGATCTCCTGGTATGAGGAAATGATTAATTTCCATCAATTAACTAAAAAAATAATTGGTATAGATATCGAGATTTAACTGTATTGGAACACCACAGTGAAGCGAAAAATTATTAATTTTTAGATGAGTCGTATTTATTACACATCTGCTTCACTTTCGTACCTATTTTGAGGACATGTTTCGCAAATCATCGTTTGCATCTACGCTTCACTGTGGTGTTCCAATACAGTTAAATCTCGATATAGTCGCATAAGAGCCGTAGATGCAAACAATGATTTGCGAAACATGTCCTCAAAATAGGTACGAAAGTGAAGCAGATGTGTAATAAATACGACTCATCTAAAAATTAATAATGGTATAGATATGTTGATATTTTTGCAATTGTTCCTGAAAAACTTATAAACGATGCTTTAAAACTACTAAATTTGCCAGATAAAGCTATAAAATTTACATTAGATACTGAAATTAATGGATTTCTTCCTTTTCTAGATCTAAAGAGAATAATAATAATGTCACCCAATTATCGGAAAGCACGACCAACGGCAGCTGAGTAGGGGACCAGAGGCATCCGGAACACGCCCACCCATTTATCTCAGTCACTGAGGGGATGATTAGGGAAGTGTCACTGGTCACTGGTCGCTGGCCGCCTCTTCCCCCTCCCCCTGCCGTCTGGAACCTTCACCGTGATACACTGAAACAAGAAACTTCGAGAAACAGTGATATCCCTATAAAAGGGGGCTGCAATGAGTGAGTCAGTTCTTGGCGAGCAGCTGTGAGGAGCGCCCAGTGAGGGGTCGGACTGCGTACGTGCATCGGAGGAGTGTACGTAATTGCAACTGCAAGTGGAACTGTAACGGACGAACTGGTGAATTGTAATTGTGTGCATTACGTAATTCTGTGTAATCGGCAAGTGTTCCAATTGTAATTCGGTGGAAATAAAGAACATTTTTGAGTGGTGCAATCGGACTTTTAATTTCACGAACCCACAGTCACAATAATAATAATAATAATAATAATAATAATAATAATAATAATAATAATAATAATAATAATAATAATAATAATAATAATAATAAATTAAACTTTGGTATTTATAGGAAGTCTACTCATATTGATAATTACATAAAACATAGAAGTTTTAACCCTATTTCACATAAATTTGCTGTTTTCAATAGTTTGATTTATAGATTAATAAATATACCCCTTGAATAAAGATGAATTCAATAAAGAATATAAACATATTATTAATACTGCTTTAATTAATGGTTTTCATAAAGACTTTCTAAATAAAAACATTGAAAAATTCAAATATCAAAAAACTGTTAATGATATTTTTACCCTTAAAAAAAAGACGAGTATAATTTTAAAAAATTTACTTAATATCCTTGGATTAATAAACATTTTCAAATTTTTTTTAAAGAGTTTGGTATAACTTTAGTTCCTCAAAATAAATATACTATTAAAAATTTATTGCATTATAAAAAATCTGGTATTAATCACGTTGTTTCGATTGTTATAAAATTTATATTGGAAAGACAAAACATAATTTAGAAACCAGAATGAAAGAACATCTTCGTAACATTAAGTATAAACAAACTGATAAATCGGCCATAGCAGATCATTTTTGGTCATTCAACCATGAAATAAATCCAGAAGTTAAATTATTAAAACAATTAAATGGTCCGATATAATTAATAGTTTGGGAAAAGATATTTATTTTAAAACACAAACATCGTGTAATGAATTTTGAACTACCAGCAGTCGATTCTGTTTTTAAATATGTTTTATTTTCATATTTTGGTAGTACTAACAAGAACATATCAACATCTATTGTTTAGTAATGATGGCAAACGCTTTGTTTTCCAGCTGAAGATGAGTATAAATATACATGAAATCGCGATCCTGGAAAATTTATAAGAATTATCATCATTTCTTATAAGATAAGTGAAGTTCACTGTTAATAGCTTCATATTTTATGTATTCTACAATGATATTAAGAATGGTTTGTATCCATGAAAAAGCCTAGAATAAAATATAGCATTTGACATCTCCGAGTATCTTTTGAAAAAAAATATTCCATTTAACTGTAGCAGAAAATATGCAAGATTATTGAAATGCACTGTATAATAAAATTACACAAATGATTCTCAATACTTTCCAAGGATAATGTTGGTTTTGTAATAAATGGTACTAACAGATATTTCTTTAATGTTAGGTGGGACAAGAAGAATCTATAGAAATAAAGCATTCCCTTTACACCAATGACTTGGTATTTTCATGAGAGGAAGTTACATACCTTGCAATAACCGTGTTAATTTGCTGTCTCGATAGGATATGTAGCCTTTTTGGCCATTCTCATCACCTAATGCTGATATGACATTTCCAAGAGCAAGAAGTCCACGATTTATGTTCACCCCTTCCTTGAATCTTTCTCCTGTTGCTAGGGTCTTCTTTGATCTTTCTGAGCCAGCTAAGTCCACAAGGTGAAATTTTGCACTTGTAGACAAATTGCTAGCAGAAAGAAACAAAATATATTATCATTCTAATCTAGGAAAGAAATTTAAAAGTTACTCCATTCTAATTGTCTTTTCCTCCACTGTATCATCCCAGTTACCCTGAACAGTTGTCAAGTGGGGAGTTTTAATAAGAAATCACACTTGAACAACATGGATAGTAGCTATAAGCAATTATTAATCTACATCTATATGACGTTAAACCAAGATTTTAAACTGTTGATGGCTTGTCAAAAGTAAAAGTTTCGTTTCAACAATGTATGCTGCTTTTGACTGCTGAAGTTCCTGTCAACTTTTGATGCTCCATTTTCTTTCCTTCAAGTCATTTAGTTTCTCAACCCTATTTTAAAGCTTATGTACATACTAAAGTACTAAAGAAATGCCATCACATTTATTTTCATTTCAGTAAGTAAACAGATATTTTCAATATTGAAATGTTCATTAAATTTACTGAAAATATGGACCCAGAGTTATTTGGAACAGAAATAAACATTTCTACTAAATGAACAATGTAACATTTGTGATTCATTTAAGATTATCAGAGCAGGTAGTGTTGAAAATATTGGAAGAAAATGAACTATAAACAAAACCTGGCCACATCTACAGATTCAACAGTTATTGATAACACTCAGATATTTTGACATGGGATCATTCCATATTACACACAACAAATTTGAAGGAAATTAATTGTTCTTCCACATTAGCCATGTATAGGCTAAGCTTTTTTTGGATAGACTGAAAAATTCAATGCCATGGCCAGGATTTGAAACACGGATCTCCCGGTCTCCATCACCATTGAACTACCATTGCCAATGTGCCGTTATGACATAAAATTCCAATTGACTCGTATGTTTTCCTGGTAAACCTATAGGGGTTCTTGTATTCGAGATACACATCGTTTGTGGCGACTTACTATTGTAAGTATTTGAGTCCCCTTATTATTAAGTTAATTGGCAAAATTAGAGCTGAAGCTTTCCTGGCAACGAATATGCTCAATTTCTTCTCGGGCAGCAAGCCAGATGAAAAGACAATTAGAAATCGACGTTTCTGTAGTGTGCATCTCTCCCATCATCAGGATATTTATTAAATGTTATAACCACAAATGAAACACTGGATATAACACAAATATAAACAAAGACAAAACACTATCAAAATTCACATTACTGAACAAAAGACTTTTCAGTAAATTAAATGCCAGGTCAGGAGATGGCATGGGAATAGAAAATTAATTGGGTCAAAGAAACGTAACTACTTGAATATTAAGCTGTATTGATCTGTGCTTCTTAAGGAGACGGATTTCAATTTTTAAGGCCGATTTCCAAGAGGAGCTGAACTGAAATCCAGCATCACGATTAAGCGTGATCCTTTAGGAGGAAATGGCCAAAGCCTCCTTAATTCTCCACTCTTTGTAACTGTTGCATATTGCCAAGATAGTCGTCTGCCAAAAACTGGCTTCATGCTCATTATCAAAACAATGCTTTGCCAGCCCAGACTTCTCAGGTGGCATTAAACGAATGCTCCGTTCATGTTCGTTTATTCTGGTAGTGATGGTCCTTCTGGTTTGTCCTATATACGGTGTCCCACATTCACAGGGAATGCAGTACACTCCTGGAACTTGGAAGTCCAGTTTGTCTTTCACTGGTCTCAACAGATGTTTAATCTTCAGAGGTGGCTTCTGGATGGGCCTGATGTTGTATTTGGCTAGAATTCTGCTGATTCTGCCGGACAGATTGCCGATAAACGAGATGCAGGCTGTAGCAGTAGGCTTATCTGATGCTTGCTGAATTACAGAGTTCCCTTTCCTAGCTTTGGTGATCGAAGCTTCAACGTCATATTCGGAGTAGCTGTTTTGACGGAAAGTGAGTCTCAGGTGCTGTAATTCCTGTTTTAAGTGGCTGGGATCAGAGATAGACAAAGCTCTATGGGCCAGTGTATTGAGAACTCCCAGTCATTGAGACTTATGATGGAAACTATGAGCATTTAGATAGAGATCATTGTGTGTAGGCTTGCGGTATACAGCATGCCCCAGTGTACCGTTGTTTTTTGAAACAAGAATGTCCAGGAATGGAAGAGTTCCATCCTTTTCCACTTCCATGGTTAACTGTATTTGAGGTCAAAGGCTGTTGAGTTGCGCAAGAAAGCTAAGCAAAGTGTCTGAACCATGTGGCCAAATTACAGAAGTGTCTTCCACGTATCTATAGAAATGAGATGGTTTAAGTGGAGCCGTGGCAAGTATTTTATATTCTAGGGGTTCCATATAGAAATTAGCTATAGCTGGTGACAAAGGGGAGCCCACTGCTACTCCGTCTACTTGTTTATAGAAAGTACCACCAAACAAGAAGAAAGTGGACATCAGGGTATGTTGGAAGAGCTCTGTGACATCAGCCGGAAAATGTTCCTTCAGAAGTTGGATGGCTTCCTGAAGTGGTACTCTTGTAAATAGAGAAACCACCGTGGGACACCGTATATAAGACAAACCGGAAGGACCATCACTACCAGAATAAACGAACATGAACAGAGCATTCGTTCAATGTAACCTGAGAAGTCTGGGCTGGTAGAGCATTGTTTTGATAATGACCATAGAGCCAATTTTCCGGAGACGACCATCTTGGCAATATGCAATAGTTACTGGGAGCAGAGAATTAAGGAGGCTTTGGCCATTTCCTCCAAAAGGAGCATGCTTAATCGTGATGCTGGATTTCAGTTCAGCTCCTCTTGAAAATCGGCCTTAAAAATGGAAATCCGTCGCCTTAAGAAGCACAGATCAATACAGCTTGATAATCAAGTTAAGTAGTTAGTTTCTTTGACCCAATTAATTTTCTATACTCACGCCATCTCCTGACCTAGCATTTAATTTACTGAAAACAGTTTTTTGTTCAGTAATGCGAATTTTGATAGTGTTTTGTCTTTGTTTATATTTGTGTTATATCCAGTGTTTCATTTGTGGTTATAACATTTAATAAATATCCTGATGATGGGAGAGATGCACACTACAGAAACGTTGATTTCTAATTGTCTGTTCATCTGGCTTGCTGCCCAAGAAGAAATTGAGGAAGTTAATTTATGGAAATTAATCGTTTTTCCACACTAACCATGTATAGGCTACTAAAAGGACCAACACCGGTCATTTTGCAGGTACCTTTTTCAATTGGTTTTCAGCGTTTCCATTTGTAATTTACATCAGGATATTTTATGCATGCTATAGTACTTTATTTACATTTTAAAGGAGTTTATATAATATTTACTCATTAAACAGTGTGAATCCATTACAGTTTGAAGTACACTGCTTACAAAACATGGCATCATATAAATTATATGAATACTCAGTTACATCACTTTAGCATTCCTAAGTAGTTTGTAGCACTGGTAACAATACACACATAATCACAAAAACAGCTCATTTTTGTATTTAGTCAAATCTGCCATCTTGGTCGAAACACTTAACGCACACGTACTGAATATTTCCTGATCATGGGCTGCACACGTACTTCATACACATATTCTTGGTTTTTATTAGGACCTTTGCAGTCTCCAATCTGACATATTTTACATGTCCTACCTTGTTCGGTGACTCCAACAATTATATTTGCTGGTCCTTTTCTTGATAGCATATATCGAAGAGTTCTTCTGCTAGCGTTAGGAAGTCTCGCCTGCTTACTTTCTCTCCTGTGACATTCTGGTATAGGATCCATGCATTGATTCCAGCAAGGTCCAGTACATTAAACAAAATATGCATTGGCCACTGTCGGCAACCAAACTTGAGTGTGTATAGGTAACACATTTGATCCAGAATGTCAACCCTGCATTTTGTGGAGTTATAGAAGCTCACAGCTTCTGGAAGTTTCTTCTGGGTTCCTTGATCCACACCCACACTGACACACTGAACTTAGCAGGACGTTCTTCTTTACCTTTCCTTGATACGACGTGATGGTAACATCATCAGATCTGTACAAGATGGTGTCTTACAAAGATCCAGCGGTAGATTTTGCAGGAAGAACCTCTCTCCACGATTTCTTCAATGTACCTACCATAGTTGTCTTCTTCCGTTTCAAGTGATCAGCAAGATTTTTAGAAGTAAAAAAATTGTCACAAGTAACATTCCTTCCTTTTGAAATGAAAGGTTGCATAAGTCATGTGAAACATGTTCTGGTACTAGCATATTAGATGGTCGTTCATCATGTTTTCCTAAATAAGGAAACCCATTCACCATAAATTTTGTTTCAGAATCTGCAGCAAGCCAGAACTTCAAATCAAGCTTATCTGGTTTGTTACTCATATGCTGAATAAAGCAACATCGAGCCTTGCATGGATACAGCTGCTAATCTATATTAATGACACCTGGATTGTAGCTCAATTTGCAGTTATGTACAAAAAGGCTCCAGATTGGTGTGGCTGCTGCAAATCCATATCTTCAGTCTTTCGTCACGTGTATGTTTATCATCAAATCTCAGGACCCTCATTATCTCGATAAATTTGTTCCTTCCCATAACACGAGAGAAAAATGATGGTCCCCACACTTTTGACCACAGAAATCTTAAGGGGAAGTTCTTCCCTCCATATTGCCCAAGGGCATACAATATGGCTATAGCTGCTTCAAGCTGGCCTAGCTCAAGAGTCCAGGATTATCCTGAAGGTCTTGATGGGCCCTTATCTCAGTGCACTTTTTATATTCTGAAGAATGTTAGCAACCATCAATACTCGTCATGGACGGCATAGTTTCCACTCACTATCAGTTTCTTTATATAATCTGTAGGACCTGGCCTTTCTGTCAGTATATTGTGATGCCCATGTCTGCCAGGTGTATTTCCCAGTTCAATTCTTGTCCACATTGTACCATCAACAGCAGACTTGTTACTTCCCAAGGCTAGAAAGTTTATTGTGGAGCTCAACGTCCTTGATTGAATCTGCCTCTCTTGCATGGGAGAGGGTTATGTGGTTCTGCAACAATGCCGTCATTTGCCTGTTCCTGTACAGGTTTTTCAATCATTGTATTATCACCAACATCTGATTCCGACAATTTGCTTTTTTTTGATTGATGAGGAATATATTCAACATCATCATTATCAGATAATTCATCATCATTAAATATCTTCTCTCCTTCTGCCTCATTGATAAACTATGGAAATAATTCAATATTTCATCTCCTTGAAGATACTTACAGTGGTAATTATGTGACATAGTAATGATATAGTATGGCCTCAAAAATATTCTATTCACTATATTGTCATGACTTCTAAAACACATTTGCTCTGGAACTTAACTTTTTCAAACTAAGCTTCCACAATGATCCCAAACTTTGGATTATTTTCAGACCATATTGTTATCATTGTTAATTATGACATGTCTACTCTAGCAATAAACATTATTGAACTGGGCTACAACAATGACCAAAAGCTTTGGATAACTTTCAAATACATTCTTACCACCATTTAGCTACAACAAGTACGAAATAATCCCACCAGTCAAAATGACCGGCTATAGTACTTTAAGGTAAAAAGCGAGTATAATTTTTTTTAAAACCTGCTATAAAAACTTAAACATTTTAGGAAATCACCCTTGCTCTAATTCGTTAAAAGTCATGAAATATTAAAGTGATAACCACACTACCTTAATGTATATACTTTTTAAAAGAACATTAACCATCCTTCTAGTGTTAAGGTTTTTTGGATAGAGTCAGATTGAAAAATTCAATGTCATGGCCAGGATGTGAACCACAGTTCTCCCGGTCTCCATCCAGTCACTCTTAACCATTGAGCTACCATGGCCAATGTTCCATCATGACATTAGATTTTCCATCAATTAACTTCATAATAAGGAAATTTAACTGTATTGGAACGCCACAGTGAAGCAAAATAATTATTAAATTATAGCTGAGTCGTATTTATTACACATCGACTTCACTTACGTACCTATATTGAGGACATGTTTCGCGAACCATCGTTCGCATCATTGGCACTAATGCAACTAAAGCTTGATCCAGTGGTGTGGGTAGTTCTGGAGTTGCTGCTGCCATCTGTTGATTTTGTGATGAATTTAAATGTGGGGTTGTCTTCTGGCAGGATTTCAAAGTTCATTAGTTGGTTTTTATGTTTTACTATGTATATTCTTGCCCATATGACGAGTTCACTATGTTTTTGTACATATTTTAGTAATTTGGTGCTATCTTTAATTTCATGACTTTCAGACCAGAATTGAGCTGCTATTGCGGACTTATCAATATTTATGTATCTTAAGTGCCTAAAATATTCTTTCTTAAATATTAAAAAATATTGATAAGTCCGCAATAGCAGCTCATTTCTGGTTTGAAAGTCATGAAATTGAAGACAGCACCAAATTACTAAAATAGTACAAAAACATAGTGAATTCATCATATGGGAGAGAATATACATAGAAAAACATAAAAACCAACTAATGAACTTTGAAATCCCACCAGAGGACAACCCCACATTTAAATTCATCACAAAATCAACAGATGGCAGCAGCAACTCCAGAACTACCCACACCACTGGATCAAGCTTTAGTCGCATTAGAGCCGATGATGTGAACGATGGTTCGCAAAACATGTCCTCAATATAGGTACATAAGTGAAGCCGATGTGTAATAAATACGACTCATCTATAATTTAATAATTAATAAGGGCTTAACAATGAAGCCGGAGACTCAAGTACTTACAATAGTAAGTTGCCACAAACGGTGTGTATCTCAAATACGAGAACCCCTAGTGGTTTACTGGGAAAACATGAGTTAATTGGAGAATTTAATTTCATGATGGCATGTTGGCTATGGTAGCTCAATGGTTAAGATCGATCAGACAGAGACTGGGAGATCTGTGGCTCAAATCCTGGCCATGGCATTGAATTTTTCAGTCTGACACTATCCAAAAAACCTTAGCCTATACATGGCCAGTGTAAAAGTAATTGTACCTAACAGTGGTCCGAACTATAAAGCCCAGGTCTTAAAGTACTTACAACACAGTAAGCTGCCATTAAGGTAGTTGTCTCATGTGTCTATGACAACTCCTAGTGGTTTATCAGGAAAAACACGAATCAGTTGGAGAATTTAATGTTATTTTCAAATGCTAGGCTTTGGCAATGAAGCCATTAGTTCTCTTGCTCTCCAATATTTCTGTGTAGTGGGTCTGGCAGGTAGGGCTTCACAGGTTAAAAGATGTTCTTCAGTCATTTCCTCTTCTTTGTTGCACAGAGGACAATTTGAACTTGTATAAGTTCCTATTCTGTGTAAGTGTTTGGGCAAATAATCATGTTCCATAAGTAATCTAAAATTTGCTACTGCAGCTTTATGTGGGATTTCTGGAATAATTTCTAGATTTTTAATTAAAATGTTCCATTTTTCATCTTTGGCTTAGTTAGATATTGATTGGTTTTGTTTGTTTTTATATTTGTTTTTGATTAATCTTTTTATGGATGTAAAGGGTGAGTTTCTACTTTTGTTCTGAATTAAATTTGCACCCTTTTTGGCAAGAAAATCAGCTGATTCATTTCCAGCAATTCCACAATGTGCAGGTATCCACTGTAATATAACTCTTTTCTGTAGTTTTTGAAGTTGTTGGATCATTTTGTGACATTCTTTAATTTGGATTGACCTCATTTTATATGAACTTATTGCACATAATGCTGCTTTAGAATCAGAAAGTATGACAGCATTTTTGAATTTATCTATTCTGTATAGAAGGTGCTGGAGTGAAATATGAATAGCCGTTACTTCTGCATCAAAATTTGTTGAGTGGTATTCTGTTGGTTGATAGAATGAGAACAGCGCACACTTAATTCCTGCTCCTGAGTTGTTGTCCAAGTTAGATCCATTTGTGTAGATATGTAACCATTCTTCAGGTGGGTATCTATTGTTCACAGTTTCTAATGCTGTGGTGCTTTTAGTACAGGTTTGGAAGTTTCAGATTTTGTAACTATTTGTTGTAAATCTAATTGAATATTAATTGATTCAAAAGTCAGTGGGTTTTCTTTGATTAAAATGTTTTCTTTAGAATTAGGAAGATTCAGATCTGTTTTTAATTCCGTAACTTTGTGAAGGAAACTTGTTTGTGTTTTCATCTTGATTGGTTGTAGTAATCTTTTCTCCCATTTTGTTTTTAACCGCAACAATTTTTTCATGTTGTATTAGTGCCTGCTCATCTAAAGTTAGATGTATTGGATAGTTCCAAGTTAAGGCTTGTATTGCCGTGATTGCAGTTGATTTTTCTGCACCAGTTATTAGTCGCAGGACCTGATTTTGGCATACTTCTAAGTGATTTATGTTAGAACTGTTTGCTGTAATTATTACCTCTGCATTATAAAGAAGTATTGGCTTGATGAATGTTTTGTATGTGGTGTCCAGTGTCTCCCGATTACTGCCCCTCTTGACTCCAGCTAATCTTTTCAAAATTAAAAATTATTTTGTTGATTTGTTTACTACTGCTTCAATATGATGTCTCCAAGATAATTTTGAATCAAAAATTGTTGCTAAATATTTTGTTTCATATGTTTAAGGTTTGTTTTCTTGAACTGCAGATTTAGTTTAGGGATTTTCTTTAAATGAAAAATTTAAAGAATTTAATGTTGTGCTAGCAAGTTGGGCATGGTATCTCACAAGCTATGAGCAATCAGATGAAGACTGGAATATCCATGGTTCAAATCCCTGCTATGGCACTGACTTTTTCAGTTTGACTCCACCCTTTCATAGTGCATCCCACACAAAACTAGTGTGAAAGAACAATTAATTTCCAATTAAGGAAGTGTTCATGAATAACAGAATTTGAACAAGATAAGGGATACGGTGCCAAATAATAATTGGGAAGTGATTATAACAGAGGGTAGGTAGAAAGCAAAAGGTAACGAATAACAGGATATAGAGTAAATGGAATAAAAGATAAGGACTTTAAGGAACAATAGTAAAAACTGAAGGGAAAAAGGATGTCCAATGACAAAACATAAATATATTTAATGCATGGCAGAAGACTAAGACAAAAGGTAAGGGTCTCAAGTCTAAGGATGTCTAAAATGATTAAGATTAGAACCAAATAAATTAAAATCCAAGTTTGCTTGCTTGTTCTTGTAGCACTCCCATGCTTTCTGAATGATGCATGATGCCACTATTTTTCCACCAAATTTCTCACAAATGACAAGAGTGAAACAGTGATTACCCGCCACATACATTTCCCTTTATTTTTGGGTCTCCCAAAAACGGCTCTATTTTGATTACATCATATTATGCTTAGGTTATTTAAATGACAAATAAAAGGTTTACTTTGTATTTTCTGACAATAGCTTCTAAAGACCACCTCATTGTGGAACAATTTTGTATAACTAGCATACCATAAGAGATAGATAAAATCCTATTACACAAAAAATGTAGATTATTAAAGGATACAATACATGCCAAATTTTTTTTTGGTGTTGAACATGTCCAAGATATTCTTTGTTATTAGTTTTGAATTTTCAAAAACTGCTAGCTTTTACAAATGGTAAATCACTTGGATAGGTAGAGTCAGACTGAAAAATTCATGAATTTTTCAGTCTGACTCTACTTATCCAAACCTTAGCATACACACAGCTAGTGTGGAAGAACAATTAATTTCCATCAGGTAAATCATTTTTCTCGTGGTCATGCAAAAAGCATAGTTCTTCAAAGTCATTACATAGCAATCCAAATTTAGCCCACATCAGTAGCATAGATGGTAGCATGTCTACCTCACGTTCAAGAGGTCCCGAGTTCAAATATTGATCAGGTTGAGTTAACTGGATAAGGCATTTTCCAGGGTTTTCCCTTATCCTGAAAGGCAGTCAGGTATCTCTAAGCTTTATGGACCTGGGCTCATCTGAGTATTATTTTACCAATTTCATTCATCGCTCGATATGACTTAAGTTGAAGGACATAAATTAAAAGAAAAAGTCTTTTGCTTTTGTCTACTGTATTCCCTTATACGAATAACAAAATATGTAATGGAATTTTACTTTACTTATCAAGAAGTAGATAAAACAAAATGCTTGAATAGTGGAAGTTATGTGACTTAAAGCAGCCTAACTATTACAGGAACATATAGTGAAATATATAGTGAGGATATGAGTTTTATTTTATTGAATTCAATGACTTACCAATATAGTGTTATAATAATGGCTTGAAACATGTGATTAACTTGTATGACGTGGTCCAATAAGTACCCATGTTTCAAAATGAATGATGTTGCTAAGGGAAGTTTGTGTCTTCGGTTGTGAAATGTACTGTCTTTCGTTACACGTTGCCAAAACTAATTTGGTGCTGATTCATAGGTTAATTTGGATATTTTAGATGTTTCAGTAAGTTGTTCAACATATTGCAAAAATGGAAAAAGTGCAGTATCATTCAGTGATTCACTTTTTTTTTAGATGGGAAAACTTGCAAGGAGATAAAAGTGGAATTGGATGTTGTTTATGGAGATCTTTCCCTTCTATGACAACAGATATTAGTATAACAGATTTAAACATGACTGAACATCCGTTTTTGACAATGAGTGTCCTGTGATACCGAAATTATGGATCAAATAAATTAAGAATCATAATAGATTAAATATGAACATTTGATACTGTTGTTAAATGTGAAACAGGCTGTCCATTTAACATTTAACTATGAAGGGAGTCTACTATGGGGGTGGCCAAGATGCCTGGTATTTTTGGAATGTGTGAGAAACTTTCTCAGAAGTTGGTTGCTGAACGGGGACTTTGGGTCATTAGCAAAAGGCCAGATGATATGGGGAATTCTGGTGTCAATAACACATTTCTTGGGAGGAATCTCACACAGAGCTAGACCAGTCGCCGAGGTAGAGAGACGTGGCTGGAGGAAGTGTATTTTCTCGCCATAAATGCTGTATCATGGGTTATCGAGTAGTATAAGTTTCACATACAGTGACTCTGGATATTAATACAGATTAGAGTACATTGGTTGGCAACTTTGTGATTATAAAAAAAAAGCAATTATTAAACAAGTCTTAAACTAGGATTCCAGTGTCATCCTTACTCCTATATACAGCTATGCATACCCTGAGATAAGATTCTGCTCGAGACTGAGGCAATACAATGCTTCAAAAATTTGCATATTGTTGGAGAGGTGGCACAAACTGGAGCCCAGTGTGAGCTCGACATGAGGGGTTTCGACACGAGAAGAAGGTTTGTCACTAGGAGGAGGTTCGACCTGAGGAGGCGGCTCAACATGAGGAGGTTCGACTCGAGAAGGAGGCTAACCCCAAAAAGGAAAGATGACCACAAGGAACTAAGGAAGCGAACAAGGAGTTCTACAGCAGTTCGACTAGAAAGAAGAAAGGAGGCCAGCATCGTCAGTGACATCATCGGAAGACAGTAAACAAATTAAAGGTACAGAGTGTTATATTCTCTAATAAAAAATTGTGAATATACTTGAGTGGAAAAATGTTAAGTCAAAATTCTGTAGAAAACTTGGAAATTCAGGAGGTTGATGATAATAACCGTAGGCAAGAAGTAGTTGAAGTAGCAGAGTGCAGTAGAAATATACCAAATAATGAAGGAATGGGAGGAAATAAGTTAGGGAAACTTAGGGAAATGTACGCAAGTCTAATAAAAGAGTTCAACAAGAGTTTAAGAAAAGAGATGGATAATAATATTCAAAGTTTAAGTGCAAAGATAGACAGTAACAAATCAAAAAAAGATGGATGCAAACATTCAAAGTTTAAGAAAAGAGATGGATAATAACCATCACGGTTTAAGACAGAAGAAACGATAGAAAATAGCATTCAGAAGTTAGAGGTAAGACAAGTAAAACTGGGAAAGAAGTTAGAGAATCAACAAAAAGCGTTAGAAAATGTCAGATAAGTTAGTCAGGAAGTAGAGAATTTAAGGAAAGGAGCTGGTCAGGTAGCAAGATAATGTAAGGAAAGAAGTTAGTCAGAAGATGGAGAATTCTGAAAATAAAATTTTCAAACTTGTTAATGAAAAATCAGATACAGAAAACAGAAAACTGAAGGAGGAAATAGCACAGAAATTAGACAAAGAAAGGGAAATATTTAGAAAATAATTAAAAGAAACTAGGAGTAGATTAGAGGTATCAGAAAGGGAAAGCAGAAGACAGACAAGGAATTTGGAGGAAATTACAGATCAAATGAAAGAGGTAGCGATAGAAATCAAAGGAGTAAAAGAAAATCAAAGGAGAATTTAAGAATAAGTGGAAATTTGAATAGTTATAAATAAAAGTGTTGTTAACAGTGAAGCTAATTTCATGTATAGACTAAAATTGAGTCATACCTTTTAAAACTTGTAACTTCACTCACGTCCTAATCACGTCAGCTAATCAGCTGATGATGAGACTGCAACATTTTTGAAAACGTTCCTGATTGTGTAAAAGGACGTGAGCGAAGTTACAAGTTTTAAAAGGAATGACTCAATTTTAGTCTTTATACATAAGTGGAAATGTTCCTAGTTCTAGTAATGTAAGTGAGGTAAACGCATGAAATGAGGCAATGCCAAATGCCTCAGCCGACATTTCGTAGCCAAATATGGGTGCTAGCACAGTAGTGACACCAGACACTATAATGGAGACAGAAATAGCGGTCCAAATATGACATGGTCTAACCATATTCTGAGTGAAATTGTACCACCAATTTTTGAAAACAAGGATTCTGTGACCTTAAAGTGTTCATTGAGTGCTCCTGAGTAGATATTGGGGAGAAAACAGACAGGTTAGCATAAGACTGGAGTTAACGGTAAATTTAACCCTAGACAATGGTGAACTATTTTATGAAAATAGTCAAAAATTTTGGACCACCCTATGAGTGAGAACCAATTGATGCATTATTTGATCATAGATAAAAGCAATAGTGTCACCATGATTGATTTTTGTTGACATTAGAAAGCAACAAGCCCAGAAACAATTCAGAAAATAGAAATCAAGGGACAAACAAGAGAAGTTTTCAGTTATTTTGGGTAAAGGACACATTCCCATCAGAATAGGAATAATGACATAAGAAATAGATATCAAGGTCCAGTGCCTAGGATAGAAACGAACAAATGGGAAAGTAGAGGTAGAAATAACTTTGACAGGAACAATAGAAATCGGAATGGGGAGAACTAAGGGAGGAACATTCAAGTAAATTTCATGAATACAGGCCAATTTGACAGAAACTGAAGGGGACAACAATCTAGATATAGAAGACATTCTGGTAATAAATATTGGAGAAATGACGATAGCTATGAGTTTACGCTGAGGTCGCCCAGGCAGGGAGATGGGAGTAGAAGTGGCTGAAATTCTCCTGAGAACTAGGAAAGGTCTGAGGCCATTAATGTAACTAGGTAGATGGTACGAAATAACGAAATAACCAAAGTGCCGGAAACCAGGAGTAATAACAATGGAACTGGAGCTATAAGTAACATGCAGGGAAATACCAATCCCATTCAAATGCACCTTCAGTAAGAACTGGGAGTAATATAAATTGTGATCACTACACAGAAACTAGGGTTTCTCGAGGGCAAATGATACAAAGAAATACAGAGATAAAGAAAAGTGTAGAAGAAAATGAGAAATTAGTAGAACCTCCCAAGATCAAAATAGGAATTAATGGATGACAATATATTGCTATTTTAGATACAGGAGCGAATAGTACAGAATGATTGCAGAATTTCTATGATGAATTAAGAACTAGTGGTTTTAAAGTGATTTCTTTTCAGGTCAGTGGGATCTATTGTTCCTTAGCTGTTTGTAAGCGGATGGAAAGGGAGAAATTCCAGGTAATGCTTGAAGTTGAAATAAATGGGAGAGTAATAGAAATTTTATTTCTGACTGTACCAAGACTTGTAGCTGATATAATAATCGGTTGTGATTGCCTTTATAAATGTGAAGCTGTAATAAATTTTGAAAGTAGGTTTTTGAAGTTGGATACAGAGCCAGAGACAGTTACAATACCATTCACAGAAGATAGTAGTTCAGAAACCATTTTCAGGCATAAAGAGGAGGAAGAAATTAGGGGAGATATCTTCTTTGTGGAATATGTAAAAATTGGGGCTATAGAGTTGGCAGAAATAAATGTATAAGAAAATAGTATAGAAAATGATGTGAACATGTTGGTTGACAAAGACGTTAAAATCGTTAATGATGTTAAAAGAGAAATCCCAAGAAAATCCCTCTGGAAATTTGAACTGCTCTGAGAGAACTAGGTATAACATGGTAGACATTAGAACATAGAGAATTTATTAAGAGAAAAAAACTAGTAAAGTAGCTGACCTAAATGAAGGACAGAGGGAAGAATTATTTAAAATTTTGGTCAGAAATAAAGAAGTTTTCTTTGAAAAACCTGGGAAATGCATAATACCAATTACATGTGTGATCAGAGAAGAAGTTGACAAAGTAATACAATCCGTGTTAGAAGACGGAATTATTGAAATCTCAAATTCACAGTTTGCATATCCACTATGCATTGTAAATAAATCAAATGGAAAAGTTAGTCATCTTGCATGCAAGGAAACTTAACAGTGTAAACCTAACAGATTTAGACAAGAGAGTGTAGAAGTAATACTAAACAATTACAGATAGGAAAATTTTTCTCTACATTGGATTTGATGGCATCATTTTGGCAGTTACTGTTCAGGTGAGACTTAAGATAATATACTGGAATTTGCACGCAGGGATCTTGTATCAGTTCAAAGTTTGCGCATTTGGGATATCAGTGGCAGTGCATTGCTAAGAGCCCTGTATGAAATATTTGGAGAAACTATTAAGAAATTTGTAGAGCAGTATATTGACGATTTTGTCATATTTTCAACGAATGTGGATGACCATTTGCGATATCTCGATTACATGCTAAGCAAATTAAGAGAAGTCAACATGACAAAGCAGAGAAAAACAGCATCCTTCGTGAGACAGAAGTTTTAAGATACATCATATCGAATGAAAGAATTAGGCCAAACACAAACAGAATTGAAAGTATTAATAAATACTGGTACTTATATAAAACAACTGAGAAAATTCTTGGGGATTCAAAATTATCAATCTAGGTTTATTATGGAATTCGCAAATGTAGTTGATCCATTGAGAGAGCTTTTGAGAAAAGGGGTAAAACAGAGGTGGTCACAGGTGGAGGAAGAAGCATCTTCAAGCATCAAAAGATTATTCGTAGTGACCATCTTGTTAGAGAAACCCAGAGAAGACCTCCCATATACCATTTTCACTGATGCTTCATGGCATGGTTACGTGGTTATGGTGCTGTAATAATTCAATGAGATGAAGAAGGGAATCATCTTATTGCAGTTGCATCAAGGAGAATTTCAAGAACAAAAGTACAAACATGCACTACAGACAAAAAAAAAAGTAGTCATTTATTTTGCACTAGTCAACTTTAGAAATCATGCTTACAATAACCCAGTGATAGCATACACTGATCACATCAGCTTAAGGTTTATCAACTCGTGCAAGCTGACTAGCACATGCATCTCCAGGTACATCCATGAGATTACCTCACACAATGTTGAAAGCACATCCCAGGGAGTCAAAATATTTTCAGTGTCTTGTTATCTCGCATGAAGACAAATTATCCAATACCTGATTCTATCAATATGTCACCCGAACATCGGAATTCCCGATAGAACCAGCTGGCAGGTAGGGACAGACGGGAAGCATTCAGGCCATGCCTACCCATTTATCTCGTCTCACTGAGGGGATGGTTAGTAGTGTCACCGGTCGCTGGCCGCCTCTTTCCCCTCCCCCTGACGTCTGGAACAGTCGGGATATTTTATCTAACCTGGAACCTTCTAAATAGGTCAGTTGGTCTTATAAAAGTGACGCGCCGAGCTAGAGGAGAGCTCAGTTCAGTTCTTGGCGAGCAGCCGTGAGGAGCGCCGTGCTAGCAAACGGACTGGAAGACTGTGTACGTGTATCAGAGGAGTTGTACGTAATTGTGAGTATGGAATGGACCTGCGACAGACGAACTGGTGAATTGTAATTGTGTGCGCTACGTAATTCTATGTAATCGGCAAGTGTTCCAACTGTAATTCGGCGGAAATAAAGAACATTTTGAGTTTGTGCAATTGGACTTTTAATTTCATGAACACACAAAGTCACAATAAGCATGAAGTGACGATCTTATATCTTGAAACAAAAGGGCAACAATTAGCTATAGAATTTTTAAAATTGGAGCAATTACAGAGAGCAATTACAGAGACCAATCACAGAGGAAGAGAGATGTGGCTGCAGGAAGTGTATTTTCTCGCAGTGAATGATGAATCACAGGTTATCGTATTTCACATAAGGTAACTCAGGATATTAATATAGATTAGTGTACATTGGTTGGCAACTTTGCAATTTACATGAATACTATAAAACACAAAAAAGCAGTTATTAAACAAGTCTTAAACTAGGTTTCCAGTGTCATCCTTACTCCTATACACACCTAAGCATACCCTGAGATAACACTGCTTGAGACTGAGGCAATACAATACATTGCTTCAAAAATTTGCATATCGGAGAGGTGGCAACACCCGGATGCTCTGCAAATGTAGTTACCAAGAATGTCATTGAAGAAGTCCACAATATGATTCTTGCTGACTGTTGAACAAAAGTTTGTGCAGTGACAGAGGCCATAGGTGTATCAACAGGAATGGCATTTCATATTTTGCACTTTTAGTTGAAGATGAGAAAGCTGTGTCGCATTTGCTCACAGTGAACAAATGGGTGCAGCTTTCAACTTCGAAGCTGTGTTTGGAGCTGTTTAAGCAAAATCCGAAGGACTTTGTGTTGACTTGTCACTGTCGATGAAACCTGGATTCATCATTATACTCTGGAAACCAAGCAACAATCAAACCAATGGGTTGCTTCCAGAGAAACTGTTCTAAAGAACCAAAGAAGGCAAGGACAGTTCCATCGGCTGGGAAAGTATGGCAACAATCTTTTGGGACGTGAAGGGTATCATAATCATCGACTTTTTGAGAAAAGGAAAAATGATTACTGGAGCATACTACAGTGAGTTATTGGCCCAATCTGACAAGAAGTTGAAGGCGACATAGGCTCATATGGCAAAGAAGAAAGTTCTGTTTCACTGCGATAATGCCCTAGCACATTCATCCACAGTTGCCGCCGCTGAACTACATGAATTACTGCCACTCCCCACATATTCTCCTGTCCCTAAACATGAAGAAATGGCTCACAGGAACAAAATTTAAAGCAAATGAGGAAGTTATCATGGAGACAGAGGCATATTTTGCAGCGCTTGACAATTCTTGTATTTTGTAGGGGTTGAAAAAAATGGCAGGAGCATTGGGAGAAGAGTATATCCCTAAAAGGGGACTTTGTTGAGAAATAAATAATTTGTGTTTGAAAAAACTGGTATCTTCATTCCTAACATGGGTACTTATTGAACTGCCCTTGCACATACTCAAGTCTATCTGAGGTCATTCTCCAATGATGTACATGTACTTACTTGTCACCAAGTTTCTGTTGATGTATTGTAATGGTGAATATAGCATGGCTTCTGCTTGATTGAGCATTCATGGCAGTGGCTCCAACCGCCCTGCCTAATGAACCCTGTAAAAATAACATTTGTAAGTTGGTGTTCCAAATTAACAAGCCTTTATCTTCAGAAACTATTTGTAGTTGGTTTATTAATACTCGTCACTTATTTATATTTATGAGAGACTAGTTTCAAAGACATTCGCCTCCATTTTCAATCTCTTTCCAACTGGCATCTGTTGTTGTCTGCTCTCAGATGCCAGTTGGAAAGAGATTGAAAATGGAGGCGAATATCTTTGAAACTAGTCTCTCATAAATATAAATAAGTGACGAGTATTAATAAAACCAACTACAAATAGTTTCTGAAATTAATTTTGACGTCACTGTTACTAAATTCCTCCAAACACATATAAGCCTTTATCTCCTGTAAAATAAAATTAACATTACCTGCACCAGGCACCTGATAGTATCAGAAGCTGAATTTACAGGTACTTCTGTCAGTCCAGGGATCCGAATAGATTTCCCATCCTCTCTGATGTCCACCACACATTTATTTGGTGCCAATAGATCAAACAGTTGTTCTTTGTACAACTGAAACAATAATTAGCACAATTAGCAATTTTCTTTCATAAAAACTGAGTACAGAACAAAGGTTTGGAAAGGTAGAATCAGACTGAAAAATGCAATGCCATAGCCAGGATTTAAACCAATCTTTCACTTTCCATTGCAGCCGCTTAATCAACTGAGTTATGCCAATATACTAGAATGACATTCAGTTCTACAGTTACTAGACCTGGAAGTAATTGTAATGTTCATTACAACTAAACACCTTACAGATTTTCTCCCAAGCAGTGTCCTTCTCCGAAATTTTAACTCTGTCCACATTTTGTAATTTATCCCCCTATATTTGGTAAGCAGTTTCAAATAGTGAAGCACAAGTTCTATTTACTGTAAAAATAAAGTAAATGATGACGGAAGTATGTGGCAGAATTGAACCACATTGGCTGGTGGGTTTTAATACTTCCATATGCTTCCACAATATAGTTCCATGGTTTATTAAGCTTCTTACTTTATCTTTCAATAAATCATTCAAGTTGTTATAATATAGAATCAACATTATAATGTATTACACTGCAATAACACACTTTATACTTTATCGCTAACTGCAGAAAAATGACTTTTTTTTTATTTTGAACACCATGTGGTAAACCACAGCATTTGCCAGTTGGCTCAGCACAATCTTAGCGTGTAAAATGGAAGCAAGATCGGGTATAAGTGATTGTGTGAACCCTGATTAGTTGCACCAACGTCGTAACTCATTTTGTCGTGGATGGAATTAAGTTTCACAGCACATATTGGCGCACATTTCTTGCTATTTCTTATGTTTTCAGTGTGTAATTTTATTCTCCTTATTATTATTTCAAATATTCATTTTCTTTATTTTAAGAAATACAAAGGGTAATAATGTAAATAATGTAATGTAAATGTCACGGCAACAGGCATAAAAGTTTCGGCACAAATAAGAAAACAGTCGGCAGATAAAGTTTCGTGGTAATGAGCCTTGCTAAGCAGTTAATGATAGCGCGGCTATTGTAAACAAGCGCTAACAAGCGAAGATAACTGAGGTAAAGGACTTGCCGGCATAGATTAAGTTGCGCTTCTGGAATGTGACAGAATATTTGGTTTCTTTATTCTTCCGGAAATTTCTGGACTGATAGAGATTGTTCGGGTTCTGGTTTATTTTAGAACAATCTAGAATTAAGAATTAGGTATTTAAGGACGTGACGGCTCGCAAAGTGAGTAGCTGTAAAACAGTGAGTTGTGAAACAGTGTTGTGAAAGAGAGACAGCTAGAAGTGTTATTGTAACGAGAGCTAATGATGTAATCTGCTGTCACTGTTTGTTATTGTGATCGACCTTGGTAGACTGATGGTGACGTAACGTAATGCTGCTGTAATCTATAAGAGTATTTCTACGAAAATAAAGGAGATTTTTAATTTCTGCAACTCGGCCTTTTAATTCTACGAACCCATAAAGTTACAATATACATAGATAATGGTTAAAACAAATTTAAAACAAAAAACACAGAACACAACCTTATGTAAATGAAAAAATGAATACCAGTTATATAGAAGAAAAAGAAGTATTTCAGAAAGTGGAGTGCCATTGTTACTAAAATTAGGCAAGTGAGTCAACCTTGTATATACTTTTCTCCACTTACAAGTCAACCACAGAACTGACGATAGGGAAGAGGTTCCCAGAAACTAGTCTTCATCAAAAAACTTGTAAGTGGAGTAAGTAAAACTTGCAAGTACATACAAGGTTGACTCACTTGCCTAATTTTAGTAACAATGAATAGTTATTATAATTCTCTTTTTTACTTGAAACTTGTACATATATTCTCCTCCAGTATTATTAAACTGTGTCCAAATTATCATCTGATTCCTGCTGAACACACTGTTCACAACAACCGTCTTTTTGTATATACATAATACATAAGATATTTCATCTTCCTGTTTTCTTCTCTTGTACAAAAGAAAAATTTCCCAGATTTCGAAACTGTTGCTATGGAATCATCTTAGCTCTAACAGGTCCTTCTTTTCATTGTTATGACATCTGCCGATGTATCCATCTCCTCCCTTCATTTAAACCCCTCTACTTTGTGGTTAGCAACTGTCAATCACCTTGATTTTCGCTGATTATAACTTTAACATAACCTTCCAAGATTAATGTCACATTCAGGGTTTGGATTTTTACGTGCGCACCTTTTTTCTTAGGGTAAATTTAAGCTCTTCGGAAAGATACTACAGTGTGAAGTATTGTTTCTGGTTGCCAAAAGGGGCATTTTTTCATGCACCTTTTTCCCTTTTTCCCCAACCATGCCCATAATCTCCTTTCCCACCTTCTGCTTTTAAGTTTCCTTCCATTTTAGTTTATATGATTTTGATCAACATAAAATATTTAACTTTTAATTAACATCTCCTCAACTTGCTATGAACACGTGAAGAGTAAGCCTAACTCTTTCAGCAAACGCTGCGCGGGAGTTGTGAGCACACCTACAACAATGGAAAATAATCATATATCCCAAATCCTCTTTCTCTTGCTTTACTGCTATAAAGCAGTTTGCAATAATGCAGCTGACAATGACTCATTGTCATTGCATATAAAACTATCCTTTTAATTTCACCAGAATCAGTGGCCTACTGTTCGTGAATGTGAGTTTGTTACTGTAACAGACGTTATCTATTCACATGGATTCCAAAGTTATGCAAAGACAGCAGTAGCTGTAGATACGTAGTTCCAAGAATTGACTCTGGGTTCTGCTCGAAGCTACTAGAAATTGCTGAGACTGCAGTTCAAGCATGAATGAGAACATTCTGTTAACTGTTGCGGTGCTGTATAAGAGTGTGGACAGTAAGTGAATGAGTTATGTAAGTCACATTGAGCTAGCAAGTGAACTGGTGTTAGTCCTTTGTTACATTTCTGAATGAGTGTATTATTGGATTTTACCATGCCAAAGGTGTCCAATGCTCAACTTATTGTTCTGGCTCAGGAATTCAAACAAGATTTCATAGACTCAGATGGAACTGTTATTCAATGTACTATTTGCATTACATGTAAAACACCAGCAAGATCACATCAATGAACAAGACTCTTCAGGCAAATAAATCACGACAGCCTCTACTGCAAAATGCGTTTCAACAGAGTTGTTAAAAAAGCCAATATTTTGAGGAAATCAACATTGAATTGTGTGCAGTACTTACAAGGACAAATTCCTCTCAATAAGGTGAACCATCCAGCCTTCAAGGGATTTCTTGAAAAATACACAAAGATGTCAATGCCGAATGAGAGTACTTTAACAAAAAGCTACATGGAGCCTGTTTACCAAGAAACCATGCAAAGAATCAAGGAGAAAGTGTCTTGATTGTGATGTAGGAATCATTATGGATGAAACCATAGACTAAATGGAACAATGTTTTGAACATTTTAGTTTTTCCCTTAGCAGGGGAGAAAGTTAAGCTCATGTTGTTAAAAATATATATGATGCAGAAAGCCAATGCCTGTGCAGTAATGCAATTAATTATAGACTTTTGTCAAAAACTTTGGCCTGCTGGTATCGAGTTTAAAAAACTTCTTGTGGTTATGGACCAGGCTCCATACATGGTTTCAGCTGTTAAGTTGAAGCATGTGGCATACTTGGCCCATGCCCTTCACAGGGTTCGTGAATCCATAAGGAACGAAGATGACATTGCAAATCAGTTCATCTCTGTCCCGGAGAAGATTCTGCTGAAAGCACAGAATCGTGTTGTCTGCAAGGAAACATTAGCCTGCGAAATTCCAAATTTCCCAGTCATTACTCTGGGGATCTTGGATAGTGTGTGCTGCTATGTTGTGCAAGAATTTTGATAAAATTAAAGAGTTTGTGCTTTCTTTGGATCCAGCCAATGCAGGTCCGATTTCCAAGGCACAGCAATTTCTGTTACTGGCGAAAATATATAATTTGCAGCAGAACTATGTCTTATCCATAGTTACAAGTACCTGTCTGCAGCTATTAAACTATTAGAAGAACAAGGTTTGGAAAAGCAGGAACAGTGGGATATTTTTACTTCCGTGAGGGAGCAGTTAAATGGCTTTGCCAAAGACAAACTTGAGTTTAGTCTTCAGAAGAATCTGGATGTTGAGGATTTCGCCACATCTATAGAATTGCCATTCTGAGTGAATACAAGATTTTCATCACTGGTTTCTGCAGATGTCGAAAGAAGCTTTAGCATCTACAAAGATATTCTATCTCCTAATAGAAACAGACTTACTTTCAAAAATGTAGAGATGCTTAATGTCTTGAAGTATAACTTCATGTGTTTTCCTTCTTCTGATGAGTGATAATTTGATGTATTTGTTTGTAATTCAATAAATTAGAATAGAGGAAAGAAGTTGAATAAACCAGCACTTTTTTGTCCCCCCTTTTTTTCTTATACATAATTTGAGCACCTTATCACTTTTTTTTTCATCTGAAATTTCCACCTAAAAATCCTAACCCTGGTGATAACCTAAACTACACTCCCAATGTAAGGCCACATCATGTCTTGAAATAATTGCTGAAATATGAACATTATGTAAATTCTTCAAGAGCTCTACTATGGTTTTCCTTTGGACCTTGACAATGTTGGTTATGAGTGAAGTTATCACAGAAAAAGTGAAGATGTTAACAAAGAATGTCAACAAATGCTAAGTAAATGTTTCTAAATACAGGATGAAGTGAAATAATCCTCCAAACTGAAGGAGGTGAAGTGGATGTAAATGGTGGAGGGGGAGGGGAGCAAAAGAAAGTCTAATACTTCTTTGTAATTAAATGCAACAGTAACTACAAAAATATGTTTCAAAGAGTATGAAGCAAAATGAAGCAACTTGTTAACTGAGTAGTATGCTACTACTGGCAGCACAATAAACCATTCAAACACTCTATAAATGTCATTTAAGTAATGTTGGCCATATATCAAATTCAGATGTTTTGTCATTAGTATGTGAGACACCAAAAAAATTCTGGGAAAAAGCAATGTTATTGTTAGTACAAAAGTGAATCGAGAAGATATTGACACATTGCTTCACTCACACTGTTTATTCACAGGACATGTTTCAAGAGCTCTTGCTCCTATCATCAGCTGATACTCGATATATACTGATTATACTTTGAATGTTATTGTTCACTCCACTGTACGCAAACATTACCTCCAGTTGTACATTCCCACATAATCACAAAGATTTTATTTGATATACTTAAAGGTTGGTCTGTTCTATTTGAGAGGTTTATACCTTGGTAGAATAACGAACACATGAGGAGCTGTTACTGATATTAAACAGTTTTAAGGTCTATTTTGTAAGGTATATTTTAATTAGGATGGAATGCCATGCTGCAGTGATATGTATGTGACAATGCAATGTCTTGCTTGAAATAAAACGAAGCATTCAAAAGGTCATGGCACTCTTTCGATCAATAAGTTTGTTTTGCCCCAGTAAATGGCAGCAAGATAGTGAACTATCCATCATCTATTGAAATGATCAAAATGTTAATCATTCTACAGCTGAAGCTGCGATGGAAAAATCACGAGACTGGTCCCGGAGGATTAAAGAATTTTAAACAGATAAGTGAAGTTAGTTAGCAAGTGTTTTAGTTTATCATATTTGGATTGCTTCAGTGTCAGTAGTTTCAGTTTTTTTACAAAATATCTGTAGAATTTGCTTGAACTGATAGAAATTTTACAGCAGTTTGTAGGGAAGGAGGACTTAGATAAAAATGTAACTTTTAGAACGGATTCCTAAAATGACTCCTATTTAGAGATTACAAGAAATATTTTGTAGAGAATTTGAAATCTAAAATATAAGCACAACTACAATCTTGTTAAAATTGCTTTCAATCTGGAAATCCATACAGAGGTGTAGCTATTGTGAATGATTGTATGAGGGAAACCTTTGGTGTTTTTAAAAACTAAATGGCTCTATTGAGATAAGTCATTACTATTTTTGCAAAATTTGACATGATATTGTGAAAACATAGGCAACTTAGAAACTGAGTAAGTAGTTTGCTCACGGGCAACAAGCCAGGTGAAAAGACGATTAGATATTGACGTTTCGGGAGTGTGCATCGCTCCCATCATCAGGATATTTATAAAATGTTATAACCACAAATAAAATACTGGATATAACACCAATATAAACAAAGACAAAACACTATCAAAATTCGCATTACTGAACAAAAGACTGTTTTCAGTAAATTAAATGCCAGGTCAGGAGATGGCGTGAGGATAGAAAATTGTGTCAAAGAAACGTAACTACTTAACTTGATTATCAAGCTGTATTGATCTTTGCTTCTTAAATCGATGGATTTCCATTTTTAAGGCCGGTTTCCAAGAGGAGCTGAAATAAAATCCAGCATCACGACTAAGCATGCTCCTTTCAGAGGAAATCGCCAAAGCCTCCTTAATTCTTTGCTCGCAGTAACTGTTGCATATTACCAAGATGGTTGTCTCCCGAAGATTACACGAAGAGGATGGAAGATTTGTTGGAAGACAGTAATTACCAAAACGTAGAAACTAACCCATTAAAGTACTGCATTGAAACCACAAATAAAACTCTAAAAGAAAGCAAAATAATCAACAAAAAAGAATTTCACAAAATTAAAGTAGATAATCCAACATTACCAAGAGTATATGGGCTGCCAAAAATTCATAAAACAGGGAAAGGTATGAGACCTATCACTAGTAGTATAAATGCCCCCACATATAATTTGGCCAAATGGTTGCTAAATAAATTTAATAGTTTCCAAAAATTCGAAAGTGCAAATTTAAAGAACTTTAAGATTTAGTAGGAAAAAACAAAGATATAAATTTGGACAAAAATGACAGACTGGTTGCATTTGACGTCACATCCTTATTTCCAAAAATACCAACAGAAAAATTACAGACTGTATTAAAAAAGTGGCTAACTACAATAGAAATGGAAGCAATAGAAGCAGAAGAATACATTTCTCTAACAAAAATATGCATTGAACAAAACTTCTTCAGCTTTAATGGAAAGCACTACAAGCAGAAATCAGGGTTATCAATGGGCAATCCACTTTCACCTTTTTTGGCTAACTTATTTATGAGTGCATTTGAAACACAAATTAAAAAGTCCTTCCCATTGATCTTCAAAGTTTGGGATAGATATGTTGACAACATCTTTGCAATTGTACCAAATAAACATTTAGAAGATGAATTAAAATTACTCAATCTGCAAGAAAGGACTATAAAATTCACTATAGAAAAGGAAATCAATAGACAACTCTGTTTCTTGGATCTAAATATCAGGAATGACACAAAAATAAAATTTGGAATTTACAGGAAACCAACACATTCAGAAAATTACATAAAAAATAATAGCCACAACCCAATTACACATAAACATGCAATAATAAACAGCCTTACACACAGACTAGTCAACATACCCATGGAAAAAGAAGAATATATAAAAGAACAAAAAACAATACTACACATAGCAGAAGAAAATGGATACAACAAAAGTTTGGTGTTGAAGAAAATTAGAAAAGCTAAACTAAAGAAAACCATTAAGGAAGAACCCACATTTACAAAAGAAAAAGAAAGCAACAGCATATTCAGTTCATTCACATATCACCCAAAAACATTTAATAAATTTAAAAAGATCTTCAAGGAACAAAATATCACCTTGGCACCTACTAATAGACACTCAATTTTAAAATTGCTAAATTCAAAAACAAAAGATGAAATCTCATCAGTTAACAGATCCGGAATATACCAGGTAAGTTGTAAGAATTGTGAAAAATGCTACATAGGTCAAACTAAAAGAAATCTAAAAACCAGAGTCAAAGAGCACTTTAGAAACATCAGATTGAAACAAGAAGATAAGTCAGCAGTAGCATTTCATTTTTGGAATGAAAACCATGACATTGATCCAAATCCAAAATTATTAAAAGGAGTGATAAACCAAAATAAATTGACAATATGGGAGAACATATTCACATGGAAAAATAAAGATTGCATAATGAACTTTGAAATCCCACCAGTAGATAATTTGACAGAGAAGTTCAAAGTTCCACCACCAGAGAGAGAGCAGACAACAGATGCCAGTTGCAAAGATATTGAAAATGGAGGTGAATGCCTTTGAAACTAGTCTCTCATAAATATAAACAAGTAAGCGACGAGTATTAATAAACCAACTACAAATAGTTTCTGAGATTAATTTTGACGTCACTGTTACTAAATTCCTCCAAACACATATAGAAATTATCATCTTTAAGAAGAGGGGGGAATTGAGTAAAGAAGAAAGATGGAATATAAAGTAGTATGAAATTGCACATATATAGGGATAAAAATAGATTGATTGATCAGTCGGTCGGTTGGTGGTAGATTCACGAATGCTACATGGCATTGACATATGAGGTTTGGAAAGGGGATGGGAAGTAGCAGACTTGGTACATAGGATGTTATGTAAGGCAGTTCTTTGACTCTCAACAGCAAGAGCTAATGAAGTGAAATCGAAATGGGATGAGCAACAAGAAAAAGATTAGTAATGGAGAGAGCCTTGAAATACTGGTATAGGATTCATTTCAATGATGAAATGAAAATATGGAGAAAAAAAATTGGAGAAATGTGAATGCATGCAAAAGTACATAAATTTTAAATGTAAATATTATGAAAAGCAATACAACAGTTTTTCCAAAATATTGTTTTCCTTTCCTAATTTCTGTAAAATTAAAAGTTTTCCCTCATAGAATACTCACCTCCATGAACGCCACAGTTACTTTAAACTCCCAGTCTTTCACGCCATTTATATGTTCAAAAATATCTTTCACAGCTCTTGGAATAATTCCCATATCTTCGGTCTCTGTATATAATGTGCCCATTGAATAGGTTTTTCCAGAGCCTGTTTGGCCATAGGCCAAGATGGTTACATTGTAACCTGAAACAAGAGAACATCATTGACCACACCACTACCCATTGGATACTATTCTACAATACTTAAACTGCCTGCCCATTCAATATGAATATCCATGGGCAGCTTTTTAAGCCTCAAATGATCATTACATTAATTTTCATTTACATCCCCATAATTATCTTACAAAATCATTGTACAGTATGATATAGTAGATTTTTAAAGCCAATCTTCCCTATTATTTCTATTGTTCCAAAATGGCACAACACCATGAAATTCCTAATAACAGATGGAAAAACTTACTAATGTTTATAGAAATGACTATGAAATATCCACACATGTATTTCAAGTTTTATAAATGTATAGCCCGTGAGTATTACACATAATACAGGGTTAGCACAAATGTTTTACCCGCTTTCATTGGCATGTATTATGGAAAGCATGAGGCTTACATTATTGAAACATATACAATTAAAAAGAGAAAATCAACAAGTTTTAAACCTCCAACTGTAACATTTCTTCAATGTGAACCCCTCACACCATGCGACAAATATCCACTCTGTAGTCCAACTCAATCCATACCTGTTGGAATATATTGCGATCAATACTAGCCACAGCCTCATGGATATGATTCTTCAGTTCATAAATATTCACTGGCAAGGGTGGTACATAAACTTGATCTTTTACAAACCACCAAATAAATAAATCAGGGGAGTAAGATCAGTAGACCAAGGAGGCCAATGGAGAAGACACTGATCATCGTTAGAGCCTCGTCCAATCTAACATTGTGGGTTAGTGTAGAAGAACGATTAATATTCATCAATTACCTAATAGGTTTGAAAGTTTCAAAGTTATCAAAGTTGAAAGTTCAGGTTTCTTACGATTAAAACAGCAGTTAGTGCTAAAATGTCGTCAGCTAGGTAATTTATTGCTGTTATTATTACTACTGCCATTCAAAGAACAATAAATGAAATTAGCTGCTACTGTAAGAAATGGGGGGTAAGAATCAATATAAGCAAGTCAAAAATAGTAGCACAATTCCTTTCTTAGAAGTTTTGAAAACAGTGTTGTTATAATAAATTAAATTCAAAGGAAGTCGATTAATAACACTAAACAACACTTACTTTTAAATTTTTTCGGTACATGTTTCAGAGGCTTTGCCTCTATCCTCAGCAGGCCATTGACTAGTTCTCATTGGTGTAGTTGACGATATTTTGTCACAGGTCTCCTCTGGTGGCGGTTCAAGGAACTTGCTGAACAAATCTTTCTGGGGGATGTCGAAATTGAATACTTTGTTCCTATTTTTTGAAATGAAGATTTGTTCCCATGTGGATAGTTCTTGTTTTCCTGATGTAAGTTTTAGTAGTTTTGGTTCTGGATTTATGTTGTGGTTTTTTTCCCAAAAATGTGTGGCAACTGCTGATTTTTCTAATTGTTTATATTTTATGTTTCTAAAGTGTTCCTTTGCTCTTGTTTCTAAATTTCTTTTGGTTTTTCCAATATAAATTTGACTACAGTCATTGCATTCAATTTGATATATACCAGATTTTTTGTTAGATGGAATGGCATCTTGATGTTTGAGCAAATTAGGTTTTTTAAGGAGAAATGGTTGACTGGTGCTAGTTGAATGTTTTGTTTTTTGAAGACTTTTTTGAATTTATCATAGGCCCATGGATGGTAAGTGAATTTTTTGAAAATCATATTAGTTTCTATAGCTGAGAGGGTTGTGGTTTCCTTTAGTAGCTTCTTCTTTTTTGCTAAGTTCACTTTTTTCTCCACTAATGATTTGGGAAAGTTTTTTTTTGTGCTATTTCAATTATTTTGTTGTATTCTGCTTTGTATTCTTCTGCTGTGAGAGGGATGTTTACCAGTCTCAAACATCAAAGATGCCATTCCATCTATCAAAAAATCTGGTATATATCAAATTGAATGCAATGACTGTAGTCAAATTTATATTGGAAAAACCAAAAGAAATTTAGAAACAAGAGCAAAGGAACACTTTAGAAACATAAAATATAAACAATTAGAAAAATCAGCAGTTGCCACACATTTTTGGGAAAAAAACCACAACATAAATCCAGAACCAAAACTACTAAAACATACATCAGGAAAACAAGAACTATCCACATGGGAACAATTCTTCATTTCAAAAAATAGGAACAAAGTATTCAATTTCGACATCCCCCAGAAAGATTTGTTCAGCAAGTTCCTTGAACCGCCACCAGAGGAGACCTGTGACAAAATATCGTCAACTACACCAATGAGAACTAGTCGATGGCCTGCTGAGGATAGAGGCAAAGCCTCTGAAACATGTACCGGAAAAATTTAAAAGTGTTGTTTAGTGTTATTAATCGACTCTCTTTAAAGTTAATTAAGTACGATTTTTGCCTATTTTGAGCACTTCGAGCAAAAGGTACACTGTCATAACATTCTTGTGCTTCTGACCCACAAAATTTGTTCAAAACCTGTAGATCCTGGTATTTCTCATGAGGGATGGGTAGCAGGTCTGAAAATATAAGGTAAAATAAATCATAATAATTTCATTTTAAACTATAGAAGGTTTGGAGATAATCATATAACCTTACCCGTATAAAAACCTCAGGCAAATCAAACTCTAGTCTATTGGATTCTTCAACTGGATCAGCAGATTTCAAAGCAGCAGTCTCCCATGCTCCATTATAGGTTGTACTGAATTTGATAAGCCTTGGGTGAGTTCTGTCTATGACGAGTTCTTTCACTGGATGGGTAGCAAAGGCACATTTCTGCTTATAGAAGGACTTCACTGCTGTCCATTGGCGAAAATTTTCAGATGTCGCTTCGACAACATTAAACACTGCCGACTTTGACCAAGCTGATTTGAACCTCTACCCAGTCTTTCAGGACTTCCATGTGAGCTTTTTGGTTTATAAGTCCCATGTTTTTATCACATTCCAAGTAAGAATGTCCTCTTATTGGAAATGCTATTTTTACAGTGTCAAATTGTTTTTTTACTGTAACCAAATTGTGAAAAAATCGGATAAGGATATAGTTCTTATTTTGGCCAGAACATTTTTGAATCACAAAATATATCAAGATTTTTCAGATATGTTAGGGAAGTTATAACAAAATGTATCATTGAGCAGACATCATCACTACCTTTTTTGCCAACACATTCAGGATAAATGAAAAATGTACTCTCTGCGTTTGATAAGCAATGAATGTTGAATGCATGCACAGACAATTGCTGTTTATAGTATACAGTGTTAGTTGCAATATTAGGCAGAGGCAGATTCCTGCCAATATATATTGCTTCTTTCTCCATGCTCTTTAAGCTTTCCTTCTTAGCTTTATTCTTCCTCTCATAAAACGTGTTGGCTTCCAGTTTGTGAAAATCGTTTGTTTTCAAATTCTTCAATTGTGAACCAATACTTCTCATTTCTGGTAATTCAGTGCACTTCTGCTGTTCAATTTCCAGGCATTTCACTTTGGCTGTGTATTCGTCACAGGTACTACATGTGTCTGTGTGAGGATACACAGAGAAAATATTGAAGTTTGTATTAAATATGTCTCTATATGATTCATAAGATACCTTAATTGTTGGGTACACCTCTTTCAATAATTTGAACATTTTACTTATATCTAAGTCCTCAAGACAGGTATACCTTGGTTGTATCTTCTAACTCATAGTGACTATTTCTATCTGGAAAAGAGGCAATATACTGCTTAATGATATTAACTATTTCATCACTTAATTTCCAGGGTCTGCTCCCATGCTTCCCTCTGTTATAAATAGAGGCATTACTGGTACTTCCAAGACAAGACACTAAATATATGCTGTGCACTGCTATAAATGCCTTACGACAAACTACAACTACTTTCACTTCATCCCCCATTTGTCCTCGAACTCTGTACTTACAACATACAAGTACATTGTACATTCAAAGTATAAAGTTGGAAGAAGCATAGGGACAGTGAAGCACAAATTAATACAAAAGTGAATCGAGAAGATATTGACACATTGCTTCACTCACACTGTTTATTCACAGGACATGTTTCAAGAGCTCTTGCTCCTATCATCAGCTAATACTCGACTAGTGCAAGTTGTAGTGGTTTCCTCGTTTTCCGTTTTGTCAATAGATGGCATGATGTACTTGTTAAAAGGCCCTCCCAAAAATTCAATCACTACCAAAGAAAAACCAGGAATCTATGAGATCAAATGTGAAACTTGCCCTAAAATGTATATAGGAAAAACAAAAAGAAATATTAACATCAGAACTAAAGAACATCTAAGAAACATTAAAAATGGTGAAACAGAAAAATCAGCAGTGGCTTTTCATTTTTTGAATACTAGACATGACATCAACTTGGAAACATCTCTAATAAAATATGTTAATCACCCCATAGACCTTTCCGTATGGGAAAAAATCTTCATCAACAAAAATCGTCATAGAGTCATGAATTTTGAAACTCCACCACCGGACATCTTTGACAAGTACATCACGCCATCTATTGACAAAACGGAAAACGAGGAAACCACTACAACTTGCACTAGTCGAGTATCAGCTGATGATAGGAGCGAGAGCTCTTGAAACATGTCCTGTGAATAAACAGTGTGAGTGAAGCAATGTGTCAATATCTTCTTGATTCACTTTTGTATTTACATTGTAAATTGTTAAATCTTGCTTTACATTCATCTTCTCTAGGTCTTCTGTGCTGTATTGGAAGTACAGAAATGGACCCACACAAATAAGCATTCTGCAAATCTACAGATTCCATTAAATTGAATTCTTTTAAAATACCTTCTCTTGTATCTGCATGCACGTTTTCAAAATATTTTAACCTACAATAGCAGTTTTCTCCCATCTCATTAGACATTGAATTAATCTTTTTATTTGCCTGAGATAAGCGGCCATGCTTTGTTCTTTTCTTTGTTAGCTGGCGATCTCCTTTCACATTTTAACTACAGATATCGCTCAATGACTCACTTTCCATTGCAGTATTTTCAAAAAATTTGGATAAAATATTTTTAGTTTATTATACAGACCTCAGTTACCTGCACATGTAAACACAGAGGTACTGCATATGCTAGCAAACAACAGAGTAGGCAGATTGAAAAGAACCAAACCCTTGGACTTAGTATCCTCAATGTGATGAAGCTGTTGTAATAGAATTACTCATAGGAGTAATATATAATGTGATAATATACAGTGAAGACTAAACTATTAAATAAGTGTAAAACTTAGTTGTAGTTATTGTAATAAAAAATTCTTCGGAGAAGCTTTCTTTTGCGCGACGCGAGAATATTTTTGAAGTCCAAAGCCGCACGTACGCGCATGTGCAAGTAGACGACCAGCCGATTATGGTGTTGCAGCCAACATGAGACAGAACTTGTAGCCAACCTCTGCAAACATGCCCCAGACATAGGTGATGCAATCCACATACAAAGGAACATGGTTTGAGGAGGCTAAGTTATCATCGCCTGGTCAAATTTTGTTACTCATGCACGGCTTTGCACATAAACAATACTACAGCACGACAATAATGGAGTGCTCCGTAGGAAATACATGTATGAGCTCACGGACTGTATGGGACTAGTTTGGCGATTGCCGTGAAGTGTGCATGATGTCAAATGACACCTAGTATACTGCAAGGGGGAAAATTGGCGTTCCCGATCACGTCATTCAAATTGATGAATGCAAAATAGGACGACGCAAGTTTCATCGTGGGCACTTCGTAGAGGGCAAATAGATCTTGAGAATGATCGACATGGAAACGAATGAGGTGCGGATAACAATATGCCCCAACAGGTGGGATGCAAATATGCTCTAGTCTAATTGCAGTGCCCATGATGAGACTTGCGTCGTCCTATTTTCTATTCGTCGATTTGAACGACGTGACCAGGACCGCCAATTTTCCCCCTTGCAGTATACTTGGTGTCATTTGACATCATGCACACTTTGCAGGAGTAGCCGAACCAGTCCAATACAGTCCACGAACTCATACATGTATTTCCTAGGGAGCACTCCATTATCATTGTGTCGTGGTATTGTTTATGTGCAAAGCAGTACATGAGTAACAAAATTTGACCGGGCGATAACTTAACCTCCTCAAACCATGTTAGTGTTTAGTTAGCTATGTGGTGCAATTTAGATACTACATTTATGTTAGTCTGCTAGATAGTGTAATTTCGGGTCAAGACTGTTGGCAGCATTGTGTTCAGTGGAGCTACAAGCATAGTTTGGCTGCACTGAATTCTTCAATATGGCTACATTACGCAGTAAGTAAATAAACAAACAATTAATAACATTTGTTATTGTTATTAATTCATGGTTGTATATAAAAATATCAAAAAGTGTGAAGGAATTAGAAAAAAATTGCCATGTCATATATTAGAAAGAAGAGCCAATTATTCAGACCTGCACACAAAAGCTTAATGTTCCAACAATGCACAGAATTACAACAATATTTGACAACTGTCATGGCGGCAACCTAAAGACACACTCGGCCACGGTGTACAAAGTGGCACTAATCCCTGTAGCAACCATGACTTCCTTTCTATGGGACCAAGCCTTTTATTTGCGTTTCATATGGACTGAGCTCTTTCTTTCCCTGTACAGCTTTCTTCAAAGCTCAGTTAAAGTATTTCCCAGCTTGTTTTTTCCCCACTTATAATAGTAGAAAATATTAGGCCTGTTCCGTACTTTCATATATGGTGAAAACATAAAAAATGAAAAAATGGACTTAGCTCTTTCTTTTCTTGGACCCTTCATATGTAAAATTTTAAGAACTATTACTACTGCACATAATATTATACAATTACTCATGCAAGAAAAATCAGTCAACCTTTCGTTTATGGAGATAATATATTAAACCAAATTCAATGATACATCACATTCCCTTTATAGCACAAGACACTTCAACAATCATCCATAAATTCCTGTACTGAGTAATAGGCCTTGCTGCATAGATAATTTTTAAGAGCAGACTTACACTTAACTATTTTCCCTGAAGATAGTAATTTTAAGTATTTTGGAAGTGCATTAAGTTTACTGGCACATTCATAATATACTCCTTTCTGGAAACAAGTCAATCTAGCACTCGGTTTATGTAAATCCATTCTTTGCCTAGTGTTTATGCTATGTATATTCACATTTTGTGTAAAGTAGTCTTTGTTTTTTCTTTTTTTATATGGAAACACAAAACCATAAAGATATATTCACAAGGAAGTTTTAAAATATTCAGCCTTTGAAACAGACCGTTACATGGAGCGGTAATGTTGAGCCACATATCACTCTGATGGCTCTCTTCTGTAACATAAATACTCGCTTACTCTAAGGGCCCAAATGACCTTGTTGTCGACGGGCCCTAAAACACCACACACTCACTCACTACTCGCTTACTCTTCACAGAGTTACCCCAGAATATCAAACCATATTTCATTATAGAACAAAAATATGCATAGTATACCTGTTTTGATGTCTGAATTAGACAAAAAGAGTTCATTGACCTCCTTAGACTCTTAGTCATTTAGGAGTTAAAATTAGGAATCTTACACCCATGTCTGCAGAAAAGAAGAGGGCATTTTCAGTGGTGGAAGAGTTACAATATTAGTTCATTGGTTTCCAAGAATACCCTATATACACAGAATTTCTGTTTATATTAGTACAAATGAAAAAACAGATCAGTTCCATTTTTTATTGCAGTGGACTGTAATTAGTCACAAAATCTTAGCTTATATCATTGGATATTATTTGTTGGAAATTTAATCGTTCTTCCACACTAGCAATGTGTATGCTAAGATATGAATAGACAGAGCCAACATAAAGTTGAAACAAACAGAAAAATCTGCAGTGTCACACCATTTTTTGACAGAAAACCACAACATTGGCCATAACATTAAACTGTTAAAATCTTTAAGGACACCCATAGAATTGGATATTTGGGAAAAAATATTCATAACCAAAAACCGTGATAAAGTTATAAATTTTGAAATCCCGGCATTAAATGAAGTATTAAAACTTAGTGCCCCTAACACCAGATGGCAGAGTGATCGGAGCTCCGTAGTAGTGGAAGAAGAGGAATGTTCATTTAGTCACCAAACAGCTGAGGATGAGATTGAATGACCTTGAAAACGTTTCAATTATACAAGTGAAGTTTGAGTGTAAACATAGTGACTCATAAATCAAACTCAAAAAAGACAGAGCCAAACTGAAAAATTCAATGCCATGGCCAGGATTTGAAACACAGATCTCCCGTTCTTTGTCCTGGTGCTCTTAACCTTTGAGCTACTGGGTGAAGACTGGGAGATCCGTGATTCAAATCCTGGCCATGGCATTGAGTTTTTCAGTCTGGCTCTATTTCTTCAGATATTATTTTATTATTAACACTAACAAAGTACATATGTTACAAACTTGCCTTTGAAAACTCTGAACACTATATCTTTAACAGCTGTGCTGTAAAAGTGTTCTTGAGTTTCCTCTGGACCAAATACATAGTCATATGTAAATGCTCGGTTACCACGGACATTTACTTGAGGTTCATTGGGGGTAACTTCTATACAAGAAGTGTACCCCCTTTCAATTTCAGTGGCCACGAATGGGCGGATCCGCACAGCCACTTGCACGGAAATGCAGTTATCTGACATCTGAAAAAAAAAAAAAAAAAACTTTCCTTTATTATTTAAAATTCTTCCATACAATGTCATATCTTTCAACAGTTAATTAACATGTCTACACTAAACCATTCATACAAAAGAATCAAATTACATACACATGTAATAAGTATCATATACACTAAATAACAAATCAATAGTAATCACATTAATTCCATCATCTATGAAGAGCATTTTCATAAAAAGCACATCCTAAAATATCTGATATGTTGCATTCTTATTACTTTCTTGACTTTTTACCATTTATATATATAAAAATGAATTGACATTTGTTAGTCTCACAAAAACTCGAGAATGGCTGAACGGATTTGCCTAATTTTTGTTTTGAAATATTTGTATAAGTCCAAGGAAGAATTAAAAGGTGAGAAAAAAGAACTTGAAATGATAATGGACCAGGTTATTAACTAAATATAAAAGTACACACACAACCTTTACGAAAAACATACATCTTTTATTTTCGACAGACAAAAAAGCATTACAAAGCAGAAAGACATTCCACTCCTTGCCAAAGTCTTCAAAGCTACTTCACTTACCATATTAACTAATGTTTGTTTGTTATCAAGACTGAAATTTTTGTTATGTAGTATCACGATATACCTTTCGAAGATTAGACACAAAATTCATTTCTGAACACACTATAACACTATAAATATTTGACCACAGACAATTGTTGTCAAATATTGGTGAATCCTTGGATACCTTCTTTATAATTTGTTTGTTAATTCGTTAATATGGACTGAACTGACACAAAATTAACTGAGTTTCTTTGTGACTTTGTGAAGTTCGCGGAAACTTTTTTACTATACCAAGGAGAAGACTAAGTCTACAACTTAGGTCGTAGAAGTCAGTCAAATGTGTGCTGAGCTACGTTACATACTGACTGCACTGATGAACAGCAAGATGCAGATAATGCCAATAGTCATGTTGGTATATCAGAATTGCATTCTTAAGTTCTGTTTCTTCCAGGGCTGCTGTTTTTGTACAAATAAGTTGACAGTTATAAACCAGGATGACGTAGTCAACTATTCCACAGAGTTTTTAAATTCCTTACAATTGCTTGAACTCCCACCTCACAATTTAAAATTAAAAGTAATGCTGCATAACATTAACCAACCACGACTGTGCAATGGAACGAGACTAACTGTGAAAAGCTAATAAATAACATAACCTAGCCAAATTGGACAATGAATGACATGGGTGGAATGATCAAATAAGACTGAGATCCATGAGCTTAAAGTTACCAAGTCTTTTCACCATAAGAAAAACCCTACAAAAAGACATTCATTTAATTTATCCTAACCTGCCCACCTCGGTAGCGTAGATGGTAGCATGTCTGCCTCACGTTCAAGAGGTCCTGAGTTCGAATCTCGGTCAGGGTGAGTTACCTGGATAAGGTTTTTCCGGGGTTTTCCCTTATCCTCACAGACGAATGTCGGGTAACTCCATGGACCCTAGACACATTTCAACCCTTTCATTCACCATCCGATATCACTTAACGTTGGAGGACGTAAAATTACGAGAAAAAAAAACAAAAAAACCGAGATTCAAACTCAAAAAGCTCTTGAATGTCAGGCATGCAAGGTTCTCCACCACAAAGGCAGATTCAGATGTTCTTTTGCAGTAATTAATAGAAGATACACGGTTCAGATGCCAACTGTGGCATTGAATTTTTTCAGTTCTGATTCTACCTTTGAAAAGTTTGCCTACACATGGTTTGTGTGTGTTAGAGCAATCAATATCATTGATTACCCTTATAAATGGAAACCCATTAATGAAGTTTCATAATGAACAGGTAAAAAATATCAATGATAACCCCACCCCCAAAAATATAACACTGATGAGAAGTTATCTCTCCATTAATTACTAAACAGATCTCAGGAACAAAATTGGTAAGTGCATTCTCATTAATTTACTACTATCTGTTTAAAATGGATGAAATGGATGATGTTTGTCCTTGAGCGCTACTAGGTGAGCAACCACTCAGAGTCCTGCGGTGTTGTCGCATTGCATTCCCCCTAAGTGGCGTGTGACAAGCACCATCCTAATCAATCTCTATTAAATACTATTCGAGCTAAGACCAAACTTCAGATTTTACCACGGTTGTTCCATGTGGAAGGTAAAGAGTAATGTATCTAACATAACCATGGAAACCCCGTATTTCTAGCTCAAATAGTTTTCCTAATACAAATAAAGCTCTATTGTATTACAATGCATCGTGACGTAAGCACTGTAATGAATAGCATTATTGGTTGGCTTGTATCCATGTACACATATTTGTAATTACTCAGAATTGAAACGTAAACATTTGACATGAAGTGGTAAAAGAATTACTTTGAATAAGCCAAGTGTTTATTAAATTTGAGCAAGAGAGAACAGTATACTTCCTCCTAGCCTGGCAGAACGTGTCTGGTCACATTATATCTTTGTTTATAAATGGTTTGTAATCTCTATTTACTCTACAGAGTTCAAAGCTGTATTATTCAGTTGTTCTTCCATTTAAAAACCATGTATATGTGTATCATCTCAAATAGTTTTCGTAATATATAAACAAATAACCATCAATATATTTGCCAGCGCATCATGAGGTAAAGCACTGTCATTACTGATTGGTTTGTATGTGTGTATATATACTTGTAATCACTCAGAACTGAAAGCTATACTATTGATATGACGTGATAAAAGAATTACTTTGAATAAGCCATGGTGTTAAATTTGAGAAATAGCAAACACTTCATTTCCTATTATTTGAAGCAAAAGTTTAGAAACAGTGATGTATTTAACATTTGACACATTTAACACTTCATTTCTTGTTAGCCTGTTGAATGTTGTATGCTTATATTTATGAATGAATGCTGGATAAGCAGTGTTTATTTACTCCGGAGAGTTCAAATTAGTATTACTCAGTTTCTTTATTATATTATTTCATCAGTATTCTTCAGAACTTCTTGAACTACTCAGTTCATTATTATTCTTTAGACAACAGTAGAGAAAGAGTTAAATAGTGGAATGGCTTCTTGCGGTGAATTTAATCGCGAGTCAAAGAAGTAGGTATTGCGAAGTCAGGCTCAAAGTATTTTTAAGGTCTACACGTTCTTCAAAAAATTGGACAATGAGGAATATAGAAATCATCTCGATTTCAAAAATACTCAACAGCTTACTGCTGAAGCATATGGTGTAGGTAAGGTGTATCCCGTATTTGTGGAGCGGCAAGAAAACCTGATCTCAGTGGTGCCCAAGTGTTTCTATCGACAGAAAACATGTTGGTCCTGCAAAGAGGGTTACAAATTTAAGTGACTTTGACAAGGACATTGTACATAGAACTCTACCAAGGTGAATTTCTAACTATACAGAAAATATTTTAGTTAATTGATGGAAATTAATCATTTCTCCACACTAGCCATATAAAGGCTAAGGTTCAAATCCCGGACGTGGCATTGGATTTTTCATGTTGACTCTATCAAAAACCTTAGCCTATATGGTATGGCTAGTGTGGAGAAATGATTAATTTCCATCAATTAACTAAAATAATAAGAGTTAAATGACAAAGCCTGGGACTCAAGTACTTACGATAGTAAGTTGCCACAAATGGTGTATCTCGAATGTGAGAGCCCTTAGTGGTTCACCAGAGAAATATACGAATCAAATGGAGAATTTAATGTCAGGACGGCACATTGGCCATGGTAGCTCAAGGGTTAGAGCGACTGGACGGAAACCAGGAGATCCGTGGTTCAAATCCCAGCCATGGCATTGGATTTTTCATGTTGACTCTATCTATACAGAAAATAACTTGCGCTCTTACTGCATAACATATGCAGAAAACCTACAAGATGATTTCAAGAAAGAAATAGCACATGACAAGATTTTGGAACCTATAATCATACATCTGCAAGACTCAGACGATGAAGACAGTAACAATGACTAATTGTAAGACTTGAAGGTTTCATGGCGAGCATTACTGATCAAGGCTTCGCGGGAGATCAGCCGTGTCAAATTAATAAACGTCGAGCTTTCGACCATTGCAAACTCCATGGCTTTCTTCAGGATCATGAAGATCTTAAGATCCTGAAGAAGGCCATGGAGTTTGCAATGGCCGAAAGCTCAACGTTTATTAATTTGACACGGCTGATCACCCGTGAAGCCTTGATCAATGACTAATTGTCTCTTGACATAAGTGACATCGACAGTGATATGGATGAGCCACTGGCAGTTCCATTGAATTAGAAAAACAGGTAATTCATAAACTACAATTTTAATTATAGCATTTAAAATTATACATAATTATACATCATTTTCCAATTTTGATTTTGGCTACTGCATCATTATAAAAGTTTGGAAAACTTAATTTGGTTACCCTTACATCTAGCACCAAGCAGACCTGCACATATGAGTGTGCAAGAGAGAGAGAGAGAGAGAGAGAGAGAGAGAGAGAGAGAGAGAGAGAGAGAGAGAGAGAGAGAGAAATATAAAAAGAGTGGGGGTAACACTCTGGCAAAGCTAAGTGCTCTAACACAGCTGATTAGCTGGACTCCAGAAGTCTTCCTATTTGGAACACATAATAGAATTTGACATCTTAAAGGAGAGTCAATGAGTTTGTGTGTTTTTCTAATGATTTTGATTAAATTCCCATATTTTCATGACAAATGAAATAAGTATCTTGAATTTTTTGGGAATAGCTTCTGAAGCCCTCTTCATTCTGAAGAAGTTTTACATAATGGTAGACCATGAGAGATAGACATATACACAAAAAATCTCATAAGCTTCACTCATATGACTTTCTACTTTTATAAAACTATTCTCACAAATGTTCACTCCTATATCTACTTCATGTTAATCAAGTTAAGCATTACCTTATTGTTAATTTTCTTCTACATGTAAGGAGAATGCAGGAATGCACAGGATTAATGCCTGCATGCTCACACACAGATTTAGACTATCTCTTATGGTTTTGAGTTATGCAAAAGTCATCCAGAATATATAAGACTTCTGAGGACATTTCTAGATAATTCAAGATACAAATTTAGTTTCCCAATACTTTGATACTGTCATTTCTACTTCTAGTGTCAATACAAAATATAATGTTGGGGAACTGTGTAGTGCCAATGAAATTAATTAGGTGTCATATTTAATGAGACAATTTAAAATCATCAGTGTATTTATTTTATATTAGACTTAAAAGCATAATACGTTTTTGAAACAGTCACTTTTATAATAATATTTTGTGATTTTAAATAATATTTTGTGATTTTAAAATAAAATTTGCAGAATCACCACCAAAGTATTGAGCAAATTTTCTCAAGTATTGTTTAATGTCAATACTATGCAAGTATCATGAGTATCAAGATACTGCAAGTATCGAGGACCCATCCCTAATACATACCAGGTGATTCACCTGCCCCCATTTATTTTTTAGCTTATGTAACGTACTAAGCAACATATATGACTTATGCTTTTCTTGAATGCCTTCTAATAGATGATTTGCAGAGCAGTTTATAGAGAAAGTGTACATAACTCGGTGCATAAGTGTTGTATGGGACAGAAAGCAATCACTATCTACAGTGCGGATGATGGTTCTGTGCTGGTGGAGACCATGTGCGCAGTTGATTAGAATCCAGTTGCTGAGCCTACACTCTAGGTCATGCGCAGTACACTGAAATGGCCAGTATCGTGGAGAGGTTTGACCGGGTAAATTCTAACACTTCGGTGCAGTCACGTTAAGATTTTAAAGTTTTAGAAATTGTGATTCTTAATCACACTGATTAGCGTTTTGTCTGTGTGTATGTGTGTGTGCTTTTATATATTTTCTTATTTAGATTAAAATGCCTCCAATTTAAAGCAAACTTGGTGGAAAAACACTTCACAGCCAAACCCCTAAGTTATTAATAATGTCAATCTATTCTGAAACAGGTAGCAGATTGTGGTGATATGCTAATAAAATGCAAGGGAAGTGAGTGCAGCAACAGAAGTATCTGAGAGAAAACTTTGTAAAATAATTAAAGGGGAGAAATGTGAGGCACAAGTGACCTCCTTTGAAACATCTGGAAAGTGCATTGTGTACCAGCAACAATCACTGTCATTGATGACTTTGATAGGTGTGTAATTCGCCAAACAATTTATAATTTGTATATTCAGGAGAAAACTGTACCCACTGTCAAAATTTGGGGCTCCTGAAACATCAGGATTCCATTAAAGGGGGAAGCACTACTTTAAAGACTATCTTATGTGGCAAAGGTTTCAAGTGGAAGAAAACAAGGAACAATAGAACAACAGTCTGTGAAATATGGCCTTGTTGCATTGTCTTCCATCTTCTACCGCTAGCAGAAGATGCAAGTGATGCTTGGCCAGACTCTCTCCAGTGCGCAAAGAAAGTAGGTCACCGGCACAGAACTATCGTCGCTACTGTATGTCGATTCCAAAAACATCATACCCAGACACAGAGAGCTCCAGTAGCAATTCTAGACGAGTTTGCAAACTTTTATTCATTAGTGTATATTCATTCACACATGCCTTTAAACACGCCCGTGAAGGAACAACCTATCACATGCATCAGCTGACTATAACTTTGGAACACAAAATGGCAGATCTACATAGTGGGACCAATGGGATTTTCAGTCAACTATTGTTTTCGTTGTACAGCCATGTCAAAAAGAGCTAAGAATTAGATAGTTTTCGCTTCTTTCACAAATTATGGCATTTTTTAGCTTATTCAGTAATTGTAATTGCAGATGCAGTTTCTTTATTTGTATTAAAACTATCAAGAAGAGCTCAAAACATTGTATGAAGCTGTAAAAAGCGTGTAAAGATTCGAGGTGGGGGTCTTGAGACCTGCGGTTTCATATTCGTATAGAAACCTCAGCTTGCAAGGTAGCATCGGCTAAATGGTATTATACAAGTCACCTCGCCATTGTGCCACTACAAGTTGAGTTCAAATCCTTCGTGTTCAGCTCAAATTTTTTTTACCCTTTGTTTTACCTCTTGTGGCCTATAATTTGAAATTGATACAAATAACATTTTTATAACATAATACGTGTTTATAAAATACAATAATCACCATGTTTTCCACTAGCAGACAGATATAAATGTATAGTTTGCAGTAGATATTTTTTATAGTGAGTATTGCGCTTGACCCATTCAACCAAGTTTCAAACACTTCATAAATGCAAACTGGCTTTAGCTACATTGCACCTGCATCAATATTTGGCGTAAATGGACGCTTCATTATCTATGTAGGTATTCAGTATTTGAAACCTCTCAAATGCTGTCGGAGGTTATCATTTTGAACATTTACTGCATTGATGAAATCCACACTTTGACAATTTATTTTTCTGTTTAACCGAGAAGTTAACACGTTCACAACTCTTTGTCAGTGGAAGTGAAACATAAGATTTAAGCATGAAACATGTAATGTTCCTTCAAAATGAAATCTAACTATGTAATATGATTTACAATACCAGATACGGTACAGATTATAAATGGTCACAAAGCTAAGTATGAACCCTAATTACCAGATTGTCATTCTTGTGTCTTTGGCTCACAAGAGAATCAATTGCAACAATAAACAATTTTATTGTTTATTTTGTTTATTGCTTGTATTTTAGTAACTAAAATACAGACAATAAAGACTAGGAGAAAGGGGGAAAAAAACATGACATCATTTCGAACCTATCCTTTGCAGCACCATATGCCCACAGCTAACCATCTCGACCAGCTGCTATGTATTCTATGTCGCTCGTAGGGAAAGCATTCGTTTATCACCTTGCTAGTGTTATATGCATGAAAAATTGTCGTTTATTTAAGCTTTCTGCAGCTTCTTGGTCCTCATTCAGGGCTGTAAGTATTAATGCTGGGTCATATATTACAACATACAAGGGCAGAGCTGCAATGACAGCTTTTGTGCTAAAAAGGTCAATATTTTCACATTAGACAATAAAGTGCAAGGTACATAGATAAGAATAAATAGGGGGAGCTGACTCACCTGGTATATATATATATATATATATATATATATATATATATATATATATATATATATATATATATATATTTGTATGATTTTTTTTTAAATCAAAATTGTTAAGACACTTTATAGGAAATCAATATTTTAAAAAAAAAATTCGATGTGAACGATAGTCTGGGCTGTGGGGATGTTCTTGAAAATGTTCATACTGCATGCAAACAATGCTTAATGAACTTTTCGTATTTGAGTTATGCTGTTCAGACACACATGCCTCTTTTTGTACATTTTTTTTTTTATTCAGTGAACCTCAAAATCTATATTTCCATGATATCTTGGTATCAAATTTTTGGGTAGAAAGTAGTACTGGAAGTACATAGCAGAGAAAGTACAAATTTAGATCTCTTCTAAAGCACACAATTTTTTGTGGAGTTGAGTTATTTCTTATTGGTTTGAACTTTAAAATCTTACACTTTTTTGAAATGGGAAGTTCTCCTTTGTTCTTTTCCTCCTAGTCATTCAAAGGTAACAGAATATGAAAGCTATCATATAGCAACCCACTCTTAAGAGATTGACTATGACTTAAGGTTACTATGTTTTCCTGCTCCCCTTGTGTAGCATATGTTATATGTCACCATTAAAAAGTTAGTGCTTCAAATAAGGCCAATATATTTCTTGGACAATTAAATACAAGAATTTGATTACATCACTGGTACTAAAACAAATGTTGTCAGTATGAACTATAATACAATGAAGCACAAAATTAATATAATTTTGAATCAAGCTATGGCAGATGCAAAATTTAATGACGGTTGGCAAGAAGTGCTGGTTAACACATCCAATCAAATGCTTGCCATGCCTTGCAGTATTCTATAGTTCAACGAGCTGTGAAGTTGTACTGTAAAGCCGATGATTGAATATCATTTGTGCTCACAAAATTTATTTTCGCAACAGGAAAGATAATAACCTCATCATGAAGAGAATTTCATTTTGAAGCGACCAGACTAAAAACCAATTTCCTACGTTAACTGGTTGCAGAGATATGAATGTGCAATGAATTCATCTTTTAACAGGGGCTCTGTTAAGAAGCTTTCATCAACTTTCCAAATCGTTTTGTTGTCTACCTATTGTTTTGTTTATTGTGTCAGCTTGTGACTCAACAAAGATAACAGAACCACATGGCTAGGATAAGCAATTGAAAGTTTCAAGCTATTATAGCTTCAGTTCGGATTTCTGCTTTTGTGTTAACAGTGGTAATTTTGGTTCCCATAATTCAATTATACTGATTGTGTGGAATTGTTTTATTGGTGTTTAACTTTCTGGGCTGGATTAAACCAAATGTCACATAGCGAACATGGTGCGAGAAGTAAAAGTGAACCAATAATACATAAATGGGAAGTGTTGCATCACCAAAGCAGGAGTCTAATTTACAGTGTATATTGTTTCTTTAAATCACAAAGAAATACTGCAGCCAATTATCATCAACTTAGAGGAAGAAAGTGATGATTCAGATGCGGTCAGAAGCAAGGATGAAGATGAATGCAATGACAAGGCAGATACAACAGCTTTGCCGTAAGAAATTTTCTGCTTGGCGTGTGCACATTTTTGTTACCATTTTAAGATATGATTTTCAGATTACTTATTAAATTAGTATGCATGCCAAGTTTATGTTTACTTGACAGCTACAGTAATACACTATAAAGTGTTTTCATTTCGTCTTGTTACTGCACATAGCTTCTCCCCACTCTTTGACATATGGCTACACGCACTTCACTGCTAGTGGTCAGTGTTCAGTCGCTATTAAATTTTGCATCTGCCATAGTACTCCATGCTCCATATATAGGTATTGTTAGTGTTTACCTAATCCTTGTTTCACATAAGCTTGCCCCGCATCTCTTAACGGTCACGTGACCTAATCACCTCTCATTGGCTACTATTGTATAGACTGTCGTGCGGTAAAAATTAGTAACACGGTGATATATCTTTATATATTGGAAGAGAATTGTCAATTTTATATTTTCGTAACTATTTTAATTAAATATATTACGCAACAGAGTTGATTTATCTGAAATGCATGTTAATTCTTAAACGAAATAAAGAGGAGGTTCCTTTGATCTCAAGCACATGGCACGATAGCAAGTGATTTAGCGGTAGTGATGACATATTTGTTTATATGACTTTTATCACTGACCTTGTTTTGAACTGGATTAGTCATATATCGCCATTCGACAGTGTGTTGTGTCCAGTGCGAGAGGAAAATTATTTTATTGATCGATTATTACGCCTGTACTTATTATATGTGTAATGGCAGAGTCTACCGCCAGTTTTTCGCTGAAGTATCGCAAGGATAATTCTTTACAAACAGGCGAAAAAAGAATGCGGTGCATGTGTTCAATGCACTCACAGAGAAGAATCCGTCTTTGTTAGTGAGAGAAGTTGAACAGCTGTGCTTTGAAGTTACAGGTGTGAGTGTTAGATCCGTAGGAACATCGTGATGTGAAATTGAGAAAACAAGAAAACTTACCACTCCAGGCAAAAGCAGGAATAAACAAAAGTGCGTGCTCGGAGAAAATACGTGAAAAGTGCTGTGCGTCGTCATATGCATAGTTTTTTCTTTAGGAACGAACTCCCTAACATAAGTAACATTTCGTCTGCTGTAAATTAGGATGCAGATTTACCAAATTTCAGCAGATTGTTTATACAGCTGGGGTTTGTGAATGAAAAAAGAGGCAAGAAAAATGTGCTAAAAGACAGAGGCGATATTGCTGTGTGGCGAAGACGTTATTTAAGTACAATCAGACTGTACCGAGATACAAATCGCAAAATATACACGAAAAGTAATGTATGGCGTGACACGACTTTTAAGACTGAAAGACAAGCATTTTTGAAAGGTATGTGTGCTGGTTTAAAAAATCCCAGTGGAAAAGGCCAAACTCTTTCAGTTTCATTGCTCAGTCATTCAGTTTCAACTTGCTCATTTCATTATAAACTTGTATTTTTGCATGCCTTCACATCTTTATTTGTATGATTTTATTTATCTTCCTGGCTAGTATGACGTTTACTGCACGTTTAAATGTGACGGGAAGGCACCGCCTATGGCCTATGGCGCGAAAGCATTAGCCAATTAGGGTGAGGGGGAAGGTAGTTGAACGCGGAGTGATACATTTCAGCGGGGCAAGGTTATATGAAACAGAAATTAGAATGCATTTCATTAGGACATTTCTAACATCCTCAGTTAATGTTGACTGTTGAATTTCGATTGAATGAACTCCTTGGAGGCGTTAGGGGCATTTCTGTTGATGTCCTGATGAACTTGAACTTCAGGTTCTCATCAAACGTGGTGTTGAAATCAAAGAGTTTTCCTTCACATTCCTTCATGAATATCTTTTCCTACGTAGTTAATGCAGTTGGACCATGAACCATTTTTAATAAATGGATTTCTTGTACTATATCGTGATTCTCATTCCAAAAGTGGTATGCTACTGCCAATTTGTCTATTTCTTTGTTCTTGGTGTTCCTAAAATGCTGTTTAAGCGTAAAAGTTCAAATTTCTTTTTGTCTTGCTAGTGTAAAAGTTGTCACAACTGTTGCAATTTATCTGGTATATACTTGAGTTTTTAAATTTGGGTTTCTCTTTTGTGTTGTGATTTCAAAAGGTGTTGTACAGACGTGAGCAAATGTATTCCGATGCATGCAAGACTGACCTATGGGAGGGAGTCGAGTTTCTTATGTTTTGCCAGGATGGTTCAGTTTCCTTATACCTGAGCAGCGAATTCGGCGCACAGGTATTTAAGCCTCAAAGGAACATAAAAACAACTTTGCCACATGAAATGTAGGTGGTTTTATACAACTCTCCAGTATCAACTTAGGTATTTATCGATCCTTTTCTTACTGACACCATTTTCTCTCTCTTACTCTCTCTCGCACACACATACCTCAACCATTTTAATCTCCCTTTCTTCTGTTTAAATACCTTTCCAATACTCAAACTTGTAGTTTTATCTGGAACGAAATACTTCTACCTTTCATAGGTTAGCGATACTTAATATAATATTAAACTGCATGCTACTTAAAATTAAGTGTATCTTGTTCCGAAAATAAGTACTTTATTTCCTTTGTTACAGTTCTCAAGAACAGATTATATGGGCATACTACTGTAATTAATATAGCCACAAAGTTACCAAATGACTTAACGACCAACGAAATAAATAATTATATTGTTTGATGACAGCTCATATACAAAATCATATTAGCATCACCGGCAGGTCAGAGGTTTCACAAAGGAGTTCTTTAAATGTCAGTAAAACTGATATGATGCATTTCACTTTTAGCCTAATGAAGAAACTATCGAACTAGACCGGGTCTGAACTTGCAAACCTGGGATCAGAATGCCAGCACCTAAGTCATCCTGGTCAGCTTTTAGTATCATCGTCATTATTATTATTATTATTATTATTATTATTATTATTATTATTATTATGTTACCACTATTTCACAACTTTTGTTGGCATTTATGCTGCTGAAAAAAAAAATTCATCTTATTCAGCAGCTCAAAAACTTTCTCACAATGTTTGAAGTATTTTTTTTTAATTTACGCCCTCCATCGTTAAGTCATAATGGATGATAAATGAAATGGATGAAATGATGCTCAAATGAGTCCGGGATCCATGGAGCTTAGAGCTACCCAACATTCGTCTTTCAGGATAAGGGAAAACCCCGGAAAAATTTTTTATCCATGTAACTCACCCTAACCGAGATTCGAACTTGGGACATCTTGAACATGAGGCAGACATGCTACCATCTACACTACCGAGGTGGGCATTTGCAGTAGTGTTGCTTGTTGTATACTGCTGATTATCTTCACTGGAATTCTGATGTCTTGAATGTTCTCTGCTAAGATTGTTGAGACCACAGCTTCCACTGATGTAACTATTGGTATAATTTTTACACTTATGTAATTTCCAGATATTTTTTATCTCTAATGACAGGTTCTGGTCAGTTAAAGTCAAGTCTATAAGTCCATATACATTGAGTATCTCCAACTAGGTGGTGGCACATCATTATGCTTTGCAATGAGGAAAAATGTTTAAATAACTTCCATATTCATCACTGTAGTCCATTTTTTCCTCTTCACTAGTTCTTTTCTTCTAACAGCAGTCCTGAAATCAGGTTGCAATTTGGAAGTGGCAGTGTATTCTTTCATCACCTCTGGGTTTTATGATTATCACCATCACCATTATTATGACGATGATGGTTGTGATTGTGATGATATTATTATTGTTACTATTACTATTATTATTGTAGTTGTTGGGTAGAATGCTAGGCAGGATAATGTCTCCAGTGGTCGGTGGAGGGTAATGTCAGTGTTGATCAGCAGGTAAACTTGACCTTTGCTTTCACTAGGCTAAACTAAAGAATCATAGAATTTTGTTCCCCTTGCCTCTCCAACCCCCTCGTCCATCAGAAAACTTTTGCACATGTGGGTACACTGAATTTGTTCTATGGGGCCAAAATAATGTTGTGTTCTTTAAAAACTTCTTGGAAAAGGTGTGCAGCTCTGGGATGGTATGTTAATGTTCCATATGAAGTTGATTACCGACTGGGGAGAGAGTTGTTACTTGTCTGCATCTCTGTTGTCTTTTGAATTTTATTTTTGACAAATTCAGCACTGAATCCATTGTATTCTGCAATATGAACTGTATGGCTGTACTCTTTGGTACTTTGGTATATTCTATTGTTTAAGAGAACATTCACCAGCCTGCAATTTAAACTGTTGATAACAGCATGCTTAAGTTGTATCCATCTGATTATATTAAATTTTGTGTGTATGTTTTCTTCCTACATATGCTAAATGGTAGTTTTTTCTGTTTCCTGATTAGTTTCAAGTCAAAGAAAAGGACTTTGTTGTTTTTCTCTTTTTCTATGGGAAATTTTATTGGAGGATACTGCAAATTAAGTACTATTAATGCATCATCACCTGTTTCTCATTTACTATCAGCCAGATGTCATCTACATATCTATACCAATGTATGAAAATTAGCAGGAATGCCTTTGTGATATGAGTTTCCAGGAGAAAGTCTTATCAGGAATGGTCGTCGTGCTGTAGGCAGGCTGAGGGACAGCCCATGGTGTGTTATGTGTGTACCAGGAATGGTCGTCGTGCTGTAGGCAGGCTGAGGGACAGCCCATGGTGTGTTATGTGTGTACCTGTCCTAGGAAGGACAACCATGTATGACGGAAATGTGGGTTTTACAGAATGGCAGTTGATGTAAAGAAGGGAGGTAGCCTAAGCTCCTCAACAGTTGAGAAATCAGGTGCAACGGCCTGTTGTGCACCACTGGGTGTAAAATTTTGGAAAGAAATTTTTAAAATTTGGAGAATCCAGGCAATTCTTGGGTGGGAATAATTTTGAGTTGGAATAATAACTTTAGGCTTACCGGTTATACCCGTTAGCCATGTGGGGTAGCCGATACCACTTTAGGCGGCGTTCATTAGGACGATAGTCCCCAAGAGACTTAACATGCGCACTCTAGTGGTGAGGTAAACTCTCAGAGAATTTCTTGGACTGGCGACTAACCACATCCTCCACATAGGGGAGAGTTCAGGCATCATGGAGTAGTCTCACAGGAAAGTGTCTGCATACCGAATAAATGATCCGAAGGCATCTATTCTGTACCCGTTGCAAGAGCATTAAGTTTGAGTCTGCAGTCATGCTCCAGACTTCGCACGCATAAAGCATAACAAGAAACACTAAAGTCTTGAGTGTGTGTGGTGTTTTAGGGCCCGTCGACAGCAAGGTCATTTGGGCCACTAAAGTCTTGAAAAGGCATAGCTTAAGAGATAGGCATCATGGACCTTAACATTGGGTATAACGAAGCCGAAGCTCTGTATGCCCGATGCGACAGATCCTGGATGTGCTCCCTAAAGTTAGATCCTTGTCCAGCTTGATTCCCAAGTATTTTATGGAATTCATCCACCCTATCCTTCGCCTAGAATACGCAAATGTGGGGAGATTGGTGGGAAAGCGGCACTTGATAAACAACATGGCTTGCCTTTACTCCAAGTTAATGGACAATAGCCGCAGCTTGCACCATTCTTGGATGAGGCGTAAGTGTCTCAGTATGGAGTTAAAGGATCTGCGTGGGTGTTTATCTGTATAGAAAAGCAAATTCTGCTATATTAATGTGCACTCAGTGGGAAGGTCAGCCACATAGATGTTGAAGAGGGTTGGGGATAGTACACAGCCTTAGGGGACTCCGCCTCTAATGGACCTGGAGGAGGACTTTTCCGCCACTGTAATTGAAAAGTGTATGTTTTAGGAAAGAGTATAGAAGATGGAAAGCATGTACAGGTAGCTCAAAGGTGATGAGTTTGTGCAGGAGCCCTGCATGCCAGGTCGTAGAGAAGGCCTTCTCGATGTCCAAAGACACTGCTGCAGTCTATGCCCTGTCCTGGAAACCCAGGGCAGCAGCCTCCACCACTCACAGCAACTGCTGGGAAGTCAAGTGCCTAGGACGAAAACCAAACTGGTGAGTGGGGAAGGCTTAAATGTCACCCAATAAGGAAGACAAGCGCTTTAGAAATAGTGAATACTTTCGAGAAAACTGAAAGGAGACTAATGGAACGGTAGCTGGCAGGATGGACCAGATCTTTCCCCGGCTTCAAAATGCAAATTACCCAAGTCTCCCTCCATTGGCTTGGAAAGTGGCACAGGGTGAGGCACATGTTGAAGATCCATGTGAGAATGAGCATGACCTTGAAGGGAAGGTGATGAAGTATGACAGGAGTTAACCTCAGAAACTATTTGTAGTTGGTTTATTAATACTCGTCACTTACTTAATTATAAACTTGTTAATATAAACAAGTGACATGTATTAATAAACCAACTACAAATAGTTTGAGATTAATTTTGGCGTCACTGTTACTAAATTCCTCCAAACACATATAGGAGTTAACCTGTCACGTCCAGATGCCGTTTTGGGATTTAAACACCGGAATGCGCCCTGGAGCTCACTGGGTTTCATGATAGGAAGTCAATCTGCCTCAGCCAAAGGATGCCGAGAATAACATACCTCCTGCCTAATGCGGTCGTAAAGTCTAGGTCCTGGGGGTCATCTCAAGTCCTCATGGTCACATTAGGAATGAAGACATGGGTTGCCCATAAATAGTCCAGATTTCTTTTTGAAAAATGTTCTATTAAATGCAAAAAAGGACTGTTCAATGCAGATGAACACCTTCAGTTAAACATTTGCATCTTTATAGTTTCAGAAACTGTTAAGTCAATTAATAGAAATTAATTGTCCTTTCAAACTAGCCATGTGTAGGACAAGATTTGGATAGCTTGAGTCAGACTGAAGTCAGCATGTGCATAAGAAAAAAGAATGAAATACTTGCTTCTTTCATATTGTAAATTGTAAACAGTTTAAACAAGACTTGTAATTGAACCTCATGGGATGATCGAGCAAGTATTCTTTCCATTAGCCCATCAGGAAGTCATCTGTTTCATTTTGGGTGATAAGTTTGGTCATGTTCATTATAATCTTGATGCCTTTAAGCGACTTCCACAGGATTTTATTTAGTGTACATTAGGTGTTTTCTTTTAAGCTCTTTAATACACACAAGAAGCCTGCAAATCTGACCTGAAAACTGAACTTATAGCTCAAAATCCTTAAAGATTATAAGAGACAAGCAGAAGAGAAGTAATCTGCATGACATGTCCCAAAGAATAAAACATTGCTAAAAAATTATGTAGTACATAATAAAACAATATTTATTTTCTATCTTAAGAAGCCTACAGCTAAGTAATAATGCTGAATATGCAAAACTAATTTTGCTGCTTCTGAATAACTTTCACTGTCATCCTGAATGATACAGTTGGTTGAGGAAGATCTCTGTGCTGAAAGTTGTGCAATTCAATCCTAGCTCATTGTAACTGTGTTTGTTCAAATGCAGCAGGGTCATTTCCAAAAATATTTTAATGGGAAAACTGTGGTACCAAATATTTCAAAATACCACAATTCTTTTAAATTGTAATTAATATTCTGTATATTCTAACTATTCTGCATATAATACTTTAAGTGACTAGTGTGAAGAAATGATTAATTTCCATCAATTAACTAAAATAATAAGAGCTAAATGATGAAGCCAGGGACTCAAGTACTTATGATTATAAGTCACCACAAATGGTGTATCTCGGATGCAAGAGCCCCTAGTGGTCTACCGGGGAAATATACGAGTCAAATGGAGAATTTAATGTCAGAACGGCACGTTGGCCATGGTAGCTCAATGGGTTAGAGCAACTGCATGGAAACCAGGAAATGCGTGGTTCAAATCCTAGCCATGGCATTGAATTTTTCAGGTTGACTCTATCCAAAACTTTAAGTGGATTATGAAATTAATGACTGGATATAACAATTGAGTACCTGTGTGCAACAACAGCGTTAGTGGGGAAAATGTCATGATGAGATTAATGGTTTTGAAGTTTTAAAAGTGTAGCAATCATTTAATAATGCAATAATAAACTGAGAGACAGATTAATTATCTAGAATGTACAAATGTCTAACTCCTTAAGATAACACCATATCAACTCTTATGATTCAAAGACAAATATGGGCATCTATAGAAAAACAATTAACACTGTTATTGCATAGAAGATATACTGTTCAGCCTTATAATTTTATAATCGTTACAGTTTTAATACCTTTTAGATTATTGAACAATCTTTAGGTCTCAGATTCCAATTCTACATCTGACATGTTATTTGGGACATTATCCACACCTCCCATGTTTAGGACATGAGTAAGTCCGTCACCATTTTGTGCTTCTAAACTTTACACAATGCCAATGCATTTGTTTTTTACCGAGAGTTACTTCTGCTTTATGCTCATCACTCAGACTAAAGGCACTGTAGCTTAGAAAAGGGCAGCTAGGGTGAGAACAGTAACTGGTTGATCTACTGCAGGGTAGGTATTCAAACCTGATACCATATCCTTTGGAGAGTAGTGTATACGGTAATATTTCTGAATGCAAAATCTGTAGCCTTAGCATGTGGTGTCTTAGGAAACATTGGAGCAGGTGCCTTTACCTATCTTTTGTTAATGAAGCAGCATTAATGACATGAACAGTCTGGGGGACACACTACAATCTTCCATCATTTTCACATAGTCAGCAGGAAGGTCTATATTTTCAACCCTCTTTACTAGAACACCATATTTCACAAAATTTTGATCACACTGACTGTAGAAGTGACCCCTAATAGGAAAAATATGTTCAATTTCAATATAAATCAGAATCCTGTTGTCTCTTTAACCCTGCACAAATACTTTCATTGCGTTCTTCTAGAGTAATATATGTCACTGCCATCCATTTTACCCACCATGTGGCTGCTTTTTTTTATTTTATTTTACTTCCTCCGACATTAAGTCATATTGGACGATGAATGAAATTGGTGAAGTGATGCTCAAATGAGCCTGGGGTTCATGGTGCTTAGAGTTACCCAACATTAATCTTTCAGGATAAGGGAAAGCCCCAGAAAAAACTTATCCAGGTAACTCACCCTAACCGAGATTCAAACTCAGGAGCTCTTGAACATGAGGCAGACACGCTACCATCTATGCTACCAAGGCGGGCATCACCATGTGGCTTGCATTGTACTAGCAGTAAGCACAGAGTACTGGGAACAACATGGACATGTAGGCAAGAACAGCATTGAGTAGGATATTTTCAAGCACCTCTTGCCCTCTAGAGACGTCATATTGAAATAATTTTTATAAAGAATATAGCTGAATCTGAAGAATACAATACATGCATTTATGCAATAACAGCATTAGCCATTTAACACTTTTGCTGCACACAAGTATTCAATAATGCTTCAAGTAAAGTATCAGATACAAAAATTTTTGAGCTCCAAATAGATGAAAACCTCAGCTGGAGAAAATAAGTCATGCTAACAAAGCTGATTGCTTTGAATTAATCTTAAAAAAAATTTACTTAACCACAATATCTTAAGAACAGCATATTTTTCTTTCTTGGAAGTGTTGAAAACAGTGTTGTTGTAATAAATTAAATTTAAAGGGAGTCGATTAATGACACTAAACAACACTTACTTTTAAATTTTCCGGGACATGTTTCAGAGACTTTGGCCAGTTGATGATGGAGGCAAAGTCTCTGAAAAATGTTCCAGAAAAATTTAAAACCACGTGTTGTTTAGTGTCATTAATCGACTTCCTTTAAATTTAACAGCATATTTTACTTACTTTTGCTACCTGTTGCAATATGAAATTAACTTTTGGGTTAATTCACCACACATAAACCTGTGTTTATATTACAAAATGGAGGCCATATGTATTATTTGTGGTGCTGGGCTCCATCATTCCTGTAGGTCATTTATTAGAACCCTAAAACTTCTTCTTTGCTGATCTTTCTTACAGAAAATAACTTCACAACAAACCTTACTGTGCATGAAGACAGTACGAGGAATGCAGGCGATCTGCACAGACCAGTAAATAGCTTAAAAGTCTTCAAATAAAAAGTTGAAAATCTCCAATAAAAATGTACAATAATCTTCCAATCTACTCACAACTATTAGACTATCCTATTCAACATAAAATCTTCAAGAAAGTTAGTCCTTTTAATATAGTCACTCCCCATATAATATAGAGGAATTCTTTAACAACTCATTCAACAGGTAAACATACATTACATAGCATAGACTGCATGTGATTGTGACTTACACTCATTTTTTACTACACTAAAATCTTATTAATCTGGCCATTCCTAGCAGATATGGGTGCTAGATTAGAAGAAGTGCCAGATTATGGATTTGATAATATTTGGCTATACATTGTGCTTTATTAATCCAAAAATACATTAATTTTTATCTTACATATTTGGTGTGCACATACAGTATCACTATGAAACATGTCCTGAATTTTTAGTTGGCACAGCGGTGATACATGATGGCAGTGTGCTTTATCATGCAACTGCTCTACAGCTTATCTTAATTTTCGAGTTTGTATTTGATGTCTAGCGTAACATGAGTGACAATCAGTCTTCAGCCTTTTCCACTGGGATTTTTTAAACCAGAAGACATACCTTGCAAAAATGCTTGTCTTTCAGTCTTAATAGTCGAGTCACGCCATAGTTTACTTGTCGTAAGCCCTTCATTCACCCAAGTCTTGTCTAGGTAGTATATTTTGCAATTTGTATCCCGGTATTGTCTGATTGTCCTTAAATAACGTCTTCGCCACACAGCAATATCGCCTCTGTCTCTCAGTACATTTTTCTTGCCCCTTTTTTCATTCACAAACCCCAGCTGTATAAGCAATCTATACAGACTAGATCTGCTGAAATTTGGTAAATCTGCATCCTCATTTACAGTAGACAAAATTTTATTTATGTTAGGGAGTTCGTTTCTAAAGAAAAAACTATGCACATGACGACATACAGCAGTTTTAACGAACTCATCGCATTCTCCGAGCACGCGCTTTTCTTTATTCCTGCGTTTGCCTGGAGTGGTAAGTTTTCCTGCTTTCTCAACTTCACGTCGCGATGTTCCTATGGACCTAACACTCACACCTGTAAGTTCGGAGCACAACTGTTCGACTTCCCTCACTAACAAAGACGGATTCTTCTCTGTGAGTGCATTAAACACATGCAACACAATTCTTTTTTCACCGCTTTGTAATGGCTTACCCTTACGATGCTTCAGCGAAAAACTGGCGGTAGACTCTGCCATTATACATATAATAAGTACATGCGCAATAAACGATGGATAAAATAACGTATCTCTCGAATGCGCACAGTACACCTTCTAATGACAATACATGACTAATCCAGTTCAGAACAAGGTCAGTGATAAAACTCATATAAACAAATATAAACAAATATATGTAATTCACTACCGCTAAAGCACGTGCTCTTGTGTAATCAGTAAGGCAGGCCTAGATGCAAAGGAACCTCCTCTTTACTTTGTTTAAGAATTAACATGCATTTCAGATAAATTAACTCTGTTGCGTAATATATTTAATTGAAACAGTTATGAAAGTAAATATCTGACAATTCTCTTTCAACATAGAAAGATATATCACCATGTTAAATAACGAACTAATTTTTACCGCAAAACAGTCTCTACCAAACAGCAGCCAATGAGAGATGAGGTCACGTGACCGTTAAGAGATTACCGGGCAAGCTTACGTGAAACAAGGTATAAGAACTTTTACACACTAAAAAAAATCTATCGCACTCTAGCAGGTTTGAACCCGCAACCTCAGGAACCAGAGGCTAGCATGTTACCCCAGAACATGGATAATCCCTAATAAAATTAACTCAATACTGCACATACATGCTAGACCCACTTTTCTCTTCACCAGATTATACTGCACCTCCATCTTGTTGACATTAGTGACAAAGTAACCCCTACCTCTTCCTACAGTCTATGTTCCAAAATCTTTCATTAACTGTATGATGGTTTACTCTCTAGTTATTGACCTATTGCAATTCATGCTTTGAGGTTTGAAATGGTGAAGAGTTACAAACTTTTTTAGTACCAGTGGTGGTGAGTATTCCTCTGCCATGTTGTAAAAAAAGGGTCAAATGCATTCTATGTGGTGTAGGAACTCATCATATCCGCAAGCCCTTATTTAAAATCCAAAAATTTCTCAACTCTTTCTGGTGAATACAGATTCTCTGGTAAGCCATCTTACAGATATTTATATCTTCATAACAAACCTTGCTGTGTAGGAATACAGTATGAGTAATGTAGTCTATCTGCGAAGACTAGCAAATAACTTAAAATTGTTGCAAAACGGATATTATTCTGCAATAAAAATTTATAACAATCTTCCATGGTTGAAACTATTAGGTAATACTGAACGACATAGAATCTTAAAACAGGTTTAGTCATTCTTACATACACACTCCCCATGTAATATAGAGGAATTCTTTAATATCTCATTCAACAGGTAAATTTTCAATACAAAGTACAAAATACAAGGGACAATGATTTGATGATTTACATTATCATCAATATTATTATTAATCAAGGCTTTGCAGGTGATCAGCCGTGTCAAGTTTATAAAGGTCGAGCTTTCGGCCATTGCAGACTCCATGGCCTTCTTCAGGATCTGATGAAATGACTGAATTCTTCTCACTATATACGATCAAATGGTGGGTGGGGCCTGTGCTGCCCTGGCCAATTAGCGGGTGATATGTGATTGGGCCGGTTGGTTTGAGCTATGTTTTCCATCCGCTATTGTATTTTCTCGGAAGTTGGTCTTCTGTCTGGTGTTTTCCTGGAGGTCTGTTCTTTGTCCAGGTTGACTAGGGTTGCTGCAATTGTAGGTGTTCCCAGCCTTTCTGCCAAAGTACAGAAAATCGCCATTTCACACGCACCTGCTCCACAAACACTAACGCAGATGTTGGACTCCGAGGATATCCTGGTGAGCTTTGATGTGGATCTCTGTTCACCAGGGTGCCGCTTGAGGACTCGCTGAAGCTCATAGCTGAACAGTTTCCAGAAGACATCACACAGCTGTTTAGGCACATACTAACTTCAACCTACTACAGCTACAAAGGACAGTTCTTCGAATAGGTGGATGGTGCAGCCATGGGGTCACCGCTCTCACCTGCAATTACGAACTTCTTCATACAGAGTTTCGAACACACTGCCCTGGATGCCGCAACATACCAACCGAAAGCTTTCTTCGGATATGTTAATGACATCTTTGTCATCTGGCCTCATGGAGAAGACAAACTTTCCGACTTTCTGGACCATCTGCATATTAACAACCTGCATAGTATCATCAGATTCACCATGAAAGTTGAGAAAGATAACTCCCTTCCCTTCTTGGATGTACTTGTCTACAAGAAGGCGGACGGGAGCTTAGGACACACTGTATATAAGAAACCCACGCACACAAACTGCTATCTGGATGCCTCTAGCCACCACCAGCCCACTCAAAAGAAGACGGTCAACTCCATGTTATTCCACCGGGCTTTTGAAATTGTAGATGAGGACCACACCAAACAGGAACTGCAATACCTTCGGGATACCGTACTTCAAAATGGTTACAGCAACCACGATATAAACAAGACAGGCAGGAAGGTAGAGCACAATAGGAGGAACTCCCCATGCCCCGCTCATAAGATGGATAACAGTTTAAACACAGCCTACATACCTCTCTATGGCTAGATCCTTGCCAGATATAACATCAGGACCTTGTTCACAGCCCCTAAGAAGCTTCAAGAATATTTAAGACCGATATAAGACCCTATCCATCTCAAGGTTCTGGGAGTGTACAAGATTCCCTGTGAGTGCGGTAAGGTGTATGTAGGCCAAACAGGACGCACAATAGAAGAAAGGTGCAAGGAACACATAAGCAATATTTGCTTCCTACAATCGGATAAATCGGCAGTGGCCAAACATTGCATAGAGGAAAGTACATAAAATTAACTTTAAGGACACTGAATTATTAGAACACACTGGCAGATATTGGGACAGAATCATCAAGGAAGCCATCCAAATCGAATTACATCCACAGAATTACAATAGACTGCGAGCTAAAGCTAAGCCATGTGTGGACAACAGCCATTAGGAACACCTACAATTGCAACAACCCTAGTCACCGTGGACAAAGAACAGACCTCCAGGAAAACACCTTGGCAAACAGTGAACACAGCAACTTTAGTCACACCGGACAAAAGACCAACCTCCGAGAAAACACAATAGCGGACAGAAAACATAGCTCAAGCCAACCGGCCCAATCACATATCACCCGCTCATTGGCCAGGGCAGCACAAGCCTCACCCACCATTTGATCGTATATAGTGAGAAGAATTCAGTCTTTACCACCCCCTTGCAAGTATTACTTGCAGTGACAATGAAACACCTAAACTTAATACAGTTAAATCTCGATATACCTAAACTTAAGATATAGCGCTACGGCGTGATAAATTACCCTAAACTTCCCAACAAATAACACCAGGAATCCTACCAAATACCACCCACAATAGGCAGTGGATCAGGCTGGGCTTCATATCAAGCCTGTATCCCTGCATCAGAAACCACCCTCTGCTGAATTGCACTGCGAGACAGCTAAGATCATCTCCTGGAATGCGCGGGTGCTTAAGGCGGTACCGCAGCACATTTCTCCTTCCCAATCCGGTGGAGGTTTTTTAGTGGAGTAGTACCCTTGAGGTGAAGCCTACATACCCCACTGTGTCCTCCAACACAGTGGTAATCCATAAATGGATTTTTCCTCCACTCGGGGGGGGACTTTGCCACCACACAGCAGACATATAAAACTTGATGCAACAAAATAACAAAGTTCTATTAGCAGGAGATCTCAATGCAAAACATCAAATCTGGGGCTGCAATGAGACAAACCCCGCTGGAAATGCACTATTAAGACTTGAAAATCGAACGAATATAATAATCCATGCGCCAGAACTCACTTACATACCATTCAACAGAACAGAAAGAGCTGACATACTGGACGTAGCACTATCACGCAACCTTACCCGAAGGCTTCACCTTCAAACCAAAAATGAACTGTCGTCAGACCACATTCCCCTGAAAATCACTTTAGAAGGTAACGCGGCTAAGGTCCCACAACTAAAATGCCCGAACTACAACAAAGCAGACTGGAAGAAGTTTGCAAACACTGTAAGCAGAAACCTCCACACGTTCCCTCTAAATTCAAATGTAAACGCAAACAGGGCAGTACTCCAACTGGAGCAGGCTATAAAAGCGGCAACAGCTACATCAATGCCTACAAGCCAGCCCAAAACGTTCCTTAATCAACTTCGAGATATAACCTCCTTAACGGCAGAACGAAACCGAGCCAGGCGAAAATGGCAAAAGTCCAGACATATAGTCGACCAAGAATACTACAGATACCTAAACACACTAGTGCAACAAAGAATATCAACTCATATCACAAACCAATGGCAACACACACTTGAGAATCTCAACTATGAGACATTCAGTGTGGAAGATAGCCTGACACATGACAGGGTACAAATCCTTCCCCTACACTACAACCAAAACATAGCCACAACGGATCAAGAAAAAGCAGATGCATTAGTGGACGCACTGCAAGCAATGCTGACTCCATATACCAGTCCGTCCTGCCCACAATTTGCGGAAGAGACGGAAGCAGAAACAAAGAACTATAAAGAGTTAAGAACCCACAATAAAGTGAGACAAACATGTCCCAGCGAAATTAAATGGATAATTAAGCACCTCCCCAAACGAAAAGCGCCGGGACCCGATGGAATCCCAACCATGGCACTTGTCAACCTACCGGAAGACGCGATCAAACTACCAGCAAATATATTCAATTACACACTGGAGAAAGGGTATTATCCTGAGAGATGGAAGCTTGCCACTGTGGTACACTTCCCCAAGAAGGGCAAAGATGCCTCTCACCCACAAAACTACAGACCAATAAGTCTTCTAAGCGTTCTCGGTAAACTCCGAGAAAAGGTTATACTCAAGCGACTCAATAGCCAACTAATCAAACAAAATATCACAATCCCGGAGCAGTTTGGATTTAGAGCCAAACACTCCACAATGCTACAACTACTCAGAGTCACAGAACACATAACTCATGGGTTTAACATCTGCAAATCAACAGGGGCACTCTTGCTCGACGTCGAACGTGCATTCGACAGGGTGTGGCACGCAGGACTGCTCAAAAAGCTTAAAACATTGAACATACACGACATATTAATAAAGCTCATCGCGAACTACCTACATGACCGCAAATTCCAATCGAAAGTTAACAACCACTAATCGACCCCCCGCCAAATCAAAGTGGGAGTCCCTCAGGGAAGTATCCTACGGCCGATTATCTTTAACATTACTAAGAACGAAATCCCGAAAACAAATTACACAGATTTGGACATATACGCAGATGACACAGCAATTGTGACTCAATCAGCCAAACTGGATTTCATCCACCGGAGACTACAAAACGCCCTGAATAATCTAGAAGAATGGTTCACCAAATGGCATATTAAAGTAAACCCAAGAAAAACACAAGCCATAATATTCACCAAAAAGCTTAAACACAGACTCGGAAAACACCAGTTCCCCCCACTCTCTATATTCAGAGAAAATATTGAGTGGACGGACACAGTCACCTAGCTAAGACTTAAAATGGACCAAGGGCTGACGTGGAAAAAGCACGTCCTCCAAATCAGGGGTAAAGCCAACGCCCAAGTAGGCAAGCTCTACCCCCTCATAAACTCGCAAATAAACATGAACTTAGGACTCACCCTATACAAAACACTTATAAGATACATATATATGCAACTCCAGTCTGGGGGTATGCCGCCGAAACATATATACTAAGATTACAAACATCCCAAAACAAAATATTAAGAATGATAGCAAAAGTACCTCACACAGCACCAGCTGACCTACTACACAGCGAGCTAAAGATGCACACAGTAGAAGAATTCATTAAGAAGTTAGCGTATGACACCTATAAAAACCTAGAGATACACCACAACCCTCTAATATCACGTCTTGGAAACTACACTACAGAAATAAACACACACGCACGACCATTATCTCTTTTCGAAAGAAGACTCACACATGACAATGATGACATACAGAACTTCCTAGACAACCTAATAAGGGACGACTAACACAGACAGTTAGGCTGTTACTCCTATATCCCTTCACTAATCTTTCTCTTATACTGACTCTTTTCAGAACGCTGCCCGCACAGAGCCCTCCAAGCCCTTGACAACAGTCAAGGCGGTCCGGGAGTTAGAGGGTCTCCCACCAGTGTCCTACAGGCGCAGAGACAGCGAACGACTGCAGATGGAGGACACACCGACAACGCAGCGCAAGGAGTAAGGCAATGATGAGCAGCTACACCGGAACAAAGGACTACTGAACACATTGTTCGAATATCATGCTACGTACCAACCACTGACAAACCTAGGAAACTGGGACCATAAGTAGGATAACTAATAACCATAATCCTACTAATCCCTGACTAACAGGTCACCAAGGCCTGAGCTTTAGTATTACAACACAGATAGGCTTAAACAGCACTTATAAATAATATATATAAGTTACATGAGTAATTAACTCTATACCCGTAACACTAACAGGTCTACCCGGCCTGAGCTACAGATATAACATCTAACTTATGCATGATTAACACTTGGTGGCACCCAGGTTTCATGGTCACCACTAAGAAGCAACGTTGACGCGCTCGCATGCAACGCATGTTAGCTTAGTAGATACCACATACTAACCGGGGTGCTATGCGGGACCTGACTAGGAAGCATGTTAATAAATGCACGTAAAATAATTTAAGATACACGAAACCAACACGTGGAGGGGTGTTTTAGTGAGTATGCCTGGCCCCCTCTGGGCACAGGGACCCTCACACTGTTGGCCATCACACGTGGGCCGTTGCCTGTAACTGGGTTTTTTCCCTCCATGGTAAAAAAAAAAAAAAAGAAAAAAGAAATTGCCACCACCTGGCACCAAGGCCTACTGTACAAACTCAGAGAGGCCAATATACCTCCTGCCTATCTCGCCCTGATTAACAATTTCCTCAGAGACTGGACTTTCAGGGTGAGAGTGGAAGGACAGCTGTCATCAATCAGACCCATAGCCGCAGGCATACCGGAAGGCAGTGTTCTGTCCCCACTACTATTTGCGGCCTACATGTCTGATTTCCCTCTGGACCCACAGACTGTTACGTATCAATATGCTGACGACGTCCTCATAATGGCACGTAACAAAAACCTACAATATTGCTATCCTCCGCTGCAGTGCCAGCTCCGAGCTATCGGCCGCTGGATTGAGAGGTGGAAGATGGCCATTAGCCCAGGGAAGAGCTCCGTTCTGCTCCAGGCTAAGGTCCGAGCTAGGCGACCGGATTGGTCGCTGAGGTTGAAACAGAGGCAAATCCTCTGGATTCCCTCTGCCAAATACCTTGGCGTCCTCCTCAATTGCAGCCTCACGTATGCCCCTCACGTCTGGGTCAAAGCCAGACAAGGACATGCAGCACTTAGGTAGGATACCCCATCTTTAAATCCACAATGCCACTATGCCTGTATCGGGCAATTATGCTGACCCTGATTCCTTACGGCTGCTAAGTCTGGGGATCAGCGGCTTCCACCACTGTTTGCAGGCTGCAGCGCATCCAGAACAGGGCGCTGCGAATTATCTACGATACTGGATGTAGATTCCCATCCCATATCCTCCACACCTACTCCGGAGTCTCATATATTGTAGACGTGGTGCGGGAGAGATCCTGTACCATCTACAATAATCTAGACTCCCACCCCAATAACCTGGTGAATACCTTAGGCCGATACGACCATTGGGTTCCTCGCTGCAGAGCAAGTTACCGGCTACCCAAAGATGGGCTACTAATGATGATGATTGTGTTTTAAGGGCACTCAACTGCTGGGTCATCAGCCCCCATTTGGGCTACTAAACTGAGCAGGGCCACTTTCCCCTGACTTTGTACCCCCAAGCCCAGAAATGGGCTTGATAAAACCCATTCCTTAACATAAGTTCCTTTTCCTCTAGCCTGTCAAGCGGGCTGTGCTCAGATGCCTTTCAGGCAGGCGGAAGAGCGCAACCAGCACTGGGTGCACACTCCCCACCGGGGCAATTGCGCTCTCACATGGCTAGATATACCACTGCCCAAGACATTTCTTTTATACTGCCCAGATAAAGCTGCCCTAAGCGGCTAGGTGCTGAGCAGCAAACACCCTGCCCAGGTAAACCTTGGCGACTCGATCTCTTCTGCTGGATTTCATCAGATCCTGAAGAAGGCCATGGAGTCTGCAATGGCCGAAAGCTCGACCTTTATAAACTTCATATGGCTGATCACCCACGAAGCCTTGATTAGAAATGCTCGCCACTAAACTTTCAAGTCTTACAAATATTACTACCATTAACTGTAATGCATATTCTGAGGTTAATGCCAAAAATGGTGGTGGTTCACAAATTTATTTGTTAATACGCAATGTACAAAAGCGGGGAGAAATATACCAGTTAATAGTGATGGTGGGCATATTGCTATCCTGACACAGAATTATAAGTGTCTGATGTCTTCAATGTCCCTTAGCAATGCTCACGGTGTGACCTGGCCAAACAAATAAGCAGCATGACTATAACTAGACCGCGACAAAAATGCTGTTGGAGGCGTGGCTTACCAACACTGGAGTCCTCTAGCTTTCCCCCGCTAGCGTCATCATAGGTTGCCTCTCCTCCATCGCGTGGCTGCACTGCTCATGTTTAATTCACTGCAACATTCACCCTTTGCATTTTCTGCCGAATGACTGCGTTGTTCCTCAGGGTTTAAAGAAATTATGATTCTATTTGTTGATCGATTGTGAGGTCATTCTGAAGTAATTATATTCTGTTAACTTTGAAAATCAAAAAAGTATTAAAATACACTCGTTTTGTGTGGTTTGCGCTCTGTCACATCTAGAAAGGGAGATGTAGGTTACATGATGCTTGGATGGCGAGAAGGAGAGATGGCTCTCCTAGCGCATGCGTACACCGACCACAGTTTGTTTGCAATCTACCTGTAGTAATATATCCACAAACATCAATCATTTTTTAAACATATTACTGATGTACGAAAAAATGAAAATATGTAAACCACCACTAATAAGGAAAGTACTTGGGCTCGAACAAACACATATACACCAAAACTGTGTGAGAATTTAAAGGTCCCTTATTGCACTAGTGATACTCGCTCATCTGCAAAATTCTGCACTCATCAGTTAGAGGCCTCTGCATGTGCCATGCCTCATTGCTAGTGGAAACTTTGGACCCCGTATGTCAAAGAAAATAAAAACTTGATGCTCTCCAATGTCTTCGTCACTGCAAGTGTCAGTGGGAAGATGAAGAAACAAAATCTGAAGACATTTTCTGTCAGTTTTGAATCCCAATTTGTCTAGGAATTCATTAGCACTTTGTAACTCTTGGTATGGATATAAGGATGAACAAGCACTACTGGAAGCATCTGGCAGAAAAGTTGTAGATTTAAAAATCATTCCGCCTAAAACTACAAAATATGCACAACTTCTGGATGCGTATTTCTTCAGGCAATATGCCAAGAGAATAACAGACTTTATTAAACTATGTTCCTGTGATATGCAGCCAAAATTGCATGACAGATTCTTTATCATGAATCTGTATTGCCATTTAGTCAGTTATCTACGAGATTATATAAACCAATGCTTCGTTACGCATGGCAGAATGCTGGCTACGATATTGGTGAACCAGTGGACAACTTCAAAAGTGTAACTGACGTGGCATTCAACACTCTCATATTACAGAATGTGCAAATATGACATGTGATCAACTTACTTTTCTTCACTGTACATTTTTAGTCACTCATATTGCTGTGAGAATTTTATTGAAAGTCCGCATTTACATTTATAATCAAAACGAGATATTAAAGAATTCCTAAATGCTATATGGATAGTAAGTATATAAAAAGCCGTGGTAAAAGTGCAGAATAGGTGTGTAGATTTATGTTGGTACGGAATGACGTTACGAAAACAAGTTGTTGCTAAATGCGGCGCTCCGATATGCGCGAAAACTGCGGAACGTTGCCAACACATTTTCTTTTTTTAATTATACACGAGCGATAGTAACGGGAATAGTGCGTAGTAAGCCTTGTTATAATTATAATATATTAATAATGATTAATAAAAAAATTCTGGCAATCTACTGATCTTTACGTCAGTTTGAGTATTAGAGTATCGCTGGTTTGCTTACGTGATGTTGACTATTCCAAAACTTTGTGCTAGATTCGTTTAAGTTTTTAACTAATTATGATGATAGTGAGAGTATCGGAATATATAGGTAATTATGATAATAACTATCCACTAATATCTACGTCAGTTTATTTGGGCGTTACATTAAGCTGGTTTGGCTACGTAATGTTGACTATTCCAAAACTGTGTGCCAGATTCCTTTAAGTATTTAAATAACTATGATAATAATAGTAAGAATATAATAATATATAATAATGATAATAACTCTGGCAATCATCCACTGATCTTTACGTCGCGCATTACAGTATTGTTGGTTTGCTAGCGTAATGTTGGTATTTTATGCTGTAGCATAATTATCTTAAAGGAACCTCGAGAGAAGATAGGCATTTAAGTTCCAGAGAAAATTTAGGGATGTAATAAACGCCTAAAGGAATTACGTGACCCAACAAAACCAATAATGCGTATGCTGCTTTCTATAATAAAAACACTTGCTTACTGTGCGCTAAATTACTTCAGAAGATAATTCCATATCGCATCATATAGTGGAAAGTAGGCAAAATGTCGAAATTTGATTGCTGTATGTTTCCATACTGTTACAATATGTTACCAATGCTGTAAATTACGAAAGTATTAACTCACCATTAATTAAAATTATTTTCGATTTATATCCTACGTCAATATCCTTAAAAGTAACACGTTAACACACAAGATTAGTTTCAGCTTTAAGCTACACATTCAAACTGCCAACCGCCGTTACAACAGTCTTCAATGCAACCAACCGACAAAGTCAAACCGCCACTAGCAGCAAACTTTCCTCAACCAACTCTATGACACGATCACAGAGTACACGCGATTGACAATTACTTCTTCTCATTTTCTATGACTTATTATAAACTAGTGATGTGCTAGCGATACTGTAATGGGAATACTGCTTAGTAAGCTTACTACGCGAATACAGGAAAACATTGACAACACATCTTCCTTTTCTTATTACAAAAGCTTTTCTCAACCTTAAAAGACAGTATGGAAGTAAGAGGGATATTTATCCTTCTGTCTAACACACGCTTCATTCTTTTTTACCCTCACGTTGTTGCCACCTACTAACGACATGCTATATATAATTGTAATACTTTTCAGCTTTGAACACACTGATTTATGCATAATATTTTCCTTATCAGAATATGTCATTTTTACAGTCGTTTTGTGTTTCTATGGTCCCAAAATTTTCGAAAATGCTTGTTTCTCGGTGAATATTCTGATATTTTCTATTTTAATGTTCACCATGCGGTAACTATAAAACTTACCGCTATAATGTTACAGCTATTTTTAGTACACGTATTTTCTTTTAAAAATCAGATTTTAAATGAAATCTTAGATGTTTAATACACGGACACTGCAACAGTAACAGGCACAATCAACACGTTAGCCTTCTGTCCATTAAAAAGCAGCCAAGAAAGGAAATGCTATCAAATAGACAATAGATTTTATAGCGATCGGTGTGAAGTGAGAGTAAAATATAATATTCCATTTAATAAAGTAAACATTAATTGCTTTAAAGCTTTTCTGGAAAAGTAAACTAATAAAGTAATTCCTTCAGACACCATAGTTTGTCAGCACTATTTAATTCCATGCTCAGAACAAGTGTTAAACAGCATATGCCAAAATGTTGCTGGTAAGATGAATTGGGCTTCAACAGATAAACTTACAGGTGTGTCTCACCAATTTGTGACAAACTTAATGGTAAACTATGTCCGGAGTGCTCCAGTAAAAAACAAAAATATCTTTTGACATCTGAGCAGTTAAAATCTGTAAATCATTCAGCAATTACAGGTCTGTTTAATAAAGCCACGTAACTCCATTGGCCACAAGGCATATTGCATGAAAAAGAGCTTCTTTTCGTAAGAGGTGCCATCCCTTACCTGGTTAAAGCTGCAAAACATATCAAGACATCATATCCTGAAAAGGCTCATATAATGGATCTGGCCCGTGCACTAAACTAAGAGCCAGAAGAAATCAGGTCCTGTTTTCACAATGTGGACAGTTTGGTATTTAATATAAAAAGTACTTTAAAAATAACCTTCCTGCCATAATACGATGGGTGACCTGACTTGATGCAGTCTTGTATTATGCACACATTTAGGACACCATTGTAAAGGTACTTACTATACTGAATACCAATGATAGTTCTGCAATCGCAAACACACAATCTTTAATTTCAAATGACCTATCTGCACTACATAGAATGAAACTTTCAGTACTTATCAAAAGTGATGTAACTCTTTGAGTATCCTAAAATTCAGACGCCGTCAATCTGGTAGACAAAATATTTAAAACAGTATGCGAGGTACTACATGGCAGAGCGAGAAAGCGTATTGTGACTTTGGTGGGTTCGTAAAATTAAAAAGAGTTCAATTACACCACTCAAAATGTTCTTTATTTCCACCTTATTCCAATTACAGTTTAATGTACACAATTACATTTAAATCTTGCCAGTTGGTCTTAACACGTAAGCTGAACTCAACTACACCTCCGCCCGCCGCGACTTACTTCACTCGACTAACTGTCGCCTCGCTTGTATCGATCGCCCCGAAGCCTACCGAATCTTCCATTATGGAGGGGGAAATCATTCTGGAAGCTTCGTGCACCTTCGCGCGGTAGGAGGAGGGGCCACCCCTTGCGTCTCCCCGCCGCCGACAGTCCGCATTATCGATCGGCAACGCGAGTTCGCTGTTTGCGTGACACTGCTCCTCCCTCAAGGCTGGTCGTCCCGAACTGCGCCATCGTAGCGGGCCAGGCGATCCAGGTGTACCACCAACATTTTTCCTCGGGGCAGTTCTGGATGTGCTAGACCACGTCGTTAATCCTCTTCACCACCCAGTACGGTCCTTGCCATGGCTGCTGAAGCTTCGGGCAGCATCCCTTGGTCCGGGTCGGGCGGTACAACCAGACCAGGTCACCTTGCTGGAACCCCTGGCTGTTGGCTTGCCTGTCGTATCGGGTTTTTATGCGGTCGCTCGCCTTCTGGATGTTCTGGCGAGTCATCTCGTGCATGTCGTGGAGGTGGTGCACAAGGTTCTCCACAAGCTCGGTCGCTGGCTGTTTCACTCCCGGAGGGCTACCAAAAGCCAGGTCACTGGGGAAGGGTAACTATCGGCCGAACATTAAGCTGGCTAGAGTGATCCCCGTGGTGTCGTGTGTTGATGAGCGGTAGGCCAGCAAGAACAGTGGCACCTTGACGTCCCAGTCTCGCTGATGGCTGGCCACGACCTTCCTCAAATGTTCCTCTAAGGCCTTGATGTACCTCTCGACCATGCCATCCGACTGGGGATGTAGAGGTGTTGTGCGGGTCTTGTTAACCCCAAGTCTCTCTAGTGCCTCCTTCATCAGGTTGGACTCAAAATTGGTGCCTTGATCACTGTGCAGCTCCAATGGCACCCCAAATCGGCAAAACACTTGCTCCACGAGGCAGTTTGTGATTGTCCTTGCCTGTTTGTTCGGGATGGCATACACCTCCGGCCACTTAGTGAAGTAATCCACGACCACCATCAGGTACTTGTTGCCTCGGTCCGATATTGGGAACTGTCCAGCAATGTCAACGGCGATCCATTCGAATGGCGCTCCGACGTTGCACTGCTGTATGCGAACCCGGCGCCTAGTCTGGCGGCCACGACTCGCCGCGCACACGTGACACTGACGGCACCAACTCTCAGCGTCTGCTCGGAGCCTCAGCCAGTAGTAGCGCTGCCATAGTTTGTCAATCGTCCAGTTCGCTCCGGGGTATCCCCCTGAAGTACCGATGTGCACTTCTTCCAAGGCTTCCGGGAACTTACTCCGGGGAAGTACCAACTGTTCTCTCTGCGTCTTCCCATAGGGTGATTCCCACGCCCGGAACAGCACGCCCTCTTTGGTCTTCAACTAGTCCCATTGGGCCCAATAAGACTTGTAGGTGGCGCTCCTCGGTGTAATGTCCACCCAGGTTGGTCTCGTCCGTCCCTCCACTTCCCTCAAGAGTGGCGCCAAGTCTGCGTCCGCCAGCTGCTCCCTCCTCAGGCCTGCGCCATCCCAGCCATCCGCAGACACTGCCGTGACTACTCGAACTGCTGCGGCACGCTCCTTCTCCTCCACTCTTGTGCATTGGCCGCAATCTTCTGGACAGGGTCTTCGGGACATAGCGTCCGCGTTACCGTGGCTCTTCCCTCTGAGATGTTCCGAGGTGAAGTCGTACTCCTGAAGCCTCTGAACCCAACGTGCTGTCTGGCCTTCCAGGTTCTTAAAGCTCAATAGCCAGGTTAGGGTGGAATGGTCAGTCCTCAGGTGGAATGGTTGACCGTACAGGTACTTGTGGAAGTGCTCCAAGGTCTTTACTACCGCCAATAATTCTCGCCGGGTGACGTAGTAGTTCTTCTCTGCCTTGGAGAGCGTCTTGCTGTAGTAGGCTATCACCCGCTCATGGCCGTCCTGGATCTACGATAGGACACCTCCAATGCAATGGTCGCTGGTGTCGGTGTCAACAATGAAGGTGCCACCCGGTTGTGGGAAACCCAAAATTGGAGCACTGCACAGGGTCTCCTTTAGGTGCTGGAAAGCGTTTTCAGCATCCTCCGTCCACACATAAGACCGGTGTTCCTCTGTCTGGCGCGTGAGGGGTTTCGCGATGTTGGAGAACCCTTTATGAAGCGGCGGTAATAACTGCACTGCCCCAGGAAATTGCGTAACTCTTTCTTGTCCTTTGGGCGCGGCCAATCTCTCACAGCCTGTGTCTTCTCCGGGTCTGTGGCCACTCCGGTTGCTGAGACTATGTGACCCAAGTAGTTCACTTCCTTGCGGAAGAGCTGGCACTTCTTCGCGTTCAACTTCAAGTTGGTCGCCTGCAATCTCCGTAGCACCTTACTCAGATTCCCTAGATGGTCTTTAAAAGTTTTACCGACGATGATGATGTCGTCCAGGTATAGCAGGCAGGCGTCGTAGGTCAGTGCTCTCATCATTGACTCCATGAGGCGTTGGAAGGTAGCTGGTGCGTTAAAGAGGCCAAAGGTCATAACTGTGAACTGCCAGAGCCCTTGGTCTGTCGAGAATGCGGTCTTTTCTTTGTCTCTCGGATCTAGAGCTACCTGCCAGTAGCCCAACTTCAGGTCCAGGGTCGAGAACCACTGCGCAACAGCTAGCGTGTCCAGGGTGTCGTCAATCCGGGGTAAGGGGAAACAGTCCTTCCGGGTGACAGCGTTCAGCTTCCTGTAGTCCATGCAGAAGCGTAGCTCACCGTTCTTCTTCGTCACCAAGACTACAGGGCAACACCAAGGGCTGTCAGACTCCTCAATCACCCCCTGGTTCTCATGTCCTCCAGCATGTCTCGTACCACCCCTTGCTTCACCATCGGAACGCGTCTATGTGGTTGCCGAATAGGCCGGGCATCCCCGGGTTCGATGCGGTGAAGCACATTCTCCGTGCGGCCGTAGTCACTATCGCCTTGGCTGAAGACGCGCTGGTATCGGCTCAGCAGTTGTCGAACTTTCTCCAGTTGTTCTGCGGTCAGGTGGTCGGCCGCCCTCTCCAGTAAGCCTTCTAGCTTGGGCCCTAGGTGTTGCGTCGGCACCGGCTCCTGCGTCTTGTCAGTTGCGGTTACGCTTACCACGGGCTCGCATGTTCCCAACTCCGTCCCGGCCTGAACGTCGAGATCGGTGTCCGCTGGATTTAGCAGTCTCAGTGGCACCTCCTCTCGGCACGGCAGCAATGCCCTGGCTACACACAGTCCGCGTATAGGCGTATTCTGGTCCAGGATCATGTTGCTGGTTCTCTGGCCTTCCAGTCGTGCTGTCACCACCACCTCGCTCCTCGCTGGGACAACCACGTCTTCGTCCAAGACGACCCTGCAAATTCCAAGGCGCTCTTCTGGTTGACAGAGTATAACCTCTTCTCCGTTGAGCCGCAGGACCTTCTTGCCGACGTCGACCGTCGCCTCATGGCTCCTGAGGGCATCCAGTTCCAGAATCACCTCCTCAGCCACCTTCGCGAAGAACACCCACAGACGCACAGCACTCCGTCCCAAGGTCAGCTCCAGCAGGGCCTCCTTCTCCACAGGCAAGGTGTCGCCCGATGCCGTGACAAGCTGGTATGGTCGGCTCGGCTTCCCTGTCGGCAAAACCTTCGCCACGTCAGGTCTGATGAAGGTCACGGCCGCCCCGGTGTCCATGAGCACGCGGCACGGCTTTCCTCTTACCCAACCGTCCGCGATGAGGCTGTCATCCATACGCCGGCTGCCGGCGCGCAGTGTCACTCGAGGGGATGGTGGTGATGGCGCCGACGTGCCCCTCTCCACGACGGCCCTTACTCGTTTTTCCGGCTGCTCTTCCTGGTGTGGGCAGTCTCTCTGCAGGTATCCGGGCTGTCCACACCCCCAACACAGGCCACTAGGTGTTCGCCGGCGTCCCTCAGCTGGTCTTTTGTCTCCCGCGTAGCGGACACTCCTCGTTCTCGACGTCGGGATAGATGCTACCTTGGCCACCTCCATCCTTAATGCCGCTGTCAGCGCCTCGTGGATGGTTTTATAATCGCCGACCATTAGGCGCTGACGAATCTCCGTGTCACGTACCACGTCGACAAAGTTGTAGGCGGCTTCCCGGAATAGGAACTCCAGTGGCAGGTCAACCAAGGCCTTGCTAGCCAGCTGCTCAATCGCTATGGCGAACTTCTGCAGCGTCTCCCTCGGCTGCTGTGACCTTGCCTTTAGTTGGCTGCGGTACGCTGCGGCTAAGCGGTGGTTTCCGAAACGATTCTCCAGGGCCTCCCAGATGTCCTTGGGCGCCGCCGTTGTCTGCACCGCGTTTAGGACTTCCGCGGCCCGTCCCTGGAGGCTGGCTATTTGCTGTGTGGCCTCCTTCTCCGGTGACCATCTGTTGTGCTTGGCCACTGTGTCGAACTGGCGGCGGAAGACCTCAAATGTTGACGCGCTGTCATATTTCGGCGGTTTGACGCGCGCAGATGTTGTGTCGCGTCCCGGCGCTTCGGCCTTCAAATCCTTCAGTTTCCTGCCGACGACGTCCTCTACTATGGCGTTCAGGGACTTGACGCTGCTGTCGGCCTTTCCCTCCAGGTCGTCATCGCGGCTCGCCAGGTCCTCGACGCGCTCGACCACTTGGCCCATCCGCTTGCCCAGCTCCGTCACGTTATTCCTCACGCCGGCCAACTGTTCTTCAAATTTGGCGGCGAGGGCCTCGTTCGCAACCTTCATTTCTTCCAGCTTTGCGGCCAGGTTATTTGCCGCTTCCATCTTCTCGGTGATGTTGTCGTTGGCCGTCTTCATTTGTTTCAACTCGGCGGTGAGGTTGTTATTTGCCGCTTCTGTTTATGTTGTTAACTCGTTCATCTTCGCCAAAAGCATTTCCAATGCCGATTCCATGGCCGTACTGTTCGGTGATGTTATCGTCCCGCTTCCTGACACAAATTGTGACTTTGGTGGGTTCGTAAAATTAAAGAGTTCAATTACACCACTCAAAATGTTCTTTATTTCCACCTTATTCCAATTACAGTTTAATGTACACAATTAAATTTAATTTACACAATTAAATCATTCCAGTTCGTCTTTACACGTAAGCTCAACTCAACTACACCTCCGCCCGCCGTGACTTACTTCACTCGACTAACTGTCGCCTCGCTTGTATCGATCGCCCCGAAGCCTCCCGAATCTTCCATTATAGAGGGAGAAATCATTCTGGAACCTTCGTGCACCTTCGCGCGGTAGGAGGAGGGGCCACCCCTTGCGTCTCCCCCCCCCCCCCCGCCGACAGTCCGCATTATCGATCGGCAACGCGAGTTCGCTGTTTGCGTGACAGTAACAACAAAAATTCGCAACACAGAGATGTTTATCTCAGGTTATAGCACATACACGGTGAGTCCAGTGTATGTATACTCTGCTCAGATGTAATTATGTCTTCTGGATAGCAACGTGTCATATATTGGGAGGCGCGAAAAAACATTATATAGACAAATGCAGCTTCCAATCGCTCTATTTGTGTTTCGTAACTTACAGTACATCAACCTACTAATATTTCACTCCTCTAATCGATCAGATAAGACCCGATAAGGAACGATGGCAGTGCTGGTCATCTGAAGGTCAATACACCTCAATACTCTGTCGAGTAATAAAAGAAAATTCATCTACTGAAAAAATCAAAACCAAATTCAATACTGTTCTTCAAAAAAATAATGGAATTGCATTTTTGTATCCTATGATAGACATGTTGTAGAATATGAAAATACATAAAACCGCGGTAGTAATTACAAAGATTTCAAGTGTTTTAAGTCTGTACCTATCCCCTCAACTGATAAAACTTTCCCAGAAATAAGTTCTGTTGAACTAATAACAGAGGAAAACTAAAATTTGCTACATTGCAAAGTATATTGTTATCCATTGTAACCACGTAATAAGCAAATTGAATGTATATATAAGGGTAGGTGTATTGGTAGCATGTTTGTCTCATGTTCCAAGAGGTCCCAAGTTCAAATTTCAGTCAGGGTGAGATAAGGTTTTCTTCCAGGGTTTCCCTTATTCTGAAAGACGAATGTCAAGTAACTCTAAGGTCTATAGACCCTGGGCTCATTTGAGTATCATTTCACCCATTTCATTCATAGTCTGATATGTGAAGCGAAAATGATTGGTGAACAGGCAGTTCTACGTTGACGCGACAATTTTATACAAATAATGTTTAGCTCAGAGTTAATCAATGAGGTTTCTCACAGGGTATGCGTGGATATGTGTGAGAAGGATGGTTTTAATGACACTGGAATGCCCGTTTCAAGCTTGTTTAATGACCGCTTCTTTTATTATTACATTAAACTCCAAGTTGCCGACCAAGGATTACCAATATCACTGTTTAAAGTTACTGAAGGTGGAATGCTTATTACTCGATCAACTTTATTCGTTCCTCACGTATATATGAACCGACAAATATCTTCTCTCATTTCTGGTATGCCTGGCCCAAGACAGAACAAGAGGACTGCCCTAATCGCCTTCACGCCTCGGACTGAATGAAAGACCATAGATGCGCGTGGGTGTACATGTGACTCACTTTCTGGAAGCCCTTATTCAACCAAAGATTCCCTTTGTGACAATCTTGTCCATTGTCATTGTTAGTGACCGAAGAATGCCCTAATCACAAAGTCAAGTGCTATCCTTTAGAAATCTGCTAAGGACACACTGTTTCTTACATTTCTTTTGTTATAACTGCTATTCGACTCAACTGCCCTTGCACGTGTTGTAACAAAGAACCCACATTCCTTTGAAATCCATCATGATTCTTTACTTATTGCAATCCTTTAATTTCGGTATCCAATGCCCCCATATTATATATATATATATATATATATATATATATATATATATATATATATATGTGTGTGTGTGTGTGTGTGTGTGTGTGTGTGTGTGTGTGTCTTGCCCGAATACGACACAAACTACTAGACCTTTGTCAGCAACTTCCAATTCGTTTTACAATTTCTTTTCACAACGTTAATTTTGCATGATACATAGATATACGTTTCGTAAAAAAATTTTCACATGGTTACATAACAATAGTTCATTTAACATTTATCAACACTCTGATCTGCAGTTTTCAACTTTTAAATATCACTCAATAGAAAATACTTCAATCTACATCATCTCTCTCTCTCTCTCTTTTTCTCCATCTGATCTACTTAAAATTAATTCATATTATTGCTACACTTAGAGCAGTTCATAAATATACACTTCCATGTTTAAACCATTGTACATTAATACTATATATATACAACATTTCTGAATTCTTCTTCTGGATTCTATATAAATAATATCTTGAAAATTCTTTCAATATTCTTATTTTTTATACATTTCCGAATAATTCTCGAGGATTCTATATAAATATTGTTTTCAAAAGTCTTTCAGTGTTCTGATTTTCATTAATATTTTTTTTTGTTTCACTTGTTTACTTTTAAGTTTCACTGCACTGTCACTACACTGTTTGTACTTAACCTATAAATTTTACACTACACTGTTTACACTTAACCTATACAATTTACAAGTTTGTGTTTCTTCTAATTTTACAATTTCGTTATGGTACTTTAGTTCTTAAAAATACGGAAATATCCGTCTTTTCTGAGAAAATTATACCCACAACGTATTTACGAGTCAGGAGCATCTAACGGCTTCTTGTAAGGACGAAGGAGTTGCTTATGCCACCTACCTAAGAGTTTATTATTTTTGACATCTGCTAAGTCAAATGTATGTTCCCCAAATTTCGCGACAATTTCCGCAGGACCCTTATATAAAAATTCCCTCCTTTTATTTCTACCTTTTAATGCACTTGATAATCTATGGTCTTTTACCAGTACTAAATGAACGAACCTTGGCTCCCCTTTATGCTTTCCTTCTTTTCTCTTCAATTTCCTTTTTTATGCTTTTTGCTTAATTCTTTCAAAGGCAATTTTAGCCCTATCTTCATTGCTTATCTGGGTTCTGTTGGTGTCTACATTTTCAAATAAATAAATAAACAAACAAATAAACAAACAAATAAATAAAAATAAATAAAACCAGAAGGTATTTTTATATTCATAGGACATGAAGTTTGTTAATACTTATCAAGTCTTAATACTTATCATTGCTTTTCCTCAGTATCCTCTCAAACTGTAGAACGGCAACCATTTGTACGTCTTTTTCGTGTAGTAGTTAACGCCCGCTTTCGCTACACGCAGCACCGCAGGCGGTAACACCGATGACATATGAAATGAAAATGGAGCGCAGGTGGAATCAGACGGTGGGGGTAATCGGAGCACCCAGAGAAATCCCGCCCCTACGCCGTCTGTCCACCATATATTCCACATCGGTCGCCTAGGATAAAACTTGCACCGCTTTAGAGAGAGTTGTTTGGTCTAACCACTGGCCCAGGGCGTGGCCAAATGTCTTGAAAGCAGACGTGGCAGTGATTATAAATTCATTTTAGCACACACTTAATACCACAGCCCTACCGAGGTGTTTTTTGCGATTTACGTCCTCCAACGTTAAGTCATATCGAACGGTGAATGAAATGGCTGAAATAATGCTCAAATGAGTCCAGGGTTTATGGAGATTAGAGCTACCCGACATTTGTCTTTTAAAGATATAGGAAAACCCTGGGAAGAATCTTGTCCAGGTAACTTACCCTGACCGAGATTCGATCTCGGAACCTCTTGAATGTGAGGCAGACACTCTACCATCTACGCTACCAAGGCAGGCAGAGAGAGGTGTCATTGAAGTCATCCTTGTCTGAGGTAAAGAAGCCTTCGACCTTTCGTCGACCTTTCGGCGTTATAGTGGGTTTATAATAATAAAAGACGGTGAGAAGGTCGTGTTTCTTATTGAAGTGTCACATGTTGTATTGTAGAAGAGAGGATATGTTGTTAATTATAGGAGACCATTGAAGTTATGATGGGCCTAAGGAGAGTCTGGGGGCTTGTAGGGTTCCCTAGGGTCAATGCCATATTCCCTGAGACCTGGGATAACTTGATTGAAGCTGTAGGGAAGACGGGAATAGAATCTGTACAGAGAGGTTGAGGATATAGTGATTTAATTTGGGAAAGGGTGTTTCTGAATGGAGGTTTTCATTAAGAATGTACGAATCGGCAGCTATTGCTACTCGAAGGTGTCGCTTCTGAAGGGCTTGAAGTTCGTAGAGTTTTTGCAGTTGCACCCCAGACCTGACAGGCGTAGGTGAAGGCGGGTCTTATTGCTTGTTTTTTAGAAGGAGCTAATTCCTCAGAGCCATCGGTGACGTTCTTTTGTATAGCGGATAGAGCCTCGTCGTACGCTTGAATACTCTGGAAACTAGTGATGTAATATGTGCCTTCCAGGTAAGGCACATATCAAGAAGCACTCCAAGATGTTGTGCTTCTGTACTCCATAGTGCTTCTGATCCAGCCAAGTGCAGTTCAGGTACATCCTGCAACTGGCGGGGAATAATACTGACTGCCTGGGACTTGTTGGAATTGATCTTGAGGCACCAAGTTTTAACACAGTTATAAACCATGCATGTCTGCATAGCACGTTGTACTAGAGTGAGATGATCTGATGATGCCGTTGTTGCTGCGGTGTCATGAGCAAATAAACAAATTTTCAGCCTCTGAGGGTAGGGAGGGTGTTGATATAGGAGAGGAGAGCAGGGGACCGAGATAGCTGCCTTGGAGTATCCCTGCATTGATGAAGCAGAATTGTGACACTATGTCGTTCCTGGCAACGGCAAATATACGACGTGGGAGCTAGCTATCGATTACGTGAATTAATTAAGGAGGGAAATTATAATGAGTTAATCGGAATAGAAGATAAAACAAAATCAAAGGCTCGGGAAATATTCACGAAGCGGGATGTAATATAATGCCAACTACTAAAACCGCTGATCACCTCATCTACAAGTCGTAAGAGCTGATGAGATGTTGCATGTTGTCTACGAAAGCCAAACCGCTCTGGACGAAGGATGCTCAGGTCATCAATAAGGCACTGAATGCGATATTGAAGTCCCTTCTGAAAAAGCTTACTGATATATGGCAGTAGATTGATAGGTCAATGATTTACAAGCAATATGGCATCCTTGCCTGTCTTTGGTAGAGCTATAATTCTTGCGGCTTTCAGCAAGCATGAAAGTGGGAGAGATGGAGCAGAGCTGTAGAAGAGGTGTACAAATAATCCAATCCAACTCTGTGGAAGTGTTTTAAATGCAGCGTAAGCTATAGTATCACATCATGTTGCTTTATAGGGTCTTACTGAGGCAAATATATGTGCAACCTCTGCGGCAGTAGTCAGATTAGCTTTCGTAGAGAGAGTTAAGATATTGACTACCAATCTTTTCTATTTCATTAACTTGCTCATTATCTGGTGATTCAGCCGATTGAAAGGTGAAGGCTAGATATTCGGCCATTATTTCCAATTTTTCCCTCGATGATTGGGCAACCTGTCTCCAATCGGACAATGGTGGATCAGATGAAAGGGATACGAAGTAGAGCTTTGGACATTCTCCAAAGTAAGACGTCTTCAGTATTATGTCTGCTCAGACGCCATTCCCATTTTTCAATATGCAACTGAGCAATTCCAACTTTACAATAGCTGCAGACGATTTCACTCTATCTCTCTCTCTTGTTCTGAGGGTGCGTTATATTTATATCTGCGCCTTGCCCGACTTTTGTTGGCAATGAGTTTCCGCAGATGTGGGAGTGACTTCAATAGACTAAAGGGAAGTCGAGGTGATGGAGTTGCTTCCTTCATTTCAGTTACCATTGTATTGGTTGCGCAGCAAGGAAGATTATCAACTACCGCAGTTTTGCCTCAAGGCTGAAGTTGTGTAGGTTGCTCTTGCATGAGCTGCGTTAGTTTACTCCAGTTTGTACATCTAGATTTTACGGTATGCGGTGGAAATTTAGAATTGTTTTAGCTCTGAGGAGCAGTAGTACGGGGTAGTGATCTGAGGAAAGCTCTGGAAGGGAGAATAGTGATGGGCGACAAAGGATGTTTTGCAGGATGGCAATGTTCAACATATCGGGTAGATGCCTTTCTCCATATGTGATGACAGGGGATGAGAGAACAAGCACTGGTAGATATTTCCTGTCCAGGTACCGTTCCAAATGCGATCTCGTTGATTATAGGCGGTGGAGTTGCACAGTGTACTTTTGGCATTGAAGTAACCCATTGTAATGGTTGAGAATCCATTGAAGATAAGAACAAAATTCTTATCAGCAAGGATTCTAGCAGGTAGTACATGAATTGAATAAAGGTTTAGAGATCCTTTACTTGCGGATGCTTGGACACCGGTCCCAACGAGGAGTTCAGTGGCTTGTAGATGAAGATGGTGATACTGGATATTGGGATGTGGTATACTGCTATATGGCCTAAGCCATCCGCACGGTCACTTCTATGACATATGCGGATACGCGGATCGTGGCTTTGATGTTACATGTCCAGAGAACTTCTTGTACCACAAATATTTTAACTTTTTTGGAAACAATGAAATCTACCACCACTCGCAGCTTGCTCCTTAAACCATTCGCGTTCCAAGAGCAAATTGTTGGATTGAATAAGTGTGATAACGCATTATATCTTGCTGCCATAATGTCCCATAAGATGAACACTGTATGCACCAAGATTATGCGAGGGGGATATTGGCTGGTCTATTTGCAAAGCATCTGCCAACATAATGCAAAGTCAGCCTGAAGATGGAGGGGATCTTGCTCATTAGGGTAAGAAATTCATAATCAGGAATGGAAGGACGGTGTATTGGTGAGAAGTTGTGGTTTACTGGTGGATACAGTGACCGGCGTTGTTGAGCCGTTTGCCAAGTCTCAAAAGATGTTTGAGGACGAGATGTTGACTGGATGTCCTCAGCGATTGTGTTGCTGATGGTTTTGGACATTATAACCCTTGTGGTTGGTGGTAATCTGTTGCATAACTGAACTGCAAAGTTGCACGGAGTACCAGGTTGAGATTGATGATTTTGGAGGGGGTAGTACTTACTGAAGTTATAGCACTCTCTGGCAAGATGGTAGTGTTCTTAAGAGCTGCAGCATACCTCTTGTACTGTAACCTCGTGGTTGGAGGCGTCCAGGATATCGAGTTATATTAAACGTTTCCTTTGGTAAACCCATAGGAATAGGTATCTAGGTACGGCATCATATCTCGTACGCTGCGTATTTTTGTTAAGCAGCTCCTCAACTCTTGCTTCTTCCCAAACAAGACATTTGGTATATCGGCAAGAGTGATCACCTCCACAGTTGAAGCACTTTGGTTTAGCGCCAGCGACACCCAAGTGTTGGCAGTCTGTTCGCTTGTGACCCGGTTCACCACCATAGGTATACACCGGCTTGAGTCTGCGTCCTGCTGCACTGTGTATAAGTTGCTGACAATTTGTGTATTGCAATGGTTTTGCTGATGGACAATAAGGCTTAACTTGGATAATGGCATTAAACATCCTCGTCTCCTTAAAGATGTTGGCTGAATGGGCTTCCTTGCTCAGAGCTTCTCTGAAGTAGGGGATTGGCTGTGGCGGTTGGCTCCAGTTTGAACGCAATTGTTCAGTTCGCTCCACTGGATATGATAAATCTTGTAGTTTGGCGGTAACACCCGCATCAGTGACGTATAAAGGCAGGTATTTAAGTGTTATATAAATAGATCTCCATCAGGCAACAATATAGTTGGATATTGTACTTCGCCCTCTGCTAGAAATTTACTGATGTAACGAAGGTCGTGAGGAGTTTCTGGAATTAGAGCGATTGTTGCACTCATGTTTTCGACAGAGTATTTTATATGAGACAGGAAGGTGTTGAGGATGATAGGAGTTTTCGTGCCTTACTTGGATCATGAAGGAAGATTGGGTTAGTGTTAGTGGATTTGATAGAAGCAGCCGTCTACTGAGAAGAAGTTGTGCAGATGGGTAGGGTGGTGTATCTTGTGCAGCTATATTAGACGATGTTTCCTTGATTGGTTGTGAGGTAAAGGGGGACTCCTTTTGTTGTATTACAGAAGAGCTTCCTCATTGTAGTACTCCATGGAAAGCTCCTAAAATCTGTTGGTGTTGGTCAGGGGTTCTATTTGCTGGTCATATTTTTTGGCTCTTACTCTACCTTTAGTGGCTCCTTCAGAAAATCTCTGATATCACCACCATTGATATAGTATAAGTCTATATCTATCTCCTCTGAATGAGTGGTGTTATTTTCTGCTGTAATTAAACCAGGAAAATTTGAACAGTCCATCATTTGTAGTCTAACGTATTTGTGTTCAGTTAAAATGCTAGCAGCTGCCATAATGTTGTAATTGGCTTCTAAAGCTCTGTTACACGTGAATATTATATGACGTGAAATGTATTGTATTTACACTATTATATTTGTCACAAACTACTAAATTTGTCACTGTTTCACTTATGAAGCACTTCAACTAAATCGTTATCTCAAGAAAAACTAAACTAATTTCTTTAATCTTGAAACATAAACACTAAGTATTTGATTAAATCAAAAATACTTGATTGAAACCAACAAACACCTATAGCACATCTATTATACATATAAAATTGTTTTAACAAAACTTTAAAAAAAACTATTTAACGCTGGAACAACGTTAAGTACTGGCAAGCTTTAGAATCTTACCAGTTGAAAAGAACACGAATTATCTGAACAAAATTACAGAGTACTTTTGTGTATATTGGTGAATTACGTGCACGCGCACACACAAGTGTTATTTAACTGCGTTTAACTTACTAGTGCATATCACACACAACAATTATGCTTGTTATTATAATAAGTTTCAAAGAACTGTTAACAATACAACATATAACTATATAAGTCGAACACTAACTCAAATAAGCAATCAACTACCACGTAGAGTTACTTGGTATAGTAGTATACTGTTAACCGAACTCAAAGCCTCCTGTGTCATAGAACACCAACCCATGAGCACTTCGACTATTAGGTTAAATACATCATGGAGGACGTCATTCTTTAAGTTGCTGGAACTCACGAATTCATAAGAATACAAAGTTACAAACCATGTGATAATTATTAACTATTTGGTCAGTTGGGACCATCTCAATAGTCTCCTATAATTAGCAACATAACCTCTCGTCCATGCTACTTGTGACACTTTATAAAAAAGAAACTACCATATACCCACTCTATTATAATAAATCCATCATAACGCCAGTAAGGGACAGACTATATGAGTAAGTATACGTTACAGAGTAAGTAGGACAAAGTCTGTGGGACTCTCTCGGAATAGTAAATCGTCGAATGCTTCTTGACCTTGGAGAAGGATGACTTTTCAACGACACCTCTATCCTGATTTCGTTTTTGGTGTAACTTTAGCATGGAACCATAATAGAATAAGTTATTTGGACTACCGAAATAACCTATTCGCTGTTTTGTCCCAGTTGTTCATGTCATGGAATTAAAGTAAACGTATTACTCACTGATTTATGGATTTAAAATAGATATTCTTTTGTCAGATATTCATTTGTTTATAAGATGAATCAATTTACTATCCATACTATATTTGTGGTTCGTAGTGATTCAACGGTATTATTTTTTGCAGAAGCCCTGCAAATTTTTGTATGATTTGTCTATTATTTCGTATCATTGTGTTCGATTTGTATTAAATATCCAAATATTTACTCTCCTTAAGGATAAGGATATTATCCTTACCAATACATTTGAATCTACAGTTATGCAGAACCATGAAAATTACAGAAAATGCAGTATCCTGCCTTGTATATTGTCCGGCCGATAAAAGTTTCTTACTTTCTGCAGAATCTAATTCAAACCGTTATTGGTTTACATCGGGAACTTCACAGTCTGAAGAATGGCGCCCATTTGTGCAAAAAAGCCTCAAAGAAGTAAGTATGAGCAAACTTTACTTTTCTGATTGTAAATCTTACGGCTTTATTGATTTTACTTTCAAAATTATAGGATAATATGGGACCAGACAAATACAATAACCGAGTGCGATTGAAAACAAGCTATTACACTTGTTTTGCGGTGGCAGAAACTAGTTGCAATGTGCTGTTGAAAGTTCCCATTTCAGAGGAAAAGAGTGTCTTTGTGTACGCACACATTTATATAGGAGGTCCGGTGAAACAGAATTAATCCAGAATGAAATTAATTTTTATGGAGAAATTTCACAAATTGGTAATGATAAATTTGAGTAATATAGATGATGGACAGGTTCACATCTATACAGATGGTTCACTATACAACCACGAAGACGGAGCAGGAGCTACCTGTAAATTCTTTTCTTTCTATAAGCATGGTGGAAATCATTTCACAAGCTTTGAAGGACTATTTATACTTCCCATGAAGCTTTATTCGCCTGGACAAATAAGCTTTCCAACGTAGTTTTCTTATGAAATTCCAAAGCAGCTGTTGAGGCTATTATTTCTACTGACGGCCTAAAATGAAAAAGAAATGCAGTTCATAATGAGATTAAACATCACCAAAACTTAAATAAACGCGTAGTTTTTCAATGGATGAAAATGAGCAGGCGGATATGTTGGCTAAGTAGAGTACCAAAATTGCTAAAACAGCTAAACAAAATATTCCCGACGAAACAGTTAAAGGATTTAATTAAAGTATGTTCATAACCAATTAGGCAAATCTCTTACTTTCTCTGATAAACTTAATTGAAATTCCCAAAAATAAACTTACAGCAATTCCAGATATACCTAGAAAATAATCTATTATAATGCGCGCGCGTGTGTGTGAGTGTGTGTGAGTGTGTGTGTGTGTGTGTGTGTGTGTGTGTGTGTGTGTGTGTGTGTGTGTGTGTGTGTGTGTGTGTTTGTCTAAACCTCAGGTATTGACAACCAAGTCATTCTCCGTCTAGTCTCCCAATATTTGATGACAATATCTTCAAAAGCTTGGCATGATTCTAGATGCTCCATATTCATAATTTCTTCTTTGGTACACATTAAGCAGTGTGGTGAGCTTGAAAGTCCAGTCCTATAAACATAATTACAGACAATCATGACCAGTTGTGAGACAAAAGATGGCAACAGCTGATTTTCTTGGTAGACTTGGAATTATATTAGGTTTTTGTCCAGTTTGTAGCCATTTTGAGTGCTTGTTTTCTGCGTTATTTTATTTGTATGGTTTTTATCCATTTTTCTTTCAACAATGCGTTTGATTGATTCATAAGGAAATTTTATAATAATGTTTTGTTTAATTTTAGTTCATTTCTTTGCCAAAAAGTCTACTTTTTCATTTCCATCTACTCCACAATGAGATGGAATCCACTGTAATACAATTTCTTCCCCTGGTTTACCAATTTGTTGATTCATCTTCTGGACTTCTTTAATGTTTTCCATTTTAGCGAGTGTTACTATTGTGTGTATAGTAGCCTTTGAGTCTGAGAAAATAACTATATTTTTGCATTGCTGTAGTCAAGTAAATATGTTTTGCTGTGATAAATAAAAGCTTCCAATTCTCCATCAAAATTTGTGGTATGTCTTCCTACATTTTTATAAAAGGAAAGGAACTGGCATATACCACCTGCTCTAGCTTATATATATATATATATATATATATATATATATATATATATATATATATATATATATATATGATTTAACTATTTAATTAACTATTAAATTTAACTATGATTAATTGTAATAATCTCAGTGGGGTTGATGCAATGGATAAGATTTTCTCGTTCTTTTGGTAATCTCCTAATCTTTTTTTCTGTAGGAATGTTCAGATAAATCACAGTTCATGATTGTCTGAGGGGACAATTGTTCATTATAGGATTAATGACTTCCATGCAGAGCTTTTTATGTAGTAAAGATGACGTCATGAACATTGCTCACCTAACCGTATGTGAAATTGTCAAAAATAAGATGATCTAATCTCTAATTGCGGGGAAGCACGAAGAAGAATGACTTTCATTATCAAATTCTCAGCATTAGGTACACACCGATACAGGACCACACAAGCGTGCGCGCGCGCGCACACACACACCTACACACACACGCGCGCGCGTTTGTAACGACTGAAAATATTGCGAAGAAAATTATCGGCATGTGTTGTGCAAGTATGGTGTCATACTTTCTATTGTTTCTTATGTACGCGGTAAAAACATACATCTAAATACTTTTAATAGACATTTCCGGTTTCGATATTCTGGAATGTATAACGTAAACGAATCTAAAGCGTTTCAAATAAAGTCGGATTATTAACCATTATTGATACAGTTATTAGAGCATTGTTAATAAGATGGGCCAAAAACCATCCTAGCACATTATATCAATTAAGCGTTATTATTTCCCATGATCTTAATATAACTGTCTTGTACCTACGCTACCTTTCTAGTGACCTTGCCATGGACTCCGAGAACTGTTAAAAGTCCTCGCCTATACGAAAATATCTCGTATCTCCGACCCTGTTTTAAAGGGAGAAAGGCGGCGTCAATCTCCCGACATAACATACGCGTTACTTTCGCCATATAGGAAGTGCATGCATTACTAAGTTTATTTACTGAAGTGCAGAGGTTGAACAGGATATGCCTTTTCAAAATAAACGGTAATTATAGTTTACGTCTAACAGTTTTTTTAAATTTATGTCCTCCAACGTTAAGTCATGTCGGACGTTGAATGAAATGGGTGAAATCATGTTCAAATGAGCTCAGGGTCCATAGAGCTTAGAGTTACCCGACATTCTATTTCAGGATAATAGAAGATCCCGGAAGAACCCTTATCCAGAAAACTCATCCTGACCGAAATTCGAACTCGGGACCTCCTGAACTAGAGGCAGAGATGCCACCATCTATGCTACGGAGGTGGGCTATTTTGGTTGCCATTTCTGGTAATGGAAATGATAGCTTCTAACTATGGCATATGTTATGGACATATGTGCAGTTTTAACGCCGGATACAAGACTGTGTCGAAGTTTTCAGCGAATGTCTCTGTAACATTCAAGCGAACCAGTAATGCAGCAGTTAAGAACGAGTGACTCAGATTCACCTGAGTGGGAGTTTTTAACCCCTCAGCACCTAGCCTCTTTGTGCGGCTTTATCTGGGTGGTTTAAAAGAGTTGCTATTTACGTCAGGCTTTAGTTTATGAGCATGGGTTAGTTTTAGTTTCCTGGGCGTTAACTAACGACCACCCATTCACTGCTGTCTGCCCCCGGCTGTCCGCTTTAAGGTAGCCGGAGGCAGGTAGACATGACGAGATAGGAAAGCAGGAATCTGGGTGGGTTTATTTATTTTATTTACCAGGTTTATTTCAGCACCTGGAGGTGTGGGTATCTGGGGGTATAGAACCTGCTCACGTAATATTTATGATCACAGTGACCTAGGATATTCATCAGCTGATTGGGGTGGGCCGCAAGTTTATTGTGGATGGTACGACCTCGGTGTCTGTCTGTCTGTCTCTCTCTCTTTCTCTCTCTCTCTCTCTCTCTCTCTCTCACACACACACACACACACTATATCCATTATGTATGGGAGTCCGGAGTGGTCATACCGTGGGATGGGAATCTGCGCTCAGTATTACAGATCATACTTAACACCCAGTTCTGCACGGTCTACCGTTTGTGAATGGTGGCTGTTGCCGCCGATCCCCACACTTCGCATCCGCGCAGGCTCAAGGGCGGGATAATCGCCTGATAAAGGCGTAGTTTGATGTGTATTGCCACCTTTTTATTTAAAAATATGATACTACTGCCTAAGTGCAGCACGTCCGAGTCCAGCCTTGGCCCAGATGTGAGGGTTGAAGGTCAACCCACAATCAAGAAGGATACGGAGGTATTTGGCAGAGGTAGCCTATGGGAATATCATGTGCCGTTACCTCAGTGACCTTGGTGATCGCCACCGACAGACTTTTGCCAGTAGAAGAGCTGAGCTCTTCCCTGGGCTGATGGTCATCTTCCTCCTCACTCCAATAACCGATTGCTCGGAGTTGGCGTTATTGTGGAGATAAACAATAACCAATATTTTTATTACAGGCCATTATGAGGATGTAATCCGTATATTGTCACACAATAGTCTGGGGTTCCGTAGGGAAGTCATATGTAGGCGGCAGAGTAGCTGTGTCAGTACACTACCCTCCAACACTCCCGTAACTATGGATCGAACTGTTGAAAGCCATCCTTCCACTCTCACTGTAAATGTGCAAAACTTAAGGAAGCTGCTTATCAGTACGAGATCTGCAGGAGGAATATTAACCTCCTTGAATTGCACAAGAAGGCTCTGATGCCAGGTGGTGCCCAGCAGCACCGCAGTTGTCTTGAAGTTCTCCTGGAAAACCAGGGCTACCCTCTCGTCTTATCTCAGTAGCTATAAGGTCGTGGATTGCCCATGACGAAAACCAAACTGATCTGGAGGCAGTTGTTTCTACTCAAAGAGAGTCGAGGTGGAACAGAAGCAATCTTTCGACGATTTTCTGGACGATCGGGGGTAAAATTATCGATCGGTAATTACAAGGAAAAACGGGATCTTTGCCAGGTAGGAAGTGACGAAGGTGAAGACATGCGTTGAAAATCCGCGTCAAGTTGAGGTACTGGAGAACAAGTATCCGGGATTTTTAGATTTTCTTTTTCTTTTCTTTTTTTGCTGTAATTTACGTCCTCTAACGTTAAGTCATATCGGACGATGAATGAAATGGGTGAAATGATGCTCAAATGAGTCCGAGGTCCATGGAGCTTAGAGCTACACGACATTCGCCTTTCAGGATCAGGGAAAACCCCGGAAAATCCTTATCCAGGTAACTCACCCTAAGCGAGATTCGAAATCCGGACCTCTTGAACGTGAGGAATACACGCTACCGCGGCGGGCGGCGGGCAGGTTTTTAGGTTACCTGAAATGCTATTCATGGTAACTTCGGTAAGTGTCGTCAGCACTCGTTTTAGCCGATCCAATAGGAATATCCTTTACGATTCTTGAAGGTGAATAAAAGAAGTTTAAGTAGGAATATAACTATCGCTATGATTAAGTCTCTGGGGGAGTATGATCCCAGAGAACGCCGCTGCGGGCGACATCGAGTACTCCACCTGGGATAACACTGGAGCATCTCCAAACAGCAGCAAAAGCTGAGCTCCATATATTCCCATTCGGAGAGTATTGGCCTCTAAATTAACCAATCAGAATGCATTATCATTGTACACCAAGGGGAAACAGGTACTGTGTTCTACAACGATAGTTTCGAGGGGCAACTAGCACCCTGCTTCTCGCTACAAATCTTAACTCCACAAGTCACTCTACAAAACCCCATCCTTAAATTCCTATCTGCAGTAAAACCCTATTGAGGGTGGGCAAGCAAAACAATCATTCAGGCTTACTAAGCCTGCCAGCAGTGACGGACAGATGGATGCAACTATGATTTACCTTGCATATTAGTCTGAAGTTTTTTCGTTTGCAAAGAAGTGTATTTGATTTTGGCTGTGGATTGTGCTTAAAAAGTTTTCATTAGGATGGTTTCTCACCAGGAACAAATCAGAGAGGTAACTATAGGTTGTGTTATTTCTTCTTGAATATATTTGTGTGTAATGTTGGCATTTTCAGTTTAACTACAGATCAGTTGTGTGAAATTCATAGTAATGAGGTGAACTTGGATAAGTTTAGTTAAGTTATTGTTAACATTTTGTATTATAATATTAGTGATAATTGTATTAATTTTCAGCTATCCACAAAGAGTGGGATACGCCTACAATTGACATCATTTGCAGCTTTGTTGTTTTCAAGTCCGAAATGGAAAGTTAAAGTCTGAAGGTATGTTAATATTAATGACTGATCTGACTAATATTATTCCTAGACTCATCTAAAAATTAATAATATTATTCCTGTTTATTACACTCAAATTTCTCCAGTCAAGTAAACAATCTTCACCAATATAGCTTCTTAAGTCAGTATTTCTCATGATTAACATGAAGTAGATGGAAAAATTGAGTTATGACTTTCTTGAGAACCACTTCATTAGAATAAGAGTAGCTAGCCTTAACTTTATTGATCCAGTTAAAAGTTATGGCAAATTTTCCACACCATTTGTTTGCACAGTGTGTTTTTCAATTTATTTTATTCTTGTTCACCAAGTCCTATTAATACCACCAATCTTTTTATGCACATCAGTATCGCTAATTATGTTTCGCAGTTTTGGTATTTTCATCACATTCATGTTTTTACGGTTGGCTACATTCCAGCAATCAAGGCTATGCCCTCTATTCTCCTAGCAGATGATGGCCATCTTAATACAGGATAACCAAACATATTTGTAATAAATATAAAACTCTTTCTTCATATGCTTTAGTTTTAATAACTGTTACCATTTATAAAAACTTTTAAATAACGTTAATAATCAAACAGGACAGTAGCACAACCACATCAGAAACTGATTACAGATTACTCGTGGATAAAGAAACGTATGTTCATCATAAGCTATTTCTTCCAGCAAATACAGAATTGCAATATACAGCACAACTGTTACACAAGTGTCATCAAATTGCCTTCAGGAGCAAGGTGTTTTTATTTATAGAAACAAAACTAAATTTACGAACATAGATAAATATAGGAGAAAAAAATGTGTTGATAAGGTATACTTCAATGCATGCCTATAAAAAAAGATAATCGCTAGAGCTTGGATTTATATGCACTATAAAGTATGAATATATGCATGCATGTATGCACTAAAAATCTAGTAAATATGCTCTAAAAACATAATAATATGCATTTTAATTAAAGTATATTATTGCACTTTTCTCACATTTATTTATCTTGAAATAATCAAATAGTAAATTCTTAGACACAGGCATTAATTAATTAATATTTATTAGTCTTTCCTTCAGTCTCTTTTAGTTTTAATTGTGTTTATTGCAATAAAAATTTAAATATTTTTCACCGTTTTCTGGGAGAAACAATTTTCTTCTGTCACTTAAAATGTTATTACATTTCTATGAGCAGCTTTTTGTAGATATTGCATGATATAATATGCTGCAGGAACGTATAACAATGGTATAAAAATAATATGGGTTTATTTTAATTAAACAGAAACAATAATTGCTAATTCAAAGGTAGCATTAATTTTTAAAATATACTGAAAATAAAAAAGTAAAACTTAATGTTTTAACACACTTGCACAGTACTATATTTCCATCTCTTGTTTAGCGTAGGATTTCCATCAATCCATCATTCAATTTCCATCAAATCAAATAAGCTTTATTGCTCTTCTCCTTTGGCATTGTAATATTCCCTTTCCTACTGCTCACACTTCAGAAATTACGATTAGCAGCACATTAATGAAATTGATAAAACTATTTGTAGTCAGTTTTTTTACACCTTGTCACTTACATTTTTATATTATTGAGGGACTAATTTCGGAAGCCGTCACCTTCATTATCAGGCTCTTTCCACAGTTCTACTCTATTAAGTAGATAGTCAAAATAGTACTTCCATTGTTTATAACATCCCTAAAAGATATTCCTCTAATACAGAAAAATATCTCACTGTCATGTGTAAACATAATTAGAAATATCATTAAAAAGAGTGATGTTACTGTTACTAGTACCGGCTCATCTTAAGTAAGTACATCTTAACACATTACTGTTTCTAGCTTCTTCAATATATAAATAATTAGAAAGGTAGAATCAGAGTGAAAAAATCAATTTCATGGCCAGGGAATGAACCATGGATTTGTATCACTGCTATAACCAGCTCCTCTCCATGACAACATATTGATACAACAGAACTCCTCCAGCTGACTCACATTTTTCCTTATAAACCAATTTTCAAATTCTTCTTGAGATATTGTACCTAGGTGACAACTTATAATTCTGTGGGCCTCATTCACATTTAGATCAATCAATGTTAATTAACTGTTCATCACACATGTCACGTGTGGGCTAAAGTTGTCACAAGGATAATAAAATTGCTAACCTGCTACTTTTGGCAGAAAACTGATTCCTTGCTGAATAATATTTACTGCTAGTGAATTGAGTCAACATGAAAAATTCAATGCCAAGGCTGGGATTTTTTTTTTTTTTTTTTTGGTAATTTACGTCCTCCAACGTTAAGTCATATCGGACGGTGAATGAATTGGGTGAAATGGTGCTCAGATGAGTCCAGGGTCCATGGAGCTTAGAGTTACCTGACATTCGCTTTGAAGGATAGGGGAAACCCCGGAAAAAACCTTATCAAGGTAACTCACCCTGACCGAGATTTGAACTCGGGACCTCTTGAACGTGAGGCAGACATGCTACCATCTACCTTACCGAGGCGGGCTGCCAAGACTGGGATTTGCAATACGGATCTCCTGGCTTCCGTCCAGTCGCTCTAATCCATTGAGCTACCATGGCCAACTTGCCGTCATGACACTAAATTCTCCATTTGACTCGTATATTTCCCCGGTAGACCACTAGGGGCTCTCGTATTCGAGATACATCATTTGTGACAATTTACTATCGTAAGTACTTGTGTCCCAGGCTTCATCATTTAACTCTTATTATTTTAGTTAATTGATGGAAATTAATCATTTCTTCACACTAGTGAAGAATATATAAGGCTAGTGTGAAGAAATTATTAATTTCCATCAAATAACTAAAATAATAAGAGTTAAATTATGAAGCCTGGGACTCAAGTCCTTGCAATAGTAAGTCTCCACAAACAGTGTATCTCGAATGCCCCTAGTGCTCTAATGGGGAAATATACGAGTCAAATGGAGAATTTAGTATCATGACAGCAAATTGGCCATGGTAGCTCAATGGGTTAGAGTGACTGGACGAGAACCAGGAGATCCATGGTTCAAATCCCAGCCGTGGCATTGAATTTTTCATGTTGACTCTATCACAAACCTTAGCCTATATACGGCTAGTGTAAAGAAATGATTAATTTCCATCAATTAACTAAAATACCACCAGTGAAGTTCATTATAACTCATTTAAATTTGTCTACAGGCTAAGAGTTGTATATAAATACTGCTACTAATTGCATGTATTTTTGTTTACTTCTAGGAGTACACAATGGCAAGTTGGAGTTTAATTATTCCTGTTATCGTGAGGATTAATGGTGTACAGATGCTTTAATTCCAAACCCAAAGTGAAAAGATAGTGAATGTGTTAACTGAAGTGACACTGTTGCTAATGACATTTAATAATATAATACAGTTCATCAATCGTGTACAATGCCTTATTTATTAGGTAACTCTTAAGCTCCTTTTTAAAAGTATTTTGTGACTTAGCTTGCTTTACAGAATTTGGTAGATTATTGTATAAAATCAGTCCCATTACGTTTGGATCTTTAATACTACTACATCTTTAATACATTTGTTGCATTGCTGATAACTAGTGAATGACAAGATAAGTGTTGGCAAGTTTTGTTGTAAGAAGTAGAATAAAATTATTAATGCTACACAAATATATAACATTTTGTGCTATCTGAATAATACAAGAAATAAATTAAAGTGTCAAATAAGTGTTATTCTTTCCATTTTCCTGTAAAATTCCACATCCAATTAAATGGATACAGGTTCATATAAAACATGTGTACACAAAAGGTTTTTATGAAGCATATATAAAAAGTTATAGCAAGATGTTGAACTTTAAGATCAGTCTCAAAATTTGAGATTAAATGTGATATAATAATGTATTATTCATAGAAACCTTCCAGTAAACACAATTAGTGACTTGGGCCAGCAACCATTACAAAACCATTATATTGCATGATGCAATTATGAATGCCTAGCTGTCATTCAGATGCTCAGTTGATATGTATTGCTACTGTTGTTGCAAAAAGTTAAAATATGTGAGATTTGGTAGTCATGACTGCACATGAACTATTCAAATTGCTTTGAACACTCCTTTTACAGCAGTTTGAATAGCTCATGTGGAGCCTCATTACCAAATCTCATCTCATGAAACTTAGCTTTTTGTATCATCATTAACAATGTATTAGAACATAAAATTAGCTGACCTAGACGGCCAGACAGATATGAAAAATACATCAATAGTAGTTATTAAATATTTGAGAGAGTGATTTTTCATGGTTTAGTTCCATGTCCTCCCAATTTGCAGCACTGTGATCACCTTGTGTTGCCAACAATTAACATGGGAGCATCATTTCTAAAAGTTGGGGTTTTGTGATATTAGTTATTTCTTTTCCAGAGCTAACAGAGCAATTCTTTCGGTTCATAAGTACAATAGTGTATTAGTGCCAGGTCATGGTATTGCCATTTTTCAGGTCATCTCCATAAAGGATTCTGATTACTTATGCTGCATATCTTTAGAACATCACATTATCGTATGTTGTACATTCCCACAAAATCTACTCGTTCGATTTGCACGAGTACATTTACCAGCAATGATAATAAATGGCAGAATGCACTATTACATATCCTTCACAATCAATTTGAAGAGCCAAAATAAAAAAGATAAATAAAAAAGGGAAAGCTGGACTTGAACTAGAGATGTGGTGTCACTGGTTTCAGAGCTCCATAAATTACCATCCACACATGTATACTTATTTTATCAGTGCAGCAAATACTTGCTTATATCATTGAGGTGATATCAATGGTGTACTGGCTCATATTTATCACATATCATCATGCGCTCTGGGACAATAAGTGACATATCTCAAATTGTCCCCTTGACACCCCTGCATAAATGCATTTAAAGTTAATCGGTCAAATTCTGAAACACTGTGTGTTAAATTAAACCTAATCTAACATCCCATAAATCAGATACCTAAGGTTGTAGCTTGGCATCATAAGGCATCATAGTGTCGTTAAAAAATGCATGCTAGCTTCATATGCTTCGGTGTATTTTTTTTATGTTGGCAGCACTGCAGAATTATGTATATGCATAAATATTGTTAGTGCGAGTGATTGACATATATATGGGAGTAAAATCCTTGCAATGTCATTAAAAGAGGATGGATTTTCAAAGCCAACATATGACAGTGGTGCATTTTTTAAACATTTTACTGATTTCATCCTACTATATCCTTCTTATATCCGTAATGAAATTACACTAAACTATTTCTGCAATTGTTCATCTTTATTAATAAAGAGTATAGAAAAAATAAGCTTTAATAGGAATAGACTGTTGAAGAAATATAAAAATAAATAATCATTGCTAGGGAAATTAATATGCTTCTTGCACACTGCTTTTTCAGAATGTGCCATACTATCATACAGGTTTTCAAATTCAGTAAAATAAAGTCCACGCAGAGGTATCTAAAGCTATGAGAGCAACTTGGGGTGTATGGCATACCCCATCTCAGTAATATTACCATCAGGAAATTAGTATCATCATCTATACATGACTTTGCTTTTCCTGCACTTTCCTTCAGTTGCATGTGCTGTCATTGCTATCCAAACATATCCATCAATCAACTGCATTCTCACTTCTTTCCAGATAGAAACTAACTTTGTTGACCCTTTGTAGAAGATGATCCAGTGTCATGGTGTAATGGGCTAGAGCCCCATAGGATCAATCCCAAACCTGGGGGTTGTGGATTTTAAGTCCTGGGTATAGGACCAGCGCCAACTCAGCATTGTAAGGAAATTGAGGAGCTACACTAGATAGCAAACCCTAGTCAAGAAAGCCAACTTCCCAGCAGGGGGTGTCAAGATGCTGACCACACCTCCTCCCCATATCTGGGGATCACCCACCTCTACCTTTCATATGTTGGCATGAGGCCGGCAGTCAGGTTGGCAGGCTCAGACCCACTTCAGGTTGTTACACCATGGGTTATATAGAAGATGATTCTGTGACTATGTTACAAACAGGGATGATACAGGAGACAGTTATGAACAATTTTATATAGAAATCTATGTCCAGAAAAGCTTATGATAGAGAAGATAGTTGTAAACTACTTATATATGTATACATAGGAAGTCAAGTCCAAAATTCATAATGGTAACCTTTAAACTTTTATTCCAATATTTTATTTATTGAATATACTTGAAGGTCATGACACACTAAAATTAAAACACCAACACACATTACAAAAACTGTTGAAAATGTCTTCCACCAGCCTCAATATGAGCGTTGCAGTGACATACCATTGACTGCCATGGGCTTAAATGACAGCTATTGATGGATTCTTAAGCCTCACTCCCTCACTCAGTCATCTGATTGTTGCACTCATTCAAAGATTCCTAGCATGTTCCTGTGTCACAGGCAATTAGTATCCTAGCTATTAGTTTTACTTCCAATTCAAATGATGTATCATAAATATGGGCTTCAAAATGACCACACAAGAGAAAAAGCTGTTGGCATCAAATCAGGTGAATGTGAAGATCAATGAACTGGACCACATTTTACAGTCCACCTTGACAGAAGCATTCATGAAGAAGATTTTGGAACCTGCAGAGAAGTGAGAAGTGAACTATCGTATTGCCACAGCATGGGCTAATGTCCATGAGAAGGGTTCTATCCTTTGAGCAATCATCCACACTACCTGCCCAGCACTGCCATATGCCACGAAACCTAAAAGCACATGCATGAGAAAGAAATGGAGGACAGGAAATTGTAGCAGATGAGAGATGAATGCAGCATTTGATTACCAACCAGCAAAAAACACGAAAAGCTCAAGGTCAGACTGGATGATCGATGGGAATTGAACCCAGGACCTGACACATACAAGTTTCACAAGCAGTTATCTCATTCAATTACACAATGATTACTATTATTAATTCAAAATCAAATATTTTCGAACAAATTTTGGTTAAGAGTTTTATTATATATGCAGAGTAAACAACTATGTTAAAATTTATATAAAAAACTTACAAACAAGGACATCATTATTAATTTTTAGATGAGTCGTATTTATTACACATCTGCTTCACTTTCGTACCTATTTTGAGGACATGTTTCGCAAATCATCGTTTGCATCTTCGGCTCCTATGCGACTAAAGCTTGATCCAGTGGTGTGGGTAATTCTGGAGTTGCTGCTGCCATCTGTTGATTTAGTGATGAACTTAAATGTGGGATTCTCTTCTGGCGGGATTTCAAAGTTCATTAGTTGGTTTTTATGTTTTTCTATGTATATTCTCTCCCATATGACGAGTTCACTATGTTTTTGTACGTATTTTAGTAATTCTGTGCTATCTTCAATTTCATGATTTTCAGACCAGAAATGAGCTGCTATTGCGGACTTATCAATATTTTTGTATCTTAAGTGCCTAAAGTGTTCTTTCTTTCTAGTGCATATGTTTCTTTTTGTCCTCACTATGTAAATTTTTTCACAGTCTTTACACTTAATTTTATAAATGCCTGACTTTTCCTCTGGTTTTATCTTATCAGTATTATTACTGTGAAGTAGGTTTTTAATGTTGTAATTGTTTTTTGGTGCCAATGTTATATTGTATTTCTTGAATATTTTTTGGAACTTTTTTGTGGCCCAGGGGTGGTAAGTAAATTTAGCAAATCTAATTTCTTGTTTTATTGGTGTGAGAGCTATGATCTGTTTTAATCTCTTTTGAAGTTTGAATCATTTTAGTTTTTTATCTACAAGGTTTTTTCCATATCCATTTTTAATTGCAGTTTTTAAGATTTGATGGTATTCGTTTTGATATTCTTGCTGGCTGAGGGGTAGATTTACTAATCTGTGTGTGAGACTGTTGATGGTTGCATGTTTGTGTGGAATTGGGTTGAAACTATTTGCTTTGATGTAATTATCTGTGTGTGCTGCTCTTCTATGGATACCAAATTCTAGTTTTTCATTGCTTTTTGTGATTTTAAGGCCCAAAAAAGGTAGAGTACAGTCCTCTTCAGTTTCCACTGTGAATTGTATGCTGGGTTCTTGCAGGTTGAGTAGTTTCAAAGCATCATCTATTTGTTTGTAGGGCACTATTGCAAAGATGTTGTCTACGTATCTGTACCATATTTTAAAAATATGAGGGAAGGCTTTAGTTATATGTGTTTCAAAAAAGCTCATGTATAGATTGGCCAAAAATGGTGATAGCGGGCTTCTCATAGCTAGTCCTGAAATTTGTTTATAATATTTTCCATCGAATACAAAATAATTTTGATGTATACATATTTCATTCATTGCCAAATATTCTTCTATTGCATTGGCATCTAGGTTTATAGAACTTAGCCATTTTTTTAGTTGAATCAAAAGTTTGTCTAATGGAATGCTAGGGAAGAGGGAGCGGACATCAAAGGATACTAAAGTGTCATGAGGTTTTAGTTTAAGATTTTGAATTTTTTCTACCAGGTCTAAAGAGGCTTTTATGCTCAGAGTATGGAATTGTGGAAAGCACTGAAATTTTTTTTGGACAGCCATTTTGCCAGAAGGTAAGTAGGAGTGTTTATATTATTTACAATGGGTCTCATGGGTATGTTGGGTTTGTGTATTTTAGGCAAACCATATAATCTTGCAAGGGTAGGGTTGTCCGATTTGATAGTTTTTTGTTCTGCAGTTGTTAAAATTTTACTATTAATGATGGTTTTTTGTACATCAGAACAAAAAACTATCAAACCGGACAACCCTACCCTTGCAAGACTATATGGTTTGCCTAAAATACACAAACCCAACATACCCATGAGACCCATTGTAAATAATATAAACACTCCTACTTACCTTCTGGCGAAATGGCTGTCCAAAAAAAATTTCAGTGCTTTCCAGAATTCCATACTCTGAGCATAAAAGCCTCTTTAGACCTGGTAGAAAAAATTCAAAATCTTAAACTAAAACCTCATGACACTTTAGTATCCTTTGATGTCCGCTCCCTCTTCCCTAGCATTCCATTAGACAAACTTTTGATTCAACTAAAAAAATGGCTAAATTCTATAAACCTAGATGCCAATGCAATAGAAGAATATTTGGCAATGACTGAAATATGTATACATCAAAATTATTTTGTCTTTGATGGAAAATATTATAAACAAATTTCAGGACTAGCTACGGGAAGCCCGCTATCACCATTTTTGGCCAATCTATACATGAGCTTTTTCGAAACACATATAACTAAAGCCTTCCCTCATATTTTTAAAACATGGTACAGATACGTAGACGACATCTTTGCAATAGTGCCCTACAAACAAATAGATGATGCTTTGAAACTACTCAACCTGCAAGAACCCAGCATACAATTCACAGTGGAAACAGAAGAGGACTGTACTCTACCTTTTTTGGACCTTAAAATCACAAAAAGCAATGAAAAACTAGAATTTGGTATCCATAGAAAAGCAGCACACACAGATAATTACATCAAAGCAAATAGTTTCAACCCAATTCCACACAAACATGCAACCATCAACAGTCTCACACACAGATTAGTAAATCTACCTCTCAGCCAGCAAGAATATCAAAACAAATACCATCAAACCTTAAAAACTGCAATTAAAAATGGATATGGAAAAAACCTTGTAGATAAAAAACTAAAATCATTCAAACTTCAAAGGAGATTAAAACAGATCACAGCTCTCACACCAATAAAACAAGAAATTAGATTTGCTAAATTTACTTACCACCCCTGGGCCACAAAAAAGTTCCAAAAAATATTCAAGAAATACAATATAACATTGGCACCAAAAACCAATTACAACATTAAAAACCTACTTCACAGTAATAATACTGATAAGATAAAACCAGAGGAAAAGTCAGGCATTTACAAGATTAAGTGTAAAGACTGTGAAAAAATTTACATAGGGAGGACAAAAAGAAGCATAGGCACTAGAATGAAAGAACACTTCAGGCACTTAAGATACAAAAATATTGATAAGTCCACAATAGCAGCTCATATCTGGTCTGAAAATCATGAAATTGAAGATAGCACAGAATTACTAAAATACGTACAAAAACATAGTGAACTCGTCATATGGGAGAGGATATACATAGAAAAACATAAAAACCAACTAATGAACTTTAAATCCCGCCAGAAGAGAATCCCACATTTAAGTTCATCACTAAATCAACAGATGGCAGCAGCAACTCCAGAATTACCCACACCACTGGATCAAGCTTTAGTCGCATAAGAGCCGAAGATGCAAACGATGATTTGCAAAACATGTCCTCAAAATAGGTACGAAAGTGAAGCAGATGTGTAATAAATACGACTCATCTAAAAATTAATAATTATTTCCTTTCACTGTGGTGTTCCAATACAGTTAAATCTCGATATAAGGACATCATTATTAGAAATTTTTTATAAATTTTCTATTTTGCGTTTTTGCATATTACAAAAAAACATATATGCTTTGCTGATTTCAGTGTTGCCAGATGGACTTACCTGATGGTGATTTGCTAAAACTGTATAAATACTGGTTGCCTGAAGGACATGGTCCTCTTCATGCCATCTACTTGGTTTCAGTAAATGCTGATCAAAAGAAGAAAATGAAATTAAGTGCAAAGGTAAGGCACAGTTATTTTAGAATGTGAAGATTAGTTCTGTATTAGCTTTTGTTTATGGGATCCTACAAAATGTATATGCTTGTAAATCATTTTACAGAATGGTGAAATTATTCTAATACAGAATTTTGTCATACTGGACATTTTTACTTTCTCTACCATGTAAATAGAAGATTGAGAAGATTCCATCCAAAAATTCAATACCAAGATTTCATTGAAAATATGGTTTTATATCTCCTGAATCCAAGAAAAGCATACTTTTAGAACAAGTGTGTGTGTGTGCGTGTGCGCGTGCGCGTGGGCATGGGCGTGGGCGTGGGCGTGGGCGTGTGCGTGTGTGCACTCCATTATACTGTGCAATACTACATGCTTGACTTCTTAATGCATTGGTTTACATCATATAAAGCACAATTTAACATAATTTAGCTTATAGTACATGATTTCATAATATAGTTTAACTTGTTCTTTTATTTTGAAAAGGTAAATTGGAATTAACATTGTGAAGTAATGTAATACTTAAAATTAGACTATGTGTCAGCTGAGACACTGTGTACTTTACATACCACAAATTTTCTTTCAATGCATTTCCCCTCCACTTGAAGGCATTATCAAGAAACTAATAATAAAATCCAATTACAAACTTCCTTTTCTGGACCTAAAAATAATAAAAAATAATTGCAAGTTAAAATTTGGTATTTACAGGAAAGACACACATGCAGACAACTACATCAAAACCAATGGTTTCAACTCTAGACCTCACAAACATGTAGTCATCAATAGCCCAACCAAGAGATTTTTAACAACCAAAAGATTTTGAACAACCAAAATATTTTTACAACCAAAAGATTTTTAAATTGAAACTACCTAAATTTTTAAGTGAAGCATGTTTTTATTCTATTCAAGAGTATTTGAAAGTTAGTTATAGTATTATATTTTGGCATTTACTCTTATACATGTTTTTTGTAATTTCTGTATTTAAATTTTGTACTTAAATTTTGTAAATATTTTTGTTTTGACGTGTCCACAATCTTGTATGGAGATTAAAAGGATAAATAAATTGAATTGAATTGAATAGACTGATCAACATACTGATGGATGAAAAGGAATACATGACCAATATACCAAAATAATAGAAATGGCAACAACAAACGGTTTCAGCAAAAAATTGGTAGACAAGAAAATTAAAAAATTCAGTAGACAAAAACAGTTGAATGAGATCACCAACTTAACAGCTTTTAGGGCAAAAAAGGATACAACAAATTCACATACCACCCATGGCCAACCAGAACATTTCAAAAGATTTTCAATGGATTTAACATCATCCTGGCACCAGTAAACAAATTCATTATCAGAAAACTCATCACAAAACCAAAAATAGACAAAATTTTTCTGGTAAATAAATCTGGTATTTATAAAATTAATTTCTCAGACTGCAATAAGATATACATTGAAAAGATGAAATTCAACATTGGAACCAGATTAAAAGAATACTTTAAGTTAAGCAAAAAGAAACAAATAAATCTGCAAGTAGCAGCACATTTCTGGAATCATAACCACAACATAGAACATAAAACCCAATGACTAAAATCAGTTCACTTGAATCAAGAACTAAACACCTGAGAAAACATTTATAAAAAGAATTTCGAAACACATTTAATGAATTTTGACATTCTATTAGAAGAAAGCATTTTACTTAGCCTCATTGGATCGTCACCAGATGTCTCGTCTCCAGAGAACCATGATCAGCTGTAACACAAAAATTCTAGCCAATCAACAATTTCTTGATAATGCCTTCAAGTGGAGGCAAAATGCATTGAAACAAAATTTGTGACACACACACACACGCACACGCGCACCCGCGCGCACCCGCACACACAAGAAAAGTCAGATACCAAACTTGGTACAGTAGAGTCTCGGTTATCTGACCTTCAGTAAACCAACCTTCCATATAATCCGACGCATATTTCTCAAATAACAATCACTTAATAAAATTTTTATTTTGTCAGTGACTAAATTCTGTGACAGTCTGTGCGGAGGGTGCATTAAATTCTGTGATAACCTGTGCGGAGAGTGGTTACAGTACTCTCACCAGTTCTTGATCAGCAGGATGTGCGTCCTTAAAACTTCAGTGAATGTGCAGGTATATCTTGGGTGTGGATGATATTGTTTTCATTTCCTGTGAGTACAATACGGCAAGTGAAAGAAAGTGGTTGTTTCCATGGAAGACATGTTGACAGCATTAAAGAGACTGGACAAGGGTTAAACTCCCCAAAAAATGGCTTCAGATTATGGTGTTGGGTGTGTTAAAGTGAGTAACTGGAAAAGCTTTGGGTGGTTTCATCATTGGAAGAAACGGTGCGGTATTAGGCAGCTTAATATCTGTGGTGAAAAATTGCCAACTAATTCTGACTATGTTTTGAAATTTGAAAAGGAATTCCCAAAAATTAATTCTGGCTGAAGGTTTAACTGGTGATCAAATTTTTAATTGACGAAACTGGACTATATTTCAAGATGCTGCCATCTAAAACTCTTGCAGCACGAACAGAGGCATCTGCCTCTGGCTACAAGCATAGTAAGGAAAGGGTTACTATTATTGCCTGCACTAATGTTATGGGGAACTTTGAAGCTAAATTGCTAATAATTGGTGAATCTAAAAGGCCTAGAGTACTTAAAAACAACTCTGTTAGGTTTATTTGAAGGAATTTAGTAACAGTGACGTCAAAATTAATTGTAAAAACCATTTGTAGTCAGTTTATTGATACTCATCACTTACTTTTCTTATATTCTTGAGGGACTAGTTTCAAAGGACATTGCCTCCATTTGTAACGGTTCCCCTTGGTCATAAACATAAAGTCGCTTAACATATGTTATATCAAAATAATATTAGGTTAGCATAGATATTCTATACTGATTATTTTGTATCGAAAGGAAATACACAGCTATTACAGAAAAACACATTATAATAGATAGGGCAAATATATAAAATAAGAAGTGTTTGATGGACTAGAAATGTAGATGAATGGAGAAACAGAAATATGAGGTCCCTCAAGGTTGAGAACACAGGTCGGTTGGCTTTCTTCATAACAAGTTCACCTCTAGGAACAATGCCTCTGAACCATGTGGAGGGTCGGTCTGCCACCCTGTCCTCTCTTTCACGCCAATACGTACGTGATCGATACAATAGAGTCATAGATTATCCGAATTCCTAAACTTTCGCAGCGTACATGCTTCGGAATTAAATAAGTGGACGCTGAGGGAAACTCTCTATCAATGTTCAGTCATGCGCACATACAAAATTCGTACGATCATTAAAACTCGAAATTGAAACCAACCAATTACAGTTTAGAACTTACACACGTGATTCACACAAAAATTCAAAATGTAACGATAGAGGGGTAAATCCAGGAGGTAGTGGATCCGTGATTTGGATAGCTGAGACACTCTCTCTCAGCCAGGGCGTAGTGAAACCATGTCGTACATACCAGTGCGGTAGGAATACACTGAATACACAACACGTGTAAAGAACTCTATTGTTACTGCCAAACACAACACACGAGTCTGCAAGCAGCGACTTTCCAGGTGGCGAGTGAGGTAGGTAATTACATTAGTGAATAAATCGATCATGGAACAGTCGAGGTGTTTTCTTCGCTAATCACACCACATCCAGTCAGTACATATCCCACACCGTGGAACAAAGAAGAGAACCCATGCAGAGCGAACCCCGAGGAAAACCCCGACCTGTCCACTAAACTTCCCCCGTCCGTAACCCTCACCCGTCACCTTCCCTACCTTATGAGCTGTTGAGTGCTGAGAGGACTCAACCAGATTCCTAACGGGCAAGGACCACCTCACATTTTCAACCTCTCTCCCTCAATAATATAAGAAAAGTACGTGATGAGTGTCAATAAACTGACTGCAAATAGTTTTTACAATTTCTGTTATGTTCTACCAGTGTATTACACTAACCACAATTCTGCCTGATGTCTGCTGCCATCTTTAAAGACTGGTTCTTAACACAGTTTGTGCCATCTATAGAGAAGTTTCTAGCTTCCAACAACATCCCAAGAAAAGCCCTCCTTCTACTAGACAATGCCCTATCACAGCCAAATGTAGAAGAACTTAGAAGTGGTGATATCACGGTCTTGTTTCTCCCACCTAAGGTGAAGTCATTGTGCCAACCAATGGAAAAAGGGTGCTGGAAACAAGAAAAGAAAATATCAGCAACAACTCCTCTTGTCCCTGATAGAGGAAATGGACAATGTCAAGTACATGACGAAAAAGTTAAGATCTATCAACATGAAAGATTCATTATTAAATTTTAGATGAGTCGCATTTCTTAACACATCTGCTTCACTTTCGTACCTATTTTGAGGACATGTTTCGCAAATCTTCGCTTGCATCTACGGCTCTTGTGCGACTGACGCTAGATCCAGCGGTGTGGGTAATTCTGGGGTTGTTGCTGCCATCTGTTGATTTTGTGATGAACTGAAAAGTGGGATTCTCTTCTAGCGGGATTTCAAAGTTCATTAGTTGGTTTTTATGTTTTTCTATGTATATCCTCTCCCATATGACGAGTTCACTATGTTTTTGTACGTATTTTAGTAATTCTGTGCTATCTTCAATTTCATGATTTTCAGACCAGAAATGAGCTGCTATTGCGGACTTATCAATATTTTTGTATCTTAAGTGCCTGAAGTGTTCTTTCTTTCTAGTGCCTATGTTCCTTTTTGTCCTTCCTATGTAAATTTTTTCACAGAAGAGAATCCCACTTTTCAGTTCATCACAAAATCAACAGATGGCAGCAACAACCCCAGAATTACCCACACCGCTGGATCTAGCGTCAGTCGCACAAGAGCCGTAGATGCAAGCGAAGATTTGCGAAACATGTCCTCAAAATAGGTACGAAAGTGAAGCAGATGTGTTAAGAAATGCGACTCATCTAAAATTTAATAATTTTCGCTTCACTGTGGTGTTCCAATACAGTTGAATCTCGATATATGAAAGATTCAGATTCAGATTTTATTCACCATTTGCAAAAAATTTTACAAGGCTTCATCAGAAATACATTAAACATAAATAAGAACTGTACAATAATTTACATACATTAGTACTATAAATCTTTTATATTGCATGACTAACTACTATTGACATGTGATATTTTATACTCTTCAATTGAATAGAAGGCATTTTTAACAGGTATGTCTTAATTGCCTCAATTTTCTTAACCTCTGAATTTATTTCTTTGATGAGGTGAGGTAAAAGATTGTATAAATCTTTTACATTGTTTTCAATACACTTGTTACCTAGCGTGTCTCTTAGTCTGTTTCTAAATTAGTTCAGTTTTGTTCTTGTGTTATGCCTGTGACATTGCATACTGGATGGCTCAGGCTTGGGAGAAATCGAAATGACATTACTGTTAGGTGATGATGAAAATAAAGAAGAGATAGTACAAGAAGACATGGGTGACATTGTTCCCTTACTGAACCGCATTCCTGGCTGTGAGGATGCCATGACTCAAGATGCTAGTAGCTGGTGTGCAGAAAATCAACAGTTTGAACTCACAAAATCATATTGTTGAGTTCTAGAATGGTAATGACAATGAGGATGAGGCAGAATGGGAAATTGAAGAACAAAATGAGAAGATGAGTCACACTGAAGGTTTAAGTGCTTTAGAGATGGCATTAAGATATGTGGAGCAACAGTCGGAGGCAAGTGCAACTTGAGGTATTGATGTTTCGTCGATGGTTAAAACTCGCAGCAAGGAAACATCATTCAAAAGGCAGACAGACTTCATTAAAAAGTTTCTTTTCTTAAGACATTTGGAGCTTCTGTTTGTTCAATATTGCATGTAGAATTGGTTTGATTATTCAGTAAATACCGCAAAACCCACAATTGTTTTAATAATACAGTATAACTACCATGTTTAACTCCTTTTCCAACTCATTTTGTACTATCCATCATTTTTGGTTATCCAACCTTGTCCAGGGCCCATTTAGGTCAGATAATCAAGACTCTACTGTATTTAAATTGAAATCTTCCAAGGATATGGTACAAAGATTTTTGAGAAACCCCCACCCCAAACTAATCTTTATATGGAATATTTTTAAAAAATTTTGTTTTTCTCAAAAATGGCTATAATAATTTTGATTAAAATGCCATACGTTTTAGATATTTTCACGACAGATTAAATGCATAATGTTGAATTTTCTGGGAATGTCCTCAGAAGTGCTCTTCATTCAGGATGACTTTTGCATAACTGGTAAGCTATAAGAGATGGACAAAATGTTACTGCAAAAAATAAAAGCTCATTAAAACATACATTTATTTGAAATATGTTTTTTTGTGGAGAAAACTGTTTCAGAGTTATTCTTCGTTAGTTGTCTGAATTTCCCAATACTTGCACTTTTAACAAATGAGAAGTCGTTATTCAGTTTTTTATCTCTTGGAAATGGAAAAAGAATGGAATTTAATAACCATCTCATAGTGATCAGCTCCTAAAAGGTTTGGCTATTAAAGTCCACTCTATTTCCACATTCCCTTGCACCTACAAGAAAATTAGCAATAATTTATATGCAAATGCATATAGTGCATATATTTGCATGTTTAAGGTATAATTGCATATTTCCTGATTATGGCATGTTTGTGCATATATCAAACATTTTTACACTATTGACTCATATTTTATAAATTAATAATATAAATTCAAATTCAAATCAAATTTTTTACTATATATGTAGTGCATATTAGCATATTTTAGTGGAAATCAGCATATTTTAGAACATATTTTAGTGCATAATTTAAAGATTTTTACAGCATTAATGCATGCATATTTTAGACTTTTTAGTTCGTATAAATCCGATGTCTAGCAATAAGATAATATTTATCTTGGTGAACATGAAGTAGATAGAGGAATAAGCATTTGTAAGAATAATTTGTATAAGGGTAGTGAAAGTCATGTGAGTGCAACACATTAGATTTTTACTTTCTGTATCATATACATAGTAGTTAGGGAAGGTATTGCATTCTACCCAAACATTTGATATCACGATTTCACCAGAAGTACACATTTTGAAGCCTCCTGAATCCAGAAAAACATATTCAGAAAAATATATGTGTGTCTGAACAGCATAACTCAAAACTGAAAGGCCAATTAAATACTGAACTTACTACTACAATTGAGTGGAAGAATTAGACATAATTCTTAGACTTAATTAGACATAATTTATTTATCATAATTTATAAAGATGAGTTGGATTAGATATGCTTAACATCACTAATTAAAAAATGTACCTGAAATTATATAGAATAAAAAGAAGGATTTCAGAAAGTGGAGTGCCATTGTTACTAAAATTAGGCAAATGAGTCAATTACGTAGAAAATGAAGCTAGCTACAGTGAAGCAATAAATATTACACAAATAAAAATATTTGCCACTTAGGCTTCACTTATCTTAACAAATTGGTGTTGATACTTCTTTTCAAATGGAAATTGATTTCACAAACAAATCGTTTGCATCCACAGTCCACAGATAAACTCCATTTATTATGAGGAGTTGCAAAATCGATTTCCATTTTAAAAGAAGTATCAACACTAATTTGTTAAGATAAGTGAAGCCTAAGTGGCAAATATTTTGATTTGTGTAAATGAGTCAATCTTGTATGTAAGTGGAGAAAAGTATATATAAGACTGACTCATTTGCCTAATTTTAGTTTTTGTACCTGAAATGTTTTGAGCACTAAAGCTTGTCCCCATCACCAACCATGTCCAACTGATATTTGGTGTTGTTGACAGTGGGTGGGATGAAGTTTCATCAAAAATCCTGAAAGAATGCAAGGAAGAATTAGTTAAAATCCTAGTACATCTAATAAATGCCTCTATTGATGAATATCTTAGATAATCTTGACTAAATAAATAGTATTTGTATGATATAAGTGTAATAGTGTATAGTTTATGATTTATTTATTTATTTATTTATTTATTTATTTATTTATTTATTTATTTATTTATTTATTTATTTATTTATTTATTTATTTATTTATTTATTTATTTAGCATTTAATTTCTGTACAGAAATATCTGCTTTTTCAAGATACAGTACAAACAATACAAACCAGAAATTCAGAAAATACAGAATTAATTCTGCATGCAATAATCAGATTAAATTGTATCAATGTCAACAAATACAGAAAACTTACATGAATTGTCAACCATTAGTATCATAAAATTATTCTCAGGTAATCATTTACTCTACTTAATCTGGTATCTAAAATATTCAAAGAACTCTTGAGTACTATAGAAGCACTGATTTATTAAAAATGATTTCACATCTCTTCTGAATCTTTTCTTATCATTGTTTTCGATTTTCTTTAAGATTAAGTTATACATGTGAACCCCTTTATGAAGTACTGAGTTAAGTTTTTTATTTGATCTTGATCCCAGTATATGTAATTTAGCACCATTCCTAGTATAATGTTCATGAATAGTGTTATTTGTTTGAAAATATTGTATGTTGTTGTTTATAAAGCATACGGTTTCTAAGATATACAGACATGGCAGAGTTAGTATATTATTTTCCTTAAAATATTTCATACAATGAGTCCTTTTGCTTAGATTAAACATTCTTCTTATTATTAAATTTTAGATGAGTCGCATCTCGATTCTTCTTCTTATTTTCTTTTGTGTTACAAATAAATCTTTTATTTCGGTAGCTGATCCCCAGATAAAGATACCATATGCAAGATAAGACTGCACATATGAATAGTAAATCAGCATTAATGTTTGTGTATTACAAATTTTCCTTAGCACTGGTATTATGTAGTGGGCTTTATTAATTTTTGCAGTAATATACTGAATATGCGGCTTCCAGGTTAAAAATTTGTCAATAATTACCCCCCAAAATTTTGTTTCATTGGTATATTGTATTACCTCATTGCCAAAAGCGATTACAGGAGCTATATTAGCTTCATTTCTATTTGATAGTGAAATATGCATACTTTGTGTCTTTTTAATATAAGTAGTAATTTATTATTAGTTAGCCAATGCATCATATTTGTCATCACAGTATTAGCATAATTTTGCAATTCAGAATTATTGCAGCCTTTGATAATTATATTAGTGTCGTCAGCATATAGAATAGTTTCTGCATGGGGAATATTAAGTGGAAGGTCATTAATATATACTAGAAAAAGCAGTGGTCCCAGGATAGAACCCTGTGGAACCCCACATCTCACAATTTCAATATTGGAATTAATATTATGACCATTTAATTCATTATTAACTACAGTATACTGTCTTCTACCCTCAAGGTAGGATTCAAACCAATCATGAGTTACCCCTCTTATACCATAGGCTTCAAGTTTGGATAATAGAATATTATGGTCAACCAAATCAAATGCCTTAGACAAATCCATAAAAATCCCAACAGTATAATTATTTGCCTCAAACCCTTCTAATGTTTGTTTCATAAAGGAGTATAGTGCATTATAAATTGATTTATTTTTCCTAAATCCATTTTGTTTATCACTGAATACATATTTTTCAAGAAAAGGAGATATCCTGTTGAACATAACAGTTTCCAAGATTTTTGAAAACCCCGATTGAACTGAGATAGGTCTATAATTATCAACATTTTTTGTATCTCCCTTCTTAAATACTGGTACAACTTTTATTAATTTTAAGACATTAGGAAATTTGCCTGTTGATATAGAACAATTACATATATCCATTAATGGTGCTACTATATATTCTTTGCAAGATTTGATTATACACTTTGGTATGTCATCAAATCCAGCAGAGAATGTGTTCTTTTTTGAATGTATTATTTTAAGAATCTCCTCAGAAGTTACTGGTTTGAGAAATACACTTTTATCGTTTCTGATTAATTTGATAGGAGTATTTGTTATAGTGGGATGAGTCAAAGGTACTCTATCAGCAACACTAATAAAGTGTTTATTAAGGATATTTGATACCTCAGCAGGATTATCTAATTTTGTATTATCAACTATTAAAGTAATTTTGTCTCTAGTTCTGACCATGTTGTTAGTGCTTTCATTTTTTACTATATTCCAGATAGTCTTATTTTTATTCGACGAATTTGAAATGCAAGTATCTATATATTGCTTTTTTGCAGCTTTTATTACCTTATTATATATTTGCTTATACTTCTTATGATATTCTATAAATGCTTCAGTTTTGTTTACTTTACTCAACTGATTTAGATAGCGTTTTCTTTTGCTAGAGATAATAATTCCCTTTGTTATCCATTTCTTCCTTTTACTAGTTTGCTTCTGTTTAACAACTGTATAAGGAAAAGCTGTATTAAAATTATGCAAAAATGTCAGTAAAAACTTTTGCAATTTTTCATCTATTCTTTTTTCCTTGTACACATCAGTCCAGTCTTCAAGGTTTAAGAGCGTATTGAAATATTGAATATTTGCAGTAGAAAATACCCTTTTATAACATGTTTGGGGAGTTATTTTAGCATTATTAGTCCTAAAGTTTGTTAAATTGGATACAATAGCATTATGATCTGAGTAACCAGTGTTAATATTCTCCAGCTTGACAGTAATGATAGATTTGTCTAGAATTATAACATCAATTGCCGTATTTGACTGTAAAGTTAATCTTGTGGGGTTACTAATTACATTTGAGAGATTGAACAATGCTAGTAAGTTTTTTAATTTATGTACTGATGGGTTGTCTTTTAAGAAGTCAACATTAAAGTCTCCACATATAAAGATTTGTCGAGAGTGTTTTTGGAGTGTATTAATCAAACTCTCAAGTTTATCTAGGAAAGCAGCATAACACCCATTTGGAGAGCGATTGATACATACAATAAATAATTTTAGTTCCTGTATATCAATTATAGAGTGTTCAAATATCAGTTCTTCATTTAGCATATTGGTTTTTAAATACCTCTTATATTTGATTCCTTTTTTTACTGCAATCATGGTACCCCCATGTGTGTAGTTTTCCCTACAGAACAAGTCTGCAACTATAAAGTTTGAAAAGATATGCAAATCTAGGCTAATGCAGGTTTTTTTAATCCAATGTTCTGTAAAACAACATACCTGAATATTTTCCATTGAGTTTAAGAAAATTTCAATTTCAAGAAGCTTATTGCCAAGGGACTGTACATTATGATACACTATACTTAAGTCATTTATGTCTGTTATTTTGCTAATACTTGACTCATATTTTGCATGACAATACATTCTGCAGTCATCATTTAATTTGTTATAATTTCTTATTTGTTTGGAATCCTTAATTGCTTTATATTTTACTCTGCCAAAATTATTATTAATATTAGATATTGCTCTTAACTTTATAAGATCACAACTACCATTTAATATGAGTTTTTTGGTTTGCAGCATGCAATGTATCTATTAAACAATTTACCAATAATTAGTGAACCCCTTCTATTTAAGTGAAGTCCATCTCTCCCAAGATCCCTATCTGTGATCCATGAGTTTCCGTCAATAAATATACAGTTCTTTTGTTCACACACCCATTCTAACACAGAATTTATTGCATCAATGTATCGGGGGTCTTCGTCCCGACGTCTCAACACTCCACTGATTTATTATAATTAGGTTATTTTAGAACTTATTTAAGTAGATACTAAACTATGTGATTTTCTGGTTGTACATATTTAACTTGACGATGCTTTGAATATGTTTTGTATTCTTTTAAGCAGATAATAAACGAATGAATGAAGTTCTCTTCATTCTGGATAATTTGAGTTTGAAAAGGGGCGGGGGGCATTAAAAGGCCTACCACTGTGACCTCATGCAGATCTATTATACATTCCCAACTTTATTGCTATGAACTAAGTAATAAAACCCATGGCGCGACAGCCCTTAGAGGGCCAAGGCCTACCAACCCGACTGCTGGCCTCACGCCCACTTACGCACGGCAGAGGTAGACGATCATCCAACCGATATGGGGAGGAGATGTGGTCAGCATCTTGGCATCCCCCAGCCGGAATGTTGGTTTCTGTGACCAGGTAAGCTCCTCACTTTCCTCACGATGCTGAGTGGGCACCAGTCCTATACCCGGGACCTAAAATCCCCACCACATGGGTGGGATCGAACCCGGGCCGGTTTCCGTGGCCAGGGACTAAGACATGTTGCCTTAGCCCGCTACGCCACGGCGCAGGACTCAACTAAGTAATATGCTACTCATAATGAATTTACTCAGACTACTAATTGATGCCTCTGATAGATCAACCATCCTTGGAAACAGCCGCAACCTGGCCTGGTAGTTAGACCACTCAACTCTCACCAAAGCTGCCAAGGTTCGATCCCAGGTGCCTACATGTGAGATTTGTGATGGACAAAGCGGCATTGGGGTAGGTTTCCTCCCGGTACTACAGTTTCCTTAGCATCTCATTCCACCGGTGCACCATCTTCATTTCATGTGTCATCAGTGTCACCACCTATGGTGACACATGTAGTAAAAGTGGGTATTAAGCACTACAAAAAAAAGTCCTTGGAAAGTTGCTGCCAAAAATGTTGCTCTTAGATGAGCAAGATTCACATAACAGATGAATAACTGATTCATCTGCTTGCCTACATTTAATACAGATTAGGTCATTATACAGTCCCATTCTGTACAGGTTGTACTTCAGAGCACAGTGTCTTGTTACCCAGGAAAGCTTCCTCCTATTCAGCCTTAGCAAGTGTTTAATCTTGTTTTTGTCCAGTTCTTCATACTGGATGACTTTTGCATCACTAGTAAACTGTAAGAGATAGACAAAATGTTACTACACATTACATGTCGACTTTGTTAAAGTACACATTTTTTGCAAATTTTCACTCAATTAACATGAAGTGCATGTGTGTGTATTATATTAAATTTTCTCATAATTCAGTAAAATTCCAATCAAGCTGCAAAAATAAAGTTTATTTTAGATTATTGAGAATGAAATAGAGTAAAATAGACTTGTAATCTAAGCCTTACAACTGCTTTTGTAGAATTATGCTACAGTATGTTTTAATATGAGCTACTATGTATATAAGCTAAATAAATGTCATTTTTCCAGTCCAAAAGAAAGTTTAAATGGTGCACAGCAGGAGAAATAGAAAAACTAGTGGCAGATGGTCAACTGAGAAGTTTGGAAGTAGCCGACTGTGCAAGCAAAGTAGTTGGAAATATCATAACAACTTCCAGAAACACATATTATGATATATATCAGGTGCCAGAGGGGCCATTTGAAGATATTCTTGGTGTCAGCCCTCTACGTACAATAATAGAGGTCCTGGAAAGTCACACAGTGATAAGAACACAAGGCAACAATTTGAATCCTTATGAACAACTTGTTGCTGCAGCTGGTTTTAATAAAACAGGTAATATTAAATAATTGAATTGGATGACAGTTGTCATACCCTCAGCTAGGTTTGTGCACATTCTGTAGCGAAACACACCTGCATGTGTCTAATGAGTTCTGGCAATTGCATGAGGCAGAATAAAATTATTGTGTTGTATGTTGATGATAAATTATTGAATATGATTCAGTACACACAGCCTATGTTTAGATACATGGCCAGGCTAGCTGGAATCATCTTGGCTTGCTGTTTGCTAGCAAATTCAAGCATTCATACCTCTTACTCATGTGCACAGATTTCTCATGAAATATATAATTACAATAACCACATACATTCTCACATTAAGGAGGTCTGGGTTCGATTCCCGTGGCTGGCCTACCCAATCCATTGGCTTTTTTCAGGGATTTTCCAGGACACCAGGTGAATGCTGGGTAGGTTAATTACATCCCCAAATTTCCTGTCCCTCCCTTTCATCTGCATTATCATTTCACATCATCTCTCATCTGGTGATCTCTTTCGGGGCAGAAGTGTCGGTGGGAGTCTCAGCGCTGCATAGCAGGATGATATACTCCTGGTAAACACTTCTTTCTCCAGTAGGATGGTCTCCGGTCTCTGGACTGGCCTGATAAGCCATTTCAGGATCATAGTGGGTCAGACACTAGTTGTACTGGCTTGCCGGAAATGAAATGAAATGTGTAGTGTTTAACGCCCGCTTTTACTACATAAGGCACCACAGGCAATGACACTGATGATACAAGAGATGAAGATGGAGCACCGGTGGAATGAGATGGCGGGGGAAACCGAAGATCCCGGAGAAAACCTGCCCCAGCGCCGTGTTGTCCACCACAAATCTCACTTTGCGGTCGCCTGGGATCGAACCTGGGCCGCCTTGGTGAGAGCCAAGCAGTCTAACCACTGAGCCACGGCGTGGCCTGGCTTGCCGGAGAGTTTCCAACTGCTCAATTGTAGGTACCCTGCCCTCTGCTTGGTCGTGACTCCTTGGGTCGACCGCTCTCCGTCTCCTCTCACCTCATCCTTGCTCCCGGGAATGTTCCACTTGGGGCAAAGGCATAGTAGATCAAGTCTGGTTGTAGTGCCAAATTCTCTCTGTAGCATAATCCAATCCAACCAAATACTTTTATCAGAAAAGATGTTGAAAGCTCAAATCTATGTTTGGGGGGGCAGTAGTGTATGTACCTCACATTCAGGAGGTCCTGAGCTCAAGTCCTGTTAGAGTTATACCTGGATAAGGTTTTCCTTTAGGGTTTTCCCTTGTATGGAGAGCATAAATGAAAGCAAATTAAGTTTTGAAAGGTAGAATCAGAACAGAAAAATACAATACCAGAGCTGGGATTTGAACCACAGGTCTTCTGCTGTATGTGCAGTTGCTCTACCACTGAACTCTTTCATAACTTAAGTGGCATTCAAAGCCAAGGTTTGTGAAATTTCTGATTTCTGTGCACGTTTTCTCAAATACCTGATTGGATGACATTTTAACTTTTCTCTGTTGTCAATGTGTCTTCTGTAAGAGCTTGGCAATTTAATCTTTGTTTTTTATCAAGAATGGATCCCATTACCCTAAATCTGTTTACAAGAATACAAGCCATTTATTTATGAGAAACAGAAACAGCTGGGAATGTGTCAAGTTGATGTCTTACTTCTCTTCACGAGTTAGTTGTCACATAGGAATCACTTAAGAAGATTTTGTGTGCTGAAGTACATATATGGAATTTTAGGCATTATAACAGCATTAACACATTATAACAAAAACATCTGGTCTCACAATATAACATGTGTACAGCACAGGCTATACATCAACTGAAGCTAGCACAAGGTGAGGTAAGCAAGAAGAACAGAACTGCTTAAAACAGCGTATTGCATGAAACGTAATTCTCCATAATGTGGTCACCTGTCCAAACAAAGTCTCTGTGCCCTACAACAGCATATTTTCCTCAAAAGATGTTTGGAAAACATTGGTACAAAACATATGTAGTTAACAGTGCCCACAGTATCTTGCACGTAAACCTGAAAAGGGACCTAACAGCATTTGATATTGTCGCAGTTTATAATCCAAATGACCAAAATATTGACAACTTTATTACTGACATGGAAAATATACTGTGTAAGAGGCTTGCAAAATCTGCCATCATCATAGGCAATGTAAATATTAATTACCTCACGCAGAGTAAAAGTTTCAAAAACTACAATACCTTAATTGCAAGTTTCAACTTTGTACAAGGTAATAAAGTATACCCAAAAAGAATATGCAATACCTCAGCTATACTAATCGACCATGCACTTATCAATAAAAATGATATCCCAATATTTATATCTAACATAATGCATATCAGTGACCATAATGTACTTATAATTGACATAAAAGAACATTTTTGCAAAGCCCTTCATGGTAAGCTTACCACTACTAGAATGTCAGTTCAAGAATTGAACTCTATAGATCATAATAGACCTTCCTTATTCATACAAGATATTGGATTTAACTGTGTCGCAAATGACCCTAATGAATATTATAACTCACTATTGCAATTTATAAAGGAAAGGGTTTTCACTCTGCTCTTATAGGTGCAAAAAACTTGTGTCAACTAAATTGAGGCATAAACCATGGATTAATACTAACTTTTTAGCTGTAATGGTAGTTAAAAGTATTATAATGTTTAAGTTGAATGTGTGGAAGTGAGATTCTAGAAGGAAATTTAGTAGGCCATGTAATGACGATATAAAAAAAATGAACGGTTGCTATAAAAAGAGAATGCAAAATGCAACAGTAACTGGGAGTGGAGAATTAAGGAGGCTTTGGTGATTTTCTCTTAAAGGAGCACACTTAGTTGTGATGCTGGATTTCAGTTCAGCTCCTCTTGGAAACCGGCCTTAAAAATGGAAATCCATTGAATTAAGAAGCAAAGATCAATACAGCTTGATAATCAAGTTAAGTAGTTACGTTTCTTTGACACAATTTTCTATACTCACGCCATCTCCTGACCTGGCATTTAATTTACTGAAAACAGTCTTTTGTTCAGTAATGCGAATTTTGATAGTGTTTTGTCTTTGTTTATAGTTGTGTTATATCCAGTATTTCAATTTGTGGTTATAACATTTTATAAATATCCTGATGATGGGAGAGATGTACACTACCGAAACGTCGATATCTAATCGTCTTTTCACCTGGCTGGCTGCCCAAGAAGAAAGTGAGCGTATTCATCGCCAGGAAAGCTTCAGGTCTTATTTTATAAACCAGTAATTGGTTCCAAACATATAACAAAATTGCAGACAGCAATAAACAAAGTAGAAAAATGGTGCTCCAAGAACAACCTGGATATTAACATATCAAAAACAGAAACAATGATTTTCAGAAATGGAGGAAGAGCTCCCGCAACAGCAGAAATACACATAAGGGAAAGGAAACTAAAAATAATATCTGAATTCAAGTACCTGGTCCTCACACTGCAAACGAGCACCAAATGTTTCACAAAACATATCAAGGAAAAGGCCATGCAAGCTATAATTGCAATGCATGAAATAAAAAACATTAGATCCCTCAGCCTAGAAATGGTGATGCTACTATTTAAGGTAAAAATCCTACTAATACTGATTATATGGCATAGAAATTATATGGCCTCACTTAACAATGAAAAATCTATACATCCTGGAAAGAGTAAAAGCGAGATACATAAAAGCTTTGTTGTTTTTGGCACTAGGAGTGCCAAAAACAACAAAATAAAGACTTGTATACCTGCTGGGGAGGGAAACATTTCTCACAGAGAATCTCAAGACAAGCGTGCTCCTACCAAGCACCAGTGCTTCACAGAATCTTCTAGCAACACTGAAGAGGAAATGAGAAGAAATACAACCACAATTCTACTGTACAGGAGCCATGCCAATTCTACTGCACATGGACGAAGGAAAATATCAAAATGAGGCACATTATCACCAGGTTGGCAGTCCACGGATTCCACCACATGATATGCAAGAACAAGAACTAGCACCAACCAAATATGGACTGTGTGAAAAGGCATGTGATGTTATCACATCAAACTAGGCTCAAGAAAGACAAAGTCAATAACTGAATATGCAAACATATAACTTTATTTGGCTATTTAACAGCAGTTAATTGTATTAATTATAAACCAGTTGCCAAAAGATATAGTGTAGTTCCAGTTACATAACAAGCATAAGTATGAGGCACAAATTTGTATACATAAGGCAGTTACCATGAAAAACAGTATAGTTTCAATCACAAAATAAGTAGAAGGAAGACATAAACCAGTTACCATAAAAAGCACCATAATTTGGGTATATAACCTATTCGCCATGAGAAATAATATAGTTACTATCACATAACAAGCTTAAGGAGGACATACAAGTTTGTCCACTATTGTATATTGCAACATTAGTGTGCTAAATTTCTTGTACCAGCATGGAGAAAAAGTTTGAGTTTCTGAGTGCTCACATGTACTTAATAAATATACTACACACTATTTTTTGCGTGATGAGTATTTATATCAAGTAAATTATATTGAGATATGTGCTGAAATATATACAAGGAACGTTCCATAAGTCTTGGCAACAATGTGATATTTTTCAAAGATGTGGTATCACTATACTGCCTGTACATACATTCAAAACCCTGTTGCAAACTATACAGAATTCTATTGACAGGTAAGTGAGGATGGCTTGGTATCCACATTGGACATATAGCTTGACCATGCTACAAGATGGATATAAGCAGATTGGAAGAGTGATCATATGTGAAAATTGGCATGCTCGGTGGTCAAAATGCTACTCAGTGTCATGTGGACCTACGAAAAGCTTTGAGGCATAAGGCATTGCTCTATCAACAAGTTGCATGTTGGGTGGAGGCATTCTAATAGCGATATGCAACCACTACAGACTTGTGACACGTACACTTTACATCTGCTCATACTGACATGTTCAGAGCTATTATTGAACAGTATTTATAGGACTGGTGTTGGATTGTGGAGAAACTGACGACACATACTGGTATTCCTTTCTTGCAAGTGTTGAAAACAATGTTGTTATGATAAATTAAATTTAAAGGGAGTCGATTAATGACACTAAACAACACTTACTTTTAAATTTTTCCGGAACATGTTTCAGAGGCTTTGCTTCGACTCCCTCTAAATTTAACATACTGGTATGTTGAGAGTAACAGTGTTCCACGTTTTATGAGAGGATGTGAAGGTTGGCAAGAAGTTTTCCAAATGAGTGCCATGTGAGTTAATAGGGGTGTGGAAGTGGACACTACATGAGACCAACCATATCAATCTGGAGCAATTTGCACAAGGGAATGACATGCTTAATCGCATTATTGGTATTGATGAAACCTGGGCATGAGCATACAAACCTGAATTGAAGACATAACCAACATTACTCAGGTTCATGACACAAAGTGCAACAGAATCCATCACCCATGAAGGTGATTCTAGCTCATTCTAGCACATGAGAGTCACATTATTCTGGAATGTCAACATGTTCACGAGGGTGACACCATCAATGCCCAGTACTAGTGTAAAGTTCTGTTGTACCTTTTGCAGTGTGCACTGTGGAGAAAACATCTAGCACTGCTAAATAATACAGTCATACTCAATGATAACGCTACAGCCCACACTGCCGATGTCATCAAGACATGTGTACAGTGGTGTGGATGGAAAATCCTACTTACCCTATTCACCAGACCTCAATCCATGTGAATTCAACCTCATTTCCAAACTGAAGAAACTATTGCGTGTGTGGCACTTTGCAAACAGGGCAGATATCCTAACAGCATGAATGGCAATGCCCATGGCATTCAAAGCCTTGAAAAGATGCCTAGTTATACAGGAATAAAATTCTATAATGTACTTCCAACTTCAGTTAGAACCTGTAATAATTTAAATACATTTAAAACTAATTTAAAAGCCTTTCTAATAGATAATGTATTTTATATCATCAAAGAATTTATGTATCACTGTAAAAATAACTAGGCTTTATTACTGATTTTAGCATATTATATTTAATTTTAGCATATTATATTTATTTTTAAATTCTATACCATTAAGCAATTTATGACTAGCTTGTATGTTTAATCTGATCTCTCCATTATTTTGTTATTTCTAATTGTTTACTTTTAAGAGAGAGTATGTATTACAAATGACATGGCTTAATTGTGTTCAAACACTGTAATATGTTGCAATAAATATGAAATATTCCTCATCATTGCCAACAGTATGTGGATGCCCTGGAAGACTATTTTGAAGGAGAGCCAGTGCTTGAAATGGTACCATTGATTGGTATTTGTTTCATTTGTATTCATGCACACTAGATTTACACAGAGTTCCAGTGCACATTTTTCATTTCAACCTGTGCTGTTAACTCTAGTCCTGAACCCTATTTTATGTTGGCGTTGAGATCCACACTGCCTTCAGGGTGCAATGTATATCATGGATTTCCCTTGTTACATTATCGAACATTATCCCATAGCTGTCAGGACATTTGGGATGACCTTTGTATAAATTATATTTAGAAGGTAATTCACCTAAATGTATTCCTGTGAGTGCAGAATATTTGTGAAGAAGTATTCTTGTGCATGTGATCATATCTTGTTTTACAATACTGCTAGCAATTTGATTTGTTTTTGCTTCATTATGGAAACACTAACAGAAGATATGTCCCAAGTATTTGGAAATAAAAGATGCTTGTTAAAATTGATGTGCCTAATTAATACTAAAGGAATCAAAACAGACTGATGAATTTACATGTAATGCATTCTGCAAATAATTAAATAAAAAAAAGTTGCAGATATTAACAAAAAGAATGTATTGATATATTTCTTTCTCAGAAATTTTTGAGATAAATTGATGAGTTCAGCAAGTATGGAATTTTCTATGTTGAAAACTATGTTGAAGTTAAATAATGGAACTTCCAATAAGTTGTTATGTTTCTTGAAAAACAAAAATTTTGGACATCAACCGAAGAAATCAAAAGCATTTTCAATAAGTTTTCATTTTGAATGATGCTTCCAATGACAATTATCTGTTGATGAAAGTGATTATGATTATGGGGATTCTGGAAGCTTGCCTAAGAGAGAAGCTTATGGAAATTATGATGATGATGTTGAAGATAGGAATGGATTTACTGTGGTAAATATTCCAAATAGTAAAGCAAATGTTTCTAAGTCCTCTAAGTAACCGAGAAGGCTGTTAAGAACTTGATTATTTGAAAATTTTCTGCAACAATATTGCACAGAGGCCTAAGAACTGTCCATCAAATTATTTTTTTCTAACATTTTGAATTGGCAAATATAAGAGTTGGATAAAAAGCAATAAGAACTACTTTTTTTCTCTGAAATAGCTTTATTGACCGGGTACTTATAGTTATACACCTTCAATGTAATTGCCCCATTATTTATGACATTTTGCCAAATGTTCGGAAGGCATCATATAACATCCGCGGGTTTATTTCTGTTGTTGTCCTGTAGTGGCCACCCTGTTGCCTGGATAATTTCATCTCTGGTGTTGTTCCAGATCCCTAGCAGTGGTTCTTTCATTTTTGCAAAGAGGTCATAATCACAGGAACTCATATCGGGTGAGTATGGTGAATGTTCTGATTGCCAGCATCACAAGAGGTCCTGGACAGCAGCAGCGGTGTAACATCTTGCGCTGTCATGAAGAATGATGAGGCGCTGTTCCATGACATGTGGTCGCTTTCACCTGAGTACTGGATGAAAGTGATGTTGCAGGAACATGCGGTAGTAAACAGCATCTACGTCGCCCTTGGTGGTACAGTGAGATGCAGTATTACCCCATCATTGTCATGAGCCACTTTTACAGCACTTTTTGTAGTGCGCACTTTCTTTGGATAAGGAGAAACAGGATGCCTCCATTCATTGGACTGGTATTTTAACTGTGGTTCGTACAAGCAAGTCCAGGTTTCATTGATAGTGATGATTCATCAAAAAAAGTCACTGCCTTCCCTTTGGTACCGGCCCAACAAATCTTGAGTAACAGCAAAGGAGTGCCATTGTTGCACCTCAGAAAAATAATGGGTATCCAACATGCTGCAATTTTGCGGTAGCCCAAAATGTTATACAGAATGTGGAATACAGTTTTGTGGCATGCTCCAACTTCTGCTGCCCACTCACGCGGAGTCCACTGGCAACATCCAACAAGAAATCAAGGAGTTGAACTTTACTGACCTCCACGTGGGAATGTCGTTTATGGTGGTTATCACAGTTTCTCTGCCTCCTCTGAATGCTTTAATCCATTGTGTGACAATGCTATATGACAATGCACCATCACCAAAAGCTTTACGCAGTTCCTGAAAACATTCTTGCATACTCCAACCTTGTACCAATTCAATTTTGAGTCAAGAACTTGCTCTACCTTTGTAAACATGATGTTAGGGAGGTTGTACTATTACTATGAAGTTTGACGGTCCATATACTGCAGTAGAGTGACAAGAGTATAGTGTCTGCTCACTGCATAAAACTCGTCTAACCGACCTTTGATTTGTCAACACAGATGGCAGCTCATCAACCCACTGGTTTTATGTTAGAGCAGTGTTTTCACTATTTTGTATCCAACTATTGTATAGTGGTCTACCAGTGAGGATAAGCAGCAAGAGTGCAACATACTTGAATGCAGAAGATGCAAGTTCTTACACTGATCATGTATTTCGAAGAACATCTGCAACTTCCTTTGTAAATTCTGGTGCTGATATTTAATCACTGAAATGACATGAAGGACGGAAATTTTCTGGTGTGGCAAAGGCTATATACAAAAAACTGTGAAATAGGAGAGGTTTGCCAAGAAGATTTTGTACACAATGAGAACTGATAATGAAGGAATTCTAGATCTAAAGAGCATGATGGAGATGTAGGAATTGCATTTAACGGCTTTAAAGATTTTAGTATCACAATATGCAAAAATAAATTATGTTAATTGATGGAAAACTGATGGACGATGTGTATTTCATTGTATATAAGAATACCTAGTAGTTAACCGGGAAAAACACAAGTCAGTTAGAGAATTTAATGTCATGCTGGGATGTTGGCCATGGTAGCTCAATGGTTAAGAGCAACTGGACAGAGACCAGGAGATCCATGGTTGAAATCCTGGCTATGGCATTGAATTTCTCATTCTGACTCTATCTATCCAAATCTTAGCCTACAGATGGCTAGTGTGGAAAAACAATTAATTTTCATCAACAAACTTAATATAGTGAGTCACCACAAACAGCTCACATCTCATTGTATATGAGAACCCCTTGTGGTTTAGCAGGAAAAATATGAGTCAATTGGAGAATTTAATGTCATGCTGGCATGTTGACCATGGTAGCTCAATGGTTAAGAGCAACCAGATGGGGACTGGGAGATCCATGGTTCAAATCCCGGCTATGGCACTGAATTTTTCAGCCTGACTCTATCTATATAAAAATAAATTTTTGTAGTGTGATGGTTATATTTCACATCATAGTGATTTTTCGGTTATTTATATCAACAATAAGATTTCTGTTATTTACATAGCAACCAGATTAAATGTGGGATTGTCAAATTATGATCCATGTCAACATTAGTAAGCAACAGAAATTAGTTACAACATGCAAAGAATATTTTACTGGTGTTTTAATTTATTAACCCAGAAAAGTACAACTTTATTATCAGTTTTCTGAAACATTACATGGCACCTACATTGTACAGAGTGGGAGATATACTCCTTTGTTAATATAATGTACTTTATCATTAAGATACATAATGATGGTGTTTTCTCATTGCAGAGCAAAATGCTATTTATAAATATTTCCTGAGTTTGTGCTTTCCATGCATGTATATGAACCAGGATATATTCACAAATGTGTGCAGTGCACTTGGCTGGAACAAAGCTGAATCTGTTCGTTTATTTAGGTAAGCACAAATTATCTCACCCAGGTAGGAAGACAACAAAAGTGACATATTTTTTTTCTGCCTAGATCTTAAAAATTATCAGGTTATATGATGTCAAAATATTGCAATTCATTATCAACTTAACTCCAGTTACGTGCCAGTCATTAAGATTAACCTAACACAAGTAATACATTTTCTAATTTTAAGGACTTGTGTACCAGTGCTCTTGGCCATTCTAGTTGCTGCCACTACCTATATAAACAGGGTGTACATAAATAATCACCACTGCACTGCCACCACCACTGCTGCCGCCACCACCATTAATATTTTAAACTTGCACATTCTCTCTGAAATATACAACATAGTTTTGAATCATAATTTCAATCAGAGAAAAACTATTAAAGTTGCCATAACACAAATTTCAAATGTTTATTATGAATCCATTTGTGACACCGCATACATTCATTTCTTGTCACACATACATTAGTACATCTCATTAATATCCCATTCACGGTAAAGTTGCAGCTCTAGTGAAATACAGCATAAGTGTAGGAGTAGAGAAGATTATTCACAATGAAACTATAGACATTATACCAAGCAGGATGGCTATGGTGGTCTCATCTGTAGCCTGCATTCGGGAGGTCTGGGTTCAATTCCTGTGGCCAACCTACCTGACCCATGGGGTTTTTCGGGGTTTTTCCCGGGTCGCTAGGCGAATGCTGGGTAGGTTAATTACATCCCCCAAATATCCTGTCCCTCCATTTCATCTCCATTATCATTTCATATCATCTTCTCTTTCAGGGCAGAAGTGTCGGCGGGTGTTTTGCGGTGCATGGCAGGATGATATGCTCTGAGGAAAGCTACTTCCTCCTCCAGTAGGTCGGTTGCCAGTCTCTGCTCCTCTGCTGGGATTATTTCGGGACCGCCAGCCAGGGACCTTTGGAGCTCAGATCGCCTGACTGGGACCTTTGGGGCTTGGCTGTTGGACTCCTTGCCTTCCCGCAGTAGGGGAGCGTGTCCGTTGTCCTGACCTGTTGGGGGAAGTCCCTAGCCAAGTAAACTGTAGGGACCCTGCCCTCTGTACTGTCGTGGCTCCTTGGGTCGGCCACCCTCTGTCTCCTTCAGCTCATCCTTCCCCCAAGCGTGCCCCCACTGGAGGGCATAGGAACATTGGGCAAGCATGGTGGCCTACGTACCAAGTCCCCTCCATAATGAAATCCTAATCCTAATCCTATAGACATAATGCAAGAAGTTGGCATGGATTTCTAGATATGTAAATTAGATAAGGAAATCTTTCAAGTGCACCCCAAGCTTGAAATTGAATAATATAACCAATAATATACACAATTAAAATTTATCTAATCTACATGAATAAACAGAACACAAAAAGTGTTATGTCAAGCAAACAGATCAACATCTGGCATCAACATTTAAAATAGCAAGATATAACCAAATGGAAAGGTACCAGAGTGTACAATAAATGGTGCAGCCATGTGCTGTTCAGAAGCTGGCATACATGAAGAGAGAAATGCAAGTAACAACTTTGATGTCTGTAAGCTCTTGCATTACATAGTCCCTTAAATGCCTCTAAGAATGTTTCCATTCTATAACATATATGCTTACTTTTCATTGTGAATGGAACTTAACTTAAGGAGATCTGCAGGCAGCAGTGGTATAGTTATTTTCTTAACACCTTTCACCCTGTCATTGTTGGAATTGCTAGTTCTTAATCCACCTGCCACACAGAGAATTTGACTACACACAAAAGTCTTTCTAACTCTCTCCACAATCCTATCTGAAGCATGGTGCTCTCTTTCTTGTACAGACATCCCACCGTTTACAGTCATCCTCCTTGGTCTAGAGGTAACTTGCTAGCTTCTAGTTTCCAAGGCTGCAGGTTCAAACCCAGTGGAGAGTGATGGATTTTTTCAAGCGTAAAACTTCTTAGCATGCTTTCTTTGGAAGGGAAGTAAAGTGGTTGTACCATATTGTACATTTACAGCACATAAAAGTACCTAAAGTCTCATAAAGAGGTCTCTGAGCAAAATTAAACAGTAGGGGAATATGGGGTAAGACTGGGACCATAAGGAAACATGAACAACACATTGGTGTTCTGATGCATTTAATATCAGAAATCATTTAAGTTAACTGATCAAAATTATTCATTTCTTCACACTAGCCATATACAGGCTAAGGTATTGGATTGATAGAGTCGACATGAAAAATTCAATGCCAGAGCCCGGATTTGAACCACAGATCTACTGGTTTTCCATCCAGTCACTCTTACCCATTGAGCTACCATGGCCAATTTGTTGTCATGACATTTAATTCTCCAACTGACTCATATATTTCCCCAGTAAACCACTAGGGGCTCTTGAGTCCAAGATACACCGTTTGTGGCGACTTACTATTGCAAGTACTTGAGTCCCAGGCTTCATCATTTAACTCTTATTATTTAAGTTAATTGATCAAAATCATTAATTTCTTCGCACTAGCCATATACAGGCTAAGGTATTGGATTGATAGACATATTGATTCAAATTCCGGCGGTGGCATTGAATTTTTCATGCATGGAAAATTCTTCCACATCCTCAGCCGGAAACAACAAAGCTGACGTCATCATTACAAATGCTAGATGTTAATATTGTCACGCGAGCGCTGGAACACCCTGTGGAAGCAGCTGGGAGCGGAAGACAGGGGAGGTTCGTGTTAGCCACACCTCCCCCTCGTCTGTCTTATAGTGGTGACAGGTGGTGGTCGGGAGAAAAACATGACTGTGCCGTCTGTTTCTCTTACACCTGGTTCTCGATCTTTCTTTTACTGGAACATTCCTGTGGACACTGGAAGACGGCGATAAAGGGGGGTTGCAGACAGACGGAGTTAGTCAGTCAGTTAGTTGGTTAGTGAGTGTGAGTGAGGAGACAGTCGCAGTTCTTGGTGTAAGAGTTAGTCAGTGACGTGTTAATGAACGAAAAGATTGTGCAACAGAAGACTGTACGAACTGTGTATGTGTATCGGAGTTTACGTAGTCGCGAGTACAAGTGAAATTGTAACGGACGAACTGGTGAATTGTAATTGTGTGCAGCACGTAATTCTGTGTAATTGGCAAGAGTTTAACTGTAAGTCGGTGGAAATAAAGAACATTTTTGAGTGGTGAAATTGGACTTTTCATTTCACGAACCCACAAAGTCACAATATGTTCTTGTTAGTACTACCAAAATCTGAAAATAAAACAAATTTAAAAACAGAATCGACTGCCGGTATTTCAAAATTCATTACGTGATGTTTGTTTTTTAAAATAAAGATATTTTCCCGAACCATTAAATCTATCGGTCCATTTAATTATTTTAATAATTTAACTTATGGATTTATTTCATCATTAAATGAAAAAAAATAAATAAATAAAATAAAATAAAATAAAATAAAAAAAGACGATTATAATTTTAAAAAATTTACTTACCAACCTTGGGTTAATAAACATTTACAAAATTTTTTTAAAGAGTTTGGTATAACTTTAGTTCCTCAAAATAAATATAGTATTAAAAATTTATTGCATTTCTCTAAAAAAGATAAAATTCCTGATAGTAAAAAATCTGGTATTTAACAATTTAATTGTTTTTCTTTTTTTTTATAATTTTACGTCCTTTAACGTTAAGTCATATCGGACGGTGAATGAATTGGGTGAAATGATGCTCAAATGAGTCCAGGGTCCATAGAGCTTAGAGCTACCTGACATTCATCTTGAAGGGTAAGGGAAAACCCCGGAAAAAACCTTATACAGGTAACTCACCCTGACCGAGATTCGAACTTGGAACCTCTTGAACGTGAGGCAGACATGCTACCATCTACGCTACTGAGGCGGGCTCTTTAATTGTTTTGATTGTGATAAAGTTTATATTGGAAAGACAAAACGTAATTTAGAAACCAGAACGAAAGAACATTTTCATAACATTAAGTATAAACAGACTGATAAATTGGCCGTAGCAGATCATTTTTGGTCATTTAACCATGAAATAAATCCTGAAGTTAAATTATTAAAAGAATTAAATGGTCCAATAGATTTAATGGTTTGGGAAAATATATTTATTTTAAAAAACAAACATCGTGTAATGAATTTTGAAATACCGGCAGTCGATTCTATTTTTAAATTTGCTTTATTTTCAGATTTTGGTAGTACTAACAAGAACATATTAACATCTAGCATTTGTAATGATGACGACAGCTTTGTTGTTTCCCCGCTAAGGATGTGGTAGAATTTTCCATGAAATCGCAATCCCGGTCAATTTATAAGAAAAGTGTCATCATTTCTTATAAGATAAGTGAAGTTCTAAGTTACAAATTGTTATATTTGTAGATGTTTGCTTCACTGTTAATAGCTTCATATTTTACAATATAATACATGCATGTTTTCTATTACTATTATTAATTAATTTATTATTATACTAGTGATTTATTTCCAAAGCATCAAAAACTCTTGAGCACTGTGAAAATTCCCTCATTTAAAATTTTTAACACCTTTCCTATACTTAATTTGTTTATAATTACTTCATACGGTAAAACCTCTCTAAAATGAAGGTGATCATTTTGGCATTTATTTTCCATTTATGCAGGTTTCCATCTTACAGAGGGTATAGAATGAAGTATACATAATAATAGGCTGACATGTATTATGTACTATATTTTCAACTTACATACAACAATTATTGTAGTTTATCGCCCAGTTTCTCTGTCTGCAATTTTTCCTTTCCAATCTGCTACTGTATGTAAATCAACATCATTTGCTTCACCACACACAGCATTCAAAACAATGTTATGGCAATGCTTGAAACTCTCAAGGCATCCATTGGAAGCTCTGGAAATGTCTTTGCTTAATTTTATTGCTGTCTCTAAAGCTCAAGTCTGAAGCAATGGTCCAGAAATAGGATTTCCTTTAGTGCACACACTAACAAACCACTCGAACACAGCACGATTTAACTCTTCATACTCTATAGATTTTGTGATGTGTTTCACATGCCCTGCTGTTTCCTTTAGCCAATCGACTTTAATTTGATTTTACTTTTCAAAATGTCATAAATATGAGTTTTCCCTTCTTTAAACAGCACAGTTAATTCTTTAGCTGGACGTTTGCTCTTTTTGTGTTCTTCAATAAACTCAATTGTATCCTCCAGTGATAATATCTTATGTTTAGAATTTGTGTACACACAAAGAATGCTTTTAAAAATCACAAAATTTCACAGTTTTCTTCCACTTGTACCTCATCACTTGTAACAATGAACCTGAGAATGAACACACTGCAAAACAGTTGTACCTTTACCATGTGTTGGAAGAGAGTTGAAAGCTAACTGTTTAAGTTAATTGATGGAAATTAATTGTTCCTTCACACTAGTTATATATAGGCTAAGGTTTTGGATAGATAGAGTTAAACTGAAAAATTCAATGCCATGCCATGTTGGCCATGGTAGCTCAATGGATAAGAGCGACTGGACAGAAACCAGGAGATCCGTGGTTCAAATCCCGGCCATGGCATTGAATTTTTCAGTTTGATTCTATCTATAGCTAACTGTTTGTTTTCCCTTTTCCTTGAAGGATTACAGTTTATGACATTATGGTCATGGAACTTTGGTGCAAGTACAGTCACCCTCAAAATTATTGCAGTTTTTAAAATGCATAAGTTGTAACCACAAAGTCATCTGTTTTAATCAGGTTCTTTACGCAAATGGTTCCCAAAAAAAAATCAATTTTTGCATTAGGCAGTTTTCTGGATTAGAGTATAATTTTACATTGGAAATAGCTCCAATCTGAAATTTATTTTCTGTTTTTCCAGGTTTTTGGCATATAAAGGGTTCATTTTAGGCAGGTTTTACTGTACTTACATACAGGATATTAGGGGAATAAATGCAGATAATTTTATAATTAGTATGTTAATATGTATCTACTTTGGTGTGCCAAATGTTTTTTCTCTTCCTCAAATGCATCACATAATTTACTTATTTCTGCACGGTTGTAACTGTGCCATGAAATGAATGCCAGTCAGTTTAGACCATTGGTTTCTTTTCACATGTTTGCAGTTCAGTAGCTGTCATACTGGGCCAATTAATCTGGGTTCATTAGCCTTGCATTTGAACTCAACTTGCAATTAAAATTACCAGTGAATGTTTTGGAAATGCAAGTACGAAACACATCTACAGTTTGACATATTTAAACTTCCTTTCTCTTTTTCTTCTGTATGAAAGTATAAGTTGTAGATAAGACAAATAATGAATATTTGGGTCCACATAAACTCAGACTGATTCCTCCATTTGAGTGACCTTGACAGCCATTATCACAAGACCTGTCTGATCTGCTTCAACCCTCACAACAACACGTTCTGCACTCTCAGGAAAAATAAACATCTATAGCTTGAGTATGATAGCATAACTGAAGTTACTACACAATCTGAAAACATACTTCTCTTATAAACTAAAATTAAGTAAATATTAATTAAATAAAGCAAATTAAATAAATATTAATGTATCGTTGGCATTACACTAGTCTGAGTCCCATAAAAAATATCTGCACTTATATCCCTAACACTCTTAGGCTCAGCGGCAAAGCATGGTATGACATTTATGGAAGCACTACCTGTATACAGGCATCAAGTATTGAACCCAAGTATCATGCCGCGCTTCGCTACTGCTTATGCTGTATTTAGTTGACCTTAAAAGTTGTTCTGGTAGTCTGTACATGTATTTTATTAATGTTTCTAGTGGAATGTTCATATATACAGTCTATATTGAATAAGCAAATGTTGCTCCTTATAAAGCATACAGTTTCTGGCGTGTACAGACTTGGTAGAGTAAGAATATTATTTCATGAAAGTATAATTTGCATGCTGTTGTCCTAGTCTTAATTATTTTCTCCTGCAATATGAACAGAGCAATAATTTTTTATTATCTTCTTTATAAAGGCTGTGGTTTCTTGAGTACCTGTTGAAAAGTAATGTTTGCCAACTTCACTTCCAGGGCAGGTAATGCACACAACACAAATGCACTGTCCTTCAGGGATTTTGTGTATGTAATTGCTGCTTCTGAACCTAGCCTACAACATGGAGGTCCTCCAGCTGAAGTCAGATGTCGATACAGTTTTAGGTATAGTATTTCAGCCTACATTGGAGTAGCAGAAATATGTAGAAACCAAAAGCACACAATATTAGTTAAGCTACAAAGGTTGTTCTTGCATCAAAACCTCGTACACTCATTGTTATGGTGTAAACTTCTGCCTAGGGTCTCAATCTTGGATCTCAATCTCAACCCTGGTTAGGGGATAAAATGGACACTTTGAATACATAATGATAATAATATACTTAAGATCTATTTAGAACAACAGAAGAACTCAACATGTAAGGATAGCTGGTGGTGAGAGCTAGAGAAAACATTGGATAGAATAGAAATGGTGGATATCTAACAGGAGGGAGAAAGAAATGTACAGGGTTTTTGGACAGAGATTAAGAACAGGGTAGAGGATATTGACAGACAAGTGACATGTAGAAACCTGATAAGTAAGAAATCATTAAATGTATACCTGAAAATGAAGAGAAAATGGGGAAGAGAAATATATATAGACTTATGTGATAGATATGAGTGGGACGGTTTAGCTTGGTTAAGGACAGGAGCCATATACAGCGGGTGCACCAAAGGAGTGCATTTTATGTGGAAATAAATAAGCATAGTGCATTATGTAATGGAATGCAAGAAAATAGAAAATGGAGGAAAGTAATATGGGATAAGAATTGGGATAATAAAGGGGCTTGTGTAGTAACTACGAGGGCTGTTCAATAAAGAATGATCACAATTTTTTTTGACAATGTACCTTTACTCATCCTCATAATTTTGATGGTCCTTCTCAAAATAGTCTCCCCTGAATGTGATGAACTTGTCCCAGCATTTCTGCCAGTCTTCAAAGACATGCTGGAAACCACTTTTTGAGAGATCCTTCAAAATCGCCTCTGCAGCCTTCACCACTGCTTCTGATGATGGATAACGCCTCCCACGAAGGCGTTTCTTCAAGTTAGCGAATAGAAAAAAGTCACATGGGGCTAAATCCGGACTATAGGGAGGGTGAGGGATGCACTTCGCGTTGATTTTTGCAAGATATTCAGCAACAACATTGGCAATATGCAGTCGCACATTATCGTGGTGCAGCATCCAGCCTGCTTCACGGAAATGTGGTCTTTTGCACCTGATATGGACTTGCAACGTTTTCAGGACATCTCTGTAGTATTGTCTGGTTACTGATGTGTGTGTAGGTACAACATGCTGATCAACCATTCCATGAATATCAAAGAATGAGATGACCATAACATTCCCAGCAGAAGCAACCACTTTTGCTTTTTTTGCAACACAGATCTCCTGGTTTCCGTCCAGTCGCTCTAGCCCATTGAGCTACCATGGCCAACGTGCAGTCCTGACATTAAATTCTCCATTTGACTCGTAAAAAAACCAGGAGATCCGTGGTTCAAATCCCAGCCATGGCATTGAATTTTTCATGTTGACTCTATCCATCAAAAACCTTCGCCTATATATGGCTAGTGTGAAGAAATGATTAATTTACATCAATTAACTAAAATAATAAGAGTTAAATGATGAAGCCTGGGACTCAAGTACTTACAATAGTAAGTTGCCACAAATGGTGTATGTCGGATGCAAGAGCCCCTATGGTTTACCAGGGAAATATACGAGTCAAATGGAGAATTCAATGTTAGGACAGCACGTTGGCCATGGTAGCTTAATGGGCTAGAGCGACTGCACGGAAAGCAGGAGATCCGTGGTTCAAATCCCGGCCATGGCATTGAATTTTTCATGTTGACTCTTATCCATCAAAAATACTTTTGATGATTTTAGTTTTATAAGCATTATTCATTTTCTTCTTGATGATACGTTAACTGATTTCAGTGGTCATTTTGATTTTATATTATTTTGAATTTTGTTCCCTTTTTTGCTAGGATGTCTGCCTTCTCATTGTTGCTCAATCCACAGTGTGCAGGAATCCACTGGAAGACCATATTCTTACTTAAATTTTGTATCTATTTAACCAAACAATGAATTTCTCTCTCTCTCTCTCTCTCTCTCTCTCTCTCTCTCTCTCTCTCTCTCTCTCTCTCTCTCTCTCTCTCTCTCTCTCTCTCTCTCTCTCTCTCTCTCTCTCTCTCTCTCTCTCTCTCTCTCTCTTTCTCTCTCTGTTTTTGGATTTTGAGTTAAAGTAATTGTTTGGATTGACGCTCTAAAATCTGATAAAATAAATATGTTTTACAGTTTTGTAGCCACACAAGCAGATATTTTGGAGAAGTATAGATTGCATCAATTTCTTCATCAAAGTTTGGAGTATTCTTTCCCACATTTTTGTAAAAGTAGAAAAACTAAAATGTGCCAACTGCTCCAGCTCCATTATCACTAACAAATGAGCCATCTGTTAATATACGTGTCTTTTAAAAATGTTAATTTTCTCAAACGTGACTGTAATGATTTTGATTAAAATGGCATATGTTTAAGATGTTTTCATGGCAAATGAAATGCATATTTTGAATTTTCTGGGAATAGCCTCTGAAGTCCTCTTTATTCTGAATGACATTTGTATAACTGGTCAACCTTACGGATGGATGAAATCTTACTGCACAAAAAAATGTAGCTTTCATTTAAGAACATAATTTATGTCAAATAACATTTCAAATAGAGATAACAAGTCTTGAAATATTCCTTGTTACTGGTTTAAATTTTCAAAATATTTATAACTTTGTCAGATAGGAAGTTGTTGTTTTAGGTCCTGGCCATGGCAAAGCCATCATATAGTGCCCAGCTCATACCTTAAGACTAACCCTTAAGACTACTGTATTCTCCCATTCCCATTGTACAGATGTATTATTTTATCTTGATAGGAATCCTGCGCGGTAGGGATGAGTAACAAATGTGGTGGGGATAGGCACCTCTCGCCAAAATGCGTCACACGCATAAAATTACAAGAGGGGAGAACGCTGCACAGGTTGACTAAAAACTAAGCGTACCTTTTCACAAGTCAAGGCTCATTCTCGAAGATCTGCATAGCCAGTATTGCAGCTCTTCTAAATTAAGGCAGCAACTCCGCTGATACCAAATGGCGATTCGTCGTCTTCATCCTCTGCCGTTAGTGGTGTTCTGGCCCATCTTCATCCTCTTCATACTGATCTTTAGCTTCACCATCATTTCCTTCCTTTTCACTGTCACTATCACCACTGTCACCATTTAAGTGAATAACTAACTCCTCTCCTGCATCTAGAAGTCCCTCGGTTCTTATATATTCCACTTCGACTTTCTTTACATGTTTGCAAGCTTTTTCCATTCTTCTACTGTTATCGATTTCACTTTTTCATCTGTAAGTTTAATTATATCATCCATTTTAAAAGAAACATTATGTTTGGAAACCCAGTTTTTTAGTGTGGCCCATATTACTTCTATGGGGCTCAATTCCGGATGGTAGGGAGGTAGTCTTAGGACAGTATGATTGTGCCCCTCAAGTATTTTATCTATTTTATAAGAAGGTGTTGGTTTTAGGGGTAGAATAAGCTGATAAATTTCAGGGTTTCTTACGTTCGAAAAATTAGAGTTTTTGAACTCTTCTTCAGTCATGTGTCTCTGTAGCCAGGATATCATTTGATCTCTTCTAGAGCATGAATTTGGATGTTTTTCAATTTGCACGTTGTGATATGGGGCGTTATCTATAACTAGCACAGATCTAGGAGCCAGGTTATAATTAATATTGTCGTGGTAATCTCCGCGCTTTTGTTGGGCCTTAAATCGTACATAGGCATTTGGAACAAAACCCAGTTCTCCTCCAGCATGCATGATTACCAACTGCTGGCCTTTCGACATTGGTGCAAAGAGTCCTTGTAATGAGTTATCACTCCAGGCATATGGCATTGTATGTGCTGAATTGATGTAAGTCTCATCCATATAAACTATATTGCGACTTTTACTGCGGCATCTTTGAATATCTCGCAGATATTTAAGTCTTTTTGCCCGTATGTTATGATGTTCCATTAAAATTAGTCTGTTGCATTTGGTTTTATTCCATCTAAATCCTAGCTTCAAAAGAACTTTTCTTAATGTTGAGACACTGGCTTGGAAGTCAATGGAATTTTGAAGCTTCATAAGTACTTTATTCAGAGTTGGTCGTTCTTTTTCTGTGATGTAAAAGTTATTGACAGTTCACCCAACTACTTCTTCATTAAAGCCATCCAAATTAGATTTTGTGCATGTTCTAGATTTTTGTTTACCTGGGGTAGAAAATGATGTCGTTGCACCAGAATCAATGGTTTTCGTTTCCCTAATAATTCTTCTAATACTGCTTACAGACACACCTGTTGCCTCTGATACCTTTTACCAGATTTCAGAGCAGACCCAGACCCTTATTCCTTTTGCATAAATGTATACATATTGCTTATTACTTCTCGTGTTTGAGAATGTAGCACCTTATTTCCTAATTTGCTGCCAAGAGGCGCCATTTCTAAACGCTCTCTTGTAACCAAGAAACACACACTTTTTGAAACAAGGTGTAGTATCAATCAGTAGCTCTGCACCTGTTTACTTGCTCGCAATTGATATGGAACTGACCTGCCCTCCCCTTCAGTTGCAACCGTTCTGAAGTGGACTCGTCCAGATACCACTGCGCATCGCTCTGCACTTTTCAAGATAAAAAAATACATTTGTACCTACAAGGAAATATGCAGTAAAACCATTTCTATAAATGTTTCTCACCATTAACATAAAATAGATAAAAGAATAAGCACATTTAAAAATAGTTTGCACAAGAGCAAGTAGAAGAAATACATTTTATTGTACTCTATTCAAAAATTCCATATTGCTATTTCAACACAAATATGCCTTTTGAAACATCTGAATGAAAAATACAAGCACTTTTAGAAAGAGATCTGTATGTACCTCTGAATAATGCAACTCAACACTAAAGGTTAAATTTGATATTTAAGTTCAGCATGCAATACAAAGATTTTTGAGAAAATCCTTTCACCTTGAACTATGACAAATGCAGAGGCCATGGAATGGAGGGAACACCTTGCACCTTAACTTACATGAGTCCTTTGTGCTGGAATAGTATGAGGTTAGAGGCTGGCTGACAAAGAGGCACAGAAATCCCTAACGATTTCAAGCTTGAGGACCTTGTCAAACTAGAGAGCTGCTCCGAGAAGGCTTCCCTTTGGCAGAAGTGAAGAGAACTCGACTTACCTAAAGTGGGTCAAAGAAGGCTGTTATTTGGTAGGATCAAGAAGAACTTTCCAATGAGTACTATCTTCCAATACTGCATAGCTCCTACGTCTACATGAAATATGAAAGGGGAAGAAAAATGATAGGAAATGAGGGACACATTAAACGAGGTTATTTACTGTACAATCTTTATGAATAGTCGTAAGCTTTCATGGCCAGAGTCTAATTTGTAGATAGAAGAACTGCCCAAAAGCAAAGGTACTGCCTACCTGACTTACTTCAAAAACATGATAGACAGAATAGAACGCAAAATTAAGTAGTGAAGTACACAATCATGATACTAGATGTAAATCTGACTTGCACTATAGTAGTTATAATGTAAAATCTGTAAATAAAGATCCATATATAGTAGGATTACAAATGTACAATAGACTTCCAGCCTATGTTAAAAGAGAAAACAATGCTGTTAAATTTAAGCAATGTGTTAAAAAATACCTTTTAAATAATCCTGTATACAATATAAGTGAGTTTTTGCAAGTAATATTGTAAATTGTATTTTAATATTGTAAATTGTATTTTATATATTGACAATGCTCGATACTTGTATTAGTCTATGGGCAGTAAATAAATGAGTAAATTACTCAAGCGCCATAAGATCAAAACCATCTTCAAGCCCACAAGACATATCAGTTCATTATTACGCTCCAATAAAGACTCTAGGAACCCACTTACTTTGTCCAGCGTGTACAAAATCCCTTGCTCTTGAAGTTTAGTTTATATAGGCACTACACAACGTAGTGTGAACACCTGGCTCACGGAACACAAGAGATGTTGCCATCTACGCCACCCCGAGAAGTCCGCAGTTGCTGAACATGCACTTTGGGCAGAAGGTGAACACATAATTCAATACCAGGAAGCATCAGTCCTCTCATCTAAGCCATACTATCACGCCAGATTACAATGGGAAGCCACAGAAATTTACAAACACCCTATAATTTTAACAGGAAAGAGGAAGCTTTAAAACTAAACAAAAACTGGCATCTGATCCTTGAGCAGATGAAACACTTTAATAATCACAGAATACACGTGAACCAATCAAGTTCCGACAGCACTAGAGCAGCTAGTCCCTGCCTACCACCACCCCCTCCCACGCAGTGCCAGCCGAGCCAAGCACAAGAAGGCAGACTAGGTATTAATACAGCCGCATCTCCAGCTACTGAGTCAGTTGTGACTGCAACTTCACTCAGAAGACTCAGATCACGCCACCACTGATGATGTTCATTGCAGACGTGAACGAAATGTCTGGATCTTCCAACTTCAGCAGACCATGGCTCCTGAGCCCAGAAAATTCTTCTATGTACAATCTTTGTGTATCAGCTTTGTGAGATGCTGAATTTAAAGACCAAGTTGAATATTTAACCAACTACTTGTTTCTGTTTGTTCAAGGCAGTCGGCTTGTAAGCGCACACACACACACATGCACACGCGCACCTGCACCCGCATGTGCACGCACACGCACACGCACACACACATACACACACACACACACACACACACACACACACACACACACACACACACACACACATGCATGCACGCACATGCGAACACACAAACAGATCTTTTTCTAAAAAGACATTTTTTCTGCAGAGGGTCTCAAAACTTGTATTCCCAGTGAAATCTCGGCACCGAAGTTTTCATTGGATTGCAATACTTATTGTGGGTACATAGTAGAGAAAGTCATGTGAATGTGACATCATATAATTTTTGTTTGTGTTTCTTGCAGATACTATGACAAGGATAATAACAAAGTACTGCAGTTTCCAGAACTCAAGGACATGGTGGCAGATATTCGAAAAGGATGGGGGATGGGAGATGATAGTTCAGCCCTTCACAAAGAAACAGAAAGTGTCATTAGGTATTTTAAAGCAACCAATTAAAATCCTGCTTCTGGTTACTACATTATAATATACTGTCCTGTTATTGCCTTTAATTTTCAGAAACATCGGGTTAGAACCACAATCGTCTCTTCATATCAATGATTTTCTTCTGAGTGCAGGAAACCTTAGTCTGCGGGGGACATCAATTCTTCTTCGTTCCAAAAAATCTTTGATGACTGTCATTAATGAAAGCGGGTATGGCATTAAGCTTTATTTAAAAAAAATTTAACATCAATTTAGACTAGTTACATTTTATCAAAATTGGAGTTCCCTTTAGCTCTTTGAGCAGCATCTACGAATCTAAAATGAGAAAGGGAAATTTGACCAAGCCAGTTACATATATTTATGGTAAACATAGACACAAACCTCACTCAGGTAAAAGTGTAATATTTAATTGAAACACTGATAAATCTTGATAAAACATGTCTTAATAGTAAGGTAACTAGAGCTCTTCTTTTCTTATACAACCATACATTAACGCTTTTGTAAATGAATGTATATTTAAGTGAAGCCACAGTTCTTTTTTCATACATTGTCTGCAAAAGTTCTACTTGAAATACTTCTACTTTCTACCTTCTACTTTCTATTTTCTTTCCAATTCATGCAGAAGAATTGGACACACAAGAAAATATCTTCATTTTTGAACACAAATGACAGTTAATGAATTTTGACTTACTGCCACCAAGTACCCTCTGGAAGTACATTTCACCGTCACAAGATGCTGCCATTATAGACAAGCATCACAACAAAAACATCAGTCAGTCGGCCGCATTCTGAAGATGGGAGCACATGTTCCTGAAACATGTTAACAGAGATTAAAAAAGTGACGTTAGTGTTACTAGTACCGACTCATCTAAAGTAAATACAAGATAACACACATTTGCTTAATTGAAAGTAATAGGCATTTTATTGCTAAATAACATTGAAAATAATAATTGTAATTATTAATTATTATAATTAAAGTAAATCAGCACAAGATAATGAGGAAAACCATCTAACTGAATAATCTCAGAAGTATTTCTGTTGATTTTTTCTAGTATTGACATGTACTTTCCCGTTTGAGGAACCAACAGTAAATAGTCTCCCAATAGTATGGGAAAATTTGTGTAACAGCATGACTAGAATCAATACAGTACCAAGAAAATCCTCTGTAGCAACTTTTAGACTTCTAACAGGCCATGACTGTCTCAATCAACATTTATTCAGGATTGGTATAGTGAGATCTCCTCTGTGTCCTTTCTGTACACTTATAGAACATATGGATGGAAACCACTTACTCTGCTGCCCAACCTTTAGTCAACATACCAACATGACATCAAAATACTGGAGTGCAAGAGAGTGAATGGCTTCACTGCCAACTGCTTAACATTAGGTACCAACCAACAATAGTCTCCCAACATGGCTCAATTCCAACAACCTGGTAACATTTGAATAGTTACATATAACAGCATTGTTAACAGTGAAGCTAATTTCATGTATAAAGACTAAAAATTGAGTCATACCTTTTAAAACTTGTAACTTCACTCATGTCCTTTTACAAAATCAGGAACGTTTTCGAAACTGTTGCAGTCTCATCATCAGCTGATTAGCAACTCATCACAGTTGGTTGTTGTCTGGATCTCTTGTAATTGGCTCCCTCTCTTGGAAGATTCTTTACATAAGTTCAGTAGACCACTCGCTGATGGTACATCAAAATTTAGAATATGTGGAATGTTTTTAATAATAAAAATGTTTTCCCATGTTGTAAGTTCAAGTTTTGTTGACAATGGTTTAAGTAGTTTGATCTCCTCTCCGATGTGGTAGAGGAGATCAAACTACTAAAACCATGGTCAACAAAACTTGAACTTACAACATGGGAACAAAATTTTATTATTAAAAACATTCCACGTATTCTAAATTTTGATGTGCCATCAGGGAGTGGTCTACTGAACTTATGTAAAGAATCTTCCAAGAGAGGGAGCCAATTACAAGAGATCCAGACAACAACCAACTGTGATGAGTCGCTAATCAGCTGATGATGAGACTGCAACAGTCTCGAAAACATTCCTGATTTTGTAAAGGGACATGAGTGAAGTTACAAGTTTTAAAAGGTATGACTCAATTTTTAGTCTTTATACCTGGTAACATCTTTCCATCTCAGAAATGTCCTCGTGAAAATGCTCACCTTTTTCATCACTAGGGCTTGGATTTTATGTAATATGAAATTAAGAAATATGCATAAATATGTAACCCAAATTGCCGAAATATGTAAATAAATATGCAATGAAGAAATTATATATAACATCCAAAGTTTTAGTTCTTTATTGCAAAACTTAAATTCACTGGCAGTCTGGTCAAATCCCTATGTTTATTGTTAATCAGTTCACTTTTACTACCAAATACAATTTCTTCCATCCAAGCTTTTGTCACATTAGAACAGTATGTAGAATTAATTATGATATACTTTTCCAAATGTTCTTTTGTCATGCACAGTCTTCTGTCTGACAATATGCTTTTATAAATGGAGAAAGATTGCTCAACTTCACAAGATGTCAACGGTGCATATTTATACAGAGGGACTGTACTAGGAATAATAATATCAGCAGGTTCTGCATTTTCACCATTAAATAAGTGAGACAGAATAACAAGATTTGAGTATCTAGGATTATTATTCAGCACAAATTGTAGTTTCGTGGAAACTATACCACCCAGTGCATTTGGCACAACACTCACCTTCTTAACTGCATTTTCCATTATTCCCACAACCTCTTAAAGAGGCATATCTGAAGTTACCAGTTTCCAGATACTGTCAAGAAACCAACTGAAGTGACTTTTAAGTATGAAACTAAGCTGAGCACTTTAAAATTGTTGAATGCTAACAAGGATTCATTCACAAATACTCAGATATTACCTGATCAGAAGGAAAGTTCTCCATCACTGACTTCACAACTTTGAAGTGCTTACTATAGAAAATCACACCTTTAAACCATGTTGTCCCCTTGTTATCATGGGCTCCAGTAGCAGAGGTACCTCAGGTAGCTGTAGCTTGTAGCATTGCACACGATAAGGACATTTCAAGAAAACCTTCTTGTTGCTTATATCAGTGTATTTACTTCTGGGAAATTACATCAGTCTCTACCACTCGTTGCAGTGCATGAGCTGCATATGTGACATGCACTAAGTTTCGATAGAATACAGTAAGCAATTTCCCCACTTTCAACATGTATGGAGCTGCACCTGTGTACAACAATAGTACCCTCTCTTCTTTTATGCCATCTAGCCATAGTATCTTAAGGCCATCACTTATAAATCTGACGATTGTAGAACTGCTTGTTGCCTTTAAAGGTTTACGGTTTTGATACAGCTTCAGAGTACAACTTGCACACAGTTAGATTAGCGATGAAATGGCTTGCAGCATCTGTTGTCTCATCAACACAAGTTCAAATAGGTGATTTGTCTATGTCAGCCCTGATTTTTTTCTAATATGTCAACATAACAAGAATTCAAGTAATTCCTCCTGAGAGTGGACTCAGGAATGTAGTGGTCGCAGTGTTTTTGTAAGAAATGTTTAAATTCAGATACCTGAAGTTTGTTCCAGGGAATGTTCCTTGCAACTAATGCCATGCACAGTTCTTTGTAAAATCCACTCTTAGATGAGGTAGACTATTCCTGTAAGTGTATAAGTAGTACCTGTTTCTTTTAAGAACCACTTTGTTTATTCCTAATATGTGATTGCTTCGTAAATGCTGTTCAATTTGACATTTCATCATACACCCTATACCTTTATCACAAGTTTGGCAGAGTACTGTTTTAGTGATTAAAGCACTGTCAACAGAAATCCACGTTTTCAGTTTTGATGATAATAAAGATTCAACTGGTGTCATGATTAACTCACATGCAACTGACAGAAATTCTGAAGCTTTTCCTTTAATTTTCTCACACATTCAAAACTAGTCAATGTTACAATTCCTTTCTTGGAAGTGTTGAAAACAGTGTTGCTATAATAAATTAAATTTAAAGGGAGTCGATTAATAACACTAAACAACACTTACTTTTAAATTTTTCCGGAACATGTTTCAGAGACTTTGCCTCCATCCTCAACCGGCCATTGACTGGTTCTCATTGGTGTAGTTGACGATATTTTGTCATAGGTCTCCTCTGGTGGCAGTTTAAGGAACTTGCTGAACAAATCTTTCTGGGGGATGTCAAAATTGAATACTCTGTTCCTATTTTTTGAAATGAAGATTTGTTCCCATGTGGATAGTTCTTGTTTTCCTGATGTATGTTTTAGTAGTTTTGGTTGTAGATTTATGTTGTGGTTTTTTTCCCAAAAATGCGTGGCAACTGCTGATTTTTCTAATTGATTATATTTTATGTTCCTAAAGTGTTCCTTTGCTCTTGTTTCTAAATTTCTTTTGGTCAAATTTATATTGGAAAAACCATATACCTATATACAACTCCTTCATGTGATCCTACCTTGTTTTCATTATTGTTTTGTGCTGTTCACTCTTTACTAGCTCTTCTAACCCATTCACATAAACGACAAGGGAATTTAGTGTAGCCTGTCTGTAGTCCTGACAGAAAATAACAAACCTTCAAATCACTACACACATCTCTACTGTACTCATGACATTTGATTTTGTCCAAAACAGTTTGCATTGTGAGATCATTTTCCTTCAGTGAAATGGACTGTCCCACTGGTATCGAAGCTAGGATGTTTCCTTTATGAAGTAGTACAGCCTTCAAGCTATCTGAGGAAGCTCTAGAATCATGTTAACTGCTATGAAGTGAAGGTATTGGAATTTCTGGTCCATGAGGAATGGGTCTCATCGCTGACTTTGAATTCAGGTACACAATACTGTCATTGTTTTACTTATTAAATCCAGCCACATTAAACATGCAAAAATAGCATTCACTGTAATGATCCTGAGGTTCATGCCAAAACATCCCTATGCCGAATGGAAGGGTCTTACATTTCCCTTGGCTCCACTGTCATAGGTTTTCAAGACACATGTTACAAGTGGGGAGTGCATACCTTGTCCTGGTCTCCAAATTTTACTTTAAAATATGCATAGTATAAACATTTCACCAATGCAGTTATTCGCCGCCTCTGCCTCTTCATCATCTAGCACCCACACATATAACAGCGTAGCTTATTCGCACATCTTTTTTTAATTGGTGACACACTCGCCATTTTCACAGAAGAATAAAATATCAACAACAGATCACACGTTCACCACACTCATGACCTGATTGTCACTGGTCTAGGCAGCATTAAGAATTTTGTCACTACATGTACTACATTTCAACAGTGCAGTTCATTGGTAACAATTCTAAAAATATACTGATATCAGAGAGTTCAATGGAATGGGGTTGAATTGAAAAGCACACACAAGAATAACAAAGCAAAGCACAGCTACACTAACAACAGTCAACTTGCTGCTATAGGAAAGCAGCACAGAGTGGCAGTGACACACTTTAAGATAGTAAATCACAATTAGTGTGAAAACTAGACGTGATACAGGAAAACTAGTGACATTTCTGAAATCAGGAGACCTTATTTAGTCATGATCACTCATCAGATGCTTTGCCACAAAAATCACGCTGGGTAGTGTAATTAATAGCATCTAAAATTATGGACATAGAATCCATGTCTCCTTCATTCCTAAGGCATGAAACAAAGTAAACTGCCATTATGTAGCAACACTACCTTTAAACAGTATTTAGAAGAGTCAATAAAGAGGTGCCAATCTTTGACATAATGCTCTATACCTAATTCCTTCATTAAACCATTAACATTACTTCAGAAACATATGCTGTCTTTCATTGTGAAATACTATGAAAACTGATGGAAATTGTTCTTCCACACTAGCCCTGTGTAGGCTATCCCTGTAGATTAGGTAGAGACTGAAAAATTCAATGCCATAGCCAGGATTTTAACCACAGATCTCCCAGTATCCGTCTGGTTGCTCTTAACCATTGAGCTACTGTGGCCAACAGGCCAGCATGGCAAATTCTCCAACTCACTTGTATTTTTCCTTGTAATTCAATTCAATTTATTCATCCTTTAAATCTCCAAACAAAATTGTGGACACGTCAAAACAAAAATATTTACAAAAATTTAAGTACAAAATTTAAATACAGAAACTACAAAAAACATGTATAAGAGTAAATGCCAAAATATAATAATATAACTAACTTTCCAAATACTTTTGAATAGAATAAAAACATGCTTCACTTAAAAACTTATGTAGTTTCAATTTAAAAATCTTTTGGTTGTCAATCTGTTTTAAATAAAGAGGTAACTTACTGTACAGTTGGGTACCACTATAAGTGAAGGAATCTTTGTATAAAGTGGTATTATGACTAATTGCTAGTAGGTTTGAACTGTTTCTTGTGTCATGCTGGTGTGTCACTGTGTATGTTTTAAAGCAATTTAAACTAGCTTTTACATGTAAAAGAACTTTGTATATGTATAAACATGGCAGGGTTATAATTTTCAGTTCCTTAAAATACACTACAGCTCACATGTGCTGGTTGGTTCACTATTATTCTTATGGGTCTTTTTTGCATTCGAGAAACCTTTTTCAACATATTTGAATTAGCCCAAAAGATGATACCATAATTCATAAGGGAATGAAAATATGCAAAATATGCCATTTGGACTGTCCTTACATCTGCTATCATTTTTAATGTTTTTATAGCATAGCACTGCTTACTCAACTTTTTACAAATAGCTTTTTTCAAATGAAGTTACAGTTTTCTTCTCTGATATTTAATAAACACTTTCTGTACATTCCTGCTAATACTACAAATTAGTTGTTTCATTGTGTTGTACTTCACTGTTTACTTATTAAATAACTATTACTTTACTTTCAGCACTACTGCTTTACCTAAAACAAAGGCAAATGTAGCAGCACCATCTTCTAGCCCTAAAGCTAGTACTGCCGGTGCTAGTACATCAGGTAAGGTTAAGTCTTAAATTTATGATTAAATTTCCATCACTTTAACAAGCTTAATGGAACATTATGCAAGGTTAAGCTTATTTATATTCAATTTCTACAATTGCACTTGTTCTGGACTGCACAAGTAAACATTACAGATAAAAGAGAAATTGAAACTGAGTTTTTATTTATGGAAACTTTTTAACTGCTATGGTTCTCAGCATCCCATTCTATATTGTGCTTGAGAGACCACTTAAGTTTTCTCAGAGGCATCTTTATCAGACTTAAGGTTCTTCTACGTGTGTAAATCCATTATATAGGACCCCCCAGCCTTGTTTCCCTTCTGAAGGAAAACATGCTTTTGTGCCCAACAAAATTCATCACTCACTTCCACATTTTCAGAAAGGATAGATGCCATACTTAAGAGGTACTTTTATGCATAAAGAAAAAATGAACATTTCTGTATAATATTAGGGGAGAGTTGGCTATGTTCGGTCAGTTGGGAAGTTTTTCAATTATGTATTTACAAGCCAATATTCAGATAACCAAATTTATTGGATATATTCTAACAGGATTACAGAATATGGCAATGAAGAGAATACCTGAATACTTCTTAAAACAGTAGAAATTAAAGTGTTAATGTCTAGTAATTTTCGGCATGTTTAAATTTTGGAGGGTAGTACCGTCCACTAACCAAAATTTGAATTTTTGCTCTATTTTTATGTTCTACAAGACAAGGATGAACGTCACAACTGTACATGTTTATCACACATTTAATTAACTGCTCCAGTTTCCAGATTGGTGCAATTTTCATGTGCCCAACCCTTGCATTGTTCACACTGGATCCAGTCCTCATCAAAACTTTCACCACACAAAATGCAAAAGTTTTCGCTGTTTTCATATTGTTTATCCACTGACATTTATGATGTAGATGGTGCATTGAAGCTCAGCTTCTCTGAAGTTTTTCAACCTTTTCTTTCCTCTGATGCAACCTTCGCTTTTTTCTTCTCCTCAAGGATTTTCTTGTATGGAGACTCGGTGAGAATTTCACTTCTCTCTGACTTTCTTTTTCTTGTAGCCAGACTCCTTTTACTACCATCAGGGATTGGAGACAGTTTCTTCAAAGCCTTTGAAATTGTTGGAGTCCAATTTATTTCTAAACTGGCTGTTGAACGGTCACTTGGTTTTTCAGCAGAAATGGTGCTATTACTCTCAACTTCAGCAGTGGAAGCAGTTTCTAACTCTGACATTTGAAACGGCATGAAATCAATTTCTGAGAAGACCCCTGGATTCAGTGGATGAATTCCCATGCACAAAAATCCTTTCTTGGCAATTTCCATTCGACATACCTTGCTATAGGCATTGCCGACAATATGTGCAGCATCATACTCAGTTATTTTCAGTCCTGGGTTTTGTCTCATCCAAGAAGAACAGGCTTCAGCATATGATGACTTGAATGAAATATCTATCTAGTGCTTGCAGTTTGTGTGTTGTGTGAGGTGGGATGGACAACATCTGGATGTGATTGGAATGTGCATAAAGGATGACGTTAAGCTCTTTATGACTGCAGTGACCATCAAGGATCAGAAGCACAGGACTTTCTTGGTTTGGACGGACATGCTTCACAAAATGCTGAAGCCATATCTCAAAGACGTCCCCATTCATCCACCTGTTAGGCTGAGCAATACTTTGACTCTCATCAGGGGCACCAATCATCAATCGAGGATTCATCTTCTGCCAAGGAAAGATAAACAAGTGTGCAATGAATTGTCCAGCTGCATTCATGCACAATGTGATAGTGATGTTGCGGCCTCTTTCACCTGAAGTTAGTTTCCCAACTTGTTGTTTCCCCTTAAAGGAGATAACTTTGCTGTTTTCGTGCACTGATGAAACTCCAGTCTCGTCTATGTAGAAAATACGAGAAGGAGGGAATGAGTGCTTTTCCATCAACTCCTTAAGCTTGGAGAAGAAACGATCAACCTGAGGTTTGTTGAACCCAACTGCTCACATTATTCTTGTCAATTCTGGGATCCTTAAGGTGAGTTCAGGGTGCCTTTTCACAATGGCATAGTAAATTTGCCGGCCGTCTTTTTATACCTATTAAATCTATGTGGAAGCTTTAATTCCTCCGCTAAATGAAATGCCAATTCCAAAAATTCTTTTTTCGTCAATGGCATCAGCATATTGTCCAATTGCCTCAGGTGTTCAAGCAATTGGTCTTCACAGCTCTCAAAGAACGTGGATTCGAATCTTCCTAATTTTGCTGGTAAACATACCACTTCTCCCCTTCTTATTTTTGAAATTCTGTCCCCCAGAGATCTCCTTGGTACACCAAAGAGCCTTGCAGCTTCCCTGGCACTTGTTTTCCCTGTCAATGTGGTATGCAAAGAGTGTTTCATGTTCTCTTCTGACCACGTGTCCTTAACAGTAGCTCTTACTTTACCGGAAGCCATAGTAACTTGAACTGATGAGACCTATAACAGAAAATCTCCATCAGTTACCTGACCAGCGCCAACCTATATTATAGTGTATGGTCATAGCCACCATTAGAAAATTTCCCGCCATTACTAAAGTACCCAGTTTTTATAAGTTAACCTACTGTAATTATAAACTTAATATTATGACAATAACAGAATAATAAAATAAATAAACGCACATACCTTTCACAAAGCGGAAATTCTGTTGAAAGAATACAAGAGATAAACTTGCACACAGACAAAAACACTATATGCTATACTATGCGCTTCCAACAACGTACACTCACACACTGAGGCCAGCGAAACACAGCTAAGGAAGACTTCAAGATGCACTCAAGGAAGTGCTTCCATCTGCTGTGGTTTTTCCAAAATTAGATGTGGGCGGTGCTAGCCGCTGGGCAGACATGCCCGACTCTCCCCTATAAGGAAAATGAGGATAACAGTATCTACTAAACTAACAGTTTTTCCATATGGATGTTATTCTATTTAGTGACAGACATATTTCTATATGTTATCTTATTTAATTATATCTTAACTGATTTTTACACATACTTTT